>OY796656.1:80855598-81505223 GCA_963680705.1 Rhagium mordax
AAGTCAACAACCTGAAAGTTCACCTTCGAGGGTAAATAACAATAACACCGTTGTTCAACTGAACACAAGACCACAATCACAAACACCCACACATACAAATGTTTATACAAATACACGGTATAATAGAAGTAACAACACCAAAACAGACATACCCAAAAAACGTCAGAGACCCACTTCTTCTGATCCCATATCCATGGCCCGCTCTCAGATCTTCAGTGTTATTCTGTAAGCCATTGAAAAGTTCCCAATATTGAATAGATTCCAATTTATATTTAAATCACATTTCCAAGGGTGTTTCCAATATTGAGAAATTTTGCAATTCTGTAAACCATATTGGGAACATTCAATCTTAGTCACTAAATTTAAAACGGTTAGTACAATTATTGACAAATAGTGCGTAATAAATTTGAAAGAAGAAGAAGATTAACCTCACTTTTGTCGTGTTTGCGCCATTCTGCGGTGTATTTTGAATTGTGATTTGTGGTCGCGAAAATTTGGTGATATGGCCCCTGCTAAAAGAACAAGTCCACGGCAATTTGCCATATATGTTCGTTATTTAAAACAGTATCCTCTTCTACGAACGGGCAAATTCACGTCTTTGGTTGGCCCAGATGAATTAAAAATAATTTGGGGCGACAATTACAATTATCGTGCATTTGAAATATTTATTGTTTGATTAATTTAGAAATATTTTATTTTTAATTTATCACATTGTTTTGAATACTCACACTTCAATTATATTTTCGACTGCATTTATAATGAAAATAAATTGTCTATTCATTATGAATTACAAACGCCTTTTATCGTTGCACAAATCAGTTATTCAAAATAAACGTTTGAGGTTATGTTCTATTGGAAACTTAATAACAAGTGCAAAAATCGGTTGTTAAGATTTTCAAGTATTGATTCAATAAATTGAATTCATTGTGGTTACAGAATACGAAAATGACAAGGTCATTGGAATCTTTCCAATTATTGGGAAATATCCAATATTGAATACTTTTCAATGGCTTACAGAATAACACTGCTTAACTCCAGTTCATATCCCTGACCAAACTGGGGGAATTTTAAGTAATGAAAATTATCAGTCAAATGTTACGTCATGTCATAGAAACATGAATAGCAAAGATGCCACGGGACTAATTTTAGAAATGGTTATTTATATAATAAATATGATGAAAGAAAATAACTCCTTTGATGTTCAACAATCAGAAATAATAAATTTAATTCAGAATCGGCTACAAACTAGTAATCACTCAAATTCACAGACATAAACAAAACCTTTAATTTCTGTCAATGGAACTGCCGATCTGCAGTATCCAACAAAAATAACTTAGAGTTCTTGCTTCAACAAAATAATATAACTATCGCTTTACTATCGGAAACTTGGTTCAAACCACACATTTACTACAACTTTTCAGGGTATAATTGTGCTAGATCTGACCGCGATGACTAGTCAAAAATAATGTAGCATACACGGACATCCCTTTACCACCAGTTACAAATATTTCAGCCAAATGTGTGAGTGTTTTGTTGGGTAACGGCACGAAAGTATCACTTACATCCTTATACGTAAAACCTCAAACTAAAATCACTTTAAGGCAATGGGACAATTTTTTTGCTAGTATACCTAAACCGTGTATTATATCTGGGGACTTCAATGCACATCATCCTTCATGGGGCTGCGACTACGAAGATGCGTATGGAAAGACATTATTAGACGCTATAGACAATGCAAATCTGGCTTACTTGAACAATGGAGAAGCAACATTGGTCACAAGGATTAACAGGAGAAAAAGTGCAGTGGATATCACGCTGTGCTCACCTCAGATTGCACACCTTCTCGACTGGCAGGTGCATAATGATCCCAATGATCCCCCATAATAATAAGATCATATATTCCCACTGAAGAAACAATCGTAAGAAGCCACAAGATATGGAAGATACATAAAGCCAATTGGAATATTTACCAAACCCATTTAGAAAATAACATAGAAATTCACAACACAAATTACCCAGAACTTGTCAACAGAATAAATGAAGCAGCTAAGGTATCAATTCCAATAATAAAACATAACATCAACAAACCAAACAAATGTAAACCATGGTGGAATGATAAGTGTGAAAACGTAGTACAGGAAAGAAAGCTGTATTTCACGAGATACAAAGAAAATCCGAATCTCATCAATCTATGTAATTATTAAAAATACGATGCAATTGCAAAAAAACCATAAATGAAACAAAGAAGAAAAACTGGAAAAATTGTTGTTCCAGTTTAAATAAAAACGTACCTTTAACAGAAGTTTGGTGTAAATTAAACAAATTTAAAAATAGGAAAACCGAAAATAGAATTCCAGTAAAAGATAACAACTGGATAGACACATTTCATGCCAAACTAGCACCACAATGGACGAATATACAAACTAATTTTAAGCCTGAACCAATGGAGGATAGTAATATAGTTAACATTAATTCCTACCTAATCAAACCCTTTATACAATGAACGAGCTAAACCGAGCCCTAAAAAAAATAATAATACATCACCTGGCATTGACAATATACATTACTTCATGCTGGCAGAGATGCCACTTCAAGGAAAAAAATGTCTATTAAACATCTATAATGCAATATGGCTACAGGAAATTCCAGTTCCACCTGAATGGTCCGATTATTTAATCATTTACAAAAATCTTGATGAATTTAAAATATATTTGAGTCAATTTAATGAAGCACCTGAATGTATTGTACTGTCAGAAACCTGGAAAGTCCGTGACTTTGCCTTTTTACAGATGGAAAATTATGATTTGATTTACAATGAAGGAAATATAAATCAAAACGATGGCCTAGTAGTTTATTTAAAAAAATCGTTGGTATATTCATATAAAATTGTACAAGTACATGAATGTAAAGTTTTGGAGATAAATCAAAATATAAAAAATAAAACTATCCTAATAACAGCCATTTACCGACCTCCTTCTACTAATGCAGATATATTTGTACGGAGCTTAAAAGATTATTTGTCAAACACATCTCCCTTGAATGCCGATTTCCATGTAATTATAGGTGACATAAATATAAACATTAAGCAAGAATCAGATGTAGTTGCTGAATATTTAACAAATTTAAGTGAATATAACTTTATTTCGGTAATAAACACAAACACCAGACTCAGTGAAGCAGGAGGTCCCTGTATAGATCATATTTTTTTAAAGACCAAAAACAATAATGTAATAGAGAAATGCCTTCCATCTATCATAAAATCAAATATTACTGATCACTTTATGACGCTTATTAATTTAGCTTTGAAAAGTAATGATAATGCACAGGAATCGGAAAAATCTATAAAATTTATTAATTATAATGATCTAAGAGTAAACTTAAGAAAATATGATTGGCGACAGTTTTATAGTAAAAACAGTGTATATGAAATGACCACTCTTTTTGTGAATACCTTAAATGAACAAATAAACAGATGCACAAAAACAATTGAGTTAAAAAGAAAAAATGTAAAAAGAAAATGCTGGATAACAAACGGATTAATAAAGTCAATAAATGCAAGAGATAGCTTATATAGACGTCATAAAAAAGATCCGGTCAATATTGCATTAAAAAATGAGTTTATTAATTATAGGAATCGTCTAAATATCTTAATTAAATCTACAAAAATAAAATACTATAAAGATCAAATAGAGAAAAATGCAACTTGCGTAAAAAACTTATGGAATACTGTTAAAAAAATAAATACACTAAGTAGCGAATCAAATATTCAGGAAATATTAAATGATACAGACCAACTTGTATCCGGCGATCCCGAAAAGGCTAACTTTTATGCAGATATAGGTAAAAACTTGGCAGAAAAAATTCTAAAACCACAAACTCCTCCTCCTCCTAGAGTTTACTCAACGCAGTCCTCAATATTTTTAGAACCTGCAGATGAAAATGAAATTATTAGTACTATAAATTTATTAAAAGCAAATAAAGCACCAGGACTGGATGCAATCAAATCAGAGACTTTAAAGGAGGTGTCAAAAGAGATAGCATCTCCACTGACAAACCTAATTAATAAAATTATTGAGACCGGAGTCTGCCCCCCTGAATTTAAGAATGCTGTTATAAAACCACTATTTAAAAACGGAAATAGAAAATTAGTTTCTAATTATCGTCCGATATCTCTGATAACCAGCTTAACTAAAGTTTTCGAAAAAATTATTAAAAGTAGATTGGTCAAATATTTAACAAAATATAATTTAATCTCAGAAAACCAATTTGGATTTAGGGAGGGCAAATGTACACAAGATGCTGTTTCTTTTCTTACCAGCAAAATTTATAAGGCCTTAGACAAAAGCAAAGCTTCACTTTGTGTATTCTTAGATCTAGCCAAGGCCTTCGATACTGTGAGTCATTTACAGTTATTGGAGGCCTTGGAGCATTTCGGAATTAGAGGAAAGGCTCATGATTTGATTACCAGCTACCTGAGTGACAGAAAGCAATTTGTTAAAATTAACGATAGCATTAGTAAGTCCAGAATTGTCCAATACGGTGTCCCTCAAGGAACTGTATTAGGTCCAATTCTCTTTAGTGTTTACATAAATGACTTGCTTACCATTCATAGTGCCGGAAAAATAATAAGTTTCGCCGACGACACGGCAATCTTCTATGAAGGATCATCCTGGTTAGAATTGAAAGTAAAAGTAGAAAAGGACTTAGAAAATTTAATAAACTGGTTTAATCATAAGCTACTTACCATTAATTATACGAAAACTACCTATATTCCTTTTAGTTGTTATGAATCTAATTTACCAGATTATGATAAACTACAAATAAATTCTCATGGAAATTTAATCGAAATAAATAGTTCTGACTTTACTAAATATTTAGGTGTATATGTAGATAAATATTTAAGATGGGATGTCCATATACGCAGTGTTACTCAAACTCTTAGAAGTATGTTATACAAATTTAAATTTCTGAACAACATACTTGATGACAAACAAATGAAAATTATATATCATGCACTAATGGAGTCGAGGCTATCGTACGGAATACTAGGATGGGGTGGTGTCTTAAATACCCATTTGAAAAAACTAGAAATAGTACAAAATAGATTTTTAAAAATAATTCTAAACAAACCCATGATATATTCAACTGAATTACTATACTCAGAATCCAGATTATTAGATATCAGACAGATATTTTTTTTACAAATTATTATTAACCAATATAAAAACAAAAATAATTTAGAATTGCTCAGCCACACATATTCTACAAGAGGTAAAACGAATTTACAAGCAAAGACTCCTATCTCTACCAAAACCGTAGGCCAAAGAAGCCATGATTTTCTTTCACCTCGCCTTTATAATATTTTACCGTCAGATATAAGAAATTTAAAGTCATTAAAACAATTCAAACACCAATCAAAAATATTTATTTTCAATATGAACAGGGACGTCGTCCACGCGTTATTTGACATAAAAAACAAATAATAAATTAAACATATATTTTGTAACAAGTTTTGCGCTTTTACGTGCATTAAACTGTATTGTTGTTGTTTTCTTTCTTTTTTTTTCTCTCGATTTTTTTGTTGTCTTTTTATATAAATAATATCTCTGAATTTTTTGTTACTTACTTTTTGAAAATAATATGATAGGATACAATATGAAATAGGTATTATTAAGATAAGTTAAACTATTTAATTTATGTACATACGCGAATCAAGTCAGCAAGTACCCACGCACAAATTTATTTTTGTGGGTTTTCATTGTTTATTTGCAACGTGTTTTACTCAAATTAATATTAAGTCTGAAACTTACATGATGTATGATTTTTGTAAATGGCTATATTATTATTTTTGGTTACTGTAAATAAACATTATTATTATTATTTATTATTCCCATTTTAAAACCTGGCAAACCCAAAGATCAAGCAAACTCATATAGGCCCCTAGCGCTTGCCTCCTGCATTATGAAAACATATGAAAGACTCATAGAAAACCGTCTTGAACACTGGTTGGAACATCATGACAAACTACCAGATATCCAATACGCATTCAGGCAAGGTAAATCCACACAAGAAATATCCTCCTTACTACATACTGACATTCAACTTGCATTCACGAGAAATAACTCAATTTCTGCATTATTCTTGGACATCAAAGGGGCCTACGACAACGTCCAGCTAAACATTCTAGCAGGAAAACTTACAGAAATAGGATTACCTAATCCCTTGGTACAGAACATTATCACCCTTTATGAGAACCGTCAAATATATATAAAAGTGAATGAAACAATCACCGGCCCCAGACAAGCTTCAATTGGCCTACCACAAGGTAGCATTTTGAGCCCCCTACTATTCATTATATATACTTCAAATTTAACATCCTATTTAAATCCAAAAATAAAAACTATACAATTTGCGGACGACATATGCATATATTATAAAGACAACACAATTGACCGAACCACTAAGGAACTATCATCGGCTGCAAGAAATATTGGATCCTGGACACAAGACGTAGGATTTACCATCTCCCAAGAGAAATCTGTAGTATGCACTTTCAGTCGAAGAAGATTTCAACCTTCAAACGAAATTCATCTAGGACCCTTCAATTTTCCATATAAAAAGTCAGTTAAATATTTGGGCTTAATTTTCGATAATACATTATCATGGAAAGAACACATCAAACATCTCACGAAGAAATGCGAAAATGCAATAAACATTTTACGAGTATTCTGTAAGAGCAAGTGGGGAGTCGACCCAAATGTAGCATTAATCTTTTACAGATCCTTGATAAGATCGATCCTAGACTATGGATGTTTGCTATACGGAAATGCGTCTGTCACTACACTTCAAAAAGTGGAGATAATAAAAAATAAATGTTTACGAATATGCCTAGGTCCACTAAAAAGTACTCCGATAAATGTCCTTGAGGTAGAATCATCTGAACCTCCTCTGAACATTCGAAGACGTTATTTGAGTGATCTATTTATTACTAAAATGTACTCCAAAGATAGCCCGTTAATAAATAACCTACATAAATTATCAATTTTAAAACTAATTTCACCATACTGGGAAAACAAATTAACACCAGTTATAGCAGAAAGCTATCTTAACATCTCGAAATACAATGAACTCATATACAAAGACCATATAATGCCTTGTTTTATAGCAGATTACCAAACATACGATCACAATATAAACACACACTATTTTCAGATTGCGAACATACCGGAAAATCAAATAAATAACCACTTTCAGCATGAATTAAAAACGAAATGGGATGGCTACCAGTACATATATACTGACGGCTCCAAAATAAATAATGATGTAGGATGTGCATTCTATCACTCCAACTTAGATCATAGCAAAAAATACAAGCTTCCCAGTGAATCCTCAATATACACAGCTGAGCTGCTAGCTATCTGAAAAGCCATGGAATACGCATGTAAATCACATATATATGTCCAAATTTATCATCTTCACCGACAGCAAAAGCTCGGTGGACAAACTAAATAACATTCAGATATCATGCAGCTAAATTAACAAAACCAATCATAGACATACTCAAGGCTCACAAAACACTAAAATTACAAGAGAAACATGTTTATTTATTTATTTATTTATTTATTTAATTCAAACCCAACAGAAAACCATTTACAGGGTATTATATAAAAAAAGAATACATGAAATATATATATGTACATATATGTAAAATAAAATAAAAAATTACTTATATTTAACTTAAACATTGACAGCTAACTTTTTAAAGTAATCAGACTACAATGTAATGATCAAGACAAAATATACTCATACTATATAGAAAGTACAAAATATTTAATAAAAAAGGAAAATAATATTAATGCAGCTATTAAATCTCAGTTGATTGGTAATATTCCTGAGCAAATCTTAATAATGTCGCCAAATTACAATTATGTATGTCACAGTTGAATGGTAAATTATTGAAATAGGATGACATCAAAAAAACCGGTGATTTAGCCAAGATATTAGTTCTAGGTATCGAACAAACAAATGTCATACTTTACCTTGAATTCAGTCGAGGAATGTGAAATTTTATTTCTGATAAGATATTGGGGCAGTCGACTTCATTATGCAATATCTTGAACAAAAAACTTAAAGAATATAGAATTCTACGATGTTTTAGTGATTGCATATCAAACATATCTAATAATAGTTCCTGACTAAAGCCTCTTGCAGGGTATGTATGATTACACTTAAAATGCAAGAACTTCATAAATTTTCTCTGCACTGACTCTAAGGCGGCTGAATGGCAATTATAAATCGGAAAGAATACTAGTGAACAATACTCTAATTTTGAGCGAACTAAGGAATTATACAAAGTTTTTAAAGCTAATTCATTTGTAAATGACTTACAATTCCTAATTATAAATCCTAGAGTTTTAACAGAACTTGTTACTAAGTTGTCAATATGGGCAATAAAAGACATATCCGAATTAAAAATAATCCCTAAATCTCTAATTGAATCACATCGTGTGAGTGCAATATTATTTATATTATAATCATACAAGTATGGAGATTTTTTGCGGGAATAGGTTACAACCTTGCATTTGGATATATTTAATGATAACTTGTTAGAGTTGCACCACTCAACTACTCTGTTAAGCTGACATTGCAATGCCTGACAATCGTCAAGGTCCGATATGACACCATATATTTTTAAATCATCAGCATATAACAGCTGCTCACTTTCTATGAACTCAGTAAGATCGTTAATAAACAATAAGAATAGCAGTGGCCCAAGATTCGACCCCTGGGGCACCCCTGAGGAGGCTATAAACAAATCAGATTTGTGACCATTATATGCTACAAATTGCATTCTGTTTGTTAGATAAGACCGAAAGAGTTTCAGCAGTGATGTGCTAATACCAAATCTTTCAAGTTTAATCAAAAGAATTGAGTGATCAATACGATCAAAAGCCTTAGAGAAGTCCGTGTAAACCACATCAACTTGCCCCTGGTAATCCAAAGTATTAGAGATGTATTGAGTCACCTCGAGTAAATTAGACATTGTCGACCTTTTACTCATGAAACCATGCTGTGACATTGATAAACAATTTCTTAATGGGGTATTGATGTGAGTATACACGGACATCTCAAAGACTTTTGCAAAGTTAGGAATTATAGCAATTGGCCTGTAATTGTCTATGTACGCTCTATTTCCATTTTTAAGCACAGGACAAATTCTGGTAAGTTTCCAACACTCTGGGAAAGTAGAAGTGCGCAAGATCAGATTGAATATTAAATATTATAAGAAGAGGTGTTACAAAAATTCGGGAGCAATCCTTAATTAAAAAGCTAGGAACGTTATCATGGCCAGATGTCATTTTATTTTTTAATTTGTGTATGGCTTCAATCACCTCATTCTCATTAAAAGATGTAATATTTACACAGGTGTTTGATACACAATTATTGCTAACATTATTATTAGTGACAGGATCAATTGGTAGATAAACACCACTAAAGTAATCTGCAAATCCGTTGACAATTGAGTGTGGATCATTGTAAGAACTGGCATTACAAATCATTTTTCCAGGTATCCGAGTTGTGCCCTTTTTACCATTTATGAATGTTATCATTACATGGATCAAAGGACACGCAGGTATACATTATAATGAGGTTGTTGATGCCATGGCAAAATCAGCTGATAAATTCATATAAAAAATAATATTTCGTTTAAATAAAATACGTACCTAATACAGTTTAGTTCGTATTTTTCATACAATTAATCAAATGCACGTCTTTACTGCGAAAACAGGCGATAATGGGCCTTAAAAGATCTTTCCCGGTACGAAAACAAACGAATGTCGACCTTAAAAGATCTTATGCGGGCGCTCCTAAAAAACCCATTTAAAAATTGGGGAGCGGTCATATTAAAAAAGTAGAAAGTGCCTTGGCATCCTGAAATTCCAGTGTACAACGTTATTAAAGGGTGTTTTTTGATCATAAAGAGCATAAAGTAGCTAGTGCGGTGTTAAGCGAAAACATTGCCTGTTCAATAAGACACTTTTCACCAGCGTACGATAAACTTAGACGTCGCCCATTTAACTCCGTGCTTTCCGAATTGTTTAATATTTTTTTCTAATATTTGCCTTAGTCTAAAGCATATTTTGCTTTAATAAAAGTGATCCTCATGTTCTGTAGATTAAAATAGTGTAAAAAAAATTTTTAGGGTGTTTTTCACATTTCATCCCCTACAGCCACCCCGTACAGGACGACCTTTTGACGACCATCGGATTTTGATGTTCCAGAAGGTAACGAATCATTTGAAATAGGTTTTAGCTTTTAACCTCGAAGTGCAAACAGAAATCATTTCTAGAGGGTTTTGGTGCGGCCGTGGACTACTATAAGCGTAATGAATGAAATACAAATTCCAAAGGAATATATGAGATTACGGTGGTTTGTATTGGACGCATTGTTAAACTACATCCAGAATTAAATGAAATTTACAGGTTTTTATCATTTATTATTTAACGTCGGCCTATTTCCGCTTCCAGGGCCAATCACCGATACCAGAAGACGAGCAACCCCCAACCTGGAAATTTTGCCGAACCTCGTATCTTACGAAGAGTAGGGATTTTTTACTTTCCTAACGTTTAATAGACAAGGGATCGACTGCTTTACATCCCCTCCGAAGGATGGTATATCCTCAATACAACTCTCGTCTACAGTTGTATAGCTTCTGCATACCCTTAAAATTACTTCTTATAAATATATCAAAACGCTGCACTAATATAATGCTACGGTTTCCTCGAGAGCGGCCATAAAAATCCGTTGGATGACATCATAAAAAAATCAAAAAATCTGTTGTGTACTGAATATATGGAGGGAATTTTGAATTGTTAACTATTAACCTCAGCATATTATGCTTTTTACATTAGCTTCAAATTATCCGAAAAATTATAAGTGTGGGTGTAATTCGGATCATCATGTTCAAAAAAGAAAAATGCCTATTAACTTTACTGATGCAATTTTTCGGGACTACAAAAGAAACAATCTCAGAGAGGAAGAAATTTTGAGTGTAAAACTCCATAAGTATATGGAAATAGTATTCCACTAGAACAAATTTATTCTAGTAGCAATAATACTCACTGTGAAGTAGAGTAACATTTAGCACTATACAAGAACTGAGTTTCTTTGCAGACGACTTCACTATGTTAGTGTGTCGCACTTAAGAGTGAAACATAATAGATCCCATTAGGATCAACTCATGGCCAAAAAACCATTCGCCCCCTACTAATGCAAAGCCACCTGCGATACCAAAATAAATGTAAAAAATCAAGAAAACATATTAGGCTATTTTTTTATCGAAAAATTTTATTAATGAAAGTTGTTCAGAATTGCCTAAAAACCTTATATCCAAAATCTCGTCAAAATTAAAAAATATTGATATTTTGATGTCCGAAAATATAATTTTACAATAATATCAATTATCATTCGTATTTAGTTGCAGAGTAGTTCTTTAGTTTTTTTTTTATGAAAAGTAAAATATTACAATACAATAACCCATTAAAATCATATTTTCAGACTAATTTTTTTTCCAACAAAATATTAATATTTTTTAATTTTGTTTAAATTTTGGATTTTGAACAATTCTGAACAACTTTCATTAATAAAATTTTTCTATAAAAAAATGCCTAATATGATCAGGTATTTGATTTTCCCCGTTTATTTTGATATCGTAGGTGGCTTTGTATTAATAAGGGGCATTTGGTTTTTTAGCCATGAGTTGATCCAAATAGGATCTATCATTGAGTAAAATTTGGTTCAAATTAGATAAAAACGAAAAAAGTGATAAGGGTGTTTCACTCTTAAGTGCGACACACTGTATGTGTCAAAAAATATTTTAGAGCGTGTCCATCTAGTGTGCGGAAGCTTGGTTATTAAAACAGATAAATAGATATTTGTTTTTCGCGATGTACCTAGTTTCTCAAGCTCTACAAAATCAAAATAATGCTAATTATACAGGATGTGTCATTTGTTCTGGGCAGGTAGCAACTTCAGTTTTTAAATGGCAACCTACGTGTTTTTTAATTTTGTTCGTAATTTACATTAGAAATAAAAGGTACTTTATGCATAAAACTCATATGAAAAAATTGACAGTTTTCAAGATATTTGACTCGACATGTTTTTTCCTCAATTTTCGTTGCTCAAAATATCTGCAATTCAGAGGTCATGCCAATCAGCACTAAAAATAATTTTTGGCTAAATGTTGAGCAAAAATGACTCTTTGAAATGTTATATCAGAAATTGATTTGTGATATACAGGGTGCGAATAAAATCTTGCCAAACATGATAAAAAAAAATTGAAATATGTCCTTTAATTCAAATGAAATACCCTGTATTTTATTGAATAATAAGATGCACCATTGAACAACTTTGCTATAACTATGCCTATATCAAAGTTGGATACATTTTGTGAAAAACACACTTTCATTGAAAAATTGCCTTTGGATCTCTTGCTTTATCGGAACATCATAGTGAGCGCCTGTCAAAAGTTTAATACATCAGCTTTTGTTAAAATATTGCAAGGTAAAGATAATTAAATAAATTTAAATAAATATCCCAGTTGTTTAGATTGAATTATTTCATATACCGCAAATAAATATTTATACAAATAATTTTTGGTTAAGCTGCAAATGCGGTAGGTTTTACTTCATTTAATAATAAGATCAGATTATTCAGATAAACGTAGTAATCAGGACTAATGCTGTTGGAGTTTAATAAAAAATTGTGGTAGGCCTATTGTCTGTAATACCAATAATAATATTTTGGTTTTGAACAATTTTTCATACTTCATAAATAAGAACGATTTTTGAATTCTTTTATTTGTTTTTAAAACACCCTGCAAACAATTACCATCTCAAAAATTCACTTCACTTACATCGAAATGCGTAGACATAAATAATACACCTAGTCAATAAGTCTAAAACATTTTTTTATACTATATTTATTTGTCAACTGATCAAAATATGATATCTATCATGAAACGAACATGGAAAACGCTGCAGTTAAAATACAAATAATTACCTAACTTCAATTTATAACTAATAATAAGAATTTTTTCGTATTATCATTAACAATAATTATTAACATATGTATTATTATCTAGTCATAATTAGTCATAAACAGTTTATTCTTATTCTATATCTAGTCTCCTCCTTTTAGGCAATTTTAAGGGTGCTTTGAAGGATTCGGCCTGAATCTCCTCCAATATATCATCAAACGTTTTTCCCTAAAAATAACATTTCAAATTATAAAAAATAATTAATTATTAAAAATCCTTTTTGAAAGTGCGAACCAATTAAAAAAAATGTAATAGTTATAATATTATTCTTTCGGGTAATTTCCTGTGGGCTGCAACATATCCTATTTAAAGTTGTAATTTTAAGATATATTATGTAGGTATATTTAAAATATTGCAACAGAGAAATAGTTAACCACTTTTAACCTTGTCACCTGCAATTTCTCAGTTGCTTAAAAAATCTCAATGTAAGTGCAGACATAAAATTTATATAATATATAATAGTTAGTTCTGTATATATATAAATAAATATAATATAATAATATAATAAAAATAATTATAAATTTCTCTGTGGTTGAATAAACCGAAATGTCAAAAAGTAAAAAATAATATTAATTTATATGATCAAGAATCCCAAGAAACGGCACATCAAATGAACTGATATCAAGGACCAAGAAACGGCACATCAAATGAACTGATATCAAGGACCAAGAAAAAAAATGGAAAACATGTTATATGACAGGTATGTGCGACGAATATACACGCATTTTACGCCGATGTAGAAGGGATGTCTATTGATAAATGTATAGGTCAATAAAACTACATAAAAGGCTTTTATGGAATCGCGGATATTTTTAATTTTACAATTTTGCATGTATGATCGAAATATCGTGTTGACTAATTCTTTATATGATTTAGAATTACTTTTTTTGTGATTAAAAGTGATTAAAAAAAATAGGATTACTTAATTTTTACATAAAAACAAATATTTAGGCGATATTAAGCGATATTTTAATTCAAATATGTACTTAACTTTCTTTAAATGACGTTATAAAAGTGGTCAAACATCATTTTTTTTAAATGGAATGCTCTGTATATGATTACTGATTCAGAAAGCTGACACATTTTGCTATTCAGTTAATAATTATTTTTAAATTTAGGGGTTCTTGAGTTTTATTGGTTTTTTCAAAAAAATAATACAATTACGACGTTATAATTTTTTACGTTTCGGAGAGGCTCCTCTCCATCATCAGAAAAAATTTTTTTTATTAACAAACTATGTAGGTGTTACATTTTTAATTTATATCTATGTATAAAATTAAAACTAAACTACTATTTTAAGTCGACATTACTAAAAATCATCCATACATTTATACTTGTTTTTTTTATAATACGTTTTTTCGAAGAAAACAACATTATACTATTATTAAAACTCTTAAAAATTGGGAATTTTATTGAATCGTATTGGTTTTAACACAATGGCTGCCACAATAAAACCAATACGATTCAATAAAGTTCCCAATTTTTAAGAGTTTTAACAATAGTATAATGTTGTTTTCTTCGAAAAAACGTATTATAAAAAAACAAGTATAAATGTATGGATGATTTTTAGTAATGTCGACTTAAAATAGTAGTTTAGTTTTAATTTTATACATAGATATAAATTAAAAATGTAACACGTACCTAGTTTGTTAATAAAAAATTTTTTTTCTGATGATGGAGAGGAGCCTCTCCGAAACGTAAAAAATTATAACGTCGGTAATTGTATTATTTTTTTGAAAAAACCAATAAAACTCAAGAACCCCTAAATTTAAAAAAAAACTACTTATGGTTAAAAGATATATTATACTGTTAATAATTATGGTGTATTTTTTTTTTAAATGGAATTTTGCTATTCAGGTATGTATGGTGTACCTACACCCAACTCGTAACGTTTTCGATTTATAAATATGATTATATTAGGTTCTCACTTACTGCCACAAATCAAAAATATTACATCAATCAATCAATAAATAATGCGAATAAATGACATTCCCGCCGAAACAAAAATATTTCATAGCCTACGATGACAAGGCGTACGTACATTTAAGGCAAATTTACAAATAGATGCTTATAAATCGAAAACGCTACGAGTTAGGTATAGGTACACCATACATAGCTGAATAGCAAAATGTGTCAGCTTTCTGAATCAGTAATAATATACAGGGCGTTCCATTAAAAAAATGCCTTTTGACCACTTTTGTAAGTCATTTAAAGAAAGTTATTTCTAATTTACCCTGTACAATTAATACTACTAAGGTTTGGCTACAGCATGAAAAGTCCTCAAGCCTTGCCTCGATAAATCTGGAATTAATTAATATCTCTGAAACGGCTTGAGATAGGAATAGGAATATGTTAACAAAAGTTACTTAGAATTGGATATAGATCCTAAAAATTGAAAAATATACAGGGCGTTTCATTTAAAATAATGAAGATGTTGCCAGTTTTACCTACAATTGGCAACGTCGCGCTGTCGATAATATTTTAGGCTGACAGAGCACTCTGTTACCTTGGTATGTAGGTAAATTTTCAAAAGGATATGTTTACCTGTTCTCCATATACTCCATATTCTATCCACCATAAATCACCCTGTATATATTTTTATTTTAATGATCTTAGTTTTCTATGACTCTCAGTTTGGTATAAAATCATTAGCACAATTATTACAACGCAATATGAATTCTATATTGGGAATGGTAAGAACTCAAATTTAATTCGACAGTTTTTGCGACATTGTCACGAATGTTCATGTTTCTTGGAAATGCATATTTCCTATCCATATAATGAGAGATATTGTCAAAAAAAAAACATCAATTTTAAGCTCTAATAGTGTTCAGGGTACAATTTATTAAATAAAATTTAAAAATAAGTTTCATACGATATTAACGTAATTAAAAAAATGTAAAATGCATAATATTTAGACAGAAACTATAAAAAAAGAAAATGGCACTAGTATTTGTCGCTGTAATTCGATGAAAATTTCATTGTTCTTATGGGATTATTTACATATGCAATCAATTGTCAAAAATAATGATATTCACGAATTTCATTTCAAATTTCTTTCACTAAACTTTTGCATATAATCTTGGTAGTCATACCTTAAAGTATGGCTTAGATCTCATGCTCCTACGGAAGCGCCTAGGGGTCAATGTAAAACGTTTTTTTTAAAGTCGCTTATTAGACGACTTTATCGCGACTAACAGATGCACGACTGTTAGTCGCATGTAACTTCCAAATTTACTCCAAAAAAAAAGAAAAAAAGAGATAAATAGGTGGTTACAAATAACCAGCTGTCATGTTGACAGTTGGGTAAACTCCGGCTAAACAACAGAGGAGACGGTCGGGGTTCCTCTAATCAAATAAAAAAAAAATGTATATAATGTCCTGGGCGCCAGGTAAATTTACCAATACAGTCGTTACCCAAAAACGCAGCAAATTGTGCAACTCCAAAATTTACCAAATGAGCTGCACAGAAATAACGACAAGCTAGTTAATTTTAATCTCTATGTTTATTTACATGTACAGAAAGTCGATTTACAATTAAATACATGAGCAGTAGTTGCATGAGTAACTATATAATATATATATATTCAGTTGAAAATAAATGATGAAAAAATAACTCCAAAAAAAACAAAGTGGTTAGGGTAAACAAACCCAATCGAAATATAAATAACCCTATATACCTACATACATAATAATATGATAAAAAAATAACCTGCGACTTAGTTAGGGGATGAGAAGCGCATAAACCGCAACAAAAAAAATATAGAACGTTGAAATTGTTCACCTAAAATTGATGGTTTTATCGTAGGCTTTGATTCAATATCGTGGCGGAGCTTAAACTTAAGCGCAACCGTTGGTACTTGGTTATTCAGTACACCCTGTATAATTAAATAAAATAATATCAAACGCAATCAATAATTTTTATCAAACTCCTAACTAGGTCACTCTTACAACTAATAAAATGACTTAAATTTAACTCTGAGATATGTACCATATGTGATACCTCCTGTATATTATGTATTATATCAAAATATAATATTTAGGTCCTTACGAATTATCTTTCAGTTGTTTTCTAGAATTTTATTTTAATTTTATCCTTATAGAAAAGTATTTTATTTTTATGTTTTTCGAGAATATACTTTTAATTTACTGGTAGTTTTAAGGAATGATGGTTTAATTTTATTTTAAAAGAATGATCTTTTTGTTTTATCCTTAATTATTATAAACTTCAGATCTAAAATAGCAATAAGGTAAAATAAAATATATAAGTGGTCACACTTGCGTGAATCCTTGTCTACAACAGCTACGGTGTATGAATGTCCTGGATATTCGGATACCTTGAGAAGGACAGCCTAGATCACCCCACGCAATCAGTTGGATAACGTAGATACCCGCAGTACCTCCACAAGTGAAATAACGACTCGCCACGGACCTCTTGTAACAGCAACGTACAGGACCAGCGTATGCCTCTTGTCCTCAACAGCGTACAGGAAAAGTGTACCGCTTCACAAAATAACAGGCTTCACAGATAAGACAATTGTTGGTGGATGAAAGATTATCACCCCAAAAAAAACCCTATAAAATATATACAAAGACAAATTACCACTTAAATCTAACGATAAACAATACACATACCTGGAAAAGGGTTTTTGGTCGATCACTGATGAAAAGTTTGATGGAAAACTCACGAAAAATCGTGACTACACGTGGTCGATGCTAAATGGCAAATTAATCCTCTAACGAGATATATTTTCATTAAATACACAGAAATATCCAATCAACTATTTCTCTCACAATGAAAATAATAAATAAAGTCACACAAAGGCTAATCCCTGAACGGATGAATAAAAATTCATAAAACTTCAGTGCGACCCTTACCACTAGCACGTCGAAAAGGAAAGAGATTTGTCAGCTATTATCAGATGATATCAGATTCCCTCATAAGACTTTAAAAATCCTATTATGAAAAAAGCCGCCTTAGCGAATATCTAAACCAAAAAGTAGAACCTGCTGCAAATATCATCTAATATTAAGTAAGAGTTCGACCAACTCCACACAGATGTCGCCTCTCCCCAAATAATTCAGTATATAATAAAGAATTGTTACATCCTAATAATATTGCCTATTTATACCATTTAAATGTAAATAAAGTATTAATAATCTAATTGGTTTCTGCAAATTTATTTTTTCCATAGTTTATCTAAAATAATAACTCCGTCCAAGTCAGTAATATGCATAACAGTTGGCAACGAGTTTGCGAGTTGGCTACTCTGCTTCAAATCTCAGTCGTCAAAAATAGCATAGATTTCTATTGATCTATTCGCATATTTCTGTATTCCATGGAGCGACAAATGACACTTGACTGTCAGAATTTGAAAACATTAAACAAATCGTTAACAATATAATATAAATATAAACAATTATTGCACTTGAATGAATGGAAATAAGTGGCATAGGCACTAAAAATTATTCCCGTATCCCGGTACGTAAAATAATACTGTTTGACTTGATTAAATACTTTAAAATGAGGTTCAACTGCTAACATAACATTAACTTTTATAGATATATATCACAAGTTTTATAATCAGTGAAGAGATAAACATTTACTATGGAAAAGACTGAAGTATATTTTGAAATAGACAAAAGTTGGAATACTTTATTTACGAAGAAATCAAAGTTAAAAGTATGATCTGTACGTTAGGCAACATTATCAAACTACGGAATGCACTACAATTATCCTAGCCTTTACTAAGGACAAAAGGAGTACAAAGAAGTGACCATCACCAGACCAGGTCATTCTGGATAAAAAAAAATTACTGAACCAATTTGTTGAGAGGGGTGTGTCGTAGATACTTTTTGAAATCAGAGCTCGTAAGCTCCTTAACCTTTTTCTCCACTTCTCAAGGTACGATAAACCAGGGACAATCTACAAATACGATAAACACGGATTATATACAATTCTTATGCTAATATTTCACCTCTTAAGTAGTTGATAATGTGGTGGGAATTTATAACGTGACAGTCGACTAACAGACGCGACTTTATCGCGATTAACAGGTGCGCCACTGTTAGTCGCATTTATGTCGACTAACAGACGCGCAACTGTTAGTCGCGTTTATCTCGACTAATAGACGCGTTTATTTTGCGCCACTCCATGCGCCAATTCTTCGTCACATACTAAACCGCTTGACGAACGTAGTGATAGTAAGTAGTTGATATCAGTAGATTTTAAATCAATATTAATTCAAAATAAATATGTTTCTATAATATTAACTAATATTCGGAAATTATTAACAAAATGTAGAAACTATAAAAATAAATTAACATACAAAAATTACCAAACTAACGAGGAGTTTGCCTTTTATTTCGAATAAATCTATAACAACTTAACGAATTTATTTATTTTATTATAAAAAGACTTTGTTAACATACAAAAAACATTAAACTAATTTTCATTTTCATTTCAAATAAATAACAAACAATAGCAAAATAACAACTTAAAGATTTTATTTATTTATTTTGTTATAAAAATAATTTATTAACATATAAAAAATAATAACTTGTAGTTCTAACAAAACAAAACTAATAACGACACAACTAAAATAATTTTGCATAATAAAAACAATTATGCGAAACCGAAAGAATTACAATTAGCACTTCCAAAATCTAAGGCGCTTGTGAATTCTTCGTAGCTTTTCCAAAAGTTAATAGTAACCAAGATACAGGGTGTCAAAGAAAACATTTATTTTTTAATTTATTTTTGTACTGTAATTAGTTTTTGTATTTTACGTGTAAAAATTTATGAGTGGGGCCTATTTTAGGTGAGAAATCATAATACACCTTCAATTTTGGTGCGCTACGTACGCGGCGTTAATTGTGTAAAGAAGGCCGTAACTTTTCTGCCCTCACCCATAGGCAGATTTTGCTTAAAAAATATATTCTTCTATCGTTTCTTAATAAAAAAGGTATACTAAAATTGGTTTTTGGCGTTTTTCTCAATAGTTCTCTGGAACTAAAGTTGCCGGTTATACACAAAAGCTACGAAGAATTCACAAGCGCCTTGGATTTTGGAATTACTAATTGTAATTCTTTCGGTTTCGCATTATTGTTTTTATTATGCAAAATTATTTTAGTTGTGTCGTTATTAGTTTTGTTTTGTTAGAACTACAAGTTATTATTTTTATATGTTAATAAATTATTTTTATAATAAAATAAATAAATAAATTCTTTAAGTTGTTATTTTGTTATTGTTTGTTATTTATTTGAAATTAAAGGCAATATCCTCATTAGTTTAATGTTTTTTGTATGTTAACAAAGTATTTTTATAATAAAATAAATAAATTATAGGTTTATTTGAAATAAAAGGCAAACTCCTTGTTATTTTGATAATTTTTGTATGTTAATTTGTTTTTATAGTTTCTACATTCTGTCAGTGAACTGATTCTGTTAATAATTTCCGAATATTAGTTAATATTATAGAAACTACATATTTATTTTGAATTAATATTGATTTAAAATCTACTTGGGGCCTTATTCTCAGCCAGTGGATATCAGCGTTCCTATGAGAAAATCCGCCATGTTTCTACTGAAATCTAATAAGCCGTATTCTCGACCATTCCCTTCCTACGAAATTTCAGTAGAATACGAGCAATTTTGTTCTCCTGCTTTCCACCAAGCGAATTTTATAATTTCAAGAGAATCGCATGCGCATATAGTGTGCGCATAGTGTAATTTACTTTGCATTGTAGGCACAGATTAAGAAAAGTTGTAGGTTAACGAGGAGCGTTCCCATTCGTGTGAGAGAAGGTTCACTTCTCTCGATTTCGTCTCCTCGATGAGAATAAGCACCCTGATATCAACTACTTACTATCACTACGTTCGTCAAGCGGTTTAGTATGTGACGAAAAATTGGCGCATGGAGTGGCGCAAAATAAACGCGTCTATTAGTCGAGATAAACGCGACTAACAGTTGCGCGTCTGTTAGTCGACATAAATGCGACTAACAGTCGCGCATCTGTTAGTCGAGATAAAGTCGTCTAATAAGCGACTTAAAAAAAACGTTTTATATTGGCCCCTAGGCGCTTCCGTATGCTCCTGATACGCGTATTTAATAAATTTCACCAACCGTCACTGAATGAGTCCTACTAATTCATGAACAGTAAAAATATTATTATTATTTATTGATAACTTAATATCAAAAAAATAATATTAATCTCCAGACGTGAACCTAATTCGAGTAAATACAATGTTTTAAAATAATTTTTATAAAGTTGTCAGAAAGGGACATACCATAATAGTCTGCTGAGTGGAGCCACTTAAATTTACTGGTTCACTCGTACTTGACTCATATGACGAAATACCTTCAAACTGAACTTTCTTAGGCGATGTTGGTAATTTTTTAAGGGATAATGGTGATTTCAAAATACTGGCAGGAGTAGTATTTTGTTGGTATTCATCAATATTATCTAAAAACATTATAGTATTAGAAATGGTATAAAATGCAATGATATCAATACATATACCGAGAGGCCAACAAAAAATACAGTCGCGGCGTCTGTGCGTTTTTTTAGTGCCTCGATTTTTAAGTCACAACAAAATGTTTGTTTACTGAATAACTCATCATTGTTGCACATGAAATTAATTACCTAGATGTTCTCAACATGTCAATTTTACTATTTTATTGGCCGCATTTCAGTGCCAATGTTCCTATTTCGTCTTTAACCGGATGAGTGCAACTACCCCTAGCTCATTGTTTGAACACTTATTTCGAGGTGCATTTTTTATTTGCCCTATTACTTGTTCACCAATGATCCCAGCTCACACATTTACTTTTTATAGTTGCTGAGTATGGATTTACTGCATTTAATGAGTGTTATTATCAGCTCAATGACAATGACGACTGTTGTGTCGATTCATTTCATCATTTAAAGTGAATGTACTGCAGTCAAACTAGCCGTTCCAGAAATATTTGGTAACATTTAAGTCATCCTCATCCTATTCCTGATACATCTGCATCTTGTAAGGATACACTTTTCCATTTTTAAGTATTTTAAAATGGTAATTGCCATGAGCCAGTTTATGGGCTAGAGACATTGGATTCTCTTGAATAGTTAACATGTTCACTTAATATCTTCTCCAACAATGAATTTTCGTTATTTAAACACATCCCTCATAAACCCAACTCCGGTATCGTGTCTCCATTTTACTAATTGTGCCTTGGCAAGTGATATCTGAATGTTGGTCTCTAAATAATCTGACAACCTCAGTCTGAATTCGGCACCATACTATACATGATCATCATTAATATCTCGATACGAAATCTTCTGTTAAATATGGTATTTTTTAACCAATTTTACAGAGATGGTAAACTTACTATAACACACGAAAGTTAATTAATTATCTTAGGAGTTTTTTTAGTTACAAGATAAACAAAGCTTCTACAAAAAATTTGCAACAAAGAAGTGCCGACAAAAAAGTTGTGACAAGATAAGAAATACACACATCAACATTTTTTTTTTGTCATCAACATTTTTTTTTTGTTTATAGTAAAGAGCACACCTCTGGATGAGGAGGATGAACTAAGAACATTACGTCTAATATGTAGTCTGAAAAAGTTAAATAAATGTATAGCGCGGAAATCCGCGTCGGTAGCGGATATTCGTTCCGCTTAAAATTATCAACGTATTGTTTACACGGCGACAAATCTACACATTCAAACAGTTAAAGTTTACATACTTACTATACAAATAAATAATACATAACACCACAGGTAATATAGACTTATGAGTTTAGCAATATTTGGCAATATTTACAAATTCTCTCCTCTTTCAAAATTTTTCATTGAAATTAACATGGCATAAGTAGTCATAGAGAAGTAAGTAAACTTTAATATACTACATACTGGAGGCGGCACTCTCGTATTAACTTTGATATTGCATAGTTTCCCACTTGCATATTTCAGGATATAAATTCAAACTGGATATATTCAATGTTCATGTAATTCACAAAAATTTACCTAGCCGCCAGTGGTGGCACACTCGATTGGGTGAAAAAGGTAGTCAACTTCTATTAGAGATAATTCATTTATTATATTTAACTTTATTATACTCAAACTGACCTAGCAGTCTAATCGGCGTCAGGGATGGCATTATGATTAGAAGATCTGCCACTTTCACATTTTAGTACGTGTTTCATAAATTGATATAGTTCAAAACGAGGTTCAAAACTACATATTCAAATTTGCTTGATCGTAGGGGGCGCCGCAATGGCAGTAACTTGTAACTTTCTTATTAAGAATGCCTGCCACATATTTACCTAAACTTTAGTTTCCAACTTTGAATAGTATAGGATCTTCCATTAAGAGGTTTCATTTTAAATTTATAAGAAAACAAGTTATTTTTATTTTTAATAGTGATATTTTTATTCCAACATAAAGTCAGACTACGTGATTAAAGGTGAAAGACAATATCTTCCAAGGGTTGCCTCGCTTCTGTTGCAAACGGTAATTCTTCACAGGAAATTTTCCACAACTTCATATAATTGCACCAACCACACCAAACCAGTCACCCGTTGTGGATGGAGATGGTGTTCGACAATCACTCTTGGGTTTTCGGAGATGCAGCAATTTTGCTTGCTGGCGTAACCTTGTAAGTAAAAATAGGCTTTATCGCTAAATAGCTATTTATGTAACTAGTTACGAAAGACTTTATTTTGCGTAACAAGTGGATATTTGTGGGACGAGCGAAGCGAGTTCCCGCAAAATGACACAAGTTACACAAAATGGCCTTTTGTAACGTGTTACATAAATCATAAAAAATTAAGTATTCAAGTAATCATAGTTACCTTTGTTTCTGTTATTACGCATTTAATTTTAATGTCAAAAGTGACAAATGACAAATGTTATTAATTTAGTGCATAATGCAGCACATAATATCATGGCAAATTCAACAAATAAAACTTCTTCAGGAGTTAATTTGATAAATTTCAAATTTCACAAATTGTAAAGTTAATATTTATAATTAAAAAATAATAATTCCTATAAACTTATATTATGTTTTGAATATACGTTGTTTCTATTTCTTCTTGAGAGTTCTTTATTTTTTTTAACTGGTGATAAATGAAAACCGCTGCCAATTATGGGATTAGAACTTTCTCGCTATGTGGTGGAGTTTATATTAAAAGCAATTTTTCACGTATTTTGTTTATTTCAACATTTGGGCACAATATTATAATGGGTTTTTATATCAGATCTTATTTTTATAATCTTTCACCACGAATACATTTTTTGAAAAGTTAGAAATTGAAATAGTCCGGTAGACCCCGTTCCAGTGGACCGATTTTGTTCATCAATGAACCCAATCTTTTCCTTGGCCTCTAGAACGTGTGTGTATCAAATTTGAGAGCTTTATCTCAAAAACTGTAGCTGCTATCGCGATACATTATACATACACACACACACACACACGCACACAGACAGAACATTTTCTTTGTCTGAAATTTTTTATATTCGCATAATTCTTCGAAGTTCGTCCAGAAATGCAATAAAAATTTTAAACTTTTGGTGAAGAAGTAGTATCGATCTATCTTTATTAATCGCGTTGTTTATAGCTGACAACTGCTAAATACGGCAGCATCATCTGTCACAGGTAAAAAATGACGAATGATTGAATGATTTAAAATGAAACCTCTTAATGGAATACCCTTTATAATTCCTCATGCGAATCTACACTAGGCCACACTGATGGGAAGCAACAATTTCAAACACGTGTGACGTGTTTTGCTTTTCTGTTCTGGAATTGATACTATTTTTTTTGTTAGAAATTAACACTGAATAAGTTATCGCAGAAGTCGGATATGTAAGATTTGTACATACCTACATATTATGTAATATTTGACTTAAGCTTAAAATATACTACTTATTATTATAGAAAATTAACCTTTATCGCCGTTTTGCTGTCGTAGTTCTTGAAATAAAACATCACATGTTTCTTGCTGTTTTCGGTTAGATTCTGAATTAGAATTAATAGTAGCTTGTAGATTCTCAAGCACTCTTTTTATATTGTCTGATTGTGTTTGGATGTTTTCCAGTTTTTCATTTAAATATTCAGTGGAGGATATTAAATAAGCTTTTTTCTTATTAAGATCTTGCACTGTGTCACCTGTAGTCAATTTCTCAATTTTTTCTAAAAGTTCTTCCGGAGTTTTCTTTTTCAGTGCAATCTGTTCATCTAGTTCTTTAATGTTTGCCAGTAAAACTTCTTCCGAACTTAATTTTTTGTCAAGTTCCAACTTCAGCAGTAGATTATTACTACGTTCCTCAATTTTTGCTATATATTCCTGTCTTGCTAACTCCAAGGACTAAAACATGAATATAAATAAATCATCATTAACAATACAAAAGAAAAGGAACGACAAATAATAGTTAAAGATAAGAGAGTGCGACCGACCATTCAGATTGTTCAGTTGAAATAATTCATCGTTAACTTGTCTAGATGTCTAGTCTTCGGCTAAAATAAAATAGTGATGGTTTAGTCATTGAATAAATTCAATGGTTTAGTCCAGTGGCGTTATATATATAATACATCAACTCTATTTTTGTGATTATTTATTTTAAGTAACACGGCACTGGATTCTCATCTGATATCTATTTATTTATTTTTTATATAAATTGCGGAATTAGTATCGTCTCAGTGAAGTCTAGGAAAATTTCGACAAAGTAAATACAACCAAATTACACATTAGTACAAAAGTTATTTTCTGTGGTAGCAAATAATAAATTAAAAAATATGAGTGGCTATTTACATTTAAATTAAGAGACCAGTTACGAAAATATTTGTTTACAATAGTAGGTTTTTGAAAACCGGCCAAAAGTTGTACTTTCCGGCATATTTTTTTGAAATCACTCAAGAATGACTACTTTCTCGGTGCAATTTTAGACCCCAAAATACCCCCGATTCCAGTATTTTAGTCCATTGCTAAGCAACCATATTCGTTGCTAAGTAACCATCAGAAAACCGCCCGGGAACTTGCCCGTACGGTTTTTTATTTGAATTCATTAATTTATAATATTATTGATTGCGATTTCAGAAAAAATAGTACGTGTACCTAGTAGTACACCGTGGTGCTTCATCACGGTCGTCCGGAAATGTTAGGCTTTTTCTACTAGGTACAGGGTGTCCCTGTATATTTTGCACCACCACTGGAGCCTTTATTTTTGGGGCTAGAAAAAACTTCTTATACAAAAGTTATAGAATTTTTCCTAGAATATGCTGGTAGATAAAACAAATAAACATCGCAAAGTTAGGAAAAAAGACAAACTATGTTTTTTTAAATGGAATGCACTGTGGCATGGATTTCTCGAAATTTACGCTTTCTCCCGATTTCAGTGATATAAATATGACTCGAAATATGGTATATGTTTTCTCCGTCCGTTTTCACAATATTCCGTTTTACCATTACCTAACATGGAAATAATACAAATATTACAACATAAAGATTGTCATGGAAAAAACAATTCGGCCGATAATGGTTACTATACCGGACTGATAAATGATTGCTTGTCGAGACGCAAGCCGAGACAAGCAACACGGAGTCCGAGAATGTGCTTTTACTACCAGGTATAACATACCATTTTTTCTGAAATCGCAAATTAATTAATTTAGATAAAAACCGTACGGCCTCCGGGAAAGTAACTTTCTTGTACGGGTTTCTGATGTTTGCTTAGCAACGGACGTGGTTTCTTAGCAACGCACTAAAATACTAGAATAGGGAGGGCATTTTGGAATCTGAAATTGCGCCAAGAAAGTAAACATTCTTGAACGATTTCAGAAAAATGTGATTTTCTGGCCTAAAAATAAGCCGGAAAATGCTACTTTTTGGCCGGTTCTAAAAAAATAGTACTTCAGTCTAGTTCAGCCTATCTTCTTTTAATTTAATTTAATATGGTGAATTTGAATATAATATTGGTTAAAGTATGTACCTAATAGGTAGTTTTTTTATACCAAAAATTGGATTTAAATAAAAATCGCAGCAAACCTCTATTATAATGTTCCTGATACTTACGTAACTTAATTGACCGCCTTCGTTATTAATTTCCGTTACGTCGATTTTAATCGTCTTTAATTTTTCCTGTGCAATAATAGTATCTTGTTTACACTTTTCAATATAATCATTTAATGCCTCTTGCTGATTCTTAGTATCGGCAGTAATCTTCGATATTTTGTCTTCTAACTGAGAATTATATTCTTTTTTAAGCAAAATTTCTTCACTCAATTTATCTTTTACTTTATTCGTTTCTGTTATTTCTTTTTTAAGATTCTCAATGGCTTGTTGACTCTCACTCAAACTAATATAAAAATACAAAAATATCAGAAAAACTCACTGGCAGTGACACATGGATCGAAGATCATAATTTTTTAATTAGTTCTTAGTAATTTATATAATTTTGTGTCATAATAAATAGTGAAGTAACTAGTAACTATTCAAATACATACGATTTTCTTCAAATTGTGATTGTATTCCACAGAAAAATTTGAATATATTTTTTTACTTATTTAATAACGCACTACAGAAAATACAAGTAGGTATTTTGATTCGAAAAGAAACCTTGGACGGTAGTAGGCTAATTATTTCGAAACAATAAACACATACATTTAGTGTTTAATTAATATATTATAAATAATTATTAAACAAACCTGAGAAATCTAGAAAATTCAAATTTAGAAGAATCTGTGCAATCAAGTAGGTACTAAATTTGAAGTTATTTTATAACGTAAAATTTTAGTAATGTGGGTCAGAGTAGAAAATATTCACCATTCTGTGGAATAGTCAGTTTTAAAATATGTATGTACTCGTATCACAAGTAAAATCATTCGAGGTTTCGATTATATGCGTACTATTTTTTACACGAAATCTTGGTCATAATAATATACTTACAAAAGCACGAGAATTTATTTTATTTCTTTAGACAAACTTACATTTATTTTGTATAGCCGTAGTCAATACATTTAGATCTATGAGTGCAGCACAAAAATAAAAATGAAATAACACAAGAAAAAGAGAAAGAAACAAGAAATACAAAACTGTAATTACTATTTTTTTTAAACAGAATTTCTTCATAAAAAGAATCCACGGAATTAGATTTCAATTTTTTCTTAGGCTCAATATTAAGTGGGGAATTCAGTATTCCGCTTAAACAGGACAATCTGAATATTGTATGGAAATATTTCCCGTAGTCATGCTTATTCTTGCCTCTTATTTGTGATGATGCCCTTCATTTAGACGTTGATTGTAGAACAACAATTCAATATCACGTAAAAATCATAGCGCTATATAGATCGACGGTCGACTTACCCAAGATGAAATGCATTTACTAGTAAAAATTCTTGTAAAAATATGTCGAGATGTGGAGTATTTCGTGTAGGAGTAGTAGGTCTAAACTTATGTACTTAAGTGATGTATTTTATTTTTTCTTTCCCTAGTACACAACTTATATGGAATCACTCGGTATCCCCGGCAAACAAGTTTTTTCCTACAAAAAGTGATATTCGTATAAAAAAAAGAATGTGTTTACTAACAATAACAAGTAGGTTCATTCCAGGTTGATGAAATTTGCTATTACAGTGGTGATTTTGCTGTACACATGTAAAATCGTAGTTCGGTTATAAATTGTTTATGTGTGAAAATTTTTAAAAAAATGTCTTTTATATGAGGTTATCAGACGTGCAGAGAGGAAGAATTATTACTCTGGTAGAACAGGGAATGTCACAAAGAGAAATTGCAAGGACGGTAGGGGTTACACAAGGGGTCGTTTCGAAAACCTATTCAAGGTTTCTAGAACTAGGAACCTTAAAAAATCGATCAAGAAGAAGTAGTCGAAAAGTTACTACTGAAGAGCAGAACCGGTTTCTAGTTCAAATAGCAAGAAGAAATCCGGCTCTATCTCATCCCGAGCTTCAAAGGCAACATTTGCAAGTTACGGGTATTAGCGTTTCCGTCGAAACGATCAGGAAAAGGCTTCGAGCTCGAGGATTATTTAGCAGAAGACAGTTAAGGGTTTCCGAACTATCAAGACAACATAAAATTGACCGTTTACAATGGTGTTTGGAACATCAAAACTGGACTATAGAAGACTGGCGAAATCTCTTATTTTCAGATGAAACCAGAATTGACTTTCATTCAGAACCGGCGAATTCGAGTTTTGAGAGGTCGTGGGAAACAGGCTAAACTCGCTGTTGCCAAATCTGTCCCCAAATACAAAGGAGGAACTGTAATGTTTTGGGGAGGAATTATGATGGATGAGAAAACTCCTTTACTTCCCATAAGACAAAACTTAACGGGTCCTAGGTATGTTGATTATTTAATTCTAGGACCCCCCATAGTAAGAAACTAGAGAGGCGATTTTGGCGAAAATTTTTTATTTATGCACGATAATGCACCTCCTGATACAGGCAGAGCCGCCACAAATTTTTTGGAAACAGAAGGTGTGACTGTTTTACAGTGGCCTAGTTGTTCACCTGACCTTAATCCCACAGAACACTCATGGGATATGATTAAAACAAGGATTAGAGCTCGAGTCAATAACTCTGGCAACACAGACCAACTGATTCAAACAGCTTTAGAAGAATGGGAAAATCTTCCCCAAGAAAATATTAATAACCTAATCGAAAGCATGCCTCGTCAAATTCGCGCATGTATTGAGGCTAGAGGTGGCAACACGGATTATTAAATTAACAAAAAATTATTATTTGTTTCTTAAATTCCCTATTACTTTAAAGTTTTTGTTTGAGAAAAAGATACGTTTTATGTTCCGTGTTATTACAGAACTTATTTAAAAAGTTGTTGTTTATTTTTTCAATAAAAGTTGTTTCCATACACCTCTATTTATTTTTTATCAACTTCTCTTTTCTTTAAATTGGACCAAATAGGAGAAAATGGGTGATTCCATATAAGTTTGGTTTGTGTACTTGACAATATTCCACTTAAAATAAAAGCATTTTAACTAAATTAACAATTCTCTTCCTAGTTTTAGTAGGTACAATAATATTTATTTATAATATGGTGCTGCTATCATTGACTACCGATGAAGCGGAGTGAAGTCTCACGCATTTTTATATTATCTTCGCGTAGTATACATGTTATATAGAATTCTACCCATTTAGATGAAATTATACTAAGTTCTTATCAATTGTGAATATTAAATTACAGCAGATTAACTTCACTGTAATTTCTTATCTTTAGTTAAAATATCAAACTACTGAAATTAATATTATTTCAAATTTATCATCACGTAGTACTTCAAACTCGTGGAGTTTCACTTGAACAGAGAAACCCACAAAATATCAGCCCATGCTGATTCGGCATCACCGAACTAATATATTCCCAAAGGTAGCTAGGGAGCTTCAGTTGTTAACTTAGTATGATGTAGCTAACATCAAGTAACATACTCGTTTAATATTAAGTTCATTTTCAAATCATTCTTGTGTACAATTTTAAATAAAGTTTTTAAAAAGTTTAAATCGAAACCAGTGATTTAACAAATTGGCGCAGTCGGTAGGCTCTGAAAACATCACATATCGGGAGCCAAACTGTTAGAAAAGTGTCCAAAGGAACAAGGAGTTCATCTGAAAAGGTGCCTAACCAGTAATTACGTGCTGGGTTCCGGCACTCGCGTTTTTAAAAAAGAACGCGATTTGTTTGAAACACTTAAAGAACTTTATTTGAACAGATTATTGAATATTTTGGTTAGTTTAAGTAAAAATGACATTAATATCTAAGCACAGATAAAAATACATGTGTTCTGCACGAGATTAGAATATTAAGTGAGTTGTAAGAATAGATAAACATTAATCCTGGGAAGCATAGTGCTGACTCAGGTATACTGCTGGACGATGCTCTTCTTATCTCAGGTCATGTAACTCCTCCATCCTTAAGACGAAGTTTTGGGGGTAAACAAAACGGAGGGTTGACTTCTTTTCCTTGGTTCCATGTCTTCTTTGGATTCCAATTCTTCGATTGGTTTGGAACAGTTTCTTTTCTTTATATATCTAAAAATCCATATAAGAAAACCCACAGCAAATACAATATAGATAGGGGTTGTCCAAAAATGATGGTCTGCTTTGCTGGAACTAGATGTATTAATTACAAGTTCTTTTTGATTATTTTTTAATGTGATTAGTTGGTCTGGAGAGATATTTTTTAATTCAAGTTTTTCGTATGTAATATTTTGTTTGGTAGCATGAATTTTAATTTCAGGCAAAAGTAAAGGCTGGCTTTCTGTTGTCCCTTTTTCGTTGGTAAATTTAGTATTGATAAATTCAAATGAGCACCCCAATGGTAAAGTTATAAGGTAAGTTCCTTTAAGATTTATAAAGTCGATTTTATTGCAATTGATTTGAACTTTGTTTTCATGTGGCGATATCAGTAAATAATGCATTGAATCTATTTTTTCTATTATGCTGGATTTCAACGAAATATGTGTTAATTGACAGTTAACTTGGTTGCCCATGTTTAATATGGATGTTATGCAGTCTTCTTGTTCAGTCAGATGATTGATTTGAATTTCTGAACAATAATAATTTGGGTTAAGGTGTTGACAGGGATAATCTTGGTATTGATATAAGTCTTTGTAATTTGCAAGGTATGGTTTCTTTGGAATTATTGTTGTTAGGTTAGGGGTAGGTATCGGATAGAGATGGTAGTAATTAAAATAATGAGGGTGTACTATAGGAATACTTAGTACAAAAACAAGTCTGTAACCACAGTAATATGATTTCACATCTATCAAATTATAGTAATTATACAAGTCAATATCGTTTATATACATCAATTGTTCTAAATTATATAAGTTTTGAAGTTTATTTATTATTAATTTCATTTCATCTATGTTTAAAATACTACGGTGTAGAGTACCTAACTTAGAGAAAGTTATATCATTTTCCAGATCAGTTAAAAATAATATCAAAGAATTTAGATTGTCACTGATTTGATCTAATACATCTCTGACTTTTTGATATTGGGAAAATTCAAAATTTTGCTTACTTATTTCTTGCTGTACATCATTTATTCTTTGTAATATAACATCTTGATTATGTTGAATTAATTCAAGTGTTTCGTTATAATTATCTAACAGTTTGATGTTTAGAGAGATTTGTTTATTAAACGTATTAATTATTTTATCTTGGTTACTCTGTAATTGGTCGATAGCTTCGTCATAGTGCTTGGCATCTTCTTGGTCTAGGTTACCAGATATAAATTTAACTACACTGCCTAAGGCATTTATTAAAGCTCTTTTAGTTCTAATGTTTTCGAATGGATAAACTGATAGAAATTTTTGTTTAGCTAAATTAATTTGAAATAATATATGTTCTTTAAAGTTTGAAAGTGAATACATAAATGGGAAACATAAGTCCTCTTTTATTGATACATCTATTACGTTATAGTGGTCGATTATGGTGTTAATTTGGTTTTTGATTGGTTGCAAATTAAAATAGTGGATAAATTCGTGTGTCGAATCTTTAAGTTTAGCTTGTCCTAAGTAAATGGGTAGTAATCCTGGGTTCGTGTCGAGCGAGTCAATTGTTAATTCCTGAGCATGAAGGTTTAGGTTCATTGTCAACAGAAATAGCAGCGTCGTCATTTGGGGCATTGTCCTTTGAATGGAGAACCTGTAAAGGTTTTGATTGAATTAGTCTGGGTCGTTTTAATTGTTGTTTATGAAATTTACTTTTGTGAGTGTAAACTTTGTTTTTAGATTGACCTAGCGCAATGTCTTTTTTATAACGTGGGGCTGTTTTATTGCGTTGGGATTTCTTCACAAAAATAGGATTTGTTATGTCTATGTCAGGGGGCTTTTCTTTAGTTAAGTTGCGTTTTTCAATAATTTTTTGTTTGTTAGTTACCATTTGTTCATGGATTTGTTCATACATTAGATTTAATTTTTTCTTATGTTGTAAAATATAATGTCATGAAATCTTTATTTAACTTTACATTAAATGGGTCATTCACTTCTAAGTGTCCTGTTATTATTTCTAGTGGTTTCATTTTAGTCACTGAATGAATAGAATTGTTATAACCTAGTATGGCGTATGGTATAACGTCACACAAGGGTATTTTATTTGATTCTGCTTTTATTATTCTTACGTGTTCAAGTAAGGTGGAATTAAATCGTTCGACTATTCCGTTACTATTTGGGTGTAGGGGTGTAGTGTAATGAGTTTTAATTCCGTGTAAATCTGTAAAGTCCGCTATTATCTCGTTTTTAAATTCGGTGCCGTTATCCGTAATGATTAATTTTGGCAAACCATGATGGCTCATAAACGTAACTAAACATTGTACTACATTAACGGCTTGAGTACCAGTTAGGGGATAAGCTTGCGCGTATTTTGAAAATGAATCTATTAAAATAAGAAATTTTTTATTTTCGATTGTTAAAGTATCCATGTGAATAATTTCGAATGGTTTTTCTGGAGTAGGGGTTAGCTCTAATTTGGGATTAATTGGGTTACGTTCGTATTTGGTGGTCTGGCAAATTTCGCATCTGTTGACGTAATTTCTAGAAGCAATGCGAAGGGTTGGCCAAAAATATTGTCTTCTAAGTTCTGACTCTAATTCGTTAATACCGCGATGTACTGTAGCGATTTCGTGATAATATTTAATCAAGTCTGTTTGTTCTTTTTCCGAGAATACGTCTTTTAGTACTTTAGTACATTTAATTAATTTAAAAGTAGAATGTTTAAAAGTGTCTTTTACGGCATTACATAGTATAGGGTATAGTTGTTCGTTTTCAATATAAAATGCATACGTTTTGCCGGGTACGCAGTAATTTTTTAATAGGTCAATAAACTGTTGTCTTGTATTTGTTGTCGTAAAGTAACATTGCCATCTTTGTCTGTTGGGGAAACTTTCGAGTATAGAAAATCTGTCTGTCATATCTAGGTCAAGTTCATTAATGAAAATTTGATTATCATAGTAATTGATAGCTTTTTCTGATATTTGTATTGTTTGAATTGGGTCTTCACTAGTTGTATGTACTGTTATATTGTCTGAATCAGGTTGGGTAGCTTTTAGCTCCTTGTTTTCGTCAGTATTATTAGTCGTAGGTTGTTCGTCAGTGTCAGAAATGTGATCTTCGTTTGAATCAAAATTGTTGATCATAAATTAATTGTCAAGGTCTGTTTCTTTGTCGAGTTGGGTGTTTTGGGTGTCCAGGGGGTGTATTTGGACTCTTGATAAAGCATCTGCATTTGTGTTGTTTTTTCCTTTTTTATATACAATTTCGTAGTCGTATTCTTCAAGCTTGAGCCTCCAACGTACAAGGCGGGACTGGGGCTCTTTAAGAGAGAATAACCACTGAAGCGGTTTGTGGTCGGTGACTATTTTAAATTTTCTCCCGAAGAGATAGGGTCTAAAGTATTTGACTGCATAAATGATCCCGAGAAGTTCTTTCTCAATAACTGAGTAATTTATTTCGGCGTTGTTAAGTGTCCTTGAGGCATAGGCTATTGGTTTATCGGAACCTATATTTCCTTGTGAGAGGATTCCGCCTATCGCGAATTGTGACGCGTCGGTTGTTACCACGAAAGGTTTGTCAAAGTCAGGGTATTGTAGGAGAGGGTCATTTGTCAAAATATTTTTGCAAGTTTCGAAAGATTGTAAGAATTTTTCATCATGTTCTATTTTCGCTCCTTTTTTCAGACATGTTGTTAGTGGTTTCGTCAGTTTTGCGAAGTCCTTGATAAATTTCCTGTAGTAACCAATTAGTCCTAGGAAGGATTTTATTTCCTTTGGTGTTTTTGGTACGGGGAACTTCTTTATAGCTATTATTTTGTCGGGGTTCGGTTTTATACCCTCTGGTGTTATAACGTGTCCAAGGAATTTTACATTTTTCTGTAAAAATTCAGACTTATCCAATTGTATTTTCAGGTTCTTATCTCTAAGTCTCTGAAACACTTTACGTAAATTTTCAATATGTTCCGGTAGTGAAGTGGAAAATATGATGATATCATCCATATATACTAGACAGATGTGTCCTTGAAGGCCTTTGAGAACGTCATCCATGGCTCTTTGAAATGTAGAGGGTGCGTTTTTCAACCCAAATGGCATTCTCAAATATTCGTAGTGACCATGTTCTACATTAAACGCAGTTTTGGGTATATCTTCTGGGCTCATCTCGATCTGATGAAATCCAGAGGCAAGGTCCAACGTCGTGAAATATTGACTTCTTCCCAATTTATCCAAAATATCGGAAATATTCGGCAAGGGGTAGCGGTCGTCGATTGTCTTCTCGTTCAGTTTGCGGTAGTCCACTACGATGCGCCATTTTTGTTTTCCGGATGCGTCTTGTTTTTTCGGCACAATCCAAATCGGTGAACTCCAGGGTGAATTGGAGGGTTGTATAATTCCATCATTTAACATCTTCGATATTTGCTTTTCTACTTCCGGTTTGTGTATGTATGGGTAACGATAAGTTTTTGAATGTACAGGTATTTCGTCGGTAGTATTGATTTTGTGCTTCACTTGATTGGTAAACGTGAGTTTCGTATCTTCGTAAAAGAATATATCTTTGAAATTTTTGCAAAGTTGAATGATCGAATTTTTCTCTTCAGCGTTCATATGTTCGGTACGTAAAAGAGATGTTATTTTAGTTTTGTCAATGTTTTGGTCATAAGTTTGAAAATTAAGATTATAAAATTCGTAATGATTTTTAAGGTTTTCTACAGGCGTTGCGTCTAACGGTTCGTGAATTCTTATTGTAATGTCATAATCAGTAGGGTTTGTGATTTCAATAATGGCAAAATTATTTTCAGCTAAAGTAATTATTTCTGGTACGTTACAACCATAAAATTCTTGTGATTTAATAAATATTTCACCGTTTGATATTTTTACTGGAATTTTTATTTGCGTAATAGAATTCGATTTTAAGTTATAACAATAGTCTTGTAATTTTGGTGTTTCTCGATATTTAATTGGAATTTCTGCATTTGCAGTATATATTATAGAGTTCTTGAAATCTACTTGCATACCTAGTTTGGCAATAATATCAAATCCGATTAAGCCATCGAAGTATTCGTGAAATTTGAAAAGATAAAATTTTATATCATTATTTTCATTAAATTCGGCAAAGAAAGGAATATCAGCACAACTATTTAAGTGGTGTTCTTTAAAAGCTGTTGAAATTGTAAATTTTTCATTATAAATTTTATTAGCAAAATATTTTTCGGCAACATTCGGGTCTAATAATGATTTAGTTGCACCGGTATCTAAAAGTAATTTTAAAGGCGGTTGGGAAATTTCGATATAAGGTAGTTGTTTTATGTCATTAAATGAATTATACTCTATTATGTTTCTTCTATCACAGGTTGGATCGAACAAAAATTTACATTTTGAGCTGTGTCTCTCTGTTCGTTCTGTTGGTCAGAGTCTTGGATAGCGTAGTTATTGTCAAAGAAATTTTCGGAGGTTTGTTCCTCATAAGGTGCTTGTGTAAAATAATCGTCTAGGTAGGGGTTCTCCTGAGTTTGATAGTAATCATCAGGGTTTTCAAAGTTATGTAATTCTTCGAAAGTATATCGAGGTCTCTGTTGGAAATTCGGTTGGAAGGTTGGTTGTAAATTAGATCGGAAATTTTGATTTTGGGTAGTATTTCGCGTATTTACACTCATAGGAGTGGGAGTATTAGTTTGATTATTAGTGTTTGGTCTAGATTTCCATACGTTCACGTTTTGGTTTTTTCCAAAAACTTGACTGTTAGTGGGATATCTATGTGGGGGTAGATTTCTTGGCTGGACATTTACTGGCCCTCTTGGGAATTGTGATGTAGATGGAAAAGAATATTGTTGTTGAAAGGGAGACCTAACAGGTAAGATTTGTCTATATAAATTAGAATTTTGTACAGGTGTTGGGTTTCTAAAAATCGGTTTCGTGTTTTGATATTGGTTATTTTGTTTCGACATATATCGGATATTTGCATCTTCGGTAAGATACTTAAGTGCGTCTGCAAGATTGGTAGGTTTTAGGGAACGGATCATAGATTGAATCGGTTCTTTTAGTCCGACAATTAAAGTACGTAGTGCTTGATTCGCGTATGTGACGATTTTATTTTGCATTACTGCAGCGTTTTTCTCGTACAAGTTTATGTAATTTGTTAAATGATTTAGGGTAGAAATAATTCGATAATAATAGGTAATCGGTTCCTCATTTGGTTTTTGTCGAAGTTGAATTAAATCTGAAAGTAACGCATTTTCATCGCGTTGATCTCCGAATGTATTTAATAATGTAGTTTTAATTAACGGCCACGTATTCGCGCCTGAAATTGAGATTATTTCTTCTGCACGGCCCGTCAATTTTGAAACAATACAATTAAATATATAGCGATTTCTTACGGATTCTAAGTTTTCATTGTCCCAATATTGTTCTAAAGTTTCGTCTGCTAATGTGATAAATCTGTATAGTTTGTGAGGGGTTCCATCAAAGTCAGGAATTAAGTCTAGGGGACGAATTTCAATATTAGGTGAAACATTTTTGGTTCGGTTATTTCAGATGAATCAGTTAGATTTAAATTGAGATTAGCTATTGATGCAATGATCTCGTCAGTGTTAACGGCCATAAAATATAATATATAAAAATCAATTTCTAATGCAAAATTAATTTGACGTTCTATAAGTTTATGTAATTACATCACCCAGTATTTTAAAATGTGTATATATCTTTCTGCATGAAATTATACGAAATAAAATATGTTACAAATATTATTTAGAGAAATGAACTTGGGCAGCGAGCGGAGGACTGACTTCACTCACTTCATAGCGATATTAGGAGTAAAGCAACATTTACCGCGGGTAGTACATGGATGGGGACTATCCATGGAAATACGCGGTCTCGCTTCCCTACTTCTAGCGGCTTGTATATCAGCTATATCGCAGAAGTAATACAACTGTAGGCGAGAGGTGTATTGAGGATATACCATCCTTCGGAGGGGATGTAAAGCAGTCGGTCCCTTGTCTATTAAATGTTAGGCAAGTAAAAAATCCCTACTCTTAGTAAGATAAGAGGTTCGGCAAAATTTCCAGGTTGGGGGTTGCTCGTCTCCTGGCGTCGGTGATTGGCCTCCGCAGCGGAAATAGGCCGACGTTAAATAAGTGATTAAAAAAAAAAAAAAGAAATGAACTTTGCTATTTATTTATTATTATTTAAAATTTTATTTTAGAAATAACAAACTTAAACGCTTTTAATATTTTTAGTGTTTAAAATAGCGATATTAAATTTCGTTTTCGTAGATGGACGTTATTTATTAATGTAGTTTTTTGCACACTAATTATGAAAATTATAAACTAAGGTTAACTAAATCAATATTTCAATATTTAGATTTACAGATGAAAAATAAAAATCTAACGGCCATTCGCTCAACTTTTAAATTTAAAATGTAAATCAATCAAATTGATGTGGAAATTTGTGTTTAGCTTGAATTCTTATTTCTATTAATTATTTTAATTATTTAAAATTTTTCCTATACTAAAAATTTACTCAAACTGGTTTTTAGACTTGTTCCTTATGCACAGGACTTAGGTCTAGGAAAAGAAGGAAACAAAGACTTACATTCAACGCAGTCCTAGATGCCCGTTCTTTCCAATATCCAATTTTCTGTCGTTGCTGAGGCAGATACAACGATACAGGTAGCCTGAACTGCTCGATAGTCCACCGTAGCCTGCCCTGTATTTCTCTGCACTTTGCTCAGTTGGGTCCTCTTGGTTTCGGGGTTTCTTCTTGAAGTTCTGGAGAACAAGATTACCTTTTGCACAGATAATCTAGAAGTATCCCATCCTCGTCGCCAATTACGTGCTGGGTTCCGGCACTCGCGTTTTTAAAAAAGAACGCGATTTGTTTGAAACACTTAAAGAACTTTATTTGAACAGATTATTGAATATTTTGGTTAGTTTAAGTAAAAATGACATTAATATCTAAGCACAGATAAAAATACATGTGTTCTGCACGAGATTAGAATATTAAGTGAGTTGTAAGAATAGATAAACATTAATCCTGGGAAGCATAGTGCTGACTCAGGTATACTGCTGGACGATGCTCTTCTTATCTCAGGTCATGTAACTCAGTGGAAAAACAGCTAACAGAACAAGGAGAACTTTTCGCTGTGGTGGTGGATTTCAATCCTTCATTCAGAACAAAGAAGAATCTACACAAACAAGAATTTACACAAAGAAGAATCAAACATTTCAACATTTCAACATTGCACACAAAGCAACACGAATTTAGCAAGTAAGAAACGCATTCCTGGTCCCCGAAATTTGGTGTCTTCGATGCTGGAAATCATCCCTGTGGAAGGAACACTTGGTGATACCCCTGACAGCGGACTATGGCATAGCAACGCTCACGAAGCAGCATTCATCTTTCACTTCGACTCCAAGGAATGAAAACAACACATTTAATGTAAGTAATTTAAGAATCATCTCGTTTTTTATTCAAACATTTATTTCGTATATTAGCGCACAGTTCTAATATCCAAGCACCTCCTTACGTACAAACTACTAAGATGTAAATTTTAGCACGTTTAATAATACAAGTTATTAAGCAACAAATCGAGTTTAAGAATTTTAATTTTTAAATAATATTCACGAAAACATTTCAACATGCGCGCCAGACACAACAGATCAAGTTGAACTGTACAAGCTTTCTGAGATTTTTTCAATCGTCCCCGAATTTGACGGTAATGAAATAAATTTGCAAACATTTTTAAATTCATGCCTACACGCACAGAGTATGGCACAAGGAGATCAAAAAATCTTGTTGACGCTCCATATCAAAAATAAACTAACGGGTAAAGCCGCTGAAATTGTTAATTCTCGGAATCCAGAAACCTGGCCCGAAATTAAACATCTTCTTGACGCACATTTTGGCGATTCAGAGACCTCACATCTTTAATTCAGGATTTACAAAGGATACATCAAGTATCGAATGAATCCGCGTTAACTTTTGTAGCTCGTCTACAAACTCACAATGCAAAAATGCATGCTTCAATTCAAAAACAATCATTAACTTTAGCTCAAAAACAATCTCAAAGTGACTTGATAGAAACGATGACATTAAATACTTCATTAACGGGTCTGGAACCTAAGTTAGGACAAATTATTCGTGCAGGCAATCCAGCAACTATTTTAGACGCAATAAACCGTATAAGACGCGAATTACAATTGACTTATTTTGAATCCCAAAAATACAGCAAACCCAATCCTAACAAAACCTCAGCCCAACAACAAAATTTTAACCAACAAAGACGTCCCACAGTAAATTCAAATTATCAAAAATTCTGTTCATTTTGCAAACGAAATGGACATGTGTTTAACGAGTGTCGCACAAGGCAACAACAACAATTTTTACCATCAACTTCACAAAATTTTCAACAAAATTCTAGTTTTCAAAATAACTCTCAACCACATCAATTCCATCAAAGAAATGGTTTACAAAATCAACAATTGAATAAATATCAACAAAATAGGCCCTCAACCATAAGACCTAATCCAAATTATAATCAGCAAAGACCATCAGTTATTCAGCCTAATCCAAATTATAACGGTTTCAATCAACAAAAAACTCATCATTTAAATTCTGAAAATAATTATGTACAATTCCACGACAATACTAATTTTGACCAACATGAATCTTCATATTCAGGATATCAACCTGATAACCAATATCAAAACTATGATTCGAATAATTACCAAAATTTTCAAGGAAACGAAAATTATGTAGGAAATAATAACGATAATCTTTATGACAATAATTTCGAGGATTATACTGCTAATCCTCAGGATTTTCGACTAAGTTTAGATTACCCGACAGACCCTCCTATCCAAGAGTCATGTCCCATAACAGAAATACAAGAACAAATACAAACAATGAACCTTCAAGACGATTACAACCCACTACCGAACTTCGAACAACAAATTTTCATTTAAATTCTCTTTTATATGTTAATTCAAAAAATTTGTACTACTTCAAAGATATCACGCAAAAATATAAAATTTTAATAGACACAGGCGCTGGTATTTCAATTTTTAAAACAATAACTTGTGAAAATTATAAACGGAGATACCCAGAAAACGTTGTTATTCAGGGTATAACAAATCAAAAAATACTAATTAAAGAATCAACCTTAATTCCATTTAATTCTAGTGACCCACATAAGGTTTATGTTTACAATTTAAACAGATTTTGACGGACTTCTAGGATCTGATTTTCTAGAACATTATAACTGCATTATTGACCTGAAAAATAAACAATTAATTACAGACTTTAAAACCGTTCCACTATTTAAAGTAGGAGATTTGCAAGAACCTCCAACAAAAAAATGCAAAATTGAAAATACGATTCCAAACATTTCTAATAGAAATTCCCAACAGATTCCAAACAAATGTAATTTAATATTAATTGAACCTCGTACTGAAAAAATATTTAAATTAAAATGTAATTTACAAAATACAGAGGCTAGGTTAGCCCAAGAAAAAGAAAAAGTACGCTTACCAAATGCTCTCGTAAAAATTGACAACAATGGAGAATTTTTAACATCAATTATAAATCCAAATGCAATTCCTAAAACTATAGATTTTTCGAATTTAAAGTTAGAACCTGTTGAAAAATCTAGATCAATTTTTAACTTACACACAAATTTCCAACATTCAGACAGAATTAATGAAATTATAAAACAACTACGTTTAGAACATCTAAATGAAGAAGAAAAAGATTTAATTACACAACTTCGTTTAGAATTTTCAGAAATTTTCTATTTAGAAGGTGATAACTTAACTTTTACAAATGAAATTAAACATGCAATCGATACAAATAACGCGAGACCTACTTATACCAAATCTTATCGCTATCCACATATTCACAAAAATGAAGTTAAAAGTCAAGTATCTAAAATGCTAGATCAAGGCATAATTATACCATCAATTCCACCCTCGTCCTCTCCAGTTTGGGTAGTTCCCAAAAAACTTGACGCTTCTGGAAAACAGAAGTGGCGCGTTGTTGTAGACTATAGGAAATTAAATGAAGTAACAATCGACGACAAATATCCTCTTCCAAATATCTCTGACTTATTAGACCAACTTGGTATATGCCAATACTTTACTACTCTTGACTTGGCATCTGGTTTCCACCAGATCGAAATTAACACGAAAGACATTCAAAAGACCGCTATTACTGTTGAAAACGGACACTATGAATTTGTACGCATGCCATTTGGACTCAAAAATGCTCCTTCTACTTTCCAAAGAGTCATGGACAACATTTTATTAGGTATCCAAAACGAACGTTGTCTCGTTTACATGGATGACATAATTGTCTATTCACTATTCACGATCACATTTCCCGGTTGACAGCCGTTTTTAAAATACTAAGAAACGCTAATCTTAAAATTCAACCTGACAAATGCGAATTCCTACGCAAAGAAGTCGCATATCTAGGACACTTAATTACAAAAGACGGTGTTAAACCAAACCCTGCAAAAATTTAAGCGATCATCAATTTTCCTCTACCTCAAAATCCGAAAGAAATTAAATCTTTCCTAGGTTTAGCCGGATACTACAGACGGTTTATCCCTAATTTTTCCAAGCTTTCAAAACCATTGACAAGACTACTACAAAAAGATGCAGTATTTAATTTTGACAACAACTGTTTATTCGCTTTCGAAGATCTTAAGAAAACCTTAACTACCACTCCAATACTTATTTACCCCAATTTTAATTAAACATTCATACTAACTACAGACGCTAGTTCATTCGGAATCGGATCTGTTCTTTCACAAGGAACTATAGGAAAAGACTTACCAATCGCGTATGCTTCTCGAATGTTATGTGGTGCCGAAAATAGGTACTCCACCATTGAACGTGAACTTTTAGCTATTGTTTGGTCAGTTAAACACTTTAGACCATATCTATTCGGAAGTTCAAATTAGTAACGGATCACAGACCACTTACTTGGCTATTTTCGATAAAAGACCCCGGAAGTAGACTAGCACATTGGCGACTAAAACTCGAAGAGTATGACTATGAAGTAATTTACAAACCTGGTAAGATAAATCAAAACGCGGACGCGTTGTCCCGAATTAAAATCAATCATTTTAAAGATTGTGTAACATTTAACACAAACATTTTAGCTTCAAATCAGGATTCAGAAGATGATCAACATTCTGAATACGACCCTGACGGGATTACGAACGAGCAAATTGTACAAGAATTTAACACATTTATAGACTTATACAAGACAAAATCTCTTATCGATTATTCTAAAATTCAATTTTCAAACAATCAATTATTAGACAAGGAAAACAAAAACATTATATCGTTTTTCCAGCAAAATAACTTGCAAAACCTTCATCATGAAATAATTGACGCCATATTAGAAGATCAACCCGAATTTTATAATAACAAAATTAATAAATTCTCCAGCAAAAGTGTTAGGAAACGAACATATTACTTAATCCCATTACCATACGACCCTGATTCCGTAACAGAAAGATTATTCTTAACTCTATTCAAAAACAAAAATGAACTCGATCTTTCCCAGACTTATCACGTTGAGAACAACTTAGACTTACCAACACTTGAAATTTTATCCTTTATATTCGCTGAAAAAGATCTAAAATTGGTAATATGCCAAAATATTGTAAAAAAACCTGATGACGATCAAATCCCGATCATTCTAGATCAACATCATACCGGAAAGAATAATTTACATCGCGGTATAAACGAAACTATCAGAAGAATTAAATTTAAATACAATTGGCAAGGTTTAACAAAAGATGTAGACAACTTTATTAAAAAATGCGAAACTTGCAACAAATCTAAAGCTTGTCGCAAAAACCTCAGTAATCCATTAGTAATTACTGAAACGCCTAAAACACCATTTGAACGCATCAACATCGATATTTTCGAAACGCCCACGCGAAACTATGCATTAACCATTAGAGACGAACTTTCAAAATTTACCCAAGCTTACGCAATAAAAGACAAAACAGCAAAATCAGTGGTAAACACACTTTTGATATATTTCCAACACTTCGGAACCCCATTAAGAATCCATTGCGATTACGGTCGTGAATTCGACAATACCTTATTAAAAGATCTTTGTTTACTATATGACATTAAACTTACATATTCTAGTGTAGGACATCCGCAATCTTAGACGATATTATTAATGAACCTTTTGTCAACAAACACATATCATGGTTCACATATTTTACAATTATCCTGATTGTTAGTATAATCATACTCTACATATTCTGTAAGTGCAAAAGTAAACGTCGAAGAAGTTTGGCAATCCAAGTATCTCACGACGATTCACCTCCACCCTCACCAGGAAGAAGTAAAGTGTTAAAAAGACTTTCCACAATACTTCCTCCAAAGAAGAGACCCGGCATCAGACAGCACGTAGAAGAAGACATCGAATTATCATGAACCTTATTCTTGTGTTTTATTATTTTATGTTCTTAATATTTTATAATATTTTTAATTCATTACTTACATTTACGTTTTATATTCAATTGTATCCAATTGCATTGCATTTTACGCTTTCAAAAGTTGCTTTATAATAAACCAACTTTTTTATTAAGGGGGGAGTTGTTATATAGAATTCTACCCATTTAGATGAAATTATACTAAGTTCTTATCAATTGTGAATATTAAATTACAGCAGATTAACTTCACTGTAATTTCTTATCTTTAGTTAAAATATCAAACTACTGAAATTAATATTATTTCAAATTTATCATCACGTACTTCAAACTCGTGAAGTTTCACTTGAACAGAGAAACCCACACAATATCAGCCCATGCTGATTCGGCATCACCGAACTAATATATTCCCAAAGATAGCTAGGGAGCTTCAGTTGTTAACTTAGTATGATGTAGCTAACATCAAGTAACATACTCGTTTAATATTAAGTTCATTTTCAAATCATTCTTGTGTACATTTTAAATAAAGTTGTTAAAAAGTTTAAATCGAAACCAGTGATTTAACATACATATAATTAGAGCATTAGTCAAATATTACAAAAAGTAGACCAAAGTATTATAGGTGATTTAATATGATAATTAATTTCATATATTGAACATTTACTTACTTTCTTAAATAATTAATTTTTTTTTTGAAGATCTTACCTTTTAGCCCTTTCTTCCTTTTTTATATCCAGTTGTTCAATATAGGCATTAATATTAACTTCCTCAGTATGCTTAATTTCTTTCAGTTTCTGCAAATGACTCTTCCTATCGTTTAATATTTTCTCTTTTTCTTGCTTTTCATTAACTAATTCTTTAATATTTGCTTTTTTTAACTCGATATGCTGGCAGCGTTCTTTTAAACTTTTTAAATATTCTTGTTGCTTAATGATTTTAGCTTTTAAAATTAAATTTTTTTCTTTTATAGGATCAGCATCTATCACGTTACCTCTCGATATTTTTTTGTTATGTATGTCAGCTTTTAACTTGTAAATTCGAGAACCAATTTGGGAATTAAGAATTTTATTTTTTTGATTTGTAATATTTACTGATTGTTGTTGATGGCGCAATTTCAACTGGTTAAAACCATTATCAATAGTTTTCATAAACTCCTCTAATCGACCAACTATTTCACCATTGTATGCTACTCTTTTCTGTAAACTCAACATTTCATCTTTTTCGATTTCTGTGTTTATATTTAAAGTCTCAGTTTCTTGTTCAGCGATATCTCTCAAATCTTGCAAATCTTTAATTTGTTGTATTATATTATTTTGTTGCTCACTAAATACTTTCAAAGTTGTTTTTTCCGTTTCCTAAAATAAAAGATTTTGTACATAGAATTGACCATGAAAGTGGGACTATGGATATTAGTTGGACGTATTTACTTTTGCTTCCGTCTACTAACGGAGAAATCTGGCGTTGCACCTTTTGTTATTTCATTCTGTTTCGAACACCCGAATAAAACAAACAAAATATGCTTTGCCTGAACCTTAAGGGAAGTAATAGGAATACTTCATGCCTGTGCCCTACGTTTGGCAAATCAAACTCATTTGTTGGCAGCCTAGTGCACAAATTAATAGACCAATTCCATCCTAAAGTAAATTAAAACTTTTTACATAGAAAACCTAAGTTCACATGAGTGGTTATTCATATTAAATCAAAATCATAATTCTTCTAGCAAAAAATTTTCTCGGCTCCCCAACAAGGGGATCTTTCTTACGTAAAATTTTTCAGGAAATTTATTTCCGATATCAAGATTGGAAGAAAATGGCAAACAAGAAAATTGTTGGGAAAAATATAGGAGCCCCTTCCAGTTTGGTACGCCCTGGTTAATATTTTTTTATCGTTGATAATGCAGATTCATAACTCTTACTTACATCACATAGCATGCGACATTTGATGTTGGATCATATGAAAATTATCATCAGAAAAAAGGATCAAAGTATTCGGATAAGTTGATAGAATAATTAAATATAAAAAGTGAAACACGTATAATAACCTTTTTGAAAATAATCTCTTTGATTTCAGCTTGAATGAGAGCATCGGCATCCTGATACCTCAATTTAGTTTCATTTTGTGTATTTTGTTCGTCTATCACTTCTAGGTCAGTTTCGAAGATCTGATGCTCTTCTTGCACATTGTTACCAAATTCTTCAAAAGATTCATACTCTTGATTATCAGTATAATTTAAGGGAGTTTCAAGATACTCATACTGTAGTGACATTGTTGAATTTGAGTTTGTATCTACAAAGAATTATTTTCAATTAATAATAGAAGTAATAGTACAACAGGTTTGATGTAAAGTGCGTGCATTCCTCGAGGTCATCATTTAAAAATTTATTTTATCCAGACTGTTATGTTGTAATTCAAATTTAAATTTATTATCGATAGATCACTATACACATGAAAATTACTCTTAATGTTTATTTTTTTTACTGCGGCTACAGCAACTCCAACTCCTTGTAACACTCGTATACCTATTCTTTATTAAATAATGGTTACGGAGTTTATCTTTAACTTTATTACTTCTCATAACAAAATAAAATAATAATGTGGGGTGGAATTTGCGAAATATTTAATTTCATTGCTTACGTTGAGATTTCGGAAATGATAAGAGTATGGGTACCTCTTATCATGCTGGTTGCCCGATTGGTTAAATTAGGGGAAAATAAAGCAATTCCTTGTTGTTTTGAAGTTGTGAAAGAGAAACTGAAATGTAACGGGTGACATAATTTTCATTTGTAATACTTATTTTGTAATGGCAGTACAAGCTTGAAATTTAGTATAATTAGAGAGCTTAATTTATTTTTACTTTGTATTAATATACAAATTCAAGCTCCGGTGCATATTATGAAAATTAGCATAGGTACTAGAATAACGACAATACTTAAAAAAATGTCTAATTGAGAAATCTTGAATTAATCACAAAATAAATAAATAAATTAAAGGTACATTATATTTCTTGTTTTGTAGGTAAGTTTGTATGTTTATAAACGTCCTTTTTTATGCACCCTTATAAATAAAGCTCTCACGTTTTCACAGAAACGTGCTAAATTATAAATTGTCACTTTTTTAATATATTTTCCTTATACAGGGTGATTCATAACTCTAGGCGAAAAATTAAGGAACATATACAGAGTCATATTCTTGTTCAAAAATGCCGAGAAGTGCCGAGTTATTAGACCTCAAAGTTTGCATAAGTGATATGCATTTTTCTTAACTCGAAGCAAAAAATAATGGCATGTATATCTAATAATACAAAAATAATAATATAATTTATTTAGAAATTTACTAGAAATAGGTAAACGTTTAAATAACAACAGAAACGATAAAAATAAAATAGGTAACAATTTTTGTGTTTGGAAATTTGAAATAAAAATTAATAATTTAACACTCAAAAAGACAACCCTCAGCTAAATCTATAATGTCACTATTTCTGGCATGTCATGTATCTCATGGCACCATGGCATGCTATTAATACATTTCAACTTGTATCGTTTAACCCAGCGACTTATAAAGAGGAGACTGGCGATAAGCTGAATTCGATTGGCCTGAACAATATTACCCAGTTGATGCCACAATTGCCACAGAGCGGTTGCACAGTTACTTTCGTTTTGTTATTCTACACGGCTTTGCGCGCTATTTTGAAGTCTTGTTTGATTTATGTGTCAGCGCGCTTTTCTATCTATTTTCATGTTAATTCTATTTATCTGGTTAATTATCTGCTTTGTGTTGTTAATTATCTGCTTTGTGTTTAAAAACATTATAAATATGGTTAAACAGTGTTTGTATTGTAAAACAACTTTTATGTCAACGTCAAATCGTAGTTTTCACATGTAAGTGCATAAAAAGCATATAAATAATTTTAAAGTTGTGTTAATTATATTTATATATATAATTATATATAATCTGATTTGGTTAACTGACAGTTTTTAGAAATACTGTAGCAAAAACCAAATTTCGAAATAATTTATAATTTCAGAGTGATTTGCAATTCCTTACTGCCTCCGGAGCCATCTTAATTATCAATCATAATATTTGAAATAAAATTTTTAAAATATCTTTTTGTTTTATTATGCCATATAAACATAAAAAAAATAGGGCAATTTAATGCTCTAATTACGCCAGTGTGAATCTATTTCTAATTATGTAGTAGCACACAAAATAAAACAAATAACAATTTTATTTGTGAACTTTGCTGTTCTTAGTTTTTCTTTTTCATGCTCTACCACCGGAGAATCTGCTGTTATAGTAGATTTTGATGGCGATTCAACAGATACTGTAGAAGAACGTGAATGAGATAATGGTTCTGACCTGAAAATATATTCTTTCTCTTCCTTTTCTTTTTTGGGATTTATTACCACATTTCTTGAGATTCCTATCCAAAAAAGTTGAATTACCTATCTAAAAAATATTCAAATTAACCAGTTTAAAACTGGGAAATAACCTCTACGCCTTTGACGTAATGTCCTCTGACATTACGTCAAACAATCGAACAAGACTTTAAAATAGCGTCGCAAAACCGTGTAGAATAAACAATACGAAAGTAACTGCGCAACCGCTGTGTGCCAATTGGGCATCAACTGGGTAATATTATTTAGGCCAAACAAATGCAGTGGATACATAGGCGATCTCCAGTCTTGTATTATTAAAGTCGCTGGTTTAACCAAAGATCATGTATACACTAGATAGTCAGATATTGGGCGCGTTCAGCCGACACAACAGTTGAGTATGGTGGCCTGTTGATTCCGCTGAACGGCATTTGTTGAGCTTGGTTAATTGGAACCGCTGCTTAAAAATAGGCACCACAAAAATTCTATGGTGACTTTATAAACCAACGGTTTCTAGCATATATTAATATATTATCTATGGTTTCCAGCCACAGAAGCATAGAACACGTCACAGAAATTCTGTGTCTTTCTGTCTTTATGTTCTGTGCTGTCTTTGGAACGTTGTAAACCTCACATTTCAACATCAATAATAATAACTACATAATTTATATTGTACTATCGCGGCCGAAAAAAAGTAATCGATTTTTTATCAAGTAGTATGTTTTTTCGAAAAATTTTCCTTTGTAAATGGGAGTTTTTACATCAGTAATGTCAAATAAATTATTTTGACAAGAAATCATTGGTGGGGTCGTATTTATTAAAAAAAAACTAATAAGAAATAAGTTGTGAATATTTTTTAATTATAAGAAAACAATTAATTAGTATGGTTATGAGAGAAGCAGAAAAAGGTTACATCATCGCCAAACTTGGAGAAGGCTGGTCTTAACAACGCGCATAGCAAGTGAAATTAATTGCAGCAAAATCACTTTTCAAAAACTAAACTAAAAGATAACCTTCCGCTATTATCTGTTTTGTGCAAATATTCTTCTTCAACAAACTTAATCCTGAGACAACTCGCAGTTGACCATATTGTAGCAGGACTGAGATATCTTTTCGTCGGAAAATACCACTCGCTCCCAGTAACGATCGTTTTCATTAATAAAAGTATTTGCAAACTGCATTCTTGTCTCTTTATTAACATCTGTTAGTCGGGGCTTTTTAGCACTAGCACAGTTAAATAGACCTTGCTCTCGCAACCGTTTTCTTGCTGTCCTAACAGACGCCGGAAAGTTAGTTTGCTCTTTGGCTTCAATAGAATTAGAAAATGGGTTTAAATTCACATATAGTTATCCAGGGTATTGTCGTTTTCTAAAGTACTCTTTCGAGAACCCCCTGCCCTGCTCAGATCATGAGTTTCTATCCACTTTTTGTTTAGTTTTTGATCGTGCTTTTGCTGCAATTAATTTCACTTGCTATGCGTTGTTGAGACCACCCTTCTCCAAGTTTGGCGATGATGTAGCCTTTTTCTTCTTCACTCAAAACATGATAAGGCATGATTAAGTAATAAAAAAATTATTTTTGCTTAATATGACAATGACGTTGACACTAATAAAAAAAATATTGAGATTGATGCGACACTGAATAGTACCATAGTTACAACGGGAAAATAAGTCGATTACTTTTTTTCGGCCGCGATAGTACGTAGGTTTTCCTATGTTTGGAATAAAGTCTATTGGTGCTCCTAGATTGTCGACAGCAATCTGAATAGCATTCCAGTCTATATCATTTTCAAATAATTCGTGTAATACCACGTTATTCATCACTCTTAAAAACGATTCAAAATATTTCATCAAAATAGCACATAACCTTACTACTAGACAACCACAGATCTATAATATGTCCCTTCCCTTTTAACTGTTCTGTGATCTGATCGATATCGGTGAACTTTTAACAAACCATACCGTTCAGGTGTTTCCATATGTTGTCTTCCACCACACCAGAAACACGTTTATGGTTTTAAGTCAACTGTTGTGTCGGCTGAACGCGCCCATTGTTTAATTTTATCGCTCATAAATGGACCCCAACCACAGATTAACTATATCAGATGCGAAAGCTTCGCGCGGTGCCTTTCATGTCCGCGACACACGTATTAGACAAAGGCCCGTCGGCTACTCGTAACGTTGCATGCTTTTTGCACCACAAGACTTTAATATTTATTTTTGTGGATGCGAGTTAGTTGCACCACTTGAGCGCTCGAGAAAAACAATAAAAATATATTATAAAATATTGTTTATTAAAACAAATATGAAATTGTATGTTTACAAATGGGATAATATTGTAAGTTTTCTATTTGTTTTATCAGGTTTTTTTTATGTTTTTAGATCTCTATTTGTATACACCAACAAACTCGTATGACACTATTTTGACATTTAAAATCCGAACGCTCGGACTAACAATATATCGCCGTAAACTCTGCTACACGCTGTCACGATAATGCTCTCGTACTAAACCTTCCGCATATATGAGGATGGAAGTAGTGGGGATCGTTGGACAGGCCGCCACGCTTACTTTCGCATCTGGTATAGTTAATCTGTGCCCCAACTTAAGCTTCATCTCACTTTAACTCATGATACTGCAATACTTCTCTGTTATTTGGCATCCAATTTTGCATGTGTTAGAGAGAGAACATGGGGCGATGAAATAAACAGTGGCTTTGACTATCTAGTATATGAAATGATCTTTGGTTTAACTCATGACTTGCTGTTATTAAATTTAAAATTGATATTAGGTACATGTGCAAACTTTGAAGTATACTCGTCAAAATTTGCTTCGGGACACCTTAAAATTGACCAAGATTTATAACGCTGTAAAACTGTCAAATGCATGGTTTTTAGCGTTTCAAGGCAAATTTAATTGGCTTTCATCTTACCTATTTAACTCAAGATAAAGTTACAAAAACATGTTTATATAGAGTGTCAAACGAATGCCTGTTTTTTCAGTAAATTTTTCTCTTGAGCACAGCGTTAACCAAACACTCTCTATATTAGAATTTTACTTAACTTAACCGTAATGTAATTATAGCAATGAGTTGGGCCACCTGTGGATGTTATAATTCTCTGCAACGTTGTGTTGTGGCATGTTCTGAACCAAATTATTTATTATCTCGTTTGGAAATTGGTTCAACTCTTCTACAAGGGCTTCTCTAAGTTCTCGCAATGTATCAGGTTGATGGTTTCGACTAGATAATCGTCTCTGTAGAACATCCCAAATTTGCTCTGTAGGGTTTAAATCTGATGATAATGCAGACTACCACATGCGGTTTATACCCTCTTGGTAAGAAAACTCGTTTACAATACGTGCTCTTTGTGGTCAATCACTATATACCCAAATTTTAGTAATCAAATCCATCCGTTATTTTATTGTGATTATTTCACTCAGAAATTATTAACCAATGAAACTACTACAATTTTTAAATTTGGACCAATGACAGCAGTATTATATCGATTATTTCACTCAGAAATTATTAACCAATGAAACTACTACAATTTTTAAATTGACAACAGTATTATATCGATAAAATCCCTGAAACAGTTTTATCGCGATAAAATCATTCTTTATGTCAACTGTCACTTAATACGTTACTTTGACATTTCGTCGTTAAAGATATGTTTTTGTATTTAAATAATTTATTCGTGAAATATTCTCCGCAAATACCATTCGTGCTTGAAAATTTTACCTATAAATTTTTTCTCGAGCGATATTGCCAACAGTTATATTACTCGTGTAAATTGGCCACTTTATTATCAAAAATTAAATCCCTCGCGCTAAAGCTCTCGTGATTTAATTAGATAATAAAGTGGCCAATTTACACTCTTAATATTACTAGGCAATATCGCTCTCGAAAAAAATTTATCGATAAAATTTTAAGCACTTAATTATGATATGATATTACATACGAAAATGTAACTTTTTACTAAAACCTCTGTATCTTTTTTTACAAAAAAGATAGGAGCAAAATTCCAAAAATGTTTTAAAGCAGACATATGACAAACAAATTTTATAAAATTCTAATATACAGGGTGTTTGGTCAACGCTATGCAATAGATAAAAATTGACTACAGGAATTTGTTTAACACTCTGTATAAAGATGATTTTGTAACTTTGTCTTAAAGTTAAATATGTAAGATGAAAGCCAATTAAATTTCCCTTAAAACGCTAAAAACCCGGCACAAATCCATACATTAGTCTTTCCGGCAAAAAATTCATTTTACATTTTTGAACAAGAATATGACTCTGTATTAGAGATGGGCGCGTGACGTGAATTTCACCGTATCACACCGTGTCACGGCGTGAGCGTGTAACAGTAAGGTAGCAAATCACGAAGATTTCGTGAGTGTGCGTGAGCCAAAAGCTTCCGTGCGTGAGGTAATATTTATCGTGTCGCGCTTCATCACGCACGGCGCCGAATCACGCACAATATCCCGTCCTTGATAGTATAATTAGTATAGATTTTTATTTTATTTATTATGTGGTGTGGAGACTGTGGCCAGAGCACAGGGCACCAGGGCACCACGTGCCTGCGACTTACGGGGACGTATGAATCATGGGGTAAAGTTAACTAGCTTCGTGCGTGAGCGAGCGTGCATGAGTAAACTTTGAGAAAGCGTGAGCGTGCGTGAGTTTGCCTTAACTTATATCAGTCGTGCGTGAGTGTGCATGAGCTTAAATTTTAAAGTCGTGAGCGTACGTGAATTTGCCCTAACTTATATCAGTCGTGCGTGAGTGTGCGTGAGCTAAAGTTTTAAAGTCGTGAGAGTGAGTGAGCGTGAGTCAAAATCGACTCACGCGCCCATCTCTACTCTGTATATGTTCCTTAATTTTTCGCCTCGAGTTATGAATCACCTCGTGAACCACCCTGTATATTTATACAGGGTGTCCCAGATTTAAACGGACATAGTGAAATGGGAGATAGAGCACACTTTGCTGAGTTCAAAACACCCCCACACTTACCCTTTAAAGTGAATGGTTTTCGAGATACGGGGTGTTTTATGGTTCTTGGCCAATTATTCATACCGCCATATTTTCGGAATGGCCGCACATATCGGGATAAAATTTGGTAAAAATATTATACTCTTTAAGTTCAATTAAAAGTATAATTTATTTTGGAAAAATTCCAGGACCGGACTCGTTTTTTTTTAACGTTGCTATCAGTGCTTCGAACAACACCCTGTATATCATTTATTGGAAAATGTTAGTAAACATTGAATAAGACAATGGATCAGTGTGTAAAATAATGTCATAATATTTGAAGGAACACTTACTGTTATGTTTTAATAAATTTTTGAAATTGTCGTTTGACCAAATATTAAATTCTAAAAATAAAGTAGTCAGCAAACTATAGTCATTATATTGCTAATTTCACTGAAATAGCCTTCAATAGACCTTATTATTTGTTTTTCTGTACATGAACCTTATTTAAGCTTTTTTGAGCTTAAATTTTAATTCAAAATAATCCAATCCATATCACTCATAGAAAAAATTAAAATTAGCTATAAGTAGGCTTGTACTAATATGTACGATCAAAATTAGTTACGTTAATACATTTTTGACGTTAAAAAAACAATAATTTTTTTTAATAAAATAAAACAACTTTACATTAGTTACGCGTATCTTAAATTTTGAGTTAGATGTTTTATTAACTAGTATTAAAAATCCTAAGTAGGCGTTTGTCTAATCTGTCACTAAATGAAAAACTGGTGTTTTCCCAACGCAAATTTAATATTAATGTGTGGTGTGGAATTTATAATAACCATTTAATAGGGCCTCACATATTTGAAGGAAGGTTAACTGGTGAAGTTTATTTAGCCTTTCTAAGAGATATTTTGCCCGATTTATTGAGAGAGATTGATACCAAGAATATGTGGTTTCAGCATGATGGTGCTGGTCCTCATTTTGCTTTAGCGGTCAGACATCATCTCAGTCTCTTAGTCGAGAAGGTACAGTAAACTGGCCACCGAGGTCTCCTGATCTTATACCTCTAGACTACTTTCTATGGAGTCACCTAAAGTCAGAGGTGTAGAATTCGACACACGGGAACAGTTATTAGAAAAAATGTTTAATGTATGTGATGGTAAATAACCCGCAAATAATTAATAGATCAGTAAGAAACATATTAAAACGTTCCCAAGCATGCATTAACGCTGGAGGCGTTCATTTTGAGAATCTATTGTAATTTAAATTAATTTTGTTACCTACCTATTTTTCTTCTTTTCTTTTTCTAATATTACGCATTGTGAATTTGTTTGTGTGTATTTCTACCTTTATGTTATAAAATTCATTGTTTTAATATTATTTTCTAAAGGTCTTTAGTTACTGATTTTAATAGTACATATTAGTACAAGCCTACTTATAGCTAATTTTAATTTTTTCTATGAGTGATATGGATTGTGTTATTTTGAATGGAAATTTAAGCTCAAAAAAGCTTAAATACGGTTCATGTACAGAAAAACAAATAATAAGGTCTATTGTAGGCGATTTCAGTGAAATTAGCAATATAATGACTATAGCTTGCTGACTACTTTATTTGTAGAATTTAATATTTGGTGAAACGACAATTTCAAAAATTTATTAAAACATAACAGTAAGTGTGCCATCAAATATTATGACATTATTTTACACACTGATCCATTGTCTTTTTCAATGTTTACTAACATTTTCCAATAAATGATATACAGGGTGTTGTTCGAAGCACTGATAGCAACGTTATAAAAAACGAGTCCGGTCCTGGAATTTTTCCAAAATAAATTATGCTTTTAATTGAACTTAAAGAGTGTAATATTTGTACCAAATTTTATCCCGATATCTGCGACCATTCCGAAAATATGGCGGTATGAATAATTGGCCAAGAACCATAATCTCGAAAACCATTCACTTTAAAGGGTAAGTGTGGGGGTGTTTTGAACTCAGCAAAGTGTGCTCTATCTTCCATTTTATTATGTCCGTTTAAATCTGGGACACCCTGTATGTAAATATTGTACATACCATTGAATGTAGAGATTCATGTTATTAATGATACACAGGTTGGTGGCGTATTCACTACGTTAAAATATTGGAATTTAGTCAAATACCTACAGGGTGTGTTAGCAAATTCTTCCCAATCCAAGCCGAGCAAGGTAGGTATAATAGACCCAGCCAAAGTTCGCCGAGGCACTAGAATTTATAAAGTAGAAAGATCATCAAATAGCAGTTTAAAACTCAAGTGAATTCGTATTGGAAACGATGAATATTGGGGACTGGAGAATTCCTTTAGCGCTGTCCGCTGGAAATGAGCAGATGGTCCTAAGAGAGGATATAGGTCCTCAGACGACCTTAGTTGTTTTACGTCGCTATGTTTGCTGAACACAAAAGGAAAACTGTTGGAATAATTCATTTTAGTTAGACAAGAAAGCATAAAAAGAACAAAGGAATTGGCGGATAACCAGATTGGATTCAGGAAATGGAGCACTACGATACAAGGCCATCACGACAGTCATGGGCGGCGTTATAAGGGCAAGGACGCACTCCCCCTGAATTTTTGTTATAATTTACACTAATCACTAAGTTTGCTAAGCTCCGCACAGTCGTCCATTTTTTACAAGCTTTTACTTAACTTGCAATGTATGTATGTCAGTTTGTTTGTTAGTTTGTTTGTTTAGGTCAATTCTTGCAACTGAATTTTAAAATAGTTATCCCCAACCGATTGAGCTGAAATTTTGCATACACGTTTAGTTTGGATGACAAATGCACGTTTAGCTAAGTGATCTTCCTAAATCCAATATGGCGGACTCACAAAGATGGCGGACTAGTTATTTTTTATGCACAGCCATAATATGGGTATCAACTAAAAGGGTTTGCTGAGAAGAATACGAAAAATAAAATGACGTCACACTAAATTCAATATGGCGGACGCCGCAAGATGGCGGGCTAGTTATTTTTTATGCACCCCCATAATATGGGTATCAATTAAAAGGGTTTGCTGAGAAGAATACGAAAAATAAAATGACGTCACACTAAATTCAATATGGCGGACGCCGCAAGATGGCGGGCTAGTTATTTTTTATGCACCCCCATAATATGGGTATCAATTAAAAGGGTTTGCTGAGAAGAATACGAAAAACAAAATGACGTCACACTAAATTCAATATGGCGGACGCCGCAAGATGGCGGGCTAGTTATTTTTTATGCACCCCCATAATATGGGTATCAATTAAAAGGGTTTGCTGAGAAGAATACGAAAAACAAAATGACATCATACTAAATTCAATATGGCGGACGCCCCAAGATGGCGAACAAAATTTTCTTATCTACCATCATAATATGGGTATCAAATGAAAGGGTTTGCTGAGAAGAATACGAAAAAAACTAAAAAATAAGAAATAAATTAATAGTAAAAAAAACATTTTTAAAAACAAGCTTTTATTTAAATGCTCTAAAAAGAAGAAAATAAACTTTAAATTAAATCAAACCCATCAATTTATTACATTATACAATTTATATGATATAAAAGCTTGTCGCGAGATTTGCCTGTGTAAATAAACAAGAATGCAATATTAAACTCTCGCGACAAGCTTTTATATCATATAAATTGTATAATGTAATAAATTGATGGGTTTGATTTAATTTAAAGTTTATTTTCTTCTTTTTAGAGCATTTAAATAAAAGCTTGTTTTTAAAAATGTTTTTTACTATTAATTTTTTAACTTTTGATTATCACATTATTCACATTTTATGTTTAATTCAATAATAATAATTTATATGCTTGGACTGATCAGGTGGTTTCGGAAGGTGAAACAATCGACGCGTTGACATCTGACATCTATTTCCGTGGTCTGCATACGAGCTTTTGTGTATTATTTCTTTCTGGTTATTTGCACGAAAATATATATGATTCACTTACATACTTGTAATATTTTTTAATTTTGCAAAGTTTTTTGAATTTAATGCGATACCTACTCATTATATAAAAAAAATTGCCCCCCTGAAGTTTTGTCTAACGACGCCCATGACGACAGTCATGGAGATAGAAGAGGAGGAAGGCATCTGAAGGATGAAATTTTATTATCACTGGCCGTTAAAACGTCTTTATAAGAAAAACTTGCTCGGAAGGAATATGACATTATATCAAGTTTGATAACTAATTACAGTATGTCATTGTCCACAGTTCAATTTTCGGTACTCCCAGTTTGACCAGAATATTAACCAGAACTTTTGATTTTCAAGTGGAGCATTCTGTTTTTTGACATTTTTGAGATCAGCTGATCATATTTTACGCCTTTTTGGATTTTTTTTTGGAACTACCTATTTTTTATTTAATTTTTAAAAAGTAGATTAGTGGCTGTGATGCACATAAATGGCGTTTGTTTTGATTTGAAATTGTAGAGTTCTCACCCGGTATAAGAAATAAAATTCCAATAAAAAAAATGGACCCTTTTACGCCATATATTTCTTATTTTATTTTAGTTTTAATGCCAAATTCGTAATCACGGTCCCAAAAACCCCCATATATCTAATAAATGGAATAAAAAAAGAAAATAAAGAAATAGACATTCAACACCTCGTTCAACACCATTTTCTTTTTAGACCGATTTTAAGGCCAGATTCGTAATCTATGACCCCAAAAACATTGTGTAATCAAATTTCAGGCAATTGTTTAAATAAATAAAAGAGTTAGGTATACATTTTTTAATTAAGAGTGTATTAAAAAAACACTTATTTGTTAATAACAACTGGAAAAATTAAAGGTAGACCGAGAGGTAGACCTTCTCACGAGCCGTCTCACTTTTTTATAAACTTTTTCCGAAATTTCAAAAAATAAATGTCAAAATCGGTTTCGAGTCAATGAAGTTAGAACTTTTTTCTTTAGTAAATGGAGTATAAGGATTATTTAAGAAAAATTTAATTAAATACATATTAATATTATACAAAATAAATTCAGATCGTTAGAAAAGCTGTTCAAAATGCCAACTTCAATATATTTCCGACATCTTCGAATTATGGAATCAAAGCCAACTAAAAATATTAAAAATAAGATCAGATTGCACGCGTAAAGATAGTGAGTATACAATGAATTCTAATTATAAATTAACTGTAAAACGATACGTTTTACGGAAAAACTAAAAGAGGACTTTTTATTCGTAAACTGACTGTAGATTTTAAAAAATATACAATTTAGATCATTGGCATATTCTCTTTTTCTTTAAATAAAGGGATTCACACCACCGTCGTTACGCCTCTGGTTGAAGTAGGAAAATAATAATAATAAATAAATACACCACATGTAATGACGACCCCCTTTTATCCCAGAAGGCTCTAGAAGAGCCTTGTGCGAGAGGGGGCTACACATTTAAAGACAAGGGACACACATCCAATATCCGTGTATAATGGAAAAATCCGTCTCACAGTATTTTTCATTGCAACGACCTGGAATCGAACCCGGGACTTTTGGGTGAGAGGCAGGTACGCTACCATCTCGACCATCAGTCATATATGAAAATATTGATTAAGGGGATAATAGCACTCAACATATTTTTGAAAATTCATATTTTCATTACTATTCATCGGAATCGTTTCAAATTTTTATGAATGATATAGAATTATGTAATTAGGGATTAGGGCTGTGTGCATGCATATTTGAATCGGCCAAAAAATAAAAAAAAAATTGAAAAAATGTGAAATTTTCCAAACCCATTCACATGCATCTAGAAAATGTAATTCTAAGTAACGTGCTAAAATTCAAATCATTTACCTACTGTCGTTTGCGTATAATAAATTTTCAAAAATTCATGGCATTTTGTGTTCCAGGTACAAAATGTCCTGAGTTTTGAAAATTTATTATACGCAAACGACAGCAGGTAAATGATTTGAATTTTAGCACCGCATTCAGGATTACATTTTCTAGATGCATATGTGTATGGGTTTGGAAAATTTCACAATTTTTCGATTTTTTTTTTTTATTTTTTCGGCCGATTCAAATATGCATGCACACAGCCCTAGATTACATAATTCTATATCATTCATAAAAATTTGAAACGATTCCGATGAATAGTAACGAAAATATGAATTTTCTAAAATATGTTGGGTGCTATTATCCCCTTAAACGTGGTACTTATTCACACACATGTACTAGACACAAAATTTCAATAAAATATTCCTTTTACTTCAAGAGATACATAAAAAAAATACAAAAGAAAATGTAACTTCAACGCCCTGTATTTCTGAAACGGTTAAGTTTTCGATAAGTTTATTAAGAAAACTAACATTAATTTTCCATTTTTTCTATTGATTCCCAAATTATCGAAAGTACAATTCGGACCACCCTGTATACAGGGTGTCCTGAATTGTATGGACCAAACTTAACGGTGTGATAGAACTTCACAAAATATGAAAAAAGTTCCTTTAAGCATTGGTCTCGATACGCTTAGTTTTCGAGATACAGGGTGTTAAAGAAACATTCAAAAAATAAATTTCAAAACAAAAAATACCAATATCCTGTCATGTTGCCATGGCGTTTTACATAATAGATTTGTGTTTGACGTCACATAAATATGCACCCGTACGTACTACTATCATGACAGACCACTGCTGCTAACTTCATTACACTTCTGAGTTGTTACAGCTGTCGTTAGTGTCAGCGTCGCTGACGCAAACTTTATAACCTCTTATCTTGGTGTCAATAATACAATAAAAATCAATTAAACCTATTTAAAAAAATATAGGATATTAAAGAAAGCACAGGTAGGTATATTTAAGCATTATTTTGTCTTTACAATTTACATATCTCCATATTTAAGAAACGATAATCAAACTAACATACACATAGCTTTACCTCTTTTATTTTAATTTGGAATCCTTTGGGAAACTAACATTTTACATCCAGTTTTATTTATATGATCACACTCAGCTGCAAACATGGTGTAAGATAATTAGGTGATGAAACGCCTCAATTAGAATGTCTCCAAACTGTTAACTAGAGACGCGAAATCGTAAGACAAAGAGAGAGAGTGTGGGGCCACCAGGGCCGCGCGGGCTGCGGCCCGTATCGTCCCTAGTTAATTTCCACTTCATTTTACCAGGTCGAAAAATATACCATTCGATGCAGAAAAATATGTAGAACACGATTGTTGAAAAATTATGTGTCTAAATTGTCGGCTAGTCTGCAAAAAAAAATAAAAACCGAAAATGAAATTGGACGCCGGCACGTTTAACTCGAAACGCTGCTAAAACCGTTCGAGTTATGAAAAAAATTAACATAAACAATTTTATAGAGAACTAAATTTCCTATAAAAAAGTCAGTGGTGGCATTAGTCTATCTTTAATAGTTTTGGTGTGAGGGCGCCTCAAATTCGCGCGCTGATCTGTTGTTAAATTAAACTTATCGTTTTCCAGCGCACAACTTTCAGGCCCACGGTGTAAGAATTGTCTTACACCGTGCTCACGCCTAAAATATTTAAGATAGACATATGCCGTCACTGACTTTTTTATAGGAAATTTAGTTCTCTATAAAATTGTTTATGTTAATTTTTTTCAAAACTCGAACGGTTTTAGCAGCGTTTCGAGTTAAACGTGCCGGCGTCCAATTTCATTTTCGGTTTTTATTTTTTTTTGCAGACTAGCCGACAATTTAGACACATAATTTTTCAACAATTGTGTTCTACATATTTTTCTGCATCGAATGGTATATTTTTCGACCTGGTAAAATGAAGTGGAAATTAACTAGGGACGATACGGGGCTGCGGCCCTGGTGGCCCCATACTCTCTCTCTTTGTCTTACGATTTCGCGTCTCTAGCGTTAACAGTTTGGAGACATTCTAACCATACGATACATTGAGGCGTTTCACGTTTCACCACCTAGTTATCTTACACCGTGGCTGCAAAGCACCAACCCACATTTGAAATTAAGCACAAAAACGAGTTTATTAGAAAAAATCGTAGAATAAATTGAAACTGAGAGAAAACTTAAGTTAAACGTCAAGTTCATTGTCAAAATGAACGAACATGAATTAATTTTGAAGTTAGCGCTGCAAACTTAATTTGAATTTTTGCATTCTTTATTCCTATTGGAGGAAGCTTCCGCCGCTTTACATATTAATTTATAAAACTAAAATGAAGTTTTTATAAATCATACGTGGATACATATATTTTAACATATTTCTTAAATGTGAAATAGGTATTGGAAGTCCTTAAATAGTCTTTCAACATACAGAAATACTATAAAATTCCCGGCCATGTTTTAGTACTATATATTTAATGCGTTCGGTTTTAAAAATCCAGAGGCGAGCGAGCAGATACAGATTTATCAAACGTGATCACCGAGGCAAATGAGCCTAATTTAATTACCGAACGGATACCAAGGAGCAACATAAAACATAACCCCATAAATTATTATAATTTTTTATTTTGGTGTATCACTCAGAAAAAACAATGCAGTTTATTTAATCTATGTGTTCTGTTATGTTGTACTCAAGAAACCTAGAGAACAGTCTTCTTGGTTGTACTTAGATAGTGTCTGATACACCACAGAAGAACCCTAAAAAATCTGTTTGCTCGACGTCTTGAAGCCGAGCTAAACGAGGTAGCGCTGACCGCTCGTATTTATGCTTACCGAACGCAGAGCAGATCTAAAAGAGCATGCATTGTCTATTACCGAACGGCAAATGAGGTAAACGAGCAAAGCGAGCTTTCAGATATGTAAAAACCGAACGCAGTAATTATAGTCCTTATGCACAACGCAATACGGGTCAGATTCCCGTATCACAGCTTCGGCCGTAAACTTTTATATAACTATAGTTCATATTTCTTAAACAGGAAAAAATTGCCGCATTTACAAAGCAGAACGGCGGCCTCTTTAACGTATCAAACAAGCCGCCGCACGTGTTCCTTTGTCGGCAATTTTTTATTTGCGGTAGAAAACTGAAGTCTAGTATACCCGTAGAAGTGGGGGTCGTGACGTCACAACTAATGGAGTCTATTTGTACACCTATTGCCGCAGTGTCCGAAATATTGCCGCGTATTCCGCGTTATTGCCGAATTGCCCAGGTATTCCTGAGGGTATTGCCGTACTGCCGAATTGATATATATCCGTATTGCCAAAAGTGATATATATCCGATATAAGTACAGTATGTCCACAGTTAGAGTGGATAAGAGGGAAAACTTTTTTATTTCTCATTTTTCGCGGAAAACTTATTCTTCATAAAAAGTTTTGCTTCTGTTAAAAACATGATTGCCATATATGGAGCAAGTTAACATAGGTATCATGTTCAGAAAATTAAAAAGTATGAAAATTATATGTAAGAGTAAACTACGTGCAATTTTAATATGAACAACTGTCAATAAGAAAAGTTGTTTAGAATTAAAATTTATGTCAGAATTCCAATTTGTGGATAAATCTGCGTAATTCGACCTTTTACAATAGTTAATAGTTATTATGTTATTAATAATGAAGTAGAAAATGATAGGCGTTTTCGAAAAAAGGAACGGTATATACCGGTATGTATCACTGTCGTTCGATAATGTGATCGGTGAATTGATTCCATGTTCGTATACATTACATCTACCGGTTACCTACCAAATCTATGCGACTATGCACCGCCTGGATCGTCGATTTGACTTGATCATTGCGGTAAGCAAGGAATTTACGCATCAAATTTAGACATATAAGTTCGTACTCATCACCGTCAATTAATTCTATTGCAGTTGATAATATTAATGTTTCACAATTATCCATTTTCCAATTTCAAATATTTATCTTTCATTACCTGTCACATTTCAAGCAGTAAAATGATGTTACTTATCGGATTCGTTCTAAAATAACAACTCTACCGGTTAATGAACTGTTTAACCGCAATTTACCGGTGTGGATCCACTGGTATATCTACCGTTCCAATTTTCGAAAACGCCTGATGTACTTACATACAGTAAAATGACAAATCGAGAATAAATAAATGTCACTGTCAATCACAAGCCAACTCCTCAGTTATACAGTTTTTAATTTTTATACTTGATACTTCTGGAAAATTAAAAAAAAGTCGAATTAGACAGATTTATCCTCAAATTGTAATTCTGACATAAATTTTAATTCTAAACAACTTTTCTTGGCGACAGTTTTTCCTATCGTTAAAATTTAACGTAATTTCGAGCGTAATTTACTCTTACATAATTTTCAGATTTCTAAATTTTCTGAACACCCTGTACATGACACGTTAACTTATCCACGGCACTAAAATTTTTAATAAAAACAAAACTTTTTATGAAGGATAAGTTTCCCGTGTAATATGAGAAAAAAAATTTTCCTCTTATCCACTCTAACTGTGGACATACTGTATATCGGATAAATATAGACTGATATGATATTTATATAAAAATCATGATATTTTCGAACCCTGGTTGCATCTGATACCCAAAATAAAATATTTTTAATTTTTATAAAGTCCATAAAAGACAGATTCTAAAAATAAAAAATATATACAGGATGTTCCATTTAAAAAAAGTCAGATTTCGTTGTACCGGATTTATGGTATACCCTGTACACTCAAAAATAATTTTAAAAAGTAGCACATTTACGGTTCAATAGCTCGATCAGAATTAGATTTTTTTCTTAATCTTTATTAGCCTTGCTGAATAATTGTCGGACACACTGCTATGACATTTCCAATTATTGCCGGGTTATTTCCGGCACTGCCGCGTTATTTTCGAGCACTGCCGCGTTATTTCCGAACACTACACAGCGTTATTTCCTAGCACTGCCAAATATTTCCGGGTACTGCTGATTATTGCCTTCTATTGCTGAATACTGGCCGGCTATTGCCGATAAATTTGTACACCTATTGCCGAGTGGATAACCCCTCGGATTAAGACTATTAAGAATGTATCTTTGGTTCACGGACGCCCTTAGCCCATCTGCAATTAACCAATTTTCCCGCCCCATGCCCACATATAAATTTTATCAGATTTTCCTTTCAATTTTTTCTCGGCTCGGCCGCCTCTATATAAAATATCGCCCCCCATCTGCAATGCAGACCCCCGCAGCCGCCTAAGCGCGGCCCTGCTTTTGGTTCCTAAGAATTTTTATTTTATCTTATATTTCGTTATTGTATTATTTTCTGTAGTTACTGTTGTTGTGTGCTTTTATTTATATAAATAAAACAAAACAAATCTAATGGATTTATTTTTTGACCAAAGGAAGAAAAAGAATTAAACATACATTTAAAAAATTAATATTTGAATGGCGTGATTGGCGTGACATTTTGAAACAAAAAATTTGTGTTTTTCAAGAAACGGGAACGGCTTTATTTCCCGATTCCCGGGAATGAACAAAAGCCGGGAAATCAGAAACCCTACTGAAAAGTATTTGTACATATTTGAAAAAATCGCACGTTGCAAATTGTACAATAGGTTTATTTCTGCAGCAGTTACTGACCGTTTAAAACTATCAGACGCATGCGCATTTTGTTGTAAAGATGTACGCATTCAGTCAAAAGCGTTTTATTATATTTCAGAACTCTAACAATAATCTCATCTCTACACTCATCAAACTATCACAAACTGCCCAAACTATGGTCTACAGAAACAGAAACAGACCTATTAATAATAATAAGTTGTGCGGTTTCGCCGGTTTCTACAAGAGCGCCTAGCCTAGAGGACACTAGTAGTCTAAAAGAAAGCAAAAAGTAATTATAGTAAGTAGGTACTTAGTTACCTTTCTGTGAATTTTTAAATTTCTTTTACACACACTACCACACTTAACCACTAGGACGAAAATAAATATTTCTAAAAAATAAAACAAAATACATAAACGTCAAATTATGTCACCGCTACCTTATCAATAGGTATATTATTTTATGCCTGTGGAAAAATTTCTAAGCAACAAAACAAAAATTCTGAATTCTGATTATCTGATTACCGATCAAAAAGTTACGTGGGTAGTGTAGGTACCTATTTGTGTAAGATGAAACAACGATATTGTTTGAAATAAATTGAAATAGGTACGTATGTATTTATTACATTGTTAGTTGATTGAAATTATTTATTTAGGAATATTGAATATTATATTCTAATAGAAAATGCCACCTTAACCTATCGGAATTTATTATGAATGTGTTATGTGGGTTGCGTTGGAGACAGGGGTAAAGGGTAAAGGTATGTTCGTTTGCCTCATTTAGGGAGTTTAGGGACTATGCGTCTGACTTAGATTTACCGACGTATTTACCAGCTTGTCAACAGCGTTTATCAAACGATCCTAATTTAATTACCGAACGGATACCAAGGAGTAACATAAACTTAACCCCAGAAATTATTTATTTTTTATATTGGTGTAGCACTCAGAAAAAACAATGACGTTTTTAAAAGATTCAATTATTGCACCAAAATTTATTTTTTGATGATCCGGTAAAATTATGATTTTGCTGCACACATGATTGATCATATATTATATATCCTCTAGATTTAAACAATTCTAGTCACAAATGTTACAAATAAAAATAATACTCCCAATTTTCCACCATTATGGTCAAAACTCCCCATCTCACATGACATTTTTGCGGTTATTTCAGTTATGTTGTACTTGATGGACAGACGACAGATAACAGAAGAACCAGCTAAAAAATCTTTGCTCGACGTCTTGAAGTCGAGCTAAACGAGGTGGCCCTGACCGCTCGTATTTGTGCTTACCGAACACAGAGGAGATCTAAAAGACCATGCGATGTCGGCAAATGAGGTAAACGGGTAAAGCTAGCTTTCACTGGCCTGCACTGACTTTCAGATCTGTAACAACCGAACGTATGTGTGAGCAGTGTGAGTTTCCGAACTTCCTATTCTGTGTCGAGATCCACCTTTAACAATTCTGTACGTTTATGTTCTGTGATCACGATCACGCTCACGCTCTTTTTTGTGGTTAGGTCAGCGTTAACCTAAGTTTAGCATGTGATTGTAAATATTTGGAACTAACCAAATTACTTAAATATTTATAGGTAAACCATAAAATATATAATGAAGAATAAATCGGCTCGTCATAAAGACTTTAATACTTTTAAGGTTAGTATTTTTTCCGTTTGTTTTTCTTGTTTTTAACAAATTCATGTTTTCTAGTTCCTTCCATTTTCGGAACGGGTGGCAAATATAGATGTAGATATATTCCATAAAGTTGGACATGAATACGAGTTGCAGGCTGAAGAAAATAGTTCTTATTTCTACCAGACAATTGAAAAGTGGAATGTTTTAAATTTAAGTGAGAGCTATGAATGTTTCCGAAAAGAAATACGAGCACATGAATATATCACTTTGCCCCAAGTGCTATTGTCAAAAGATCATATAGTTGAAATTTTGAAAAAACATTTAAAATTGAAAAATCCATTGTGTTTGCAACCTTTATTAGAGTAAGTTATAAATGCATGTTTAATTTTATTAGAACATCAATTTTTAAAACTGTCATGTACTATGTACTTGAATATTAATAAACTACAGCAGTTTTCTGTGAGAAGGAATGTGATCATAGCATTTGAATTATTACAAAAATGCTAATAATTTTATAGTTAAATATTTATAAGTAAAGACCTCGGTAAAAACCATGCACACCAATAAAATGTAGATGACGCCATCCAGATTATTTTGTTTAATGCTTCAAAATATCCGAGTTGGGAATTCTTGAGTACAAATCATGATGATTCACCAAATATTTTGTTGTCCAAAATTGCTTCCCTGAAGAGTTTAGCCCGTCAAAGTTGCTAAAGAAAAACAAAGAATGCGGAATTAAATCTAGACGTGTTAAAGATATGTTCCGTAAGATAACTTGGCCGCTTTGGTTGCTGTTTTAAGCGTTTCATAAACTTCAAACTGCTGAAAGCTGGTTACATCTGGATGACTTACGGTAAGCCATTCCTGAAAAATTTGGTACTTTCGATGTCATCACAAACTACAACGACCGACGTTTCTAATCGGTAACTTTGGTAACTTCTGGAGTATTTGTTTTATAATTATTGTCTGCTGTCATTTCTCTCGTCGATAGGTTTGTCATTGATATTTAGAAATAACCTCGGAAATCACTAAAATAAAATTCCCTGCAATTCGTATGTGTAGAACCGAGTGTAGAACTCTTGCACACAATTTTTTCAGTTCGGATCCTTTGTAAAAATAGGTTATGTTACCTAGTTTTTCTTTAAAATAGTAGCTAAATAATTAATTATGGTACAAGAAAAGGAAGTCTGGACGGATATTATTGAGACATGTCCATTGTTTTATCCAGCACTTCCTTTTTTTTTTTTTGTATCTACTGTTAGCACCGAGGTTAGCACTAATACCAATGCTATATCAATTTTTTGATGCCTTGAAGGAACCATGATGTTTTTATGCAGAGACACCATCACTACTAATAAGTTATTAAATTGTAAATTGGGATGTGTAGACAGTGTAGAGGGTACACCCGATTTCTGTACAGATTGACCCCTGCAGATTGGCCCCTGCAATTTGCCGTGTGAGTAGGCCCCTTAAGTCTAGGTTATTTTATGTACACAATTATTACAGGGAAGTTTTTTAATTGTTTAAAGAAAATGATAATAGGTCCTTGTGCGTTTCAAAGAGACTTAGTAAAGTTATAAAGTTTTTGTTGTCATTATAAAACAACTTTATCTCAAAATTTTGGATAGAAGGTTAAACCTGAGTAAGTACAGTTGGAATCAGTTGCTTTTGAACTACCACGAGTGATAGCTGAAAGCGATGTTGCCAATTCACCCGGAACAATATATTCAGAAAAGCGTGCCTCAGGTCGTTCGAAAGCAACTGATTCCAACTGTACATATATTTATGAGGAAAGATTTAGCTTATTTAAAATTTTACATTACATTGACAAGAGTTCCATAAATATTTCTGTAACCAGTGCAACCAACTAATAAAAACACCCGCTGTCATTACGTTCCGTTAAATTTTGCTACGACCAACTACCAAGAGACAACCGGTGTCACTTTTTTCAGTTGCCGCTAATTACCACTCTGTAAGTTCGGTTGGCTTACGGAACATATGTTAAGTCTGAACAACTAAATTTGGCAGGAAGTTTTAGATCTAGTCTATGGTAAATTTGATGCAATATGAAAAGTAAATATAAATTGGAAAGCTTCTTTAATGCGGGTGGCCCGTGTTACCACCCCTGAACTTTTTTTCCTTGAAAAAAATTAGGTAATCGTTATATGCTTAACAAGTGACGTGAAAAATAAGCCTTTTGTATCTCTTGCATTACTCTCGTAGGAGGAGCTATTTCCGAGTACAGAAAGTTGCCTTGCCTTGCAAAAGGTCGAATCCTTCTGATTTTTGGATATATCGTGTACAGGGTTATTCCATATATTTAGACAGCGTCTACCTCGCTTATTATAAAAGATAGAAAAAAACTTTAAATACAAAAGTTGTAGGGTTTGTCCTAAATCGCCAGAAAATGTTGCGCACGAGGTTGCGCAGTATCACGAATAGATATTGGAAAGTTTTAAAAAAAACACCAAGTTGGTAAATTTCTAATGGAACACCCTATATGTATATTTTCAAAATATCAAATTGATCTTTTTCATCTGAATTAAAAAATATATGATATCAATGATTTGGTTTAGCCGTTTTCGAGATATTTGCATTTAAAGAACGTGATTATATTGTCTTGCCATATCGCAGTTGCCATGAAAATACAAATGCTCCAAATTTATTATTTTTATTAAACAAAAGGGAACAAGTATAAACAATATATTTTTTAAATAAATAATTTACGAAAATTCATAAGTGTTGAATGTGACCGCCGTTATTTTCAACACATTGTCTGTAATATTTGTCTAATTTAAGTAAGTGAAGCATTGCATATAAACTCTGGATGTTCATTCATTCAATGAATCGATACTTCTTTGAATTCTTTCTCTTAAATCTACCAAATTTTAACTTCGTTCTTTATAGACTTCATTCTTTAGATAGCACCGTAGAAAATTGTCTAAAGGTGTCAGGTCAGGACTATTTGCTGGCCAGTTAAAGGTCCCACTAGATCCAATCCACAATCCACTCGTTGAAATGGTCATTTAAAAAATTTGTTACTTCAAGTTATAAACAATAATTATTATTGACGTTTAGAGCATTTGTTTTTTCATGGCAACCACGATATGACAAAACAATATAATCACTTTCTTTAAATGCAAATATCTTGAAAACGCCTAAACCAAATTTCAACATAAGATAAGTAGGTATATTTTTGATTTCAGATGAAAGAGATCTATTTGATTTTTTGAAAATATGTCGGGTGTTTCATTAGAAATTTACCAACTTGGTGTTTTTTTTAACTTTCCAATATCTATTCGTAATATTGCGCAACACTTTCTGACGATTTAGGACAAACCCTACAACTTTTGTATTTAAAGTTTTTTTAATTTTTTCTATCTTTTATAATAAGGGAGGTAGACGCCTCGGTAGACGCTGTTTAAATATATAGAATAACCTTGTACAAGGTGTCAACTCTAATTTTGCCTCCCCCTCTATTTCCTTATTCGTAAAGATATTTTAAAATTTTAATATGTAGCCTTATCAGAAATTTTCCGAATTTTTCAAATATAACATTCAAAATTACCTAGGGCCAATACATACAGGGTGGTGAAAAAAAGTTGTTTTTTTTTAATGGAATACCTTGTATATTTCTTGACAGGTTTGTAGTTCACTTTGAGCTGATTTCAAAAATATATAACTCCCTTGAGTTTAGATCATGATAGGTCGAGATATTCAAGGATAAAGATGAGAAATATTTGTTTTCACACTTTCGAGGTGGCTTGGCATTCTGACTTACTTGTTGACTTTTAGCTGTCAAAATAATGTTCCTTAGCAATAAATATCAAATACATAAAAATCTCTCTAAGATCAAACATGTATTTTATTAACAAAGAAAAGATTTTTTTTAAATAAAAAAATAACATTTAACAAAATACAAAACAAAAACCACCATGATTTGCTCGAAGATTATTATACACATTTTTGAAAGTGTGTTTTGCAGGGACCCGAAGTCTGGGAAATCTTGTAACAAATTCCCTACATGCTGCTTGATTCACAAAAGATAAATTTCGACCATTGCACATCTTTCTTCTATAGAATATGTTAATTATATAGGTACAAGTTATACAACAAAACGATACAAACAATATGAACAATGTAAAAATTACATTCACAATAACAATAACATTCACAGTCATTTATTTTGACAGCTAAAACTCAACAATTAAGTCAGAATGCCAAGCCACCTCGAAAGTGTGAAAACAAATATTTCTCATGTTTATCCTTGAATATCTCGACCTATATTGATCTAAACTTAAGGGAGTTATACATTTTTGAAATCAGCTCAAAGAGTACTAAAAACCAGTCAAGAAATATACAGGGTATTCCGTTAAAAAAAACAACTTTTTTTCACCACCCTGTATGTATAGGAGCTAGATAATTTTGAATATTATAGGCTACATTTTCAAATTTTAAAATATCTTCACAAATAAGGAAATAGAAGGGGGGCAAAATTAGAGTTGACACCCTGTACATCGATCCTCTTATGGATAATCCAAATTTTCGACCTTGGCGCCCTTGTGCTTTCGCCGCCGCGCCATCTTGAAAAAAACTGCCAAAAACAAACCCTTTTTTCATTTTTTCCCTCGTTTTTTCCTCAATAACTTGTGAAGAATAATCACCATTATAAACTTTGAAGAGCATACAATTTCCTACAAGTTTATCTATCAATCACCCCCATGCCTTCAAAAGTTTCAAATGCTGCAATGCAAGCAAAGGTTTTTCATTGGACGCAAAAAAATATTTTAACTGGTTCTATATTATTTGGGCATTAAGTGATAAAAAATTATTTATGTGATAATAAATCAATTTTATACCAAAAGAAAAAAGGTTACTCTGATATTAAATAACAATTTTTCAAAAAATATAGCTGCGGCATTTGAACCTTTTGAAGACATGTGTGATTGAGTAATCAGTTTAAATTGAAAATGAGGAATGAGGAATTTTTTTGAAACACAAACTGTTTTGAAATTATCAATTATTTATGTCTGAAAGAAATCTATTTGCTGGGCCCGTTATTACCCTTAATCAAAATGTGACACCAATCCAAAATTTGGTTGACATCGGATAACTAATAACTGAGTTGAGAAGGGGGGGGGGGGCATTAAAAGTGGGACACGTTGTATACCTCTATAAATGAAATATTAAAAGTGCAATATATAATTGCAGCACGCAATAATTTTTTAAATTCTAAATTGGCTCACGTAGTAGTAGTAGTAGTGACTATCAAAATTTGAATATGTTTCTTCATATTTTCAGCAATATACCTATATATAAGTTTACTTCTTGGTTTACTTTAATGATTTTTTTTTTAGGATTGTTGTTGCTGTAGCAAAAGATTTGCAAAAGGAATTCTATGATTATTATCCTCAATTTTTAGAAATAATAATTGATTTATTAAACACAAAGGATACCGAACAGTTGGAGTGGACTTTCACATGTCTAGCATATTTATTTAAATTATTATGGAGATCATTAGTTAAAAATATCAATCATGTTTTTAACGCTCTTCTACCACTTTTATCTGATACTAAACCTGAATATATAAATAGCTTTGCCGCTGAAAGTTTTGCCTTTGTGACAAGAAAAGTAAAAGACAGAAAAGCATTCTTAACTATCCTTTTAAAATCAGTTAAGAATAGGCAAGATGTAAGTATTGAATACACGTGTTCTTGTAACTGCTTTAACTTTAACCCACAGTTTACTATCGGCTCATAAAAAAGCTTATTTTATTCTGTTTATAAAGATATAAACATTTGTATGCCTATATCTTTTTTTGGTTTAAGTTGAAATGATGAAATACATTTACTATGTACTGAAACAAGAGATTGTTAAATTTCTTAACTTATAGTTTAGAAGTTATATCATCGAATAAGTAACTAAAATTAGGTTGGTTTTATTTTTTATATATATATTTGTTTCAGGGAGTTATGGGCTGTGGAAAATTATTATTTCAAGTTATTAACGGAGTTGATGGTCAGTTTCACAGTTGTGCTGATATCATGTTACCGTTTCTTCTGGAATCTTTATCTGATGAAAAATTGACACAAAGTATTTTGTTTGAAATTTTAGAACATGTTTTAGCCAATATTGTTACAAATATCCAGCCTCATAAAAGTGAACTATTATGGTCAACTTTCACAAAAATTTTAGACAATTTATTTGAAACATTTAGAAATAATCAAGATGATAAAATAATGAATAATATTGAATTGATATTGAAACTAATTGGACAGAGTATAGAGTACAAAGGTGGAAAACTGTTACAGCAGCCAGTCCCACTTATCCAGCAGCTAATGAAATTATTAAGTGGCAGTAGTAGTTTAGAGGAATCAGTTGTGTTAACTGCTACTAAAATCGGAATTCTAGTATTGCTATCCAAGAATATAAAAATTCCCCAGGAACATGTCTCTTCTTTAATAAGAAAAATATTGTCTCTTCCACAGAAATCGATACTTTTATACTTTGTTGATAATATAACTAACTACTCTTCATTTGAAGCATTAATTCTACCAAAGTTTTTAAAGCATTGTGTTCTAAATCAATTGAATGATGATTGCTTCCATATTTTAACCAAAATGATACTAAAAAAAGTTCCTACTTGTGGAACTGGCATAAACTTATGTCAGTGGAAAAAATATTTATTAGATTTTAGGGAGAATAATACACAAATCATGAATATTATGTTAAATTATATCACAGTCAACAATATAGACACCGTTATTAGTAACTTCGATAATTACATATGTGGCTTAATTTGTTTGCCGCATTTGAATACAAAAGAAACTAAATTTGTGATAGAAAAATTAGAAAAAAATATTGTTGATTTGTTAGAAAAAATTAATACAGAACAGAATAATGATGATAAACAAGAAATAATAAGAAATATTTTGTTTTTATTAAATGCTACTGTCGAATGTGTAATACATTTGTCTGGAAATGACATATTAGCAAGAAATTTTACTACAATTATCGATAGTTTATTGCATTTGACAACTTATCCAGAACACATCCTAAGTTTAAGAACGATAAGTTTGTGTTTAACAACATTGAAGGACAACACTGAAATAATAACAATGGAAACATTATTGAAGATAAATAACATTTTGGAGAATAATTTCAGTTCACCTTTTCATGAGGTAAGTTTAGTTTTATCAATTATTTCCTAAAGCTCATAAATTAATGTAATTGAGCACGTCATGACTCAAAACCAGGATTCACTCTACGTGCTGCTATAAATAATATGACCATTGTCACACAAAATAATATAATATCATAATTATATGATGTGAATTGCACAAACTTCAGTTCTAAATAATGGTTTTAAAAAAGCCGCATGTGGTGTGAATGTATGTTGAATGTGTTAGTATTTGTTCTAAATGATCCAGAGTTAAACTTCGGTGCCTATTACTAGATATCTGCATCTACTTTGAAGAGGAACATCTACTGATGTAACTGGTAGATACAGGTTATTGGGAAAAAATTTAGGCAAATTTAAATGGGTGGTGTAGAATGATCCAAAAATCAACAATTTGTTGCCATTTTTAAAGGATCATTACCCAACAACATAAAAAATAATCTGGAGTTGTTTTTTTCAGTTTCTGTTTTATTGTCTTACCATAATACCATGATAATTGAAAAATATAAACTTAGATCAAATATATAAGGTTTCACTGTTGTTTTTGTCTTAATTATGGATTACATATGACTGCCGAGGCCTGGAACTGTCAAAAATAGTTATGCAAACTTTTGTCAACGCTCGAATCACTAAACATGTGTTGTCATTAAGTGGGTAAAATGGTAATTGACTCATTTGAATCCAACTGCTATGTATGCTACTGATACTTATAGCATCAACATTAGCAATGTTCTACATTGCCTTAAAATGAAGGTTGGAATTAGTAAATTTGGAAGCATTTCGTGAAATATCTATCCAAATCTATAATAATAATAAGAATCGATTTATTTCCATAGTCAAAGATGTACAGCATTTACACAGAATAAATAATAGTCAGAGCGCAATCTCACAGTTGGCACCTTTCTACATTTATATCCAGATGCTATGACCAATATGCATATATTGGCCATATTCTTAGACAAAAAGTTCAGGACCTTATTCGAATAATTTGTAACCCTTTCATGAACAGTCTATTATGCTTATACCATTTCCATTATATTATATTTATTTTCATAGGCACTTCAATGCAGTGTATACACAATATCAGGGTTTTTCTATTTAGGACATACGATTACTGATGAAAACTTAAAAAGGAAATAATTAATTTAGAACTTACATAAGTAAAGTTGAATGACAAAGAAGGCTTTTACTTTCACCCAGCAAATAACGCTTCTTAACTATTAAGGAACATTAAACTTATATTTCGTGTTACACTTTTGTTTCAGTCACAGAAATGCGTGTTTTTGGTGACAAATTGCTTATTTGTTCGCAACAGTGAATCGTTAATAAACTGCAACTATTACTTTACACAATTGTTAAACAAAATATTCGTAACAAATGCCAATTTACATTTGCAATAAATTCGTTTTTACTAAAATCAAACTCCGAAAATATCTTGAAACGTTTAGGCTTTTACAGTTTCATTCGCTAAGTTATTTGTAAATACAAAACTTATATAAATACTCCGCAACCGTTATGCAAATTTAGTTTAAGTACAGATACACAACAGTTGCATGTCATTATCATTCATTTCAGAAAAGTTGCTTATCATAAGCAGTATAAATTTCACAATTTACTTTCAAATCAGTTTCTTTTTTGTTTTATATTTATTATGTAAATAGTGCAAATGAAGCCAGGTTTGATATATGTGCAGTGTGCACAAATCCACCTCCCATCCTCATCCCTCAGCTACCCTCCCGATAATAGGACTCTTTTTCATTTTTTTAAATGCATATAGTAGCGTTTTACAGACGCTCAAAAAATATGACAGACCCTACCAATACATGCTGTCCGTCTTTGCCGAACCACTTATTACCTATTCACTGTTGAACAACTCGAAAATCAAAAAGTGTTCGAAAACTTTTTTGGTTCTCGATTTGATTAACAGTGAATAAGTAATTTTTTCGGCAAAGATAGACAACATGTACTGAGAGTATAGAGCAGGGGTGCTCAGAGTTGTACTATCAGCGATCTACTGCAAAGAAATTGTGCGGCAAGCGATCGACAAAAAAAATGAAGGGGATATATATGCTATTCACATTTTATTTACATGAGGGGAGGCCTTGGAAAATCTGAATTCTGTTGGTATGAATGACTGTTTTAATTACTGAGGTTATGTTGAAAAGTCAAAAACATAACCACAAATTCAAATTGGTTCTACATAGTTGCCACAGTGAGACCCTACAGAAAGCACAGCAATGTCATCAATAAAAAATTTGGCAATTCAGCCAAAAATAAATGACAGTGACAATCAATTAAATCTGACACCTCAATATTTTGTCAATAGTAGACAACCCTGAGACAACCTAAGAAAAACATATCATAGCCTCCCCTCATGTAAATAAAATGTGAATAGCATATAGATACGATTTTTTGGTTACTGGCCATTCAAAGTCTGAATTTTTCTACTAGGTAGGGTGTACGGTATACCTACACATCCTGTGTGCGAGTTCATTCATTTCTAGAAATAAATCGAGTAAAAATATATGAAAAAGGTGTAATATAGTGTAATAACGTTTACTACTAATGTAGAGAAGCAGATATTGTGTTACCAAGTGTTTAAATAGTAGATTCTGGGTTAGTTAACAAATTGTTAATAATATGGCATCTGATTTAAATTCGGAACAAAAACTAGACTTAATTTTAAAAACAGTTACAAAAAGCAGTAGTGATATCGAACTTCTGAAAAACGAATTAGTATCAATAAAAAATGAAAATAAAGAACTAAAACAAGAAGTTTCTGAACTTAAACAAAAAATTTGTCATCTCGAATACATACATAACAAAAATTATCTCGTATTTTATGGACTAAAGGAGGATGTTAATGAAAATGCAAACTCAATTGAAGAAAAGATAATTACGGAAATTGCAGTACATTTGGACATACAACTTAATCCATCTGACATTCAACTCATCACTCGCATCGGTAGGAACCACAAAAACAAAAATAGGCCTATATTCTCAATTGAAGAAAAGATAATTACGGAAATTGCAGTACATTTGGACATACAACTTAATCCATCTGACATTCAACTCATCACTCGCATCGGTAGGAACCACAAAAACAAAAATAGGCCTATATTAGTAAAATTCACAAATCGAAAATTAAGGAACCATACCGGGTGACACAAGAACTAGTTACCCCCCCATTTTTGTTGGCATTTTCATAGGTGAAAATTTCAAAATTTTATGGTGAAATAAATACACAGATTCTCATATTTTGACATAAATCATGTGTCAAAACCACCTCCGGTTTAACCGGAAGTGGTATCAACTTTCTTACTTTAAATGAGAACACCCAATTTTTTTTCAACATTTGAAATCTACATATAATTCCCTTTCTAATGATGTATAACACATTGACATTTGTTTTCAAGATGGCGACGAAACATTACTTTTATCCTAAATTTAAGTTGACCATTGATTCGCCGCCAGAAAACAAAACGTGGTTGGGAGGCTGTGGAAACAAAAAAAAAATTTATTGTTGCTTTGCTGATAGCATTATTTGCAAACATTTGACATGCATAATGTCTACTAGGATTATTTTCTTTTTTTCGTGCATTTGAAAACAAAAGCTGAATGTTTCACATTTTTTTTAAATAGGAACCTATGTTTTTTATGTGATGGAGGAATTCTACATCAAATTATCTTCATGATGATATACGACATGTTCCCTTTTATTTATTCATTAGCAGCCAAATTCATCTTTGTCTTATTAGAATTGTGAATTTTAGTTTCAATTCTAATAAGACAACGATGAATTTGGCTGCTAATGAATAAATAAATGGGAACGTGTCGTATATCATCATGAAGATAATTTTATGTAGAATTCACACATCACATAAAAGACATAGGTTCCTATTTAAAAAAATGTGAAACATTCAGCTTTTGTTTTCAAATACACGAAAAAAAGAAAATAATCCTAGTAGACATTATGCATGTCAAATGTTTGCAAATAATGCTATCAGCAAAGCAACAATAAATCATTTTTTTGTTTCCACAGCCTCCCAACCACGTTTTGTTTACTGGCGGCGAATCAATGGCCAACTTAAATTTAGGATAAAAGTAATGTTTCGCCGCCATCTTGAAAGCAAATGTCAATGTGTTATACATCATTAGAAAGGGAATTTTATGTAGATTTCAAATGTTGAAAAAAAATTGGGTGTTCTCATTTAAAATAAGAAAGATGATACCACTTCCGGTTAAACCGGAAGTGGTTTTAACACATGATTTATGTCAAAATATGAGAATCTGTGTATTTATTTCACCATAAAATTTTGAAATTTTCATCTATGAAAATGCCAACCAAAATGGGGGGGTAACTACTTCTTGTGTCACCCGGTATATTATTAAAAGGGAAAATGTTTTAGAAACGGATTATGCAATAGCTGAAAACTTTTCTCAAGAGGTAAGAGATACAAGAAGTAAACTTTATGAATATCTCAAAGAAGCTCGTATTAAAAATAATTATGATGTTTTAAAATTCAACAAAATACAAATAAACAAAAATATGTATACTTTACAAGATTTGGAAAGTGGAAATATTATAATAAGTCAACAAACAAATTCTGGAAAAACAAAAAACTCGTATCAACTAGCTGCTGGTCAATCATCTAATCAACCGCAATCAGAAAGATATAAAAGGGCTGCTAATGCCAACATTGCCAATAAAAGCTATAAATAGCAATCATCAGACAAAAACAATGGAGCAACCTTTTGTGTACTTCATCAAAACATGCAGCCGTTAAGAAACAAAGTGGATGATCTCACAGTGGCTCTGGAAAATTTTTATTTAGAAAATGGTTATAATATAGACATTTTATGCATTTCTAAACATTTTTACAGTTTAAACGAAATTCCTTTTATTAATATTCCAAATTATGAGGTAGCCTCAATTTTTTGTAGAAGCAACTCAAATCATGGTGGTTCGTTAATTTTGGTTAGGCATAATTCGTTTACGGTGTAGAAATAAAAAATTTAAGAAACACTCCAACTGAAGGAGAATTTGAATTTGCTATTGTTTTCTGTAAAGAAATTAATGTGTTAATTGTAAGTATTTATAGGCCACCTCTGGGAAATGCGAAATTGTTTTTAGAATCCTTTTTTAATTTATGTTTGGAACTTAAAACTAGAGGTTACAATAGATTCGTTATTAGTGGTGATTTTAACATAAATTTTGGTGCAAACACTCCTATTAGTCAATATTTTGAAAACTTACTAGAAATTTTTAACATGAAAGTGACTATAAATTCACCTACGCGTATTACATCTAATTCTTCTACAGTTATAGACAACATATTTACAAATATTACAGCATATAAAGGCCTGTACATTTGAATTTGGATTCTCTGACCACAATTCACAAATAATAGAATTTTTGGATATATTTCAGCAAGAGAAAGTCAATATCTATACTGAAAACTTTTTATTTAACACAAAAAACTGTAACAAATTTAAAATGTTAATAAGTAAGGTAAACTGGTCTATTTTGGAACACGAGAATGATGTTAATAATGTATACAATATTTTTCTTTCCTATTTACAATCTTGCTTCAACGCGTCATTTAATAAACTAAAAATAAATATTTCGAAAGTCGATAAAAATAATAACAATTGGATTACAAAAGGAATTCGATTATTGTGTAACATTAAAAGAAGCTTATTACAGCAACGGAAAACTAACAGCAATTATTTATTTATAAACTATGTAAAAACTTATTGCAATATACTCAAAAGTGTCATAAAAAAGCGAAGTCGTTACATTTTGGAAATCAAATTAATAATGCTGATAATAAAATAAAAAAAACATGGGATATTATAAAATATAACTTTTCTTACAATACCTGTAATAAGATAGACTGCGAACCTATAATTTTAGTTGACAATAAGGGGACACAAATATATAATCAATATGAAGTACTTAGCTGAAAAGTTCAACGTTTTTTTTTACAGAGTCCATGTATAACGCCACCAAGGATCTGGCTGAATCTTCATCTCATAAGAGTTATCTCAAAAAATTAAATAAGAACCCAATAAATTCATGCAATTTCATGCCTATAACGGAAGAAGACGTTGTAAACATTGTTAAAAAACTTAAAAATAAAAAATCTGGCAGATCTGATAATATACCTATATCATTAATAAAAGAAAATATAGAAGTCTTGAAATTCCCATGAACAGTTATATTCAACTTATCCATGTCGACTGGAATATTTCCAAATGAACTTAAAAAAGCTTATATAGTACCAATATTTAAAAAGGGCGACACTTCTAACGTAAACAACTATAGACCTATTTCTATTTTATCTTGTATTTCCAAAATATTGGAGTCGATAGTAAAAGAACAAGTTGTAAATTACATTGTAATTAAAAAAATACTTACCAACAATCAGTTCGGCTTCAGGAAAAATTGCTCTACTAGGGTTGCCATATAAATAAATAATAAATAAATAAATAAATAGACTTTATTGTTCAACAGTATACACCAATTAATGAACAACACAGCACCTGCATAAAATGCGGGTAATGTACCTTAGTACTTTTTGAAAAAAAAAAAAAAAATAATAATAATAATAATAATAGTAATAATAACAATAATAAAAATTGAGTAGTCTTAAAATAGCAAATTAAGTTTATTTTTAAATTCATGCTTCCTACATCGAAATATATCAATGCATTTACAATATTTATTATGCAAGCTTAACATCCTGAATAACGGGGAATTTAATTGAACATTAGTCCTGGGTACAGGACAGTAGAAAGTATCTTCTGATCTGGTATTTACAGATTTTGGAACTCTCAATGCTATTTTACTTAACATTGCACTATTATCAATATAACAATTTATAAGACCATGTAAATGTTGTAAACATATAATATTTCTACGGCTTTCCAAAGTTTTAATATCATAGTAAGAAGTTAATATGTCACGAGCATTTATTAAATACGAACCTGTCTCTCTAAAATATTTACACTTAAGGTATCTACTTTGAACAGTTTCTAAAGAGTAGGAATATTTCTCATACAAAGGGGACCAGATAAGGGCAGCATATTCAATTTTAGGAAGCACAATTGATTTATACAATAAATCCAGAGACAAATTTGAGTTAAATGACCTCGTATTACGTATTATGAAACCCAATAATTTCATAGCAGAATTACTAATATTGTGGATGTGGTCATTAAACATCAACTTTGAATCAAATGTGACACCTAAATCTTTTATACTGTTCATACGGCTTATAACATTGCAATTTATGATGTAATCATAGTTAGACACATGTAAATTTTTCGTAAAAGAGACAACAAAACATTTATTAACATTAAGCTCTAGGTCATTGGTTTGACACCAATTATAAACCATATTGAGGTCATATTGCAATTTTAAACTATCAGACTGAGAATTTATAGATACAAACAATTTAAGATCATCAGCATACATTAAGCACTCCGAATATTTTATAACCGTCGAGATATCATTGAAAAATATTAAAAACAATAATGGTCCCAAATTACTACCTTGCGGTACTCCTGAAGTACTTATATAGCTATATGACCTAAAATTATTAATAATATCGTATTGACTTCTATCACTCAAGTAATTTACTAATAACTCAATAAGATTTGGTGCAAAACCATAACACGACAATTTAGCTATTAAATGTTTATGACTGATCCTATCGAATGCCTTTGCTATATCAGTGTAAATTACATCAACTTGGTTTCTATTGTCAATATTATCAGCTAAGTATTGGGTGACAACAGAAAGATTTGTCACCGTAGACCTAGACGGCATAAATCCATGTTGACTGATTGACACACACTTTTTTACATTTGTAAATATAAACTGATAAAGTATTTGTTCTAGCGCTTTTACTGGTGTGCATAATATGGAGATGGCTCTATAATTCCTAATATCTGTTTTATCACCCGATTTAAAAATGGGGCAAACCTTAGCTTCCTTCCATTTTTGTGGAATTTTACCTGAACTTAAACACATGTTATACAACATCCTTAAAGGCTGTGCCAAGTACTCGATACAGCCTCTCCAAATATAAGCTGGGATACCATCAGGACCAGCAGAATTTTTCTTTATTGACCTAATTGCACTTATAACATCAGAATCTGATATCACACTTAAACATATTGTAGAGTCATTAAACTGAGTGTTTTGATAACTATCATAAAATGATGATATATTTGCTAATTGATAAAATAAACTGCATTTTAGAAAATCAAGAGACAGCATTAGGTATATTTTGCGATTTGTCGAAAGCGTTTGATTGCGTGGATCACTCTATACTACTCGACAAATTGGAGTATTATGGATTTAGGGGAGTTACACTCAAGTGGTTTAAATCATATCTATCTGAACGACTTACGCAAGTTCAACTAAAAACCATAAACAACAATAATATAGTAAAGATTTGGTCATCACCTGGTAATGTTAAATGTGGGGTTCCTCAAGGCTCAATTTTGGGCCCTCTTCTTTTTTTATTGTACATAAATGACTTGGAGTGCAATTTTCCTGAAGCCAGTTTTATTTTCTTTGCTGATGATACCAGTATTTTAATTCATCATCCTGACAAAAACGAACTCCAGCTCAAAGGTGAAAAACTGATAGATGAAGTGATTAAGTGGTTTAATGCTAACAAATTAATTCTTAATATAGAAAAAACCATCAACATATCGTTTAACTTACCACGCCAGGAACAGACGGTAATTACGCTGCAGTCGAGTATTGGTCCTATTTCTCATTCCGTTCACAGTAAATTTCTTGGAGTATACATTGACAACAATTTACATTGGGATAAACATATAGAAGAAATTAACAAGAAATTAAGTAAATCAGTTTTTGCATTACTAACTATCAAAAAAAATGTCGGGTTTAGTGCAGCTAGATCAGTTTACTTTGCTTATTTTAATAGTATACTAGAATATGCAATTGAATTCTGGGGTATATCCCGAAACGTTAATACTACCTTTTTGTTGCAAAAAAAGGCTATAAGAATTTTATTTAATTTAAATCCCAGAGATTCTTGCAGAGAATATTTCAAAAATTACCAAATATTTACACTTTCTAATTTATATATTTACAAAACATGCCAGATTATATATAAAAATCTGTATAAAATACCAAACCATACAAATGTCCACCCACACTTTACCCGATACAGAAATGACCTTGTTCCCCCAATGTATACTTATGAGATAAATAGGAAAAGTCCCTCATATTCCGGAGTAAAAATTTTTAACAAGTTACCAGATTCAATAAAAAATGCACCAAATATTAATTTATTCAAGAAAAAGTTAAAATCTCTGCTTCTCAACTATGTGTTCTATGATATCTCTGAATACTATAATTGTAATCTACTTGTTTAATTTTACTGATTTAAGTTTAAGTATGTAGAATAGGTACGATCCATACATATACCGTAGATTTATAATAAATAATAATAAAAATGTGTTCTTTCTCATATGCTTCTACGAGAAGCTGCGCAATGTCATAAATATTATGTTAATTCTAATTACTTCAAAATATCATGTATTTAATTTATTACATTAGAATATCATGTATTTAAGTTATTAACTTATGAAATGTACTTATTAATTTATGAATTGTATTTGGGAAATAAAACTTTAAGTAAGTAAGTAAGTTACCCATGAAGCTTGAGGAAATTCGCTAACCACCATATCACGGACGGCTGTTAAGTATTGTTATATTACGTTTAGAACAATTAATTTTTTTTTCTCTCTTCTACGATTATTATCGTTATTGTTATTATTTCTTTTTTCTTTATAGAAAATTCAATTGCCTATTAAGAAATAAGTCTGAATTGTAATATTTTTAGTTAGCATTATGATAGTTGATTTTCTTGATGTATTAGACAATAATGAATTGGAAACAAATATTTATGAAAAATTAAGTGACGGAATTAAATCATTAGATACTGAGTATAAATTAAATATTTTACATTTTAATATTAGAAGTGTAAGGAGGAACTTTGAGGAGCTATTAGTATATCTGCAACCTTATATACAGGATATAGATGTTATTGTATTATCTGAAACATGGAAACTTGAATTTATAGATGAGTTTACTATTCCCAACTTTAATGCATTTCATAATGAATCAAATATAAATCAAAATGATGGTCTTATGGTGTACATAAAAAATTCAATTTCTGCAGTTATAAAAACATATAAACTAATGGAAACGAATTTACTAAGAATGTCGTTTGAGGTAAATAAAGTCTCAAATAGCATCATAGATCACATTTTTGTAAAAAATAGATGTATTGAAAAAGTTTTACCTATTCCTAAAATAATTGAAACGCATCTAACCGACCATTATTCTATCTGTTTAACTTTAAAATTTAGTAACTCGGCTTTGAAAATAGAAAAAAAATTAAATTCATGTTATAAAATTAATTCTTTAAAACTAAATTCTCTATTGGAAAAAGAAAAATGGGTAGATGTAATGAGTTGTAATGATGCTCAAATTGCGTATGATTTATTTATTGTAAAACTAAGAAATTATATTAACATGTCAACTGATAAAATACACTTTAAAAATAATAAGCAGCGAAAACTAAAACCTTGGATAACATTGGGTCTAATAAATTCTATAAATCACAGGGATCACCTAAAAAGACAACTATTAAAAAACCATTCAGCTGAATTAAAAAGTGAGTTTGTTAAATATAGAAATGCCCAAAATAATTTAATCAGACAGCAAAAAAATGAATTTTATAAAAACCAAATTAATTCGGCAAATTATAATTACAAAAAAATATGGAATATTATTAATGACATCAAATAGTAACAAGAAAAATAATCAAAATATTAATAATCCCATAATAGATGAAAATGGCGATCATCAAACACATTTACGTGATAAGTCTAATATTTTTGTTAGTTATTTCACAAATATTGGAGAAAAAATGGACAAAAATTTTATTAATAATACTATCCCTGAAAATTTTTTAAATGAGCAAAACATTCAATCTACTGTATTTTTAGAATCGATTGCTGTACCTGAATTAATCTTAATAATTTCCAAACTTAAAAATAATAGTTGTCCCGGGCCAGATGGTATATCTACTACTTTGATTAAGAATATCCATATTTATATACTAAAACCTTTAGAGCATGTAATAAACTTAACATTCAGTACTGGAATAATTCCACATCAGTGGAAAGAGTCTGTTATTACACCAGTGTATATAAATCAAATGATAGAACCGAACCAGGGAACTATACTGCCCTACTAAGAAAGACCCCCGTATCTCCATAAATTTCGTAAATGGAGGTATTTGCACCAGACAACTAATCGTGATTTATACAGTATATTTACATAGAAAAAAACCCGCATTTTACATTTTTAAATATTTTATGAAGGAAAATAGTTTCCCCGTAAACGCCAAAAATAGCCTATTCGCTTAGTATAAACCCCGTATATTATGTTTTTTTAGCAAAAACCTGGTATGTAGTCAGCAGATACGGGCTTTTAACGAAGGAAAATTAACATGCCAGGTTTTGTCCAAGGAATACGGCAAGACCGCAATCGGCGCTGTCGATGCCAGGTTGTTAGGTACATAAAGTTTTTTTAAAGGTAAATAAAAAAAATGTGTTTTTTTATGCATTATATTCCTAAGAAACAATATTAAAATATATAAAATGTTAATCTCTAGGCCCAGGCTATAAATTTCATAATAATTACATAGTAAAAACCAAGCTTAAGCCAAATTTTTATTATACGGGGTTTTAACTAATTAATTTTAGTATAATGCTTTGCTTCCTTACCCCGTATGTAGCATAACTAATAGCCATGGCCTAGTTTTGCAGTTTTTTTTCTTAAGTAAGTTTGCTATGGCCTTACAAATCATATCATGAATGATTTTTTTTTTGTTAGTCAAGCAAAAACATAACGGCATAAACAGAAACCTTTAAACGCGGTTTTCTCAAAACTTGTTCTACTGGAGATACGGGGGTCTTTCTTAATAGGGCAGTATAGACCTATCTCTGTTATTAACAATTTTGGTAAAATATTCGAGCACTGTCTAAAAAAAGTCTTTTGGATTTTTTTAATAAACACGGAGTCATAACGGATAGACAGTTTGGCTTTATCAACGGAAGAAATACGGAGCAAGCAATAATCGATCTTATTAAAGAAGTAACAAGTAACCTAGACAAGAATAAAAAATGCCTAGCTGTTTTCCTCGACCTAGCAAAAGCGTTCGATACCGTGTCACATAGTATCTTAATAGATAGACTTAATAAAGTAGGTGTAAGGGGTCGAGCTTTGACTGTTATAAAAAATTACCTTTCAAACAGGATCCAACGCGTGAAAATAGATAACACACTTAGTAATCCGTCCATAGTCACTATGGGGGTGCCGCAGGGTACGGTCCTGGGACCCTTATTTTTTTTAATCTACATAACAATCTAGCAAATATTAACCATTTTCAAGGTCACCTGGTGTCGTATGCTGATGACACTGTAGTAGTGTTTGTGGACGATACATGGGATGCAGTGTACTCTAAAGCGGAATCTAATTTGAAAACTATATATAAATGGTTGAATTTTAGTAGATTAAGTTTAAATACAGACAAAAGTAAATTTTTAACTTTTAGTATAAACTCTGATGATCAACCAATAACGAAATCGTTAATACTTCATGATATAGATTGTACAGCAAATTGCAAAAATACTTGTAAGAAAATTTTAAAAGTTAATAAAATTAAATATCTTGGCATATGGGTTGATCATCACTTGAGGTGGGATGATCACGTGGCAAGTATTACCAAGAAAATTCGATTTTTGCGACATAAATTTTATAATTTAAGAGATATTCTTAACAAAAAAAACCTTCTAATGGTATACAACGCATTGGTTGAATCTATACTTAAATATTGCATAATAATTTGGGGGGGTTTGTATAATAACGCGCTAAGGAATTTAAATACTGCACATAATTCCCTAATTAAAACGTTGCTAAAAAAAGATAGACTTTTATTCTACGGCGCTTTTGTATAAACAATCCGGATTATTAAATATTAGAAATATTTACACATATAATTTTTTATTGTGGACTTTTCATCTGAAAACTAATGTCACAGCTAAGATATATACAAATAAACAAGGCACCAGATCTACTACAAATATTACCATGTCAATCCCTTTAGTTTTAAAATCACATTTACAGCGATTTTTCTTCTATATTGGACCCAAGTTATTCAACATACTTCCACAGAACATAAGAGATATTAAAAATATTAAATTTTTTAAAAAAGAAATTAAAAAATATATACTATCTAATAATCTATTTGAAAAAGTAACTACCTAAATGTAAAATTACAAAAAAAAAAAGCTTCTTACACTCTAATTATTCTCCACTTCTTTATTATACTTACTACATTCCACTCCTTTATTAGTTAGGAAAACATTGTTTTAATTTTCTATTTAATTCATAGCTCATGTGTGGTAAATCACAAACAGACATTTATTGTCTAGGTCTTTTACCGCATACTAGATTGTTTATCTCTAAGTTATAAGTTATAATTAAGCTATATGTTTAATAATAATATATGTTAATGGTATATGTAAGTAAAAATACAATTATAGTTATTTGTGTATCAAAGCCATAAAATTGATCTTTCTCGGCTGAATTAGAAGCTAGCGTCCGAGGCCAAGCAAACTTCGGATAAGGCCGAGAAATATCATTTGGTGGAGGTGCACACAACATTTTTTAGGCGACTGTCTCAAAAAGTAAAATAAAAGTAAGTATATGCTATGCATGACACATGAGTCTCTGAAGTAAATGCAGCCGTGAAGTAAATGCGGCCGTGAAGTAAATGCGGTCGTGAAGTAAAAGCGGCTGTGAAGTAAAAGCGGCCGTGAAGTAAATGCGGCCAAAAAAGTAAGATTGATAAATGAGTGCAAAAAGATGACACTTTATGAACGCTAATGGATCCGTAAAACGTCAGTTTTTGTGACAGTTGCCTAAAAAATATATTTTTATACAATTAACATAAGAGTCAATATTCAATGCACACGATCTCGCACTTACTCGAAGTAATATGACCCCTCATTGCGCAATAATTTAAGCACCCCTGGTATAGAGCCAGTTATATTTTTGGATCGTCTGTAAAATGCTATACTAAATACATTTAAAAACACAGAAGACTCAATGATCGGGAGTGCGCAGATGAGCGATCGGAGGCTGGGAGTGGATTTATGCACGTATAGCAAACCTGGCTTCGTTTGTTATTGTACGAGTAATTTTTCTTTGCAATACAATATTATAAATGTAGAAATAATAATACTAATTTAATAATGGTAATGTTTTTTTTTTTTAGTACAGTAAACTGATTACAATTTTTTTTTTTTAACTACGTTATGAAATATACTTCTTGGAGCATCTAAGAGCCATTGTCTAATTTTTTATTTAACAATGGGCTTAAATTCTCTTGGTGGTAGTCTCAAATCTAGACAGTTACAACTTATTTGTCCTGTAGTCTCTTCGCAGAGAAGAATGTTTGAATTAACGTGTTTATATTTAATTTGATAATGATGGTAAATTCATTATGTTTCCATGTAATTATTCTTTTAGTAACAATTTTAAAATTCTTATTAACATATTTCAATGTATAAAACAATTTTGTCCTGCTTTATAATTTAACTAAATATCTCTAAGGAAAATGTTCACATGGATGTCTTGGAATAAATTTGTGAAATATTTAATTATTTTGTTTTTACATCCTGATGTAAATATTGGTGAATACAAATTCATTTTATTTTATACATTGGAAGAAAAAGTGGCTACCAATTAGCCGTTTCTGGCATGATGGGCCGAGATATGACTAATTAATAATTATAAATATTTATTGTTTAAGGTTCGTCTGCTGACTTCGCACATTTATACTTCCTTTGAGGTTCTATCAGATTTTAAACTAAGACATACTGCAGATCCAGAGGTTCAAACTGAAGATTTTAAAATTTTTACAATCTGCTATAATGTTGAATCAACTGAATCCCATGTTCATACATATCGAAATCAACTACAAAACCTTGAGAAACTCAGTTTCGACAAACCCCAAATGCTAATGTGTAATCAAACACCTTTTAAAACGATACCATTAAGATATTTATGTGGCACTTTGTATCTAAACTTCCAATTGTTGTGGGAACCCGTAACGAAGATTATTGCATCTCAGGCACATGGTTTGGAGATAAACACATTTTGGAATATATTTGGAGTAGAATTAAAAAATGTCTGTGATAGCATTAGAAATCCTAGGGAAGTAGGTGTAGATATAATTGAAACAAGATGTGAATTTTTGAGAGAACTGCTTCAAGAAAATCAAATGTTAAAGATTAGGCCAGATTTTAATAACTATCGATTACTCTTATGGAAATCTATGGCTATGTTTGCCGATGTGGCCGAAGCTAAAACTAGAGATATTTCTGAATTACTTCTGAATTTCATTGAGTAAGTTGTTTCATAGCTGTAGTAAAGTAATATAATATGTTACAGTAAGAATGGTTTATATTTACACTTAGGGTCGTTTGTTTCATCTTCAGTTAACTTTATTTGGCAATTATTGTTATAAGAATTGTATCCTAGGTCAATAATTGCCAGATAAAGTTAACTGGAGGTGAAAAAAACGGCCCTTAACTTAATAATAATAAATTGTACCCTGAAATGATAATTCTCCTCAAGCGATTCTTTTACACAGCGTGCCCCCAATAGTATGCATTATATGGAAAACTTTTTATTATCCACTTCTCAAAACCATTTTATTCATTTTTAAATTAAAATAATTTTAATATTTCAGATTGGAATATGTAATGGTCAATTCAGATGTCGCCTCAGTATGTAGTATAAAAGAAAATTTTGTAGATGAAGACAAGAACAATGAAGTTAATACAAATGAAGAAAACAGTGATGAAGACACTAGAAAGCGCTGTCCAAACCCATCTTTCAAACCTAGGGGAAAAACAAGTATAAAGTAAGGCATATTTTTTTTACATAATTATGATTGCATATAGTTCGATATGGTCTTGGCCACGTATTAAAATAAGGTGGGTGTGTGTTATACGTTAGTTATGATGTCTAAATTTAAAATTGTAAATTGTTCCGCAATCAAATATCACATGACAATCCCTTATGTGAATTCATTATAAATAATTTTATAATTTTTAAGTAAGTTCTCTATCTAGTTCTCTGAAGATGGTTTAATGAAACCGAAACGTAAGAAAATAGTTTTTTATTTTATCACATGACCGAAAACCTAGGAATCTACACATCAAAATAATATTTTAAGATTTTAAGTTAAATATTATAATAAACTTGTAAAGCTCAGAGCTAAAATATAATACTTATCTTATGGTTGATATTTACTCTTCACATAATCTATGGTGGGAACGTCAGCATTTTATTATTATTTTTTTACATTCAAATTTGTTAGTGCTGGAGGCTAATTTGAATTATAGATTGTATTGCATGTTTTGCTGAACAGAAAATTTAAAAAATGTACCAAATCTTACACCTACCAAAATTTTTTATTAAAATTTATTAAACTAAAACCAAGACATCCTGTAAGACCAGAATCAAAGCGTAAAGATACTAAGGCTGAACATTTAATGTCAGTAATGAGGCCAGAACTATTATTTTTATTGGCAGGACCAGATAGAACTGTTTTTTATATTTGGGTCTGATTGCACTCTAAAAATTAATCAATTAACAACCTAGTACCGAATAGTATATTTTTCACGTTAACTAAAGGTAGATGTGCATAAACTCAGGAATATACAAAATGAAATTTCCTTGCGGGCCCGAAAGTGCATTGAGGTTACTGGTCTTCATTTTGAAAATTTATTTAAAAAAATTGTAATTAAGTCGAAGTTGTTTTTAAATTTTTGTTAATGATGATTTTGTTTCCTTATAGTATTTTATTATTATTACATTAGGTTTTCAACTCCGAAATATTATAAAAAAATCCAGTGACGCACAGTTATCGGCAATCTCATCAGAAAAAAATATGTAAACGCACGCCACTGGATTAGTTTTGTAAAATTAATATCGCCAGTTGATAGTGCCCTATGAAAACTATAAACCAACTAAATTTCATTGATACGACGGTTTTTAATTAAAATAAAAATTTTCAACTTTAACATACATATAACTTTAGGGTTATATAGCAAAATCCTGAGACACGTCAATACATTTTTGCATGCTATATTCACATATTAATTTTTTACCATACAACCTGACTCACCCTGTAGGTATATGAATTTAAACTAAGAAAAATATATATTATCATTATTTTAATATATAAATTTTTTTTGTTACAGAACTCTTTTGCATAAATTAAACGTTTTTTCGCATGTTAAAAGTCCCATGTCAATGTATCGTGAACCCGAATTATTCAAGCTTTATTTTGACTTGTTACAACACAAAGATTCTAGTATTCAAAAAGCAGCTTTGGATTGCATCATGACTTACAAACACAAATACTTAATCCCTTATAAGGAAAATTTGTATAATTTAGTTGATGATAAAAATTTTAAACATGAAATAACTACATTTCAAGTCAATAAAGAGAGCGATGTAATTCGCCCTGAACATAGAGAAAATTTAATACCCATTGTAATGCAAATAGTCTTTAGTAAAATGAGCGTTAAAACAGGGTTAAGAACCGGAGGCAAGTCATCTGGGCAAATGAGAAGGAACTTGATACTAAGATTTTTAGCTGGCTGCCAGGAAATTGAAATGTTAAGCTTCATACAGAAGGCATTCAGATTTTACACCAAATATCTAGATGATGATCCAGAAATTATGGTTAATTTAGTATTAAATAATGTGAATTTGGAAAAATGTATTCCTCCTAAAAAATTACAAAGTACAATTAATTTATTAAACGTGGTCTTGGAGCAGTTTGGCGGCTTAATGGGTAATGAATTATTAACTTATTTACTTAAAATATTACTTATTGTTGGAGCAATAATAAAGGGAGTATTTGACCAATTGGACCAGGTACATGCAGGATTTTTATCGTTATTAAGAAATCTGCGCACATCGTGCATAAAAATTGTAGGAAGATTTTTTGAACATTTTGAAAGGTACCATTGGTGTAACAAACAAATTAATGCTATATTTATAGTATTTGTATGGCCTTATCTAAATAAACTTAATATCGAAGGGATACACAGTCCTACAACTTTATTAAAATTGTTTACCATGTGGGGTTCCAACCCTAGATATTTTCCTTTATTGGTTAAACAAGAGGAAGGAAAAACAGGACAATATATTTTACCACATATAATCGAACTGCTGGTGAATGAAAAGAGTCATATTACAGTAGTAAATGCTATAGAGGAAATGTTGGAGAAGTTATTAAGTTTGCAGCCAGATGAGGAAGATGAGCACTCAAAAATCCCTGTGGATAATATGCTGCCTATTAAAAAGGATATTCTTGATAGAATAGGTTTGATTGATAAACTAAATTATGGTAGTTGCATTTTATTGCCACATGTGCCTATTATTCTAATCAAAATTAAAAAGAAACTCTCAAGTAAAATGAAGAATTTAAATCAAAGGGAATTATTTATTTTGTCCAGAATATCAGAACTAGTGTGGGAAGCTGATATAAGTGACACTATCTTAGAGCTTCTTCTGCCGGTTGTTCTGAAAAAATGCAGTATTTCAATAGGAGAGGAAATTGTTTTGCGATATTTAACTACGATTCTTAATTTGATTAAAAACGTTGCAAAACCCCAGTACCATTTAAAAGAGATATCTCCATTATTTTCAGAAATATCTTATTCCTCATGTAGGAAAGTTTTAACACAAATTTTGGAAACTATTGCTGATAAATCAGAAGATAAAGATCTGAAAACCACTTCGCATTTAATCACAGAACTAAATGCATGGGATGCAAAATGGTTAGATCAGCCAGATTTCGAGAGACGACATAATGCATTTAAGAAAATACAGCAAACCATAAGTGAAAACAATATCGAAGTTCCTTTAGGAATTTTATTAATAAATAATTTTTACTTTTTAATAAAAAGTGAAAAAGATTTATCTTTAAAAGAAAATTCTGTTCATTCTTTAAAGTTACTTTGTCCTGTGTTAATCAACAAGTATAAAAATGAACATAAACAAATTGATTACATTTTAAACAATACCATATTTACTTTAATAAGGGATGGACTGAGACATTCAAAGGAGGATGTTCGCAATGAATGCATTTCGTTACTTGGTCACCTAGCTAGAGAGTGTTCTGAGAGTCATTTTATTTTACGAGATTTAAATATATATACTAATAAAGCTGATCCAGAAGTAGATTTCTTTGAAAATTTGACACATCTGCAAATACATAGACATGCTAGAGCTCTTCTGAAATTCTGTCAAATTACCAGAGAACAAGTTGCTGCTCCAAATCCAAGAACATTAACGCAGTTTATCCTACCTTTAGCATCTCATTACTTGTGTACTGAAAAATATTCGAATAAAAATAGCGTTATAGATGCCGCTATTGAAACAATAGGCGTAGTTTGCAAAATATTACCTTGGCATCAGTATGAAGGCCTTCTAAAATATTATTTGGGTAAGCTGCGGTATAAAGTTGAATATCAGAAACAGTTAGTTCGGTTGACGGTGACAATTTTGGATGCCTTTCATTTTGATTTGAGTAAAGCACACCCTGATACAATAAGAGCAAATACAAACCATGATGCTGTTGTATCGAAAGGTACTGTACAAAATGAAGTCATACATCAGGTAGAAACGGAAACAACTAATGATGAGGTGGAAGAGAATGATATTACAAAAGATACACAAATAGATGAAGTTTTAGATAATGAAAATTTTGAGGTGGATGTTGAGGATGAAGAGGAAGAAATGGATAATCCAGGACCCATCAAAATTTGTGAGAAAACTGTGGTGTTATGTAAATCAACAGCTACGAGAGTGGTAGGAACAATTCAGGTATGTTTAATGTAGAGTTGAGCAAAAATAGAAATTTTTTCTATCGGAAATTTTCCTTGGAATGTTTTGGGAACATTCTCTGTCTCTGGAGCTTTGTTTAAAATGTACATTTTGGTATATTTTTATTGTTTTTGAAGAGACCTTTTGTTTGATATTACATAAGTATACACGTCTGGCCACTCAGTTGTTTCGGATACAGTTAAGTAAGTTGCACCAACTCCCCTAACAATTTCGACTCCGCCCCATAATCACGTTGGTCCGAGACGATGCGTCGACTGTCGACCCGTTCTATTCAGGGGAGATATGTGCAACTTACTGAACTGTATCTGAAATATTCCGAAACAACTGAGTGGCCAGAGTGTATAATTTTTATCAATTATTGTAGAAATATTTCTAAATTGATATTTTAATTGTGTATTCATAAGTTTATAATATAATAAAATAAAAATTAACAATTTTATTGCAAAATATTTTGTACTGCAAACTTTAACATTCGTAAAAGTGTAATTATAAAACTTCTGGATTCTAGAAGAGTTTTTAGAAACTTTGAGACGCAATATACACAATATACAATATGTCCCACTTTTCATGGAACCACATGTCGCTCATCTGATATCCGTATATTTTCAAATTTTGGTAGTGAATATATACCTATAAAGTGTCATTAGACGTAACCACATTTGATTTTAGTCAGAGGCGTCCGATTCTAGGATGGAAAAAGAAAGTCGATTTTCAAGAAAAAATATTAACAATTTTTTTATAAAAAAACTAGTAAGATATTCTTAATTAGCACCTTTAGAAACCTCTTTGTACAAGATTATATCTTAATGGGTTCAAAGGTGTTTGAGATAGTCAAGAAAACAATTTTTTTTACTGAAAATAATTTTTATCTGTCAAGCAGATTCTTAAATGAAAAAAATGTTTTAAACTATATATAACCTCTAAATAACCTCTACGCCTTTGACGCGATGTCAGGGAACAGTTAGACTGGTTAATTTAAATATTTTCTAGATAAAACAATTTTTTGGATAGGAATCTGAAGAAATGTTGTGATAAATCCCAAAAAAGAAAAGAAAGAGAAGAAAACTTATTCCTTTACACTTTATATTATACGTATTGTTTAACAAAATCATGCTTTGATATTTTAATAAAACAATGCTGATGTAAAAAGTGCGAAAACGGATCAGCAACTACAGAAAAAAAACTTAATTTTAAACATGAGAATAAATAAGCTTTATAACACGCCTGCGATTTTATGAATTTTGCTGGAAAACCGTTGCCTTTAAGAAAAAAATGAAAGAGATGAAATAGTTTCAGTTTTAAATTTGCCATCAGGTGATAGTTCGAGAACTTCATTTGGGCAATTGACATTTAATATATAGGGGTAGCATCAGCCCCTAGAGCCTCTAACTACCCTTTAGCGTCAACTAATTTCTTTCATATTTCATAGGGTTGTTGAAACATATCTGAAATATAGGCGTATCAAAATTCATTAGAAAATCTCCAGCGGTTCCCGAGATATTAAGGATTAAATGTTTTCAACCCACAACTTTGGAGGGCTGTATTTCTGCAGGGGTACATTTTTTGAAAAACTTGTATTAGTAAAATCGTCTTATTTTTTGACGTGGAATCGCGTGGTTATAGTTTGTCGGTGCAATTTACCCTGCATATCTACCATTTTTCTAACAAATAATCTTTAATAAAGACCTAAGTAAGCCATGGAAACAAAAGTTATTCTTTTCAATTCTTTTGTTTTTTTAGGTCTTTTTTGAAAATTATCTGTTGGAAAAATGGTAGGTATGTGCGAATTCAACTTTTTTGCCTTATTAAATTAATAATTATTTTGCTTTAAAATCAACACAAACTAGTACAATACATTATTGTGAACAAAAAATGTATAAAAAATACATTTTTTTCATTTGAGAATCCATTTTACAGATAAAAATTATTTTGAGTCGAAAAAATTGTTTTTTTGATGCCCATTATCTCAAACACCTTTGGATTCACTACGATGTAATCTTGCACAAGGGCGTTTCTAAAGTTGGTGCTGATTAAGAATATCTTACTAGTTTTTTTTTAAATCTTTAAAAATTTTTTCTTGAAATCGACTCCCTTTTTCCATCCTAGAATCAGACGCCTCTGACTAAAATCAAATGTAGTTACGTCTAAAGATTCGCTTTGTAGGTATGTATTCACCACCAAAATTTTAAAATATCGGATATCAGATGAGTGAAATATGAGGATGACTCCATGAAAAGTGGGACACACTGGTATATTACTTTACTCCAGGTTTTTAGTTAATAATCCATAGTTTAAATACTCGATAACAATATTAATAATGTTAATAATAAGATGTTAATAATATTAATTCCCGAACCTTGTATACCTTTATTAAAGTAAAAGAAACATGGGGAAATGATGTTTCTTCACCAGTATTTTGATTTTATTTAATTTTATTAAAAAATTTTTGAATGTTAATTTTAATTTGTTTTCATTCATATTTTATAAAAAAACATAAAATATACAGGGTGAATCTTAGAGTGGCGGCCATATTTATAGGAGGCGACTCCGTTCAACTATGAGAACACAAAACTACAATTTTTTTTTTAACGTGCTATGAAAAATGAATATTGTTTAAACCCTTTTTATTTGAATTTGGGTACCCCGCCAGTGGAATGCGCTAGCGAGAGTAACGTCTAATAACTGACACGCACACGCGTGTCTTGAGCAGTGCGTTGTTGCCAAACTTCACGATTGAAATAAAATACGGGGAATTTAATAGTAAAGCAAATTTCCACACCACTCACGAGGTTCTGCTTTTTGGCGCGTTACTTTTTTGAGTGGGTGTTCCCCAGGATCCATATTTTTCCACAGAAACAAAAAAATACAAAACATCAAGTATCCACAACAAGAAACTAAATAAAATGTACTATCTAAACAATAACAAAGAAAAAACTATTCTCCGCGAGTGTAACAATAAAAAAAGTAATAACTAAAAACTTAATAGTAACAAATAATCAACAGAAAATTATTTTTTCTAATAACAATAAATCTTTACTTATCTTGGATCGGCATTTCTCATAGCAGGTGTTGAAACGGTCCTCCGTTATTTTCCAAACACGCTGCAACTCAATTATTATCACTAAACACAAACACAAAACTTCCACTTTAAATTTCACTAAGAACTGAAACTATGTATTTAATTTTATAATCACAATAAACCACACTAGCTGCTGTCTGGCCGTTCACTAATACTAAAACTAAAACATAGAAAAACGTCGACCACGAACAGGCACGCTTCGCCGTATGCCGTTTTTTATCGCCATTTTTTGTTAATGCACCTGCTTGTAACTAGGTCAGTGTCATAGCTTGTAAAGAGTTCAGCTGATGGGTGATAAAAGTCCTATAAACGAGTTCTGTTTTTAAAATCTTTTTCATTTTGTGTCATAATAATTATGCAGACTATGCAGCCGGCTTTTTCATTTTATTTTGTATTACAATTTTCCGTATTTGAAGTTAAAACTGTGTATTTCAATAAACCTGTTTATCCAATTGAATTAATTTTTCATTTTCACTAGGTACCCTTATCTCTCTCTCGTGATTGGGTATCTCTGAATTATTAATGAAGAGTGAAAATGTAAATGTAATTGTTTAGTTTTATATCATCTACACTTTTCAACACTGTCGACCGGGCACACGTAATGCAGTAAGTGCTTGCCCAGCGGCGCCAGAATTACAGGAATTATAGTTGAATCGCGAATTTTTAAAAAAAATTCATAACTCGGCCATTTTACAACCTACAAAAAAAAAATTCGGATTCATGTTCATGACGACTAGTACTATTAACCCCAAAAATAAGGCCGCCACTCTAAGATTCACCCTGTATAAGATTATTTTTTGTTTTTGTTTAGTCCTCACATATTAAATAATTAATCCTACTAATATTTACTACCTACTTACTATCTTTCAAAATTTTAATTCTACAAATTTATTTTTTATTTCCGGAAATATTTTTGAGGATTTTTCGGAGACATTTCCACGACACTATGATTTTCTTCCTGGAAGGTTTTCACTTCGAAAATATTTACAACTCATTGTATTATTATTGTCACCAAACCTTTAGAGTATCAGTATCCTTCTATGTCATCTAATATTTATTTTAATACAAAATCGTGATTTTAGATGGTTCTTTTACCACAGTTACATAAATCATTAGCAGAATTGACGCAGCATGATAATTCCCATAAAGTTAATAGGAGAAAAACTGGTTTTGAAAGAGAAGACGAAGACCTATTAAGGGTACCAATATCATTGGCAGTAGTTAAGTTATTGCAGAGGTTACCTGTTCAAATTCTAGAATTAAATTTACCAGGGTAAGAAACAAGGATATGTTATTGTTTATAATAGAGTACTAGTTGTTATATTATTCTTACAAACATATATTTTAGGGTATTTATGAAGCTTTGTACTTTTCTAAAATCACAATTAGAAAGTGTACGTAGGGTGACCAGAGAAACTTTGCAAAAAATAATTTTAACATTGGGACCAAAATATCTTAGTTTGTTATTAGCGCAAATGACGCCTTTATTGAGTAGAGGATTCCAAGTTCATGTTCTGGTGTATACTGTCCATGGTGTCCTTAATTGCTTAAAGGATATGTATGGTGCTTCTGATATAGACAAAGTATTGTTGACCGTACTAAACGTAAGTATAATAATTTCATATTAAATAAATGAAGGTGGTATATTTTTCGAGGCAACAACATGTAACTTTCTATTCCTCACTTAGTTTTATTTTTATATTGCTGATCTATAGTTATAGATTCTTAACGATCTTATGAAATATGGCTGTTAAAAAATCAGACTGGTAGTGCTTTAAATAAATAGAATAAGAGCCACAGTAAATAGGGTGCAGGATTAAGTTGTTGACCTAGACGAGTTGTAGTTTAATTATTGAAAACTACACTGCGTAAGTATAAAATACAAAATATATAAAAATCAGATTAGATACTGAAAAAAAGTCTGTTGGTTAATGCTCATGTGTTGTTTGATAGGTTACTACCCACAATGTTGCTATAATTATACCAAATTCAATAAATGAACAGTGTATTAACAAACGTTAATACTATTAACGTTTACTTAAAATTTGTTGTCACCAATGTTCAAGTTCAAGTAGACAACGCTATTTCCATATTATGTTTTTATATTAATAAGTGTATCCTAATAGTGGAAAGCTTCTCATGTTCACCAAATTTGTTACTATATGCCAGAAGTCAAAGTACATTGAAGAGGACTCATTTTCAGTCTTTAAAGCATGTGGAAACGACTCCTCTGAAAAGTCTGATAAGCCATGCTATATTGCTTCAAATGATGAAAGACTTGTATGCATCGATAGAGGTTAAAATATTAATGGGATTAAGACTTTAGTTGTTAAATTTTTGCAATAATAGTATATTATACAATGATGCTATAATGAGTACTGTTACTCCTGAGGATCATTACAATCATGGGTGAGCTAAGCGAGCGAGTGTTTGAATCATATAAAGGAATAACATTATTCATTATAGCGAGTTGTCGTATACTATACTTTATCTACTACTAATTTTTAGAAATAAAACAGGATAAAATTGTTTGATTATTAACACGTGCTATATCGGACCTATATGTCCCGTATATGGGATCTTCGTAAAGGCCAGCACCAAAATAACCAAGATTTCTCTAGGGTGCGGACAATGTCAAATCATTATTTTTAGGGATTTCTTAAAGTTTTCTATATCCCTGTTATACATGATTTATGTAATAAAATTCTACGGTACATATACAGACAACGCAAAAGTTGTTCGATCATAGGAAATACCAGGAGAATTTACAATTCCCAACTGAGAGTATAGTAAATGCGTATGCGCATCAAACGCATGCACTTGTTTTGAGGCGGTGTCAGAACTCAACAAGGCAGGCGACTTATAGCTTTTAGTACCATTTGGGATCTGAAAGAGTAACCTTGACGTTAAAATAATTCTTTAAAATGTTTTATGAGACAGCCGAAAAAGTTCAGATTGTTCAAGGTCAGTCAAGGCGATAAATTAAAGTCTCATTTAATGAGGTATTTGTCGACCGGCCTGTACCATCACTATCGACAATTCATAATATTAATAATTTTGAACTGCACGGCTGTGTTGATTATAAGCGGCACAAAAAGTCACTTCCTGCCAATGAAGCCCGCGATGAAAGGAATGTCATGATTTGTGCACTCTCAACCAACAACCCGTTACTTACTACTTCCCAAATTGCTGCTTAAGTAGATTCTACTCCTTCAACAGTTAGGGCCGTTTTGAAAAAAAAAAACGGGTACAAATCATACAGGGTTCGGAAAACTCATGGAATTATTGAGGCGGACAATTTCAGAAGGATTGAATTTTGTTATCAATTAATGGAAAAGGCGAATGAGGATGAACATTTTCTTAGGAACATTGTTTTTACCGATGAATCAACTTTTCCGTTAATTGGTAAACATAATTCAACCCGTATACGATATTGGTCGCAAGAAAATTTACATAAGTTTTACGAACTTCGCACTCAGTATCCTCAAAAACTTAATGTTTGGGCAGGTATACTGGGTGAACATGTTATTGGACCCTTTTTATCAATGGCAACTTAACTGGCCAAAAATATTTGGATCTCCTTCAGCAACAAATTGTTCCTAGGATTCAGGAACTAGTAGGTGCTAGGTTTAATGAAATCTGGTTCCAACAAGATGGTTGCCCTGCCCATAATGCTGTCATTGTTCGGCAATATTTGGAGGAAATATTTCCGAATCGACTTATTACTGGACGTGGTAATATCTTTTGGCCAGCCAGTTTACCAGACCTTGCACCTTGTGACTTCTTTTTGTGGGGCTACTTAAAATAAAAAATTTATGGTTTTAAAGAAGACAGGCCCAACAGTTTGCAGGAACTTCAATTAAATATTGAAAACGCCTGTCAAACTGTTATCCCTATTATGTTGGGAAATGTTCGCCGAGGATTTTATGATCGCTTGGGATATTGTTCAGCTCAACAGGGAGGTCTATTTGAGCATTTATTGCATTAAAATTTGTTTAGTGTAATAAATGTTTACTATATCCATTTTTTTAAGTTTTGGATTTGATATTTTGTGTTATTTTAAAGAATTATTTTTATGTTAAGAGTTATTCTTTTAGTTTTAAAATTTTAAATTTTCCATAAAGTAAACATTTTAATGTTTTCAAAATCACTTGTTTACGCAATTTATTCGATTTCGCAGAGGGACGATACGTACTCTCTCGCCTTTACTGCATTACTAAACAACTACAACTCGATACAAAACAAACCTTCTTATCCTTTTTTTTTAACTCTTAATCACGTTTTGGAAAACTAATAAAAAAGCAAATTAACTAAAAATAATTGTTATCCCATTTTTCAATAAAAGTTTTAAAAAGATAAATTATAATGAATTCCCAAGAGTTATTCAAATAATTTTAGCTCTGTTTTGTGCCAGTTTAATAAATTTTATTTTATTTTAATCAATTAAAGATTCTACAAATTGGCAGTCATTACAATTCTGCAAATGTGTGAATAAAGTAGATCTGGCAACACTGGATGTTTATAACATTGGGATTTGATAAGTGTAAATTGTGCTCATTTTTCCTATGATCGAACAACTTTTGCGTTGTCTGAATGTCCCGTATCGCACCCTAGTTTCGAAATATTGCTTATGGGTCATTTATGTCAAAATTTTAGGGTAAACCTATTTACTTTCTTAGTTGTTTCAACAGGGATCATGAAGCTCAATATATCATTCACACATTTTTATTATATTTTTTTCATCAAATATGTGTGGACATACAATAATGTTATGGGTATTCATAAGTAACGCTGTTTTTGTTTTAATAAATCTGATTACCATTTGTTTATTTTAGAAATAAAATGTTAGATTTTCTAGAAAAGCATGTCTAATTAATTTTTTTAATATATCCCAAAGATATTCATGTCCTGCTTTAGCACCTTGTAGAATATCATTTTAAAACCATATACAGTAGAGTCGCGATTTAGTGAATTAATTCTGTCAAAGCGATTGCACTATTTTGGGGTGTTAACTTTTGCAAGGTTTGAAATTAAGGGCACCTATTTAAAAAAATAATGTAGATTCTGCATTCTGCAAAAAATTACAGTACCTACGTATATTTGTACGTACTAAATAAAGGTTTATAAAAAAAATATAAAATAACTTATAAAATATAACATTTTTATGGAAGATGCATGTTCACTGTTCACGCAATGATAAAATTGATAAAATTTATGTGTTCACTCTATGGGGTAGTTCACTCGATGCGGAGTTCACTAAATCACGAATCTGTTGTATATCAATTTTCGTTAACATTAAATAATTTTTCACATTAAAACTTTCTAAAAAACTATAGAGGGGTTTACGAGATATATGTGTCCCTTACAGCACCAGCGAGAAGTCACGAACGGGACATATATGTCCCATGCCGCATCCTGGTGAGTCTAGTAAAAACAGCCGTACTCAACGTGTTAACAGATTATTTGTGACAATTATTTATTTACATTGTTATTTTGTTTTAAAATAGTTTCCATGGCTGTTTTAATTTTCATAGAAATTATGATTGTTTTGATTGGTCTACGGAAAGAAATAATGATCCATTGTTTCCTCATTATTCCCTGATGCGGGAAGAATATATTGCATTATATTTCAAAATTGTCACATTGACATTTTAACTCACTAGCCTGTTTATTGAATTGCCACTATCTTGTATAATTTTATTATGATTTTTTGAACTTAAGTAAAAATAGCATTGTTGACAGTCTTATGATTTTTTTATAGAATTTTTATATAGAGGAAAATTAAATTTAGCCATAAATAATAATCAGTCGAAATGGTCACAATATTGCATACATCATGTGAAAAACTTGTTTATTATTCTTTATTCAGAAAATGTATTCATAATAAAGGTGGTACTGCCCCTAAAACTGAAAATGCACTAAAAGGGTTTCCAAGTATCATTTTCAAAAATAAAAGTAGTTTACCCTTACACAAATTTTTGCTTGTCCCACATAATATATTAGAAGAGGTTTTCATAAATTTCTTTTTAGTTTCATTGTTTTGAGGGAAACACAAGCTTTTATTAAAAATATTTTTTTCAAAGAAACGAATAGTGAAAATGCCTTCAACAATGGGTTCTATCGTGATTATAAGCACACTTTATAATGTAAATTATTTATTAAATTTCAGCTTTGCACAGCCGATCTTTTTGGTGCCTTGTCAGAGGAAAAAGAAATTGCCAAAATAGCTGTAAAAGTGTCAGAAGCAAAATCAATAAAGAGTTATGCTACACTACAAATTGTAGCACAATATATTACAGAGTCATGTTTAATGGATCTAATTGTTCCGATAAAACAGGTGTTAGATTCATCTCATTCTTATAAAATTGTCCATAAAGCTCAAGAAGCTCTAAGATATATTTCATTTGGTTTAGTAGATAATACATTTATCTCAACAGAGTCTCTATTAAAATTTGCATATGGTACTGCATCGGAGCAAATTCCAGAACTTGCTCCAGCTAGAAAAAGAATTTTATCTGAGAAGGAGAGAGAGAAACTACAAAGAGAAACAGAAGATTGCTTTATTATTCCAAAAATACCTGGTAGCAGGACAGCTTATAGAAAACAAAATGTTAAAACCTCTGGAAAAACAAATGCACATTTACTTGTTGAATTTGGATTGCGTCTCTGTTACGTAATGTTAAAAAGGGAGAAGGTAAAAGATGAAGATTATAAACCTTTTATTGATCCATTTGTGATGGTGTTTCAAAAATGTATAAAATCAAAACAAGTAAAGGTATGTATATGTACTTATATGATCTATACTAAAATATTCTTTTTATGTCTATTTGTCATTCTCTATTTTCAATAAACCAATGATTAAAATAATGAATTACACAAAATTTTCATTGAAACAATTTCTACATAAAATTGCCAATTTTAACATAGTCTTCTATTGTGTTTTTTTTTCTTACTGATTGATCTATATAGCGAAATTTTGTAAGTATTTAACCTGAATTGTCTCTTGTAATGATTTGTTTGACTTGATATTAGAAGCTAAGAAACATTCAAATATAACACACAAAAAATCATGCATCATCACAAATCATATATCGGTTTTTTTTCAAATGATATTTAGATGTCTTAATAAGCATTGGAATATATAATCCAAACTTGTAATATTAATTACAATATCATTAATTAAAAAATATTAAGTTATTTTTAATTTTTGTTTTTGTAATTCACAAGTATACATATTTTGATTTACATAATTATTTCTGTTTTAGCTTAGCACATTAACACTTCAGTGTCTTAGTTGGATTATGAAGTACGATTTGCCTTCCATGAGGCAGAATATTAAATCAATAAGTAAAGATATATTTGCTATTCTACATAAGTATGCCTCAGCCGGATTAAGTAAAGGAGATAACTTTGATTTAGTTATGGCAGCATTCAAGGTACTAACAAAAATAAATTATATTATAAATTATTTTTATGTATTGCCCACAATATTCATACTTATATATACAGGGGTGTCTCACCGTTAACTGAATCGATCGATATTGGGAAAAGTATATAACAAATAATTTTGGAAATTTTGGGAATTACTAAAATCAGTGTGGCCAATCCAACAAAAATAATTATAATCAGTTGGTACTTCCTGTTATACCGGAAATCGATACCAACTTGCTTATTTTAAATGGAACACTCTCCATTTAAAGTATCGATTTCCGGTATAACAGGAAGTACCAACCGATTATAATTATTTTTGTTGAATTGGCCACACTGATTTTCGTAATTCCCAAAATTTCCATATATTTCATTCAAAATTATAGGCCCATAACTTTTTAAGCTACACAAAAAATCGAAAAATCTTGGTTGCAATGAACTCACAAACATCGGATGTAGCTAATATGATGGACATTGGTGTTGCTCAGGGTTCCTTTATTGATCCACTCTTTTTTTTATTTTTATTAACGAATTACCAGACTATATAATAGATGGAGAGGTATTTGTATATGCAGGTGACATATCTGTAATAATCCACAGTGACACCGTAGAAGACTTACAAAATAAAATTATCAGAGTAATTAAACAATTGGAGGAGTGGTGTTATAAAAATGCTTTAATTATTAATAAACTAGAGAGCATAACTATAGCGCCACCCCATATTTTGCAGTGTTTGTCCACTTAACATTACCAAGGTTACCAAGGACTTAGGAGGTAAGAAAGTACACTAAAAGAGGGTAATTAAACAAGTCTTAGTTATGTTTTAAGTTTTTTTTATAAAATTAACGCATAAATTAAGAAAACATCCTGAATTTATTGGTGCATAACTATAGCGCCTATTGGATAAAACTCAACAAAACCACTAACAAACAAAAATCAATAATGTGTAACGTCTCCATTTTTACGAATGACTTCAAATAGTCTATTATTCATACTGTCCACCAGGTTATTTAAGACTTCAGGCTCCAAATTGACCCAAATCTCTTCTATGGCAGTCTTGAGTTCACGAAGAGTATCGTACTTCTTATTATTGGCATACAGCCGTCGAACAATAATTCCCCAGAGGTTTTCAATTGGATTTAAATCCGGCGAGCATGCTGGCCACTCCAATAAATCAATTTCATTCTCAAGGAACCACTCCATGGACTCTCTGCTAACGTGAATTCGAGCATTGTCTTGCTGGAACTTGAAATCAACATTATTGTTTTCATTTAAAAAGGGGAGCAAATGATCTGGAAGCACATCAGTATATTCTCTGCTATTCATACGTGTTGATGGATAAGCTAGGGTCAAAACACTTGCTCTTGTAAAGGCACCCCACACCATTAATGCTCCTCCAAAATTGCGCTTTGTTAGAATTTCAGGTTCTCTTCTCAGATCGCGCCAGTAGCAATTAAATCCGTCTGGACCATCAAGTTTAAATTTCTTTTCATCAGAAAAGATCACCTAAAATGATTTTTTTCCAAATAATTTAAACTTTCTAGGATTTAATTGCTACTGGCGCGATCTGAGAAAAGAACCTGAAATTCTAACAAAGCGCAATTTTGGAGGAGGAACATTAATGGTGTGGGGTGCCTTTACAAGAGCAAATGTTTTGACCCTAGCTTATCCATCAACACGTATGAATAGCAGAGAATATACTGATGTGCTTCAAGATCATTTGCTTCCCTTTTTAAATGAAAACAACAATGTTGATTTCAAGTTCCAGCAAGACAATGCTCGAATTCACGTTAGCAGAGAGTCCATGGAGTGGTTCCTTGAGAATGAAATTAATTTATTGGAGTGGCCAGCATGCTCGCCGGATTTAAATCCAATTGAAAACCTCTGGGGAATTATTGTTCGACGGCTGTATGCCAATAATAAGAAGTACGATACTCTTCGTGAACTCAAGACTGCCATAGAAGAGATTTAGGTCAATTTGGAGCCTGAAGTCTTAAATAACCTGGTGGACAGTATGAATAATAGACTATTTGAAGTCATTCGTAAAAATGGAGACGTTACACATTATTGATTTTTGTTTGTTAGTGGTTTTGTTGAGTTTTATCCAATAGGCGCTATAGTTATGCACCAATAAATTCAGGATGTTTTTTTAATTTATGCGTTAATTTTATAAATAAAACTTAAAACACAACTAAGACTTGTTTAATTACCTTCTTTTAGTGTACTTTCTTATCTCCTAAGTCCTTGGTAACCTTGGTAATGTTAAGTGGACAAACACTGCAAATATGGGGTGGCGCTATAGTTATGCTCTCTAGTTTATGAAAAAAACTGTATTTTTATATTTTACAAATACTGTAGTGACCTATATATTTATTTTTTTCTGGATGGATGGGATAGCTCATAGTTCAAATAAAAAACTGCTTTTTTAAATCAGTCAACGTTTCGCTCAATTTATTAGCATCTTCAGGACTGGTTAAATGTAGTCTTTTTGTTGTTGCACTTTATAATAATAAAAGTTTTTAAAAACAAAATCGGTAATAAGCAAAGGACACTTGTCGTATACAACATTTCAAGGAATGTTTCCTGTGTATACACGGGAATGTTTCCTGTGTATCAATTCAATTTCAAGGAATGTTTCCTGTGTATACACAGGAATGTTTCCTGTGTATCAATTCAATTTGAAATGTTGTATACGACAAGTGTGCTTTGCTTATTACCGATTTTGTTTTTAAAAACTTTTATTATTATAAAGTGCAACAACAAAAAGACTGCATTTAACCAGTTCTGAAGATGCTAATAAATTGAGCGAAACGTCGACTGATTTAAAAAAGCAGTTTTTTATTTGAACTATGACCTATCCCAACCATCCGGAAAAAAATAACTGTATGTAATAACATTCCACAAATAGACTATGTGGAAACCAGTGGAAAAATAACATTCTTAGGATCTTAGGCTCTGTGGTAGACTCTAAGTTGGATTTTACGTCTCAAATAGACGCTCTATGTTGTAAGCTAGCAAAAACAACATTTGCCATCTTAAACGTAAAAAAGAATTAAATATTAACATCTTAATAACATGTTATTATTCGTTAGCCTACTCAGTCATTAGCTATAATATTAGTATTGTTCCCTTTGAATTAAAAAAGTTTTTGAGGTTTGAATTTAACAAAATGTAATGTGAAAATGAATCAATGGATCAAATTTTTTACAAATATCGTCGAAATAACTTGGATAGACAACTTTCTTTTTAAAGCCTTTTCTACAAAACTTCTTCATTTGGTCTTGGTAATGATGAATGAAGTATAGCGTGGGGATCTCATATATGCTCCGATATTATGATGTGACAAACCTAAATTTCACCAGCTGCTACTGGTGAAGAATTAGAGACGGGGATATAAACTGATTATGGACAATCCGAATATTTATGTTATTTATGTTTTTATAAAAAATGTTCCATATATTTTTTTTTTAGCAAAGGAAAAAATAAGAATTTTCCTTCTTATTTTGTATATTTTATTCTTTATTTTTATGCTTCTCCCTTTGCCGTTTCCATCCTTCTTTCTCTTCCTTTTTCCCTTTTCCTTTTTTTGTTCTGCCTTTTTCATTCATCATTCTCTGTTCTCTATTTATACAGCTATTTTTTCACTGTATATCTGTTTCACACACAAATTGGTGTATTTGGAAAGTAACTTTACTATTTTGGAAGCTTTATTTGTCTTATATTTAGTAGTAATAAATTAGGAAAATTTGAAGCTAAGTAATAAGTAAACCCCAAATTCACATTTTTATAACTATTAGAAATCTAAATATGTAGGTTATTTTATGTGTAGGTATTCGAATATGGTTATAACAACGAACCTCAATGGTCTGACACATTTGTTTATAATAACCAAGTTTGTTCTTCATTATAATAGACTTCTGAAATATAATATGTATGTATTTTCTATTCTTTCTTAATAACTCAGAATAGGATGAAATTGTTGAAAAAATGTCAACCGTTCTTCTGGGAAAAAAATATTTCAGGTGATATAAAGGATAAAGTGCCTACTCATAAACTAAATCTTATTTTAATTTTTAATTAAGAATTATTGCAATTTTATTATTTTTCGATTTTGTTTTTAGGCAATGGCAATTTTAGTACGAGATGTAAAATATTATACAATTGATACAAATCAACTTAAAGTCCTCCTTTTATATGCAGAACAAGATATGCATGATCATGATAGACAAGCAACCGCCTTTAATTTATTAAAAGCAATAATTGCGAGAAAATTGATTGTACCAGAAATCAATGAAGTAATGGAAAAAGTGGCAGAATTAAGTATCACATCTGAATTAAATTATGTTAGAGCACAGTCTAGAACAGTTTTCCACTTATTTCTTATGGAGTATCCTCTGGGTAATACTTTGGAGAAACATTTGGGATTTTATATTTCGCAAATGAGTTATGAATTACAGTATGGCAGGGAGTCTGCTATAGAAATGATACAGACATTAATTAATACTTTTCCTTTGGTAAGTAAAACAAGCTTTTTTTCTATAATAATGAAAAGAAATTAGAAATTATATACCTTGCACAAAGCAAACAAATTTTAATTTAGCATTTTTATCACTGTCTTGTTATATTAGTCAGCCCATTAGTTGTTTTTTTCTGTTTTTAATATTTGTTAAGTCGTTTATAAGAACTGGATCTTTTCACTCACCTATTAAGATGTTTCTTTGTTGGAGAACGAAGTAGGACCCATACCTGAGGGCAAAATGGACCCTATACCTTAGTTCAGTTTATTTTTTTGTGAAGTGGAATATTTTTTTTATTATTACCAAGCCAAGGGGTACCAGGGAGTCTTAAGATGGGTCTACAATTACCTGTCAAAGTGTTTAAAATAAAGACTATCCCTATTTGAGAGTGCCTGGCAAATTTGTTAATCATGTAGTGTTGGAAAGGATGGTCAATTACCAATGGTAATTGACCAAAATCGGTAAATTATCGGTCAGGTAAAATATGTACTTTACCTTACCAACAATTTTCAAATTTCCCGCCATGTTTCGATTGCAAATGTTCGTTTATAATTTCAAGTCTTCCCCTTTTTAGCAGTTTCAGCAAACCTTTATGCTCTTTTAGGTTATTGGTTCAGACATTAATTAAAAATATTTTCATATATGCTTGTTTTTACTGAGCCTGTATTTTAATTTAAAAATGGATAAGATATAAATTTTGTAAAACGGAATATGAATATGAATGGATTCATTCTGGGAAGGTGGCAGTTTGCTAAAAAAAAAAAAAAAAATTATATCGCTTTCAAATATTGATCTAAGCTATAATTTATCATTTATGACAAATTGTAGCTAGGTCAATATCTGAAAGTTTTATAAAATGTCTTTTATACCGGGGGCTACGCTTTTAGCTTTTAGCTATAACACCTTCCTAGAATAATAGTGATAAGGCATCGAGTTTGAATCACTTCGTAGGTACTATATTATTATCTCTGAAAAATGTTCCTTTTTAATTGATTTATTTTTTTTTTTTGTTATTGTTTATCATTGGACTAATATGTTTCCTTCTATTTATTAATAATCAAAAGAGAAAAATTGAATGTTCGTAAAATACGATGTTACATTCTTATTTAGTAGTAGTACCTAAGATAAAATATAATTAATTTTTGTTATTATTTGTTGGTATATCATCATTATATTATTATTATTATCACATCCATCAACCTTAATATTAAATCAAGTAAGCCGATTTTAGAAAAATCCGAAAAATTGGTAAATATTTTGGAAAAAATGCAAAATTTAAAATTTCCAACTAATTTGAGAATTTTTTGTGACATGTTTGGTCTTTTCTTTTTCCTCTATTTACAAGGCCTACTATGGTGACATTTTTAATGCCTCTTAGCGTTGACTAAATTTACCGGTAATTTTACCGGTAAAATTACTGGTCATTTTACCAAAATATATTTTACCGGTAATTTTGCAACACTTACCATACATATAAAAAGAAATAATTTTAAAAGATTATTTTTATTCATTAGAGGAAATATCAGAACTGTGACTAATTAATTTTTTATATGTATTCTGCAAAATGGTATACAGTTACTTTATATTTTTGACAAAACGTGTAAGTAAGTGTTTCAGTTGCCATATTGATGATCTTTGTGTATCATGTTTCGTGCTGTGTCATATTACTTTCATTGTATCCCACGCAGTGGCGGCTGCTCCGTAGGTGCTGCAGAGTTGCCAAAAATTATAACACTCACGTTGACCACATTTTTAATTTTTTTAATGAATATAATTTATCATCTACACAAATGTTTCAAGTCCAGCCCTGTCCATAATATCTTACGTCATGGTTTTAAAAAGCGCTCGCTACACCCGGTCACTTCATACACTAATGCAGTGAGCCAGCAATTTAAAATACTAGATCATACATATTCTTCTTGAGTAAATAGCTGAGCAACATGAGAGTTCTGGGCTCGACACTGTGCTTTAAACATGATTGTAAATCGTAATGAATGATACACGAATTAGCACGACAATGCGCGAGGTAGCAGCCGGTAGGCATTTCTACGTTATAAATGTACTGCATTTTGCACAGTTCAAGCAAGTTTATTTACTACTTGAAGCTGTTTGTTTTTTGGCTGAGTTTGATTAGTGACTATTAGACTATTATTGAGGCAATTTAAATTATTGTAAAGCATTTTACAGCGATTTCCTTGTATTGTGTTAATATGTGTTTCAGTTTGATTTATTATGTAAAAATGGATATTATATTCAACTTAATTAATAGATTTTTAGAAGCATAGTTATGAGGAAAAATTGTGGGTAAAAGAGTACGGCCTTCCTTTGCCTAACATTAACATTGAAGTGGCGGGTAGTAGCTGTGAAAAAACTTATAAAAGACAATTTAATAGAGAAATATATTTGAAAAACAATTGGATATGTGGTTGCAATAGGAAAAATGCATTATTTCGTTTTCTTTGTTTAAATTTAAAAACACGAGGTTTCGAAAATATATTATTTTCAATATAATGCAGTTAAACTTGTTTGGAAAAATTAATATTCATACTCAACTTGATTCGGCTTATTAATTCTAGGCAAACCTATTTTTCTAAAATACTATAATCATTTCTGAGGTTCATTTTAAGCCCTTTGACCTTGAATGCTGTTTGGCGCTGTTTGATAGGCTGCCCTACCACCATTTATAATCATAATCCGTCACTGCAGAACACCCTAACATATTTTGCACGAGCCGCCACTGATCCCACACTCTATAAATTGGACTTCAATGGTAAATTTATAATTATACTTCACCTTTTTTTTGACCTTGACCAATTTTTATATATTATGTGATAGCATTGTTTAGAAAGTATTATAGTTATTCAACCTGATTTCTAAGTATGTGCTGCCAACTTGTGAGTAACTTACGTACTACTCAATTTCAATGACTTGTTTTTATGAATTAAATAAAATATCAATAATAAACATTCTACGATATATTACACATTACGCAGCCGGATGTGACGTCGAACTCGAGAAAAATATGCATTGCCCTAATGTGTCGTGCACGTGACATCACAACTAACCTCAGAAATATGCACTTTTTAAAATTTTGGAATATTATGTCATTTTTATAAAAATTTCTACTTTGTTCCTATATTATCAACTAAAATCTTGTTCGGTGCATTACTAATGAAATTTTAATTGTCCTAATCTAATGAAATAAGATTTTTTTGTTGACTGGAAATTCAATCTATAATTAGCAGTCTATTTTAAATAATCTACAATATTGAAACTTTGTACAGGCTGTCTTCTAAAAAACGGCCAAAGCCATAACTCAGTGAAAATTTAATTAATTTTTTTTTTTATTGTGGAATATATATTGGCCCATGAAACGCTCTTTTCAGCATATATAATATGGAGGTACTACTTCCGGTTTTACCGGAAGTGACTTCATTGTCATTTTTTTAAATAGCACGCTATAAATTTTTTTCGAAATCTCTACTAAGCGTAAAATTTCCTTTCCGATGATGTGTCACAAGTCAATATTTTCCCACCAATAACCCCCTAACAACTTAATTCTTCCCGAGGTATTTGGTATTGGTATTGGTATTGGTAAATTGTGAGTGGGCTGTTGATCAGACCCTCCACTGCGACCGCTCGGTCTATTGTGGCTCACTCCAAATTATATTTCACCCAACAGGTTCAGTCTTTTAATAAAGCTGATAACCTTGTTGGGTGATATTTTGTCCAGGTCCTCCGGCAGAAGTTCCCCTTTGCCGAACATTGAGAACCGGATTCTAGCTGCAGCGGGGCATGCACATAAAATGTGCTCTGCCTTTTCATCATCCTCCAAACACAGACGGCATTCGGCGTTTTCCGCCAGTCCAATTCTGTGTAGGTGGTGATTTAGTCTGCAGTGCCCTGTGTACAGGCCAATTAGAGTCTTTAGGTTTAACCTGTTAAGCTCTAATAGTTTCTTACTTCTTGATTTCGAAGGGTACGGTATGAACGCCTTTGAATGGATCAATCCTGGTAAGTCTTGCCAGTGCTGGAGTGTTTTACTCTCAGCCCAGGCTGAGGTTGCTGTCTTAGCAGTACTTGACGATATGCCGAGTACAGGTTCTGGTCCAATGAATTGTGATCCTGCACCTTTCCTGGCTAAGGAGTCAGCAATTTCATTGCCCTCCATTCCAGAATGTCCAGGTATCCAGACCAGAGTTATTTTGTTGCTTTTTCCCAGTTGGGTTAAGGCTTTCTGACAGTTCCATACCGTTTTAGAATTACACCGGTATGATTCAAGAGCCTTGAGAGCTGCTTGACTGTCTGAAAATATTTTTATTGATCTGCGCTTGGGATGCGATTGTTCAAGCCTCCGCAAGCACAGCTCAATGGCGTGAACTTCAGCCTGAAATATAGTTGCATAGATCCCCAGGCTTGTGGATATTCTAACTTCTGGGTTGCAACTATACACTCCGGCTCCAATTCCTTCAGGTGTTTTGGAGCCATCAGTAAACCAACAGCTGTCTGCCCTTAATAGGTCGATTTTATTTTCTTCCCATTCGTCTCTTCCAGGAAATAGGACGTTGAAGGGCAGTTCGGTGTTGGTCCTGGTAGGCATAACATCTGAGACCATTCCTAAGATGCTGTGACTTTCCACGTCATCCAGCAGCCCATTGTGTTCCATGATGTTAGCCTGCGGCATATTAATAACCGCTTGTTGAAGTCTGTATGTTGCCCACCTGGCTTCTCTCTCCAGATAAATGTGAAGAGGAAGTAAATCCAGGAGGATTTCCATAGCAGCTGACGGGGTGGTGCTGATTGCACCAGTTACCGCCAGGCACGCTTGTCTCTGTAACCCAGAGAGTTTGGTTTTGGCCGTCCGTTGTAGCCCCTTCGTCCACCAAACTATAGAGCCATAAGCTATCATAGGTCTTATGACTGTAACGTAAATCCAGTATATTTGTTGTGGGCCAATGCCCCAGGATTTTCCGCAAATTCTACGGCATGTCCACAAGGATAGCCTTGCCTTGTTGATCACCTTCTCCAGATGGGAGTTCCAGTTTAGTGTTTTGTCTAGTGTGATTCCTAGATATTTCACTTCCTCCGCAAATGGAATGATTTCACCTAATAGGGAAGGTGGTTCTAAGTTATCCATCTTCCGTTTTCTGGTGAATGGTACTATAGTTGTTTTGTGAGGGTTTACAGACATCTGTTCCCTCTCACACCAGCTATGTACCGTATCTAATATATTCTGAAGGGTATTGGAGATCATCCCTTCACAATTTCCTCCTACCAGAATCACTAGGTCGTCTGCATATGCTTGAACCTCAACATCCCACAGAGTGAGAATAGCCAGTAGGTCATCCACGAGTAGTGACCACAGCAGGGGGGAGAGAACCCCACCTTGTGGACACCCTCTCGCGGCCCTAAACCTGACCGTTTCACCCTGAAGAGACGTTGTTATGGTTCTATTCTCTAGCATAGCCCGAATCCAGTCTGATATGGTCCGTTCGATTCCTCTTGCAGTTGTCGCTGTATATAGGGAATCGGGCAGTGCATTATTAAATGCTCCTTCTATGTCAAGGAAAATTGCCACCACAGTGTCCTTCCTTTGGAGGGACTGGGTGATTTTTCCGACTAGGTTATTAAGCGCTAGTTCTGTTGATTTGCCCGGCTGGTACGCATACTGATGTACATTAAGAGGTTGTGTGCTCAGGATGTTTCCTCTTATATGTCCATCCAGCACCTTTTCCAAGGCCTTCAACAGAAATGATGTCAGGCTGATTGGTCTAAGTGATTTGGGGTCTGGGTCTATCCGACCCATTTTAGGTATGTATACCACCCTGACCACCGACCAATTGGATGGGATGTAATTCCATACCAAGCTAGCTCTGAATAGTCTAATAAGGAGTGGTAGCAGTATCTCCAGTCCGTTTTGTAGCAGAGCTGGAAAAATGCCATCCTCTCCTGGCGATTTGAATGGTTGAAAGGTTTTGATGGCCCATTCAATCGCTGATACTGTGATAACCTTGTTAGCTACCAGCCAGTCGTTCTTACAAGGTCGTTTAAATCGTCCTATCGTAGCTGGCAGCTCCTGGTTATCCAGAGTCAAGCTCCCTGGAAAGTGATTTTGTGCTAGGAGTTCCAAGGTTTCCTTTCCGGACTCAGTGAAAGTACCATCCGGTCGTTTTATCGACCCGAGGTCCCTCACTGGTTCTCTAGAAATAATCTTGTGGATCCTAGTACTGCTAGGTAAATCAGTAATACTCTCGCAGAACTTCCTCCAAGATTCGCTTTTTGCCCTCCTAACTTCCTTATTATAGTCCGTTAATGCAGATCTATATTGTTCCCAGTTGCTTGAAACTTTAGCTCGATTAAAGAGGCGTCGAACTTCTTTTCTCATTTTATCTAATTTTTTGTTCCACCAAGATGCCCCTCTGTTATCTTTTTTTGATTTTAGTGGAGAGTTTTCATGATAGGCTGAGATAATTGCGTTTTGGATTTGTGCCGCCGCAATTTCTATTTCATCATGATTCCTGATAGTGGTGAGAGTGGATCGAAGATGTTCCTGGAGGGATTGTTTATACCCCTCCCAGTTTGTACTCTTTGGATCCCTGTAATTTACCACCGGCCTTGGGCCGACTTCTATGTTGAACAGAATATGTCTGTGATCTGAGCATGATGGCTCAGTAGATACCCGCCAACCGGTTATCTTGTTGCTCAGAAAGGCTGAGCTGATCGTTAAATCCAAAACCTCTCTCCTATTTTTGGTGACAAAGGTTGGTTCGGAGCCAATGTTATTCACACTTAGCCCCTCCCCTAATAAGTAATCAAATAATGACTCACCTCTCTGGTTGATGTTCGTGCTTCCCCACACCGTATGGTGGGAGTTTGCATCACATCCTATGACCAGATGGATGTTGTTCCTCTTGCTGTAGTCGATTAAAGCTCTTACTGCAGCTGGAGGAGGTTGATCTGCATCCCTATCTCCCGGGAAGTAAGCAGAACAGACAATAATGTCCATCTTGCTATTCAATTTCATAGCAACTTGCCTTACCTCGGGAAGAATTAAGTTGTTAGGAGGTTATTGGTGGGAAAATATTGACTTGAGACACATCATCGGAAAGGAAATTTTACGCTTAGTAGAGATTTCGAAAAAAATGTATAGGGTGCTATTTAAAAAAATGACAATGAGGTCACTTCCTGTAAAACCGGAAGTAGTACCTCCATATTTTATATGCTGAAAAGAGGGTTTCGTGGGCCAATATATATTCCCCAATTAAAAAAAAAATTAATTAAATTTTCACTGAGTTATGGCTTTGGCCGTTTTTTTGAAGACAGCCTGTATATCTACTGTCTGTGAGAGTTTTGAAATGTTATTATGGATCCAAGCTGAAACTACAAAATTGTAATTAAAGTTGAAAATAAATTTACAAAAACTAAAAATTTTAGGTTATGTTAGTCATATGATGCACAAGTGATCCATTTTAGAACCAAATATCCAATAGTTTAAAAATAGTAACTGTGAGAGATAAGTACATCCCTCTGGTGGTCAGTTGCTACTACCAGTCAAGACATCGAAGATGTCTAGTGACCGATAGCGGCTTGCCAAGCAAGCACCAAGAGCGGCGACCTCTAGCCCTGATGGACTAAAACATGCTTTATAAATAGGATTATAGGAAACAACTACTGGACGGGCAAAGGCCCCGACTCCCATTGAATTATACCTATAAATCCAAAATTGGTAGCCAACTTTGTTATTTGTCTTTTCCCCACCAGACACAGACCGGTTTCGAACTCTTTATGTTCTCATCAGTGTGCTGGGTCTGCCATAGACCAGTTCGGTTTGCCTTTGTTATTTGTCTTTTCAGCTACCTGTGGCACACTGATGAGAACATAAAGAGTTCGAAACCGGTCTGTGTCTGGTGGGGAAAAGACAAATAACAAATTTGGCTACCAATTTTGGATTTATAGGTATAATTCAATGGGAGTCGGGGCCTTTGCCCGTCCAGTAGTTGTTTCCTATAATCCTATTTATAAAGTTTAAAAATAGACAAACTGACAATAATTACAGTCGTGTTTCAATCTATGACTAGTTCCTCGAATGTGATGTAGATGCACCGGATGTACGAAAGTCGCGCATGCGTCGTAGTAATGGGCACACATCATCCAACACGCCATCTACCAATAATCCTCTGGTATTAACAAGAGGTTGAATAACTATATACTTTATAAACAATGATGATAGCAACTAATCGACGAAAATCTATGTTTGGTAAAATTTTATTTTTTGCGTGATTTATATTATACAGTATCTCTGCAGTTAGAGTGAATAAGGGGGTAAACTTTTTTATTTGTGATTTTACAGCGGAAGCTTATTCTTCATAAAAAGTTTTTTGCTTTTGTTAAAAATATGATTGCCATGGAGTAAGTTAACATATCATGTACAGGGTGTTTAGAAAATTTAAAAATCTGAAAATTATGTAACAGTAAACTACTTTCAATTTTAACAGTATGAAAAACTGTCACTAAGAAAATGTCAGGAATTCTAAACAACTTTTCTTATTGACAATTTTTCATGTTGGCAAAATTGAACATGGTTTACTCTTACATGATTTTCAATTTTTTTAATTTTTTGAACAGCCTGTTCATAATAATAATAAATAAATAAATAACACCACATGTAAATACAACCTCCTTTATCCCAGAAGGTTCTAGAAGAGCCTTGTGCGGGAGGGGGCTACACATTTAAAGACAAAGGGACACACATCCAATATCCGTATATAATGGAAAAATCCTTCTCACAGTATTTTCCATTGCCACGACCGGGAATCGAACCCGGGACTTTTGGGTGAGAGGCAGGTACGCTACCATCTCGACCATCAGTCATATAATAAAAATAATAATAACTCCACATGTAATAATTACGATCCCCTTTATGATATGTTAACTTACTCCTCCATGGTAATCATATTTTTAACAAATGCACAACTATTTATGAAGAATAAGTTTTCCGCGTCAAATGAGAAATAAAAAAGTTTACCCTCTTATCCACTCTAAATGTGTACATACTGTATATATACAGGATGAATACCAATACCTCATTTTAATTTTAAGAGGGGGTTACTGTTGATATTTATAACACAAATTACCAATAAAAAAATATAAAAAAGAAAGTTGAAAAACTGACCTACCCTATGTAAAATTCTGGTAAACTTTTGAGTAGGTACCGCGTACCGCTTCGTCGTTCTACTGACCCACTATGGGGCGAACAACATACCTTGTATCAAGTCATAAAGACTCCAAGTTCTAACGTAAAAAACGTGACAAAAAACGTCTAATAAAGATATATAAGCCGCCGTTCGACGGTCTTTCATAAATTTGCGGTCGGAGACAAGTTAATTACAGTGACAGCAAAAACTAGTGAATTTATGATTGCAAAAAACAAGTTGAATGCCAGAGGCAAAGACCTATCCTGATTTATTTTCTGTTGAGATAGGTCAGTTACGAAGTTCTGAAAATGTTGACGTATTTTAATATATTTTCTTTCTCGAGAACTACAGGGTATATATTTTTTATTTTTGGTATATGGCCTTACCATGAAGGGACCTACCATCCCTTAAAATTAAAATGAGTAATTGGTATTCACCCTGTATATAACGAAGGTGCCCACCTTGACATCTATACTCTGGCTAACGAATGTTAGTCGTTGCGTCACAACTGATTGAATGTATCACAGACATTGCAATCTAAATGCTGTCTTTATTGCACACGCACTGTATTTATCAAACTGAAATAGGCCCGAACGTCTTCGGCATAACGCCACCTACTGAACAGAAATGCGTCTCTCGCACGCTATGCGTTAGACAAAGGTGAATGCAAGTTTGTCTGAGCGTTTATTACGCGGTACTGGTTTCACTCATAGACGTTCGTTTGTGTCAAGAATAAGCAGGCTATAATATTTTTACAGTATACAAAAAAATTTGAGGTCAATATAAAATAAATTGTTATTTTCAACATCCATAAGATTAATTTTGCAGTTTTGGTCAATGATATTTTTTTTACTAATATGAGATTGTATAGGTATAATGAAATATTTTGTAAGTGGAGGATAACAAAAAAAAACGCAACTGATGAAAGTGTAATGCTAGCGTATTTTTAAGGTTGGGATTTTGTAGAGTGAGAGAGAAATATACGTATTTATTTTGGTTTATTATGATTAATGAAAGAAACAAATATGGTGTGATATTTATAATACACTCCCCGGCACAAAATTCCGCCACCCTAAAATTTTGGTAAATTTTGATGTTTTATAACTTTTTTATTTTTCATCTGATTTTCATGAATTTTTCACCAGTTTGTAAATCCATTTATTGTTTGTCTTTTTAATCATTTTAATAAGTAACATTTTTTGATTAGGTTATGTTATACAGGGGTAAATCAAAATGTTGTTTTTTGTCGTAAATTCAAAACACCCTGTGGGAAAATTGAGGCGAACAATTTTGTTTACAAACTGTTTGATGTAATCTTAGACGTATTCCGAACATTTTGTTTTTTGATTTATCCCATTATCTCATTTCTTCTTCGAGCAGCAACATTTTAAATGAAACGCTTATTTGAAGCTTATTTTTATTAACAAAAACAAACATTTTAGTAACAAAAACAAACATTTTAATAACGTGTATTTCCTCCTCTCGCAGCAATGACAGCTTGCATTCTTCGTGGCATAGAATGAATAAGATTTCTTACTTTTCCTTGAGGAATAGCCTGATATTCTTCTGTCAGCGCCAATCGTAAGTCTTGCAAGGTTAGTGGTTGCACAGGACGACGACGAACTGCTCTTTTAAGAAGATCCCAAAGATGTTCGATTGGGTTGAGATCCGGGCTACATGCAGGCCATTCCAATCTTGGAATTTCAATCTCATCCAGATATTGGCTCACTACCCGTGCAACGTGAGGTCTAGCATTATCATGCATTAATGTAAATTGGTTCCCAATGAAAGGAACAAAAGGAACCACAACTTCTTGGAGGATTTCCTCAATGTAACGGTGGGCGGTTAGTGCTCCATTTTCAACAAAAACAAGATCGGTACGTGCATCGGTAGAAATACCCGCCCAAACCATAACTGAACCGCCGTAATATTGCATTCACTCTGATATGGTACAGTCTGCATATCTTTCATTTCTACGTCTGTATACCCGTTCACGACCATCCGGCGACCTTAAACAAATCCTGGATTCATCTGTGAATAGTACGTTTCCCCACTGTTCTACAGTCCAGTCAGAATGTGCTCTTGCAAATCTCAGTCTGTGTTGTCGATGCCGAGGAAGCAATTTTGGACATATTGCTGCCCTTCGTGAATGCAACCCTGCTTCTCTCAATCTTCTACGTATCGTTCTTTCACTGACATTTACTCAACGTACCATTTGCAAGTCATTTTTTAGACACAACAGTAGATCTTCGATCTCTTAAAGAACTTATGATGACGAAGCGATCGTCAGCTTGAGTGGTCCTTTTCCTTCTGCCAGAGCCTTGACGTCTAGTAAAGTTTCCCGTCTGTTGATACCTATTCCAAGCATCACGAACTGTAGACCGCGCAATTCCCAGAGTACGGACGACATAACTTTTATTACGGCTATCCTCTATTAAGGCAACGATTCTACCAACATCTGCTGTAGTTATTACCATGATGACAACCCAATAAATTAATTGTACTGTCAAACATTTTGTTACAATAATCGCGTACTTAGCCAAAGTCGATAATTTTTAACTAAAAATACAGTAAAATTAACAGCGTTTCATTTAAAATGTTGCTGCTCGAAGAAGAAATGAGATAATGGGATGAATCAAAAAACAAAATGTTCGGAATACGTCTAAGATTACATCAAACAGTTTGTAAATAAAATTATTCGCCTCAATTTTCCCACAGGGTGTTTTGAATTTACGACAAAAAACAACATTTTGTTTACCCCTGTATAACATAGCCTAAACGAAAAATGTTACTTATTAAAATGATTAAAAAGACAAACAATAAATGGATCTACAAACTGGTGAAAAATTCATTAAAATGAGATGAACAATAAAAAAGTTATAAAACATCAAAATTGACCAAAATTTTAGGGTGGCGGAATTTTGTGCCGGGGAGTGTAGTTTTAGGTTTTTAGTATTGTCCTAAAGATTTTAATAATACCAATTTCTAAATATAAATTTTTATTATAATGAAGTGGTGTGCTCAAAGCGAAGACTTGACCTAAAAATGTGAAAATTCTCCTTTGAGGGTCAATTTCACAAAAGATACGTTAATTTGAGCGACAATATTTGGTGAGCTTTTAAGTAACACTTTGTACTCGGCCGTAAGCTAATTTCTTTTTACAAAAAAAATACAAAATTGTAAATACAAGCGATTGAATGAGTTGCCTACGTATTGCCAATATGTACAGTCTTATTTTTTCCTTCTCAATTATAGATAAGAATGGTAATTTCAATACCTCACGGCCATTTACACTTTTTTCTGCAAAATTAGATACATTATCCGTGTATTAGTTTCTGCAAAATTTACTCCTAAATAAATCGCGGTTAATATCAGAGGAGTAAATCGCAACCTTAAGGCTAAGGCTATTTTTATACATATTTTAGTTTTTTTCATACAATAATTGTACTTTTAATGTATATAACAATGGTTCCAATATTTAAATGAATAACTTTCTGTCAAACTGTTTTTTATTTATTTATACACTGACATTACTATAATAGTAAAGTGACATTTCTATGTGATAAAGTGCCACTTTTCTAAAAGTTATTTGTGGCATCTTTCTGTATTTTCTTTCTGTTCTTATTTGGGATTTACGGCCACACTTCTGGGTAATGTTCAGAAGTGTGGCCGTAAATCCCAAATAAGAACAGAAAGAAAGTGCCACTTTATTAAACGAATTTGAATTTAGTAAAATAGCGTATTATTTGTCAAAATGCGAAAAATGTAATTTTTAAACAGTCCAAAACATTAGAACAATTAGAACAAACGTGAAGGCAAGTATACACTGAAAGTTTAGGTCAGGAGGTGCCTGCCCATAATATTTCTCAACATTTTACACGTATTTGCTCTCCCAAAATAGCAATACGTTAATTAATAATAATATTTAGTGTTTAATAATTTTATCATTTAACTTTTCATCGCCGCCACTGGTATAATCGGCCGCCTTGGTCCATACGATTACCAGTGATGACGCAACGACTAACATTCATTAGCCAGAGTATACCTGAATATTGTTGCTTAGTTTATAGTTTGGTTAGATAGCATGCACAGATGGTGCTTGTAACCTATGCATAGGCTGCCACTAAAAATTTGAAAATTCTCGTAATCAAATTTGTCTTTTTGTTTCTGCAAACCAAATTTACTTGCAAATTTTTTTTGGCAAAACTGCCCTGCAATTTATTTAAAGGTTTATTGGTGGTAACCTATTCATGCTGTGCTACCACAGTTGCAGCTGCAATGAGAAATGATATATCGCAGCTATGATATAGATAGTTTGAGACGCTCACAGCGATTAAAGACGGCAATGTATTAGTAGTAAAACGCCTGTTTCTTGCAGTGGCCCTTCACATCGTATATATTTTAAGGTTCCCAATGTATAGATGTGCACATTCGTTATCTGTATGCATTTACTGTAGCATAGTCATAGCTTTAGTCCACATAAAGAGTAATATTTTTCCCTCATATTGCTAAGGAATATTTTTCGAGTAGCTAGCCGGTTATGTTTCTCCACCCTTCCTTTCTTTTTTTATTGTTATGTTGAACTTCTAAGTTTGGATTCATTTTGTCATAAGTCGATATAAAAACACTTACCATCGTGCTATTTTACATATTATTTAATATAATTTGCATTATTTATATAGTACAAATTCCTCTATACCAACATTGTGTGGGAGGGAGCACACATCTATAGAATATCCACCTATAGTGTATAGTGGAGAAGTCATTCTTTCACAGTTAATGTTACTGTCAAAAGTGTTGAGCACGTTTGTTTATCGATTATCAGTTATACAAAATCTCCAGCCATAACAGCTCCTATTTTTTTTTCTACATCCTAATATTTTTCCCTCATATTGCTAAGGAATATTTTTCGAGTAGCTAGCCGGTTATGTTTCTCCACCCTTCCTTTCTTTTTTTTATTGTTATGTTGAACTTCTAAGTTTGGATTCATTTTGTCATAAGTCGATATAAAAACACTTACCATCGTGCTAGTTTACATATTATTTAATATAATTTGCATTATTTATATAGTACAAATTCCTCTATACCAACATTGTGTGGGAGGGAGCACACATCTATAGAATATCCACCTATAGTGTATAGTGGAGAAGTCATTCTTTCACAGTTAATGTTACTGTCAAAAGTGTTGAGCACGTTTGTGTATCGATTATCAGTTATACAAAATCTCCAGCCATAACAGCTCCTATTTTTTTTTCTACATCCAGGTTGCTCAAAAACCTTACTCTTAATAAGTGTTAGTATTTCATGAGATTATAACTTATATTAGACTTATATATTCCTATAAAGTAGTTTATGTTGATTCTAACATTTATTTGATACAGTGTAATGAAAAATTGTAGCAATATCCATAATCGTTACATTGATCCGTGAACCTAATTGGTTTTACTCTGATAAATTGCTTAAGCGAATGGTTACTAATATTTATATCTCTATAGTATTTTAATATTAATTTCCGACAACCATGCCAACCATTCACTCCGCCTGAGCCGAAAACTGAAGCGGGACCATACAGTTCACAGTTACTGCGTTCGGTTTTAAAAATCCAGAGGCGAGGGAGCAGATACAGATTTATCACACGTGATCAGGCAAACGAGCCTAATTTAATTACCGAACGGATACCAAGGAGTAACATGAAAAACATAACCCCATAAATTATTTTTTTTATTTTGGTGTAGCACTCAGAAAAAACAATGACGTTTATTTAATCTTATGTGTTCTGTTATGTTGTACTGAAGTAGTCTAGAGAACAGTCTTCTTGGTTGTACTTGATAGTCTGATAGACATACGACAGTAGAAACCTAAAAAATCTGTTTGCTCGACTTCTTGAAGTCGAGCTAAACGAGGTAGCGCTGACCGCTCGTATTTGTGTTTACCGAACGCAGAGGAGATCTGAAAGAGCATGCATTGTCTATTACCGAACGGCAAATGAGGTAAACGAGCAAAGCTAGCTTTCAGATATGTAAAAACCGAACGCAGTTAATGTAGTAGTAGTTTTTATCAGAACGATCCCGGCCAGCGTCCTTTCGTTGTGTTTGAAGTTTTCATGTTTTTGCAATATTTTCAATTTCTTGCAATCTGAAAATTCATAAATTACATCCCGCCCCTGGTTGGATTTGGCAGACTCGCATTTCTAGTCTCCCTACTACTTGTCACGTTCACTGTATGAGAAAGTAAGACTATATCGAGCCACGTTAAAATTATGTAGCCAGCTTTTAGAGTATTACTGATATGATGTAAGTATGCCACGTAATTCGAAATTCTTTGCTGTCTGCCGCTCTCCTCCCACTAACAATTTATTTCATAAAATATTATTCCACATTATATCACACCAAAAATCAGCCCAATATCACGTTTTTGTATTGATTTTTTTTTTTAACCTTTCACTCACCACCTCTCTTTGTCCACCAATGACGGTGTGGCAGACTTTCCAATTAAATTCTACCTATGTTAATGAGAGTACAATGAGATCAAACATTTTCTTTATGAAATGGCGTAACTATTTTTGTCGCTGGCTCTTCGTCTATTTATGATTGAAGTCATCTATCTTTTTTTGGCCAAAATGCTAAGCTCGTAAGGCCAAAAACCGGAGAAAAAAAAATCTATCTTTTTTACCCATTGATATAATTTTTTCTTCAACAACACAAATACTACTAACTGTCTTTGTTGTACAGTTTGCATTAATTATTTCATTTCTTTTTGTTGCGTTATGCCCAGTTTTTGTAATTATATACCTTGCTTTCATTTCAAAATGCAAGATAGGGAAGTGTTCAGTCAAGTTTGTGAAATGCCAATTGAACCGACAGACATCAGTGCGAATGATTGTTGCTGTTCTATGTAGTGCGCAAATATGAAAACATGGTATATAATACTTCCTCATTTTGATCAAATTCTTCTACGCAAGTTATAGGAAGGAAATATAGCAAGTTATGAAACTAAATTTATGTGAAAACTTTAAATGTATAAAAAAAAATTGCAAATTGTTTGAAATATTGGAATACATATTTATCTACATCTAATATACAGGGTGTATGACTTTTCCTTCATATCTCGGCCATTTATTGATCGATTTTGTTCAAACTTTGTATATATATCTCTTGTTTCAGATTTTGTTTAAATCAATATTTGGACGAATATTTTTCGAAATTAAATGATTACTATGATCAAAAGAAAATAAAAAAATCGGGAAGTTATATTATCGATAAGTCTTGTAAAATTTTACATAATTTTTATTGTTTAACTGATTAAATAAATAAATAATAATAATTGAGGACAACTCAACCAAAACATATATAATAAGAATACTTCAATTTTAAAACAAAATCATTGAAATAAGTAAAGAAGAAGCCACCAGACGATGATCGATAGAAGTTAAATCAGTTAAATGTATAAAGAATAGAGTTCTTTTATTGTTCAAACAATGAACATTCAACAAAATCAGTACCTTCAAGACATCTACGATGAAAGAGCTTTCATTCAAAAAAAAAATCACTCAAATCGATTGAGAAGCTGCAACTGTCTAAAGAAATTGCCTTTTATTTTAAATGCATAAATAAATACATGTGATATGGCTAAAATATGAACCAACCATTAAATCAGTGGCGGCTCGTGCAAAATATATTAGGGTGTTCTGCAGTATGGCGACTTATGAGAAAATTTTGCAGCGTTCAAGGTCAAAGGGCTTAAAATGAAACTCAGAAATGATTATAGTATTTTAGAAAAATGGGTTTCCCTAAAATAATTAATAAGCCCAATCAAATTGAGCCTGAATATTAATTTGTCCAAACAAGTTTAACTGAAATAATATGTGTTTTTGAATTCTCGTGTTTTTTTATTTTTTCTCTTAAATGTACTAAATCTCTTAACCCTTTCTCCTTCCTGCTTTCTCGCCATTAAACAGTACACAATGAAAACAAAATAAAGCATTTTTCCTATTGCAACCACATATCCAATTGTTTTTCAAATATATTTCTCTATTAAATTGTCTTTTATAAGTTTTTCCAAGGCTACTGCCCGTCACTTCAATGTTAATGTCAGGCAAAGTACGGCCGCGCCCTTTTACCCGCAATTTTTCCTCATAAGTAAGCTTCGTAAAGTCTTTATTAATGATACAGGGTGTTTCTAAATCACATGTAAATCTCTGAACCATATATTCCTTACTTAAAAATATGACAAAAACTTTCTATAGACATATGTATATCCGGAATCGACTCCTAAGCCTAGAGAGCTGGAGGCACCTCAAGATGGCACTTAAAAAGTAGTTTTTTTGAATTATTACGGAAATGACGTACCGAATTTTTTTCATTTTTGGAATATACAATTAAATAATGGATTCGCCTAAAATACTAAAATTTGATCAAATTCAGTTAACTCAAAATACATTTTTTATCCCCCATAAATAAAAATTTTATCAGAAAAAGCCACTGCATTGCTAAAGAGTAAAAATTTTCAATTTTTAAATAGAATGAATCATTATTTGACTTTTCCTTCTTCTGTAAAATTTTGTTTGGATTAACCGTTTCTGAAGAAATGTAAGAAATCTGCTATTACCTCTGCTCATCAAATTATCAACTTTGTATTTTATATCAAGTCAGTTTATGGAAAGTCGATATGACTAGTGGCGGCTGGTGAATTTTCAATGTCGATATTTCAATTTAGAGACGTGGGACCTGCACCTACTGATTTTAAACGAATAAAAAGTTTTAATATTTTTAAAATAAATATCAAAAAGTATCTTTTAGATATTTGTGCTTATTCAATTCATGAGTATTTTAATTACACTGGAAGTATTGATAAAAGCTAACTCTTTTTATTTTGTGTACTTATTGTAATTTGTACTTATATTATTTTCTTGTTTGTCTTTTTCTATTTCTATTAATTATTATATACTATACACATATTTCGTTTGTTCTTTTTTAGATACTTTTTAAATCTTACTATAATTATGTATAAATATTGTATTTGTTGACCTGTCCTTGTGCTCTTTGGGATTAATAAAGTACTTACTTACCAAATTATAAAAGGGTTCATTTGGGATAAAAATGAGAATATTGGCGAATAAAAAAGTGAAAAACAATTTGCGAAAAAAATTTTTTTTTAATATCAAAATATGACGTAAATTTTTTTCGCAAATTGTTCTTCAATTTTTTTCGCCAACATTCTCATTTTGATCCCAAATGAGACCTCTTATAATTTGGTATGGGTCCCATGTCTCTATCGCGCCTATCGCCTTTTAAAACCATGACGTAAGATATTATGGACAGGGCTGGACTTGAAACATTTGTGTAGATAATAAATTATATTCATTCATTAAAAAAATTAAAAATGTGGTCAACCTCTGCGTGATATAATTTTTGGCAGTTCTGCACCTCTGCAGCATCTATGGAGCAGCCGCCACTGCATTAGATACTACCCTCATACACCTCTAAAAACATCCCAAAAGTCAAAATGCGTCACTTCTATTTTGCAAACACAAGTCACCCTATCACCTGCTCTAATTAGGTTAATATAACTTCTTGGTTTTCAATTTTCCTTTGATGACAGTCGGCGGCGTAATTAATTTTGAGAAACGTTTTTCTTAAGATCAATTTACACAAATCTAAAACGGAAGAAATATACCAAGTTTGAGTGAAATGGATTGACCATGAAATAATGATGCAGTGTTGAAAAATAAGAAAGAATATCTGAAATGTTTACAATAGTACCTATGTGATGATTAACTCATTACACATAAAGTGTACAAAGATAATAATTGTTTTAACTAGGTCATTTGTTAAGCTTTTAAAATTGTTACAAGGTGAACCCAAATATTCACAGAAATTTAAGTCGATATTACTACATGTTAACAAGATGTATTATTTAATGTACCATATGTATTATTTTATATACTCGAGTAAAAAATTTTTTGGGCAGTTTATTAAATTAATGGGCAAGGTCTTGTATACCTACGGCAGTAACACAGAGAGGGTAAGTGAGGAAAATATGCCGGTTGACGAATTTCGGTATTACCCCACTCTACGACTAGAATAAAATAAGAATTGTTTCAATCAAGGGCGCTAGGTGTATAGATTAGATCTACTATGGTGATAAAATTTAGGTACGGTCATTGATTAAGGAATGAACAAGATACACGAATCCAATGGTAAAGTGTAAGGGCAATTTTGGCGGCGAGATTGTCGGTAAGTTGAGTGCATTCCTATTATTCATGTAGTATGCTTTTGATAAACCTGTGTCGTGTCTGGTTCTATATCATTTATAATCTAGCGGTAATAAAAATTTAATGTTCAGGTTAATTTTAGTTTAAAATTATTAACGTAGTATGTTCTCTCTGCCAGATTTATTTATTTATTTATTTATTTATTTATTTATTTACATTAAATGTTTACAATACAATAATTGATATATTTTTAATACAGTAAATTTTCAAAAATTGTATAGCAGGCACCTAGATGTTAGAAACACCTGTATGTGCCAATGAAAAAATATAGATAATTATACTAATAAACAGAAAATTATATAAACAGAGGGTATTGTTTTCATTCAAACAACTGCCAAACATAACCCATTCCTCCGCCAACTGCTGGTTAAAACGAAAACAACACTCTCTTTTTAATATTATATAAAAAGTGCATCCATTATATCAGAAATCTACAGAATTTATCATAATTATTTATAATAAAAAGTCTACTTTTTTTATTGAAATTTTTCTTATTATTAATTTGTTTAATATCATTAGGTAACAAATTATAAAACTTTGGAGCCAGGTAATCTACAAATTTTAGATTTATGTTTCTTCGATTATTTGGTATTATGATATGACTATTGACTTTGCCTCTAGTTTGATGTTCATGATTAATAAAGTTTTTAAGTTTTTCTGTTTTATGTGTAAAAGAACAAACTGATTGTATGTATAAGGTATTTATGTAACAGATGTCTTTATTATAGATCAAGTTGGTAGGATACAATCTATTTTTTTTGAATATTATCTTTAAGATAGAATTTTGTATAATAGCCAGTGGCTGAAGTTTAGATTTATACGTTCCACCCCAAACAACTAATCAATATCTTATTAATGATTCTACAAGTGCTTTGTATACTAATGTTATTAATTTTATACTTAGAAATTCTCTTAACATAAAAAATTTGTGAATTAATTTCCTAATTTTCTTTGTTAAGTAATCAATATGTTCCGACCATTTCAGGTGTTGATCTATGATGATTCCAAGGTATTTTGTATTCCTTACTGCTTTAATTTCACTGTTATCATTTATAGCAATACTATTAAAGTTTGGTCTATTTGCATTCGTTAAAGAAAATGCTATATAGTTGGTTTTTTTGAGATTTAGAGTTAACTTAAAAGTGTTCAGCCAATTTGAAACCCTGTTACATCCTTGTTTAACATTATCTTTGGTTTCTTCCCAAGTACTACCAGTGAATATCAAGGCAGTGTCATCGGCATATGATACAATTTTACCTCCATTATTAATATTCAATAATGAGTTAATATATGTAATAAAAAGAATTGGTCCTAGTATTGTACCTTGAGGTACACCAATTTTTATTTTTTGAGGCATGCTAAGTACGTTATTTAATTTTAAATATTGGTCACGATCAGCTAAATAGGTTTTGAAGACATTCAACACCGTACCGCGAACCCCATAGTGTGATAATACATCAAGAAGTTTTTGGTGGGGTACAGTGTCAAATGCCTTCGCAAGGTCAATGAATACTGCAATGCTTTTTTTACTATTATTTAGACTATTTGTAATTTCTGATGTAAGGTAGTACATGGCATCTGCTGTGCCTACATTTTCAGTAAATCCGAATTGATTTTTTGATAGAATATTATTAGCTTTTAAAAAATTAATTAATCTGTCCTTAAGGCACTTTTCGAAAATTTTTGCGATATTATTAATCAAACTAATTGGACGATAGTTTTGAATTTTATTTTTTGCGCCCTCCTTAAAAATAGGTGTGACAACAGATTGCTTAAAGTAATTAGGTACTTTACCTGTTTTAAAAATTAAATTAATAATGTGTGTAATGGGCTCCGTGATTTCCTTATGTACTAATTTTATGAGTTTTGTAGATATTCCATCTATACCGGGAGCACTGTCATTTTTTAAAGAGGAAATATGATTTATAATTTCGTTTTTGGTAGCTGGATTTAAAAACATAGAAGCTGCACAGTGATTTTCTAAGGTAACAGGGTTTTGCGGCTCATCTATTTTTGTTTCCATTTCAGAACCAATATTTATGAAATAATTATTACAGAAATTAGCCATATCAGTGTTATTTTGAAATCCATTGTTTTTATCGTCTATAAATTTAAGATTTATATTTTTATTTTGACTTTTTTCATTGGTTGCATCAGTTATTATTTGGTATATTTTTTTAACATCATTTTTATTTTCTTCAATCCGTGTTTTGTAATAGTTGTACTTTTGTTTATTTATTAAAGTGTTTAATCTGTTTCTGTATAATTTATATTCTTGCTCTAGTATGGGGCTATGATTTTTTCGTAATTTCATTTTTAATTTGTCCCTATGTTTAATAGAAGTTATCAAGCCTATAGTTATCCATTCTTTTATTTTTTTGTGCTGTCTGTTTTTTATTAGTTTTCTTGATTTAGAATTATTTGTGATAGGTTACATCATAAACTCTATTTGAGTTTTGTTCAGAATTAATATTTATCATTATTGGGAAATGGTCAGTTATATCTGTGTCTAATATAAAAGATTTAAGATTTACATTGTTTATATTTATTTTCTTTCTAACAAATAGATGATCAATACAAGAAGCTGTTTCAGCAGTTATTCGGGTTGGAGAGTTAATATATGTGGCAAAACCATGTTGCCCCATTAAAGACAGATATTCGTTAACAATATAGGTTTCATTATTTTCTATGTTTATGTTTACATCTCCAGTGAAAATTTCAATAGGTTGTGATAACTTTTGTTCAAAATATTCTCTTAGATCGTCGATAAATAATATTTCTGAGATAGGTGGAGGTTTGTAAATAGCTGATATCCCAAAAGTTATATCATTAATATTAAAGGTTATTCTAGATATAGTTGCTTGGGAGGAAGTAAATTTGTTGTGGCTTACCGTAACATCTAATTCCGATTTTATAAATATTAAAATACCATCATTTTTGTTAAAATCCCCCTTATTATAATGAGTTATGTAGCCAGGAAGGTTAAACTGATTACAAGATGGCAATTGAAAACATTCACTTAAAATGACTATATCACAATAACATAGTTCAAAGGCCTCTATTAGCAGTAGTAACTGATCAAAGTTCTTTTTAACACTTCTAATATTAAGATGCAATATATTTAATATTTTATTTTTTAATGTTATTTGTTGTTTTAATATTATATCATTTACTAGTCTACCATATAAATCTTCTCCTAACGCGTCCAATTGTTCTAGAATTTCATCTTCTTCAGGCTGGAAAGCTATAGTCTATTTTTTCTTTCAAGATATTTATTTGGTATTTATAACTGGGACAGTCCGGATCAGATGTTGTATGTGATACACCGTATTTGGTTTTATACTTAATATTAGCTTGTAAACAATTATTGCATTTTAAAATAGTCTTCGGACACTCACTTATTTCATGTTCCTCTGTACAATGTTCACAAACCTTTTTTTTGTTACACATTGTGGTTTTGTGGAAAAATCCTTGACAGTTATAACATTTTGAGATACTAAGATCTTCATATACTGGATATCGTTGCCATTCAATAAATATCTTTTTAAAATTCATAAACTTATTAAATAAACCTGCTGAACATTCTGCAAATATAGTTGATTCTTTGTTTCTTTTCTTTTTTATGTATGTAATTTTTAAATCCTCAGAGTCTTCAATCCACGAATTTTGTTTTCTAATGCAATTTACAATTTCTACCTCAGTTTTATTTCCAACGTAACCTGCTATTTTAACTTTAGGTTTTCTCATTTTAGACATCTCAACTTCATATTCGTTATCAAGTATATTTTTTGCCGCTTGATTCAATTCTTCTATCTCACGTTTGGATGGGCACTTGATTATTACGTTGCCCAATTTGTTTGTTCTGACATTGGAAATTCCAATATTTAATTCCGCAGGGTTCAGTTTATCTTGCAGATCTGCTTTTGTTTTCTCAACACTTTGTCCATTCTTTGGTTTAATGATTAGAGTTGGGATATTAACTTTAATTGGATGTTCCGGTATCTTTTGTTTATTGGCTATATAAGCATACGATTTCTCCTGTACTAGAGTATTTGATTTGTTTATCTTGCCATTTAATTCGTCAATTTGTTCCTTTAATATCTTTATTATTTCATTTTTACTTTCAATTATCTCATTTTTACTTTCCAAAATTTCTTGGAATAGTTTAAATGTCTCAAAGTTCCTGCAGTTTGGACAGATATTTCTCAACATTTGTTTGATTTATAACCGTCACATAATTTTAAACTGAAATCAATCTGAACATTCAATTTTTATTACCACTAGGTTATAAATGATGTAAAACCAGACACGACACAGGTTTATCAAATGCATACTACGTGAATCACAGGAATGCCAGCAACTTACCAAGAATCTCGCTGCCAAAATTCGCCTCGCACTTTATCATTGGAGTCGTGTATATTATTCATTCCTTAATCAATGGCACAGTGTATCTGTGCGAACTTTCCTCTCTACTCATCTTCGCTCTGTTTCTGCTCTGTATAGGTAGAATACATAATATAAGAGGGAGATGAAAAATAAATCTAAATGGTATATTTTTTATAAAATTTGTTCTGTTATTCGAATAATAGTCCTAATTTATTTGTTTTAGAATGTTTTGAAAAGCCACTGTGGAACTTTATTAATATCATTGGGAGCGAGATTAGTAAATGATGAAGTACCAGAATGTAGAAAAATGGTAGCCGAGTGTTTATCATCAATGTTGCATAAATTACCCAAAACAGATCGAGACTCTCTTTATGATATCATAATAGTTTGGCTCAAAGATAAAAATGTAAGTATAAATAAATACAAATACTAAAATAGTACTTAATACAAAACAAAAATAGTTATATACGTCATCAAATGACGTGTTTAGTTGGAAAAGTAATACCACTGCACAAAAGTAAAGTTACTCTTTCGGTATGGGTGTCGTGCACGTGACTTCACAATTAACCTTATATTATAAATATGCATTTTTTAATATTATGTTGCTTTTATCAAAATCTCTGTTTGGTTCCAGTACAATCGACTAAAATCTTGGTCAGTGCATTATTAATTTATAATTGCCGTAATTTAATAAAATAAGATGCTTTTTGTTGGTTGGAAATTCAACCTGCTATAATTAGCAATCTATTTTTAATAATCTTCATTATTAAAACTTTATGTATTTTATGTATGTGAGAGTTCCTGAATGTTATAATGGATCCAAGTTAAAACTACAAAAACTAAAATTAAAATTGAAAATAAATGAACAAAAACAAAAAATTTAAGGTTATGTGATTTATGATGTACAGGGTGATCATTTATAATTTTCACATGCCCCCCCCCCCCGCCTTAACTTTGTTATTTTTGGAAAAAGAAAAAAGTGTAAAGACAGAGCTTATAGTTATTTGTATATTTTAAATACAATACCAGAAAAACAATTGAGTAACGCTAAAAACACTTATACAAACTTGTGTTTTTTGTATAGTAACACACTGTATGAAAAAGTAAATAGTTCAAAAACCGCAAAAGATAAATATACAGTGTTAACTATATATTTTTGAAAAGCTAATTTCATGCTCTTTCATATTCCTCAAAAACATACAGCATGTGTTCAAACAAAAAACACAAGTTTGTATTATAACTTTTTTGGTGTTAGTCAATTGTTTTTCTGATATCGTATTTAAAATCTACGTAAAAATAACTAAAACGTTTGTCTTTACACATTTTTCTTTTTCCACAAATAACAAGGGGAGGGGTGTAAAAATATAAATGATCACTGTGTACATGATTAATTGAAATTTAAATGTCACGGCTATTTATGCACGATTTAATCGTATCAATTTTTGTGCGTTAATTCCACATGAAAAGCGATCTTCGATCGTTTTTTTTTTAAAGCAAACGTAGCGTGAATAGTCCGAGTCGTTGAAATAAAAAATGCCGAAGCAACTAAATAGCCGGTGCAAGGAACTTATATAAGCTTTTTTAATACAATATTTTGAGCAAGAACGTGATAACAATAGTCCATTATACCCTTAACTGCTATCAGAGAAGTAAGTTGAATATTAATACAAAAACTAGAAGCTTGGTTTCCTTTGTCAATAAATAAAAAAATGATCCCTAAAACTTTCGAATTGTTTTCTTCCACACTCGGTAAACGGTAATTTCAGTTCAGTATACAGTTGCTTGCAACTACAAGAAGTGTTTTGTATCTTTCCTTAATTTTGTATGAAAATGTGGAATTAACGAAAGTTAACTTTATGATATCTAATAATTACGTAACCTTATTGTCACGACATTTCCCACATCTTATGCGGAACTAGGGTTTCCAATCCCGGGATCCCGGGCAGGTTTTCACTCCCGGAAATCCCGGGATTTCAAAAATCAATCCCGAGTATTTATAATATGACCAAATTACATAAAATACGTATTACTTTTTATCTCACATGTATTCTGTGTACAAAGATTCGGTCCAGATTAGGGGACGACACCCTAGACACACTGGCCATTCTCAGGTCATTTTTTTCAAAGTAAATTTTAGGCTATTCATTTTTATATAATAGATAATCAATAGATTAAAGTAGCAATAGATTGTTAATTTTTAAATTTTTTTAGAGTTTTATTATTTATTTTTTTATGTATTATTATTATTCTTGCTCAATAAATTGTTTCTTATTTAATTTTATGTTGATATTCGACAAATGTATTTAGATCCCGGGATCCCGAAAAGTCCCGGATTTGACTTTCTAATCCCGTAAATCCCGAAAGCCTAATCCCGTCCCGGGATTGAAAACCCTATGCGGAACATAGGGAATTAATAAAATGTGATCGTTCACTACCAGAGGGCAATACTGTTCACTTGCTCAATTTTCATTTACATTACTCATGAAAATTATTTTATACTTTTGTTGAAATAACTCAAATAACTATAATTTTTGTATCCACGATCACTATATTAGGAAGGTTTAATATATCTGTTTTCCGTGGATTAAAGGCCCTATAATACACTAGTGGATTAGAATCCATAATACCAAGCCTCTATTTTATTGCTCAAAATCAAAAGATTCTTAAGTCAAAATAAACTTGTCAAATCTGACATTTTTCAAAATCAGAATTATTCACCTGCTCTCATATGGCTTTCACGCTCCTAATTTGGCCATGGTCGTGGATAAAACGTTGAATTACATTTGGGGATTAACAGAAAAAAAAAATGTGACTCGGCTGCGTGCGCCTCGAGTGCACATTTTTTTGTTAATCCCCTTATATAATTAATAACTAATTTGTAACACATTTTTAAAGAATAATATTTACATCAAGAAAGATATTATTATTATATTATTTATTATATTATTTTAGATAAGCCACCGACGTCTGGCTGCACAGCTTTGTGGAATTTTTGTTTCCGTAGAAAAAATCAATTTTGAGAGTCGATTACCAACATTAACTCCCCTAATCTTGAAACAGTTTGGGCTAGACAACAGTCCAGGAAAATTTGTGAAACTTCAGAAAGGGGAGTCTGAGGAATCCGAAGAACATCAAAGAGTTAAGGACCATCATTTGTTTCAAGTGTTACAATTGTTGTTAAAAGTGTGTGCCCAATGTAAGTCATTTTTAAGAGAAAAAGATGTTATCGAAAACTTGGCTGTGCATGTACAAACCTTATTGGCATACCCGCACGATTGGGTAAGGTTAGCGGCAGCTCAGTTTCTTGGTTTTGTTTTGTCAGCTATGAACATTGAATATTTGTCAGAATTAATTGTTTCAAACAAGTCTGATACCAGTGGATATCTTTGTACTGATCCAATTAACGCAGTAAAATCTTTAACTCTAGATCTGTGTGATCAATTACAAGCAAATGGAATTACAAGTGATCTAGCTGAGCAGGTGATAAAAAATTTAGTTTTTGTAGCTAGAGTGTTACAAAAGATACCTGTTAAAGACAATAATAGTGATAAAAAAATTAATCTGCTTTGGTTGACCAAGCGTATGCGAAAAGTAGTTAATACAGAAATTGTTGAAAATTCTTCTAGTATAATTTTACGAACTGAAGTATTTAAATGGATAGCAGGTGTGGGTACGGCTCTTGATGTTGATAGAATTTTACCTATCCTACATCATTTATTAGCACCGCTAGTTCGTGAGATGATCACTACTGATGAAAAAAATGCGCCCCTTCGACAACTGTCAAAGGAAGTTGCAAATTTACTTAAGAATAAAGTGGGCATGGAGGAATACACTAGTACACTATCAAAATTGCAGCAAACATTGTCTGTGAAGCGGGCAGAACGAAAGAGATCAAGAACTCAACTAGCTGTAACAGATCCGGAAATGTTTGCTAAGAAAAAGATAAAAAGGCACGAAAAAAAGAAGGAGTCAAAGAAAAGGAAGCTTGCCGAATTAAAGGGTACAAAGAAGACTTTTAAGAAAAGGAAGGTTGTAGATCTAGAAGATAATTCTGAAGTTATGTAAACACTGTAAACTGTTTTATGGTTTCATATTTTCTTTTGATATGGAAAATATGTTCATGAGACATGAATGAGGTCACAAAAAATGCTGGTGACAATTGCTTCATTCATTCCTAGTTTAAATCTGGAACGAATAGATAATGTATTCATGTGATGATAGCAAGACTAATATATGTCACCTTATTGAAGAATAAACTAAGCTTTAATATTAGTTTTATACCACCAGATACCTATTTTATTACTAGTGTTATCATTATGTTGACAATATGACAATTTTTTCGGATTATTTCTTAGACAGTCTATGGAGCAAAATAATGGGAATTAACTGGGGAAAACTCTCAAACGGGACTTTTTTTGAACATTTTAATTTTTATTAATTATTAATTTTGAACATATTAAAATAAATTTAAATCAAAATGTCATCAAAACAAAATTATAACACTATCTAATAAAGCAAAATATATTTTTTTGGTATATAAATATGAATATTGAAAAAATAAATTATTTGTTCATAAAAGTTTGTCTAAATAATAACAATCCTTTTATATCGAAACAGGGAAATATAGCTACATTATGTGTGTGGATAGAGGTTCAGATACTCCAACAATTTTTTAAACTCTAATAAAATATTTTTTTGTGGTTTAGGAAACTTCTTCATTGTTGTAAGTTATAGTAGTAAAGTAAAACGCCTTTTATTACTAATTTCTCAGGAAAATTGGATAATGGACTCCATTAGTTGTGACGTTGTTTACGCCGGTTCTCTTGATTTTGTAATTAATAATGTTAAAAAATTGATTTCTGATTTGAGTCGATTAATATTTTCTTCTTTCGTTCGCCGTCAATGAAATAGTAAAAAGAAGTTATCCATCGGGCGCCAGACGACTTAAAAAGGAAGCTTTGTTGGGAAAGAGGTGCAAGCGTAAATTTCTCAGGGGGATGCGTCGTATGCAAACCACTGATGTTCTTATCGGATTCTTCCTGATGATGCCGGGTGGATAAATAGAAGTGAAGCACTGCACAGTAATCAGAATTATTATTTTCAGGACTGTTCAAACTAACCTACACTGAATGTCTAGGTAAATAATAATAATAATATAATAATAATATTTATTGAGCTCAAATAACTCTGGTAAAATTACATAATATTACAGCACATATATATAACATTGATGACCAATACAAAAAGTATGTGTATGGTGTCACTACAATTGTCTTATTTGCTCTGGTTACAAAGCTCAAAAGGTATAATAGCATAGCTGATTTTCAATTATACCTGTTACTTAATTAGGTTTAACATTTGATTTTTTAATAAAACATTTTTGACAAAATTTGCGAATCTACATTTAGAGGCACATGAAAGGTAGTATTCGCTATATTTATTGAACACTGCACTACTTGCATATTCAAAGGATCCTTTGAATTTTATTGTAGAATGTTTAGGGATTGCCATTTGATTTGTGAAACGTAGGTGTAAACTGTGCACATCAGAACGTTTTATTAAAAGAGAACAAATACTGTGGGGTATTTGACTTTATAATGTTATACAATAGAAATAATAACTGGTAAGTATACGTTAGTATTTGCACAGAATGAGTTCTAATTTTACAGCACTTAGTGCCTAGCACGCTAAAATACAGTTTTTTAGTCGCTGTTTAATTTGGACAATCCTGTGTTAAATGTTCTATTTATTAAGACAATGTGCTTCGGCCTTTTTTCTGTCTCACACTCTATATTAATTTATTGTTTATTTAGCACTTGTTTCTTAATCTGGCTCAAGGCCACCTGAAAGTGCATAAACTATCTTCCACTCTACCAATAAAAGTCAATCGAATGTTCACAATAATTATAAAGTTAGTAATAAACACTTGAGTCTTGAGTATTAATGAAAGTTAAGATTGTTAATTAAAAATTGTACATCCGCCAAAGTAAATAACTTCATTAAGAGTTTACTATACGTATAAGTTCAAATTTTAATATAATAATTCGACTAAACGATTAAAATAATCAGTTTGTTCTGAATATGTTGATTGGAAGCGAGAGAGTCACTAGGTACCTAATTATAATCGTTACAGTTTGTTAATATTTCACCAACATTGTATATTTCGGGACATAATTGTAATTTAAGTCTGATGATATACGGATCAAGTCACTAGGCCGAGCAGTTCTAATGTGAATCGCGTGTTGTTAAGTTTTTACTTTACGTCCTATTGTCTCTGCCGAAGTACACTTTGTTTAGTAAAGTTTAAATAAATAAAGTCATATATTTGCCCATCTGGTCTTCCTGAGAAGGAAGTGGCGGATACGTACAACGGCTTTCTTTTGTGCCAATTTGTACGTTGGGGAAGTGGATGGAAAAGGATTAATAACACTTTATTTTATTATTTATATTGTCTTGAACGTGAAGAAATTGAGATTATTTTTAATATATTGCGCCTGATTCCATTCGCGTGATGTGTATTGAAAGTTGATAGCCCGTCGTTGGCTTAGTCCGGTGAATAGCTTTGACGACGTGTTAAATCGCGCCCGCTTGACTAAAAACTGAAATTGAATTGAATCAGAACACCGCGTGCCGTGTGCTCGTCGTTGCAACGCTTGTCGATCTGTCTGCTAAAAACTGTGGCTTGTAACTAAGTAATTCAGGGCAGATGGTCGACTGAACGGTGCTCTCGAGCCTCGCATACAAGTTTACGACCAAAATTGTATTGCTGGCATCTGAGTCGTATTGCATTGTCCATAAAGACAATAATATACTGGGTGTAAACGAATAGTGGGCCACCCCTGTAACTTCCTCGTTTTTAAAGATATCGGGATAAAATTTTGTATGGTGAAATTAGGTAAAAAAAATAATGTCCAATAATAGATCTTACAGGGTGCCCTAAACTCATTAATATCACATAAATGTATCCAAAATGTGATCTTTATTTTAAAAATGTAAAAACATTCAGGGTGGTCCATATAGAAAAGACTATTGGGGCCATTTCCGGTGAAACCGGAAGTAACAAATATGGCGGATAGGTCTCAAAAAGTTTGAAATCTTGCCTAATTTCACCATACAAAATTTTATCCCGATATCTTTAAAAACGAGAAAGGTACAGGGTGGCCTACTATTCGTTTACACCCGGTATAGTACTATAGTACTAAAACATTGTCGGGAATTTTATTGTATTTCTGTATGTCGCAAGACTATTTAAGGATGGAAGTCCTTAAACACCTATTTCTCACATTTAAAAAATATATTAAAATATATGTATCCATGTATGATTTATAAAACCATTTTAGTTTTATAAATTAATATGTAAATCGGCGGAAGCTTCTTCCAATGAACCGCATTAGTGTGACGTCACATAATTATGCAACCGTACGTACTACTATCATGACAGACGGGTTGCGATCAATCTCACTGGAAATTGACCCTTAATGCATATGTGCATAAAGGCGACATTTTTTGGTATAGAAACATAGCCTGGAGTTTTATTTTATTTCGCCTGTGGAAAAAATATATAAGAACTTTCAGTTACCATTTATCATGCACAAGATATCCGAAAATATACAGAAGTATAAAGCATTACGAAAACTTTATTATTAATATAATAAATCAATATTAAAATAAAAGTTTACACTGCTGCTAACTTCATTATACTTCTGAGTTGTTACAGCTGTCGTTATAGTGTCAGTGTCGCTGATGCAAGATGCAAACTTTATAACCTCTTATCTTGGTGTCAATAATACAATAAAAATCAATCCTAACCTAACCTAACCTATTTAAAAAAATATAGGATATTAAAGAAAGCACAGGTAGGTATAAGCATTATTTTGTCTTTACAATTTACATATCCCCATATTTAAGAAACGATAATCAAACTAACATACACATTATAGCTTTACCTCTTTTATTTTAATTTGGAATCCTTTGGGAAACTAAACATTTTACATCCAGTTTTATTGACATGATCACACTCAGGTGCAAAGCACAAACCCACATTTGAAATTAAGCACAAAAACGAGTTTATTAGAAAAAATAGTAGAATAGATTTGAAACTGAGAGAAAACTTAAGTTAAACGTCAAGTTCATTGTCAAAATGAACGAACATGAATTAAGTGTTTGAAGTTAGCGCTGCAAACTCATAATTTGAATTTTTGCATTCTTTATTCCTATTGGAGGAAACTTCTGCCGCTTTACATATTAATTTTTAAAACTAAAATGAAGTTTTTATAAATCATACGTGGATACATATATTTTAACATATTTCTTAAATGTGAAATAGGTATTGGAAGTTCTTAAATAGTCTTTCTACATACAGAAATACTATAAAATTCCCGACCATGTTTTAGTACTATATATTATAGTACTTATGGACAACGCAATACGGGTCAGATTCCCGTATTACAGTTTCGGCCGTAAACTTGTATGCCAGTAGAAGTGGGGGTCGTGAAGTCACAACTAATGGAGTCTATAGGAATGCAAAAATTCAAATTATGAGTTTGTAGCCAACTATTCAAACACTTAATTCATGTTCGCTCATTTTGACAATGAACTTGGCGTTTAATTTAAGTTTTCTGTCAGTTTCAAATCTATTCAGGGGCGGACAGAGCCTCCGGGACGATGGCCCGCGCTGGTGGATTTTTCCATAACAGAAATTTTTATTTTTTGAGAAAATATTACATCTTACATCTTAATTACATCTTGAAAAAATGTATTCTATTACTTTTCGAAAAACTTGATATTGAAAAATGAAAAATGGCCTGTAAGTCTGAAAATCTAGCGTAGCTAGATTGTCGCCAGTCCGCCCCTATATTCTACTATTTTTTTCTAATAAACTCGTTTTTGTGCTTATTTTCAAATATGAGTTTGTGCTTTGCGCCTGAGTGTGATCATATACCAATAAAACTGAATGTAAAATGTTTAGTTTCCAAGGATGCTAAATTAATTTAAAAGCAAAGGTGAAGCTAAAGGCTCATTTATAGTGCATTCAGTAAAATCAGCCACAGTAGCAGTCGCAGTAACAGTAAGAACAGCAGTTCAATATGCTTGTTTGTGAACAGCAATTTATATAGGCAAGTCGCAACATCAGTAAAATGCAAGCTCAGTAAGAAAATTGCTGATCATACTGCTGATCATACTGCAAGCCAATCGCTTAAAAGAATTCTTCGCAGTGCTACCACACCGTGTTTGGTTATTTTGTGCAGTCTGTGGTTCGTGTATACATATAACCCCAGATTTCGATATAACTCTTTTATTTTTAAAAGAGTGTTCTAGCATCAGTTATTATTTTCCTTCTGACTATTTAATAATAATAATAATAATAATATATATTTCTGATATCAAAAAAGTTACAGTCGTCAACAAGTTTACAAAACTTAAATAATAGATTAAACACAAATTTCAATAATAATATATCACATAATTACATGCATTACAATATCTCATAAGTACGTACATAATACACTACAATATCGCATAATAAATTCATAATATTCATATACATAATAAACATAGATATATTAAAAGTGAAATAATATAAAGTAAAAATAAAAAACAATTTAATAAGAATACACTGAAGTAAAATACGTGACCATATCAAAATATATGATTTAAATATTCTTCATAGGAATAAAAACAATTTTCTAAAAGAAGGTTATTTACCTTTTTTTTATCTGACTTAAGAGGCAAGGAGTCAGATCTTAAGTCAACGGGTAGCTTATTAAAAAATTTAACCCTTAGATATAAAAATGATTTCTGAACTTTTGAAAGTCTGTATAGGGGTAGACGTAGTAAATCGTTATTCCTTGTACTATGCTGGTGCAATTCACCCTGTCTCACAGAATCATTCCTGCCTTTAATGAAAAGTAAACATTGTAGTATAAAGCAACATGGTAGAGTCATAATTCTGAAAGTCTTAAACAGTGGTTTGCAATGTTCCAAATAACCAACCTGTGCTATAGTCCGAATAGCCCGTTTTTGTAAAATAAATATTCTTTGAGAATGACATGAACCTCTCCAAAGGAGGATCGAGTAAGACATAATAGGCATTTACGATAATTGGAGCGCTACATACCGCAATGTATCAGAGCGTTCGATAATAAGAACATATCTACCGAACCGCGTTCGGTAAATGTATCGAATGTATTCGCTACATCTACCCGATCCAAAATTTATGGATCGACTACATCGGTTGGTAAATGCGGTATAACCTTAAAATATGATTAAAAAAACTTAATTTTTGACATTTTGTGAGTATTTGAGAAAAATGAAACCCTTCACTGACGAAAATAATGAAGAAATTTTAGATGAGGACGGAAACATTTATGTATATGTATAATGAATTAAGTAAGTAAGTAGGTATACCTAAATATGCAATACATATAAATGTTTTTTTACTTTCCATTTTGACATGGCGAGAGCAGTATGGACTATGGACTTTCTTATGAATAAGCATAAAATAAAAAAGTAATTCAATTTTCAATTATTTATTAATTAGTCAAGTGATGCTTTAGGTTACATTTGAAATTTTGCGTTCGGTAATTCTTAGCTCGGTAGATGTATTGACATAAAACAGCTGATTACCGTAATGTACCAGGATACATTACCCGCTCCAATTATCGTAAATGCCTAATGCTATGAAACAAGGCGAAATATGCCATTTTTACATAAATCGGGGATATCGAGTTAGTCAACTGTCTCAAAACATAAATTAGATTATTATTAAGCAATTTACAACTGAACCAAAAGAGGGCAACACCGCCGTGCAAAATCCGCAAGGTAGGGATTTTGCCGTATAAATTGTGTCTTGCTGACTTTACTGATGATACTGCTACTTTTACTGAATGCACTAAATGAGCCTTTAGAATGTGTATTTTAGTTTGATTATCATTTCTTAAATATGAGTATATGTATGTAAATTGTAAAGACAGAATAATGCTTAAATACCTACCTGTGTCTTCTTTTATATTCTATATTTTTTTAAATATGTTTAATTGATTTTTATTTTATTAATATTGACACCAAGATAAAAGGTTATAAAGTTGCTGCTGTAAGATTGCTCAGAAGTATAATGAAGTTAGCAGCAATGGAAACTTTTATTTTAATATTGATTTATTATATTAATAATAAAGTTTTCGTAATGCTTTATACTTCTGTATATTTTTCGATATCTTGTGCATGATAAATGGTAACTGAATGTTCTTATATATTTCTTCCACAGGAGAAATAAAATAAAATTCCAGAATATGTTTCTATCCCAAAAAGTGTCGTCTTATGAACATATGCATTAAGGGTCAATTTCCAGTGAGATTGAATGCAACCCGTCTGTCATGACAGTAGTACGTACGGTTGCATAATATGTGCCGTCTCACTAATGTGGTCCATTTTATAATGTAATTGGTTTTAGTTTTTTTTCGTTTTATTTAAATAACTGTTCATAAATGAGATTTGCTCATAACATAAAAGATAATCAGTATTTAAAAGTAAATATATTTTAAAAGTAAATACGCTGTATTATTGATGACGTATAGCGGCCATTTTTATTAACCCTGGTCAAGGCGCTGTATCCAAACAAACTATTTATATATTATGTATTTTTTGTTTTAAAAGTATTATCGAGCAATATAATAATATAATATCAATAATTGCTAGATATGTCCCTTTTATTAAATATTTTTAATCTTCTTAATCTTAAAGTTTGTTTGGATACAGTGCTGTGACCTACGACATTGACTAAATATACCAATGCCTACGATAATAAATGGCGACTTGACGTCACACTAATAGCCCATATAGTAACTATACTCGGGCCAAAAAGAGTAGTCAGTAGAGCCAGGGGCGTACGGATTTACGAATTTCATAAATTCCATAATTCGAACAAATGAAAGCGGATTGTGTTAATTATGCATGAGTATGAGTTACCATGTCTTAAATTTTAAATAATATGCTTACATCTGGCAACATTATCTCCACGAATTAGGTATAGCAACGCAGTTGAACAATGCACATCCGTTGCGTTGCAGCATATGTGACGCCACTGAATGCGCTACGATAGACTTGCTCGACGACCTTCCTAGTAGTCGAACAAATTATTGGGTAGAAGGCGCCACGTTCAAACATGTACTCTATTTGGTTGACTATAGCAATTACACATAATAACCTAGTTGTGGTTTTTGTCTCTGGTAGGCGGATAAAACTTGATATATTTCTTTGAATTATATGGGATTATATGGTAAAACGAGCTGCCGCTTCTGTATTCCATAACAGCTAAATGCTTTGAAGAATTGCCGATAACTTTTTGCTCTACTGACTACTCTTTTTGGCCCGAGTATAGCTATATCAATAACGATCTGGGCAGGTAGTCTTATAGAAGTGTTGCTTTCTTTGCAAGAGTGATGATCCTTGATTTGAGTCAGTTTTTAAAATTGAAGCCGCCTGTTTATAATTATTAATTAGTGCATATAAAATAGGTAGGTTATAGGTAGTGTTGCTTTCTTTGCTATACTGAAGACAACGGGTGATGATCCTTGATTTGAATTTGAGTTTTTAAAATTAATCTCTGTTTATAATTATTGATTAGTGCATACAAAATAGCGAGGTTATTGGTAGTGACAAGTGCAGATATACAGGGTGAGTTCACTTTAAATACAATAAATTTAAGGATCGATAGAACACATGAAAATAATTGGGATCCCGTTAAAAAAAAATCTCTAAAATGTCCCATTAATAAGATACAGGGTGTTGAAGTTTCAATTTTTTTAAAGTTTTTCTTATTTAACTCCCGAACGAAAAATAATATCAACTTCAAATTTACTACGAAAGTTTAGTATATCAACAGCCATATTTCAAGTATGAAATCATCGGGCTACATATACTGGGTGGTTGAGTTTTCGGTACCATTGAACCTTCTTTCCGCCCCATTTTTTTGTCAGTACGCCACTGATTATTATTGATAGGTGTATTAATACCGCTGCCGTCTTATGAAACTTTTTTTTCTCTTGCAAAATTTCGATATTTTGCTTCGTTTAGAAGTTATGGAACAAAACGTAATTGTTTGCACATTTGTCGATTTTAGATAAATAAATTTATTTAACTGCCACATGTTACTAACATATTAAATTTCTAGATAATTTGGTATATTAGAAGAAGAATATTCCTGTACTGCTGCGTTGGCATTTCCGTTGCAAAAGCCATAGACGAAATGAATATCGGCATATTCAGCATTTGTAAAGTATTGTGGCATGACGTTTATAAAATGATACTACTTATTGTACTTCGCAGTTCTATCTGAAATTATTTCAACTATGTAGTAGTGTCCTTCTGCACCAAATTCGTACAATGTTCAAAGAGAATGAATTTCCGGCCCTGTGCACCGTCCGTCTCTGTGCTTCACTGCTCACAGCGCCCTCTATGGTTCACACTCCGAGGCCGGTGTTCCTTTGTGAATTGTGACGTCACTGTGATTTTTTGTACCAAAGAACGTGCAAGGTAAAAATTGCTTCTGTTAAAAATGGGAAAATCCGATAAGAAAAATAAAAGGAGGCGAGTTCTTAAACTCAAAAAGAAACTTAAGCGACTAATAGAAGAGTATGAAACCAGCTCGAGTAAGTGATACTTCATCATTGCAAGGTTAAAAATCTCAAATAAATATACTTTGAGAACGGCGTTCAACATGGCGACTGTAAAAATTGAATATTGAATATTCCTTGAGAGTTTAAACAAGCACACACATGTGTTGCTCTAATTTAATTCCCATTGTTGAGGCACTCCTCACTCCAAGCTTTTACACATGTATAAAGCATAGGCAAACTAACAAAGGTGGCTCATATCATCTACCTGGTTTGTCTAAACAAAAAGGGAACACTCGTGGGGCTTACCTGTTCACATGAATCAGGCACACCCTTATTTACATTTATATATGTGCATATGTGAATATATATACATAATCATAAATAATACATTCACTTTACACATTTTCGCTATAATGTATTATTTTCCTTTAAAATAGGTTCCAGCTATAATACAGATAGCACTTCTGATATGGAGGAAGATTGTGATAAGGACCCCATATGGGTAGAAACCTTAAGCGAGCCTGAACACAATGACCCTATGAATTCCACAGTTTCTCAAGGAGACCAAGTCCCAGTAGAACTGCTTTCACTTTTAGGAGCAAACCCCATAGAAAATACAACCGAGGGGCCGGAAATACATCCGTAGATCTCGGCTCGATGGGAATTCTTTCTACGAAAAGGGTTTCAGAACAAGGATGAAAGGAAAGTGCTCATGGAAAAATATACCATAGTAAAAAATTGCACGGCACTCAAACCACCTCAACTCAATAAGGAGGTCCAAGCTTGCTTAAGTGAGGTCGTAACCAAACAGGACAATTTCCTGACGAAAATTCAAGATCAACTAGCAGCAAGTTTGAGTGCCTTGGCAATACCAACAAATCAGTTATTTTCTAACCCGAAGGAGGAAACTAACCCTTTACTGGCAAATTTAGCAGATGCTGGCCAGTTGCTTTGTGATATTCAACATTCGATCTCATTACATAGGAGGTTTTTGATAGGACCGAGTTTGAACCCAGCTATAAAGAAAATTGTAGAAGAATCACCCGTTGACAACTATCTGTTTGGCGAAGGGTTCTCGAACAACATTAAACAATCTAATGAGCTTAAGAAAACTACAATGGAATTAAAAATAGCGAAACCAATCAGTAAGAATCGATATGATTATGGAACAGCAAGCACATCAAAAAACTATTTAAACTCCAAGCGTCAACCTCAAAACTTCAAGAAGAAAACCTCTTGGAGAAAAGAGGGGAGGGGGAAGCAGAAAGACAATCACAATGTAAAACAAGAAAGAAGCAGGAAGAGAATTTACCCACATCAACGTTAGAGGTAAACACAAAATACTCAGGTAGATTAAAAAAATTTGGCCCCGAATGGGAAAATATCACTAGTAATCCTCTAATTTTGAGTTGGGTACAGGGTTATAAGATTAGTTTTACAAAAGTTCCTAATCAACAAATAATGTCACATGCCCATATAGGACATACTGAGCTGGCTCAATACCAAAGGAGCATTGATCAACTTCTAAACATAGGTGCCATAAACGAATGCCGGCATACAATCGGCGAATATATTTCTCCTTATTTCTTACGTAAGAAACCTAATGGAGAATTCAGATTTATTCTGAACTTAAAGGGACTTAATAAATTCATCACACCACCACACTTTAAATTGGAGGATTACAGAACTGTTAAAAAACTAATAATGAAACATTCCTATTTAACATCAATTGATTTAAAAGATGCATACTTCCTTATACCCATCGACAAGGAGTACAGGAAGTTTTTAAGATTTAATTATAACGGCACGCTGTTTGAATTTAGATGTTTACCATTCGGCCTGAACACTGCCCCGTATGTATTTACGAAACTGATGAAACCAGTATTAAAACTTTTACGGACACATGGTATAACCTGTGTGGCATATCTTGATGATTTTTTAATCATCGGCAGGACCAAGGAGGAATGCCACATCAATACCTGAAAAACAATTAAAGTTCAGTTCAGTTCAGTTCAGACCCAGGTTCAGTATGCACTGACGCTTTTACAGCATCGTGGGAAGGCATATATTTTTATGCTTTTCCACCTTTCTGTCTAATAACACAAGTGTTGGAAAAAATAGTAAGGGAAAAGGCTCATGGAGTTATGATCGTACCACAGTGGGAAGGTCAACCCTGATACCCACTTTTCTGTAGTTTACTGACCCAACCACCGATATATTTCAAACCAAATAAAAAACTTTTGCTTTCACCTTTCAGGCACCCTCACCCCCTCTGAAAGAAACTTACATTGATTGCCGGTCCTTTATCAGGACATCATATCAACGAAGAGGCTTTCCTGAGACAGGAATCCATGCTATCTTGAGTTCAGTATCAACAAGCACTTTAAAACAATATGACTGCTGTTACCGAAGATGGCATAAGTTTTGTTCAATTAGGAAGGCTGACTCCTTAGATTATAATTTGGAAAATTTAATTCAGTTTTTAGACTTGGTATATGAAAATGGAAACTCATATTCCCTTATTAATATCTATAAATCTGCATTAGCACTTGTGTTACTTGTGGCTAAGAAAGATGAATACTTTATTAAAAGATAGGTACCTAAAAGGCATCTATAATGAAAATCCATCGAAACCCAAATATTCTTACACCTGGGACCCCCAACAAGTGTTAAAATATCTAGAGGATCAATATCCATCAGAAAACTTATCTCTTCATGATCTAACATTAAAAATGGTTACCCTATTAGCATTAATATCTGCACACAGAGCGCAATCTCTAGCTAATATAAAAATAAGTAATATCAAAACATTTACAGACAGAATTGAAATAATGATAACTGACAGAATAAAAACATCAAGCCGAACAAACGTGCAACCACTCATAATAATTCCTTTCTTCTTGGAAAATCCAAAACTATGCCTAGCCTCAATCATACAGCATTATATTGATAAAACCCGACCTTTAAGGGGCATCGGAGAAGACAAACTTATTTTAACACATAAAAATCCATGGCGTCCTGCTACCGCTCAAACAATAAGCCGATGGATTAAGGACACCCTTAAGCGAAGCGGCATTGATATGTCCATGTACTCTGCGCACAGTACACGCCACGCAGCCACCTCGGCTGCTCTTCGAGCAGGAGTGAACATTGAAGAAATAAGGAAAAGAGCAGGTTGGACAGAAACTTCAAGAGTATTTAGTGTTTTCAACAACAAGCCGATTGAGGCTAAAAAAGACATCTTTGCAAAGGCTGTATTAAAAGGGACCAATACTAGTTAAGCTTTATGTTATATAACAATCCAGATTATGTTAATCATAGTTAGGTGTAGCTAACACTTGCCTATATTTTGTTTTTTAGTTCATCATTTACCTTATTAACAGACTGTTAGTCTAGGAAATAAGTTGTTTTAGTTTGTCATAAATATATCGTGTATGTACATTTATGTATACTTTGGCATAAATTTAGTATGAGGGTATCATTTTTCGGCATCATGAATGTCAAGTAAGACAAGAAAATCAAATTTTTTTTTATACTACAGAAGTAATTTATTACCAACCCTACACCTAGATCGCATAAAACTCTGAACATCTGCATAGTTGAAATAATTTCAGATAGAACTGCGAAGTACAATTGAACGATCAAATGACTTACCTGTAAGGAAATTTGATCCAAATTGTATGAGCAGTTCTATCTGAAATTATTTATCACCCACCCGCAAAACGCTCCCCCTTTATCCCCCTAGCGATCTAGAAACCTTTAAACAAAGTGACGTCACAAAGGAACACCGGCCTCGGAGTGTGAACCATAGAGGGCGCTGTGAGCAGTGAAGCACAGAGACGGACGGTGCACAGGGCCGGAAATTCATTCTCTTTGAACATTGTACGAATTTGGTGCAGAAGGACACTACTACATAGTTGAAATAATTTCAGATAGAACTGCTCGTACAATTTGGATCAAATTTCCTTACAGGTAAGTCATTTGATCTTTCAATTAGAAATTGAATAAGGCCCGATATGCGTGATTTAAATTTACAAGCTTGCACTTGGATCAGTTTGACATAACGGAAAACAAATAGTTAATAATGAAAACTCAGAGCCACCTATTACGTGTAGTTAGTTTAAAGGATCTTTTATTACTTACTGCTTGCTTTCTGTCTAAAACTTCAGTCAAGCTGGATTGGTGTGAAAATGGGACAAACTGTATTATCCTCATGATGCTAATTTTAATGAAAATTATATTCTTCTAATATACCAAATTATCTAGAAATTTAATATGTTAGTAACATGTGGCAGTTAAATAAATTTATTTATCTAAAATCGACAAATTATGTGCAAACAATTACGTTATGTTCCATAACTTCTAAACGAAGCAAAATATCGAAATTTTGCAAGAGAAAAAAAAGTTTCATAAGACGGCAGCGGTATTAATACACCTATTAATAATAATCAGTGGCGTACTGACAAAAAGATGGGGCGGAAAGAAGGTTCAATGGTACCGAAAACTCAACCACCCAGTATATGTAGCCCGATGATTTCATACTTGAAATATGGCTGTTGATATACTAAACTTTCGTAGTAAATTTGAAGTTGATATTATTTTTCGTTCGGGAGTTAAATAAGAAAAACTTCAAAAAAATTGAAATTTCAACACCCTGTATCTTATTAATGGGACATTTTAGAGATTTTTTTTTAACGGGATCCCAATTATATTCATGTGTTCTATCGATCCTTAAATTTATTGTATTTAAAGTGAACTCACCCTGTATACTTGTTAAGGGTGAACTAATACTATTTAGATTTTTTATCTTTACCAGAATAGCAAATAAAAAATAAAAAGTAGGTAGCGTTGCAATTTAAGACAACAAAGTTGAAGTTACTTCTAGTTCTTCATGCCAACTTTTTTTGAAAGTTTGTGAGTTTGAAAATTTTATTATGGAAAATTACATTTTCCTATGTAACTCGATCGGTAGATATCATGTGATACAATTAGTTGACTAGAGTAATTAGAAATTTTTGTGACATAGTCATTTTTGTCTCTTTTTTGGAAATTAGGCAATGAGGCATATTTACTCTGAGTAACATGTTTCACCGCTGTGAGAATCCCATCAGGTATTTAAAGGCAGGGCTTCACCAAACTGGGCTAGCCCCGGTGGCACGTGCCGGCGGCTTGCTTAGATTTAATTTAATAAATTAAATTAATTAAAATTCCAAATGCCGCATAGGCCCATTGCCTATTTTGGTGTAGTCAAACTTAATTTCTCGGCAAGGCCACTGATGGCCACTGCAGGGCTAGCCCAGTTTGTTGAAGTCCCGCCATAACAATTAATACATCAATTAGAATCACAAAATATCCTTTTATATAATTGTGCTGATATCAATTAGGGTATTTTCGAATGATCTCCAGCTGTTAAGGTAATTAAGGAAAATTTCATAATTATAATCTTATACTTTAACTTAAATACTGCTATTATTTTGTTGATTTATAAATGATAAATGTCATTAGGAAAAAATTACACATCTGTTGGATGAACCGGTGAATAAAGGCGGAAATAGACTGTTATCACGTCACGTGAGCTCACGTGCTATCACGTTTACAAATTTAAACCGGTATATCATGCTTAGAAACATACTACTGTCATGTCTTATCATACCACATACTATTTTCTATGGTCACTCGGGCAGTTTATCTTTGTTTTCAAAGATGGAAAGTGCCAGCTCAACTTGTTCTTCAGATTGGGAAGATGAAATGGAAACTGTGGCTGTTTTTACAATTCTCGATGAGGAAAAAAAAATTCGAGAAGAGCGTGGATCCACGACATAAATAGAAAAAGAGAACAATTGGGTGAATTTCATAGATTAGTTCAAGAATTACAAAAATTTATTTTCGAATGACCAAAGAACAATTTGATTTTTTACATGGGCTTATTAAAAACGACATACAAAAACAAAATACCCAACTTCGAATCCATGATTGTACAACACTTCATGTTCCCTGACTTTTTCTATTAAAATCTCATTCATTTTCAATTTTAAATAAAGCACCAAACCATAAACACAAGGAATCGTGAGGGTACGTGAGTCGAAAATGTGTGGATTTCCAGAAAACAAAAACATGCTGTTACGCGTGAGGATGGTAACGTGATGTGATACGCATGAGGTGACTTCAGTGTGATTCTGATACATTAAAGTACCATGTAAAACGACACTGCGCACATTTCACCCGTGACGTGAGTTTACATGATAGCACGTGAGCTCACGTGATGTGATAACAGTCTGTTTCCGCCTTAAAGCTACTCGTCCTATATATTAATATTTCAATTGTTTCTTGTTGAAATATAATGGTTACCTACAATTCCTATAAATGTACAATATACAGCGTGATTAGAAATGTGACACAGTCTTGAAATAGACACTGCTTGTATTTTTATTGACCACCTAGAACTCCCAAATCTAGTGCCCTAAAAATAGTTTTAAACTGGTGCTACTTAGTAAAGAATTATCTTAATAAACCACACGCCACCATGAAATTGAAACAAACCATAACTGAAATTCAAGCAATTGATGCTCCTTATATTATTTTCACATGATGGGCGATAGCGTCGTAAAATATTAACACATTCTGTTACTATACTATGCACATGTACTATGGATTTACTTATTTTTTAATTACTTTATTTCTTAATTACTATTATTTCTTAAGATATTAGGTAGGTACCTCTTTTATACATATCTAGAAAATAACAAAAGAAAGAATATTGTAACCATTTATTGTTTATTTCCAAATTTCAAGTCATAACTAAATATTAAAAATGCTCTTATTGATTATAATATAATATTTGCCATTTTTTCTTCAGTTGATAATCTAAAATTAGTTGTCAAAACTATTTATAAGTGATAAATTGCACCTATGTAAGCTGTAGGAGTAGAAAGCAATATTTTTTTAATTAAAGTGGTTCCATATCAAAATCATCCATTTGATCTATTTATTTTTTTTGGCTAAACTATGCCAAATTAACTAAGCCAAACAGAAATATTTATATTGAGTGGTTCCTTTTATAGTTCTTACAAACAATCTGTGAAAGGATATTCTGGATGAGCTTTAATACTGAAACAAAAAAATATAGATAGAATTTGTTAGAACAATTTCTTTTTCTAGCATAACCAACACAATTTAAAATGTCAATACACAACGTTCCAATATCTTTATTATTAATATTTGGAATAGGCCATTCAGGAATGGTTATTTTGAGCTATAATAAATTAAATTGCTTACGCAGTCCGAGTAACGTAAAAAATTTTTTTTGAAAATTTAAAAAATAAATGAGCATGGTGTTTGAAATTTAGAAATAGAAGGAATTTCTTAATTCATTATGCTTCTAATGCAAGGAGTGCTTAAATATTTTAATTATTTGCAAAAGAATAAATATACAAAAATGTTGGTAAACTATATACAGATCGTGCCAACGGACTAGGAACACGACTAGCGGTAGTATTATTTACATGATAAAACTATACCTTTATTAGGTGTTAGTAATTAATAACTTACTTTTTAAATAAAAATGCGAAGTCTATGATGCGTAAATTAGCGTCTAAACCATTTAATGCCTCCATATCTTCGTCGCTCAGTTCAAAATCAAGAATGTTTATATTCTGACGAAGTCTAGCAGGACTAATACTCTTGGGGATGACAACTATACCATTTTGTACAATGTGCCTTAATAATACTTGAGCAGTAGATTTATTATATTTTCCGGCTATATCTATAACCACTGGATTACCCAGAAGATCAGGTGTCCTAAAATTGTGTTATATCAATTTTCTAAATTAAAGTTTAGTTTAAAATTTTTCGTGTAATTTATTTTTTTTATCAATTTGTTCTACTTATAGATACTTGATATCATCATACGGCGTCCACTTTTTCAATGAGACACCCTGTACATGTAGAAATAGTCGAGGTAATAAGGCAAAAAGTTCCTATTAAAATGGAACATTCCAGTAAGTACCTATATTTTAACATTTTAACACAAGTCATATTCTGGTTGCATTTATGTTATTTTGAAAAGTATATTATAATTATATGATAAATATGATATTGGCAGGAAAAATTTTGAATTTTAGTTTTCATTTCAGATTACTATACAAAAGCCGTAAATATTAATATTATTGTTATTCGCTTCATCCCTTGATCTTTTTCCTGAATATTAAAAGCGAGTGGAAGTTTCTTTTTAATAATAAAACATTGGGGAGTTCAGCTCCTTTCTTATGGTGGATCCAGGGCGCTCCCAAAAGGATATTTCGAAATATTGCAAGACCAGGACGACTACTGCTATTGGTTTCCCTCAAACAACTACGACGATATCCATTTTTAAAATTTTCGCGTGTTAAGTGAGAAAATATGTTTTTTTGCAATTTTGGTATTTATTTGACTTTAAAATTATCACTTTAAAGTTAGGTACCTATTTTTGTTTATTCCTTTTCTATATCGTAATTTTAAAATTCGTGTTTCCCTATTTTTGCCTCGTTTTAATTCGCTTCTGTGAGTAAATGAGCAAGAACAAGTTTAAGTCAAACCGGAAAAAAAGTCATTCCCAAATATTTCCCGAAATTAAGTAGGTCAAATAAAACGTAGGTTTAGGTATACCTACTAGAGTTCATTTGCGTCATAATAGTTATTTGTGTATCAAGGACGTAAAGTTGACCTTTTTGTGCCGAGGCCAAGCAAACTTCGGATAAGAGCGGGAAAGATCATTTGGCCAAGGTGCACACATTTTTTAATCTTTAAGCAAATATATGAGGCCGTGAAGTAAATGCGGCCATGAAGTCACAGAGAACACCGAACATACATGAAGTGAATAAAAGCTGCCAAAAAATAAAATTGACAAATGAGTACAAAGAGATGACACTTTAGAACTCTAATGGATTCGTGAAACGTCACTTTTTGCAGGTGCCTAAATTTCAGTTGGAAATAAAATCTAAAATAAGCCAAGGATGAATTGTAGATTAGTCACTATAGAGAATTCAAGTACGCCGAAATTTTTTCCCAGTGGAATCGAAAAGGAAATTTCAAATTTAGTCCGGAAAATGTGACATTAGCCACCCAGGGTCCATTTCCGCAGTGAATTGTTTTTACTAGGGAGGTCGCAATAAAATATTTCAAAGGGGTAGAAAAAAAATACAAAACTGCACGGTTAAAAATGTTTTGCCAACTGATTCAACTGAATAAGGCTTCTCAAAATCGACGCTTATTGTGTTTCATTTCTGACAGAAGACTAACTGGTAAATTATTTATAGGAGGTTAAAATGGTTTTGGATTTAAATACTTGTGACAATTTATATTTAATGAATTTTAGGAGATAAAATTTATGGTATCCATTTGTCGCTGGCTTAACTAAACGAAAGTATAAATAGAATCCTTTAACAGCTAATTGATCATTATTTGCTATTTGGTATTTGGTTTATAATAATTATTTACCAGTACTTTTCGGACGAACAATTATGAACAAAATAAGCAATTGAATATCATAAACAAAAAACAAACGAAACTGTCATGATATTCTTCTTAAGATGTTGAAGTCGCGTTTATATACAGGGTGTCCGGAAAAAGGAAGCCAATCCGGTAACCATGAATTCTTTGAGCAAAAATAATAGGACTTTCATAATGCCATTTTTCATTTTAGATCCCCATGTTCGATATACAGGGTGTCAAAGTTTGAGGTTTAAAAATGATTTTTTTTAATAACTCGATTATTTCAGAAGATATTTCTTTAAAATTTGGTACGGTGCTTCAACTTAAAGTGCCACATGTTTTGAAAGACCAAAAACGAAAAATAATTGTCAAATATTCAAAATAGAGGGGTCCAGTACCCATTGTCCCCCCAGTTTTTTAGTGCCTGCACACCAATGACTAAAATTATCTTTTTTAAGATAATCATTTTGGATTATTTTTTGTCTTTTAACAAATTTTGATAAAATACTTCGTATTAGAGATAAGTTGATAAATATTGGTCCTTAATTGATTGGTGCCTACGCGGCTTGCGGTAATAAGTATCATAATTTTCAAATATCTGTAAATGAAATCAGCCGCTTTTGTAAATAAATGGCAATAATAAAGGACTAGCCAAAAATAACTACATATTTCTAAAGTCACTGGCACAGACAAAAAATTAGTATGCTCAATGGATTCAACAATCTATTATTAATTTGGTTATAAATTAGAAGCATTATTATAACAAGATAACAATATTTTAAAGCACCTTATTTTCATTAGAAACAGAAAAACAGTAGAAATAAAAAAATAGCTAGTCTAAAGAAATTGATCGACATGACCTCCATATTTTTGTAAACACATACGAGCTTTCTTTATTAAAAAAAAAAATCTTCGACTATGAAAAATATTTGATTTCAACCTGTACTGCTCTCCAGCTTGAAGGATTCTTTCTCTTAAACGATTCTCACTCAAAATCAGAAACATATATATACAGGGTGTTCCAGTTTTTTGTAGCAGGACTTTAACAGTCGATAGATATTTGAAAATTATTAAAAAAAGTTCATATAAACATAGGTTCAAAAATGCTTAGTTTTCGAGATACAGGGTGTTAAAGTTTGAAAATAAATATGGATTTATATTTATATTTCCAGAATGCTAAGAAGTATCGAATCCAAACTTACCAATTCTTTACATACAATTTAGAGGCTTTTTAGAATAACAAACTACTACTTTACTTAACCATGGGCGTAGATATATGGATTTACCAAGACTCTTTTTTACAAAAAAGTAGTACGCCACTGATATTTTCCAATATTTCCTGTTTAATTCAATAAAGTAAGAAAAAACAAAAATTTAATGTCTCTTGGCACTTTTTGATATGACAAGCCGTTGTTTGGAAAATTTACATTTAATCTTTTGATGCACGCCTCTGGACGAATTTTAGACAAACTTGAAGTCGCTCAGAATTTCACCAAATTTGATGGTGCCAAAAGTCTCTTAAAAAGAAAGAATGAAACATTTAAAATATTTATTGTAAAAGTATTATCTTGTAAATCAAAATTTTTATAACACAAATGTATTAAAACGCAACGGTCGAACTAAAATAAATTATTAGAAACACAAACACAAAATCTAGCAACATGTAAAAGTGTCTTACTTCATTACAAGCATAGCGATGTTTCATTCTTTCTTTTTAAAAGACTTTTCTTACCATCAAATTTGGTGAAATTCTGAGCGACTTAAACTTTGTCTAAAATTCGTCCAGAGGCGTGCATCAAAAGATTAAATGTAAATTTTCTGAACAACGGCCTCTAAATTGTATGTAAAGAATTGGTAAGTTTGGATTCGATACTTCTTAGCATTCTGGAAATATAAATATAAATCCATATTTATTTTCAAACTTTAACACCCTGTATCTCGAAAACTAAGCATTTCTCAACCTATGTTTATATGAACTTTTTTTAATAATTTTCAAATGTCTATCGACTGTTAAAGTCCTGCTACAAAAAACTGGAACACCCTGTATATATAAGTACACAAAATCTTATCTCTAAAACGAAGCATTTTATCAAAATTTGTTAAGAGATAAAAAATAATCCAAAATGAATGTGTATCTCAAAAAATATAATTTAAAAGTCATTGGTGCAGGCACTAAAAAACTGGGGGAGACACTGGGTACTGGAAATATAAATTTTGGTTCGGACGCCCGGACGTATATCCTAATCACTATAGAACCGGGCGCCCGTACGAATACACCTACTCCCTTAAGTAAAGATGATAGTGAAGATAATATTGTGTAACAATTGAAAAAAAATTGTGTAAGATATATGGATAAAAGCGTTTTTCTTACCTTCCCTTCGTCTGGCGATTTAAAAGTCCCATTACACGGCGTGTGGAGTGACGCGGCTTGCATGCGACTTGACGCGCCACACGCCATGAGAACAGGTCGATACGCGGTGTGCTGGTTCCCGTCGATTTGGTAAATTTGCACACTTCAAAAGAAAACATATCAGGCGGCATGAAACTTGGCAGTTAAAGTCTGTTTCATCTTTCTAAGACACTCAAAAAAGGCGGCTTTGTTTGATGTCGATAAAAACCTCAAACGGGCCGGGTGTTTTTATAAGTCTTAGAAAAATGAAACCGACTTTACCAGGCCTCGAATTCGTGATCGTCGATCGAGCGCTTCGGCGCGTCACTTCACAGAGTCCACACGCCAGGCGCGTCTCTACACACGCCGTATAATGGAACCTTTATGCATTTATACGAAAAACTTCAGTCTCGGTCATTTTGTTAGATATAACTATTATTTAACAACTATTATGTAACGACGGTATTTCATAATCAAATAAGACGTTAAAGACGAATCATCATTTATTGTATTGCCCAGTGAAGTTACTCTAGTAGGTATCGTTTCTGTATTATTGAAATTACCTTCTGATCGATTCATATCGGTAAAAAAATAGTATATTAAAGTATAAGTGGATATTAAGGTCTTTAAAACACGCGCGATTTTGCCGGAGTGCTCGAAATAGAGCAAGTGTTTTAAAGATCAGTTATCCACGAATACTTACGCTATTTTTTTTATTGGTACACTTTGAAATCATGAATAATATTAGTATTAATACTACAAAAATGGAAATAAGAACTAATAATGTAAAATGATTAAATTCGTGATGTGGCATCAGTATACCTTTAAGTAGTTGTCATCGAAATGAGAAAAACAAAAATTAATTTGCAATCTGTTATATAAGATTAATTGTTGTCATCACAGTTAAAGCTTTTGAAACATTTATTTTGTTAGTAATATTTTATTTGACGTTACAAGATACTTCTGTCAGATCAATAATTAAAAAGTTGACATTTACACTTCACGTTTCTCGGGTTATTCAGTGAACTATATTCACTGGGTTATTGGTAAGTTTAAAACACGCGCGTTTTAGTTGGATTTAAACACGCTGAGGCAAAATAGGGTACCAATAAAAAAAATAATTTTTTTATTTTGCTTACCTATTTAAAGTAAAGTAAAGTAAAGTAAAGTAAAGTAAAGTAACAGGAAAAAAATAATTCTAGCTTGTCCGGAATTGCTCTCGCTAACAACAATTCTAAATGACTTGTCGACTGGCCTATAAATTTCCAGTGAATTTAATTTTCAGAAAACGTATCTAATAGTGATTTAAGGCTCTGGTAATTTTCTGAAGTTAATTAAGGGGGAATTTCATATTTATTGATCAATAACTATCACAAATTATTAATGTGTGCTGAATTAATGATTATGCTAACCTTCCAAGCAAGCGTGTAAAGTGAAAATCATGGATATAACTTTTAACATACATGACAGAACATTTTTAAGATACACTTACTCCATGCCCAATTTAGTTAAACCTGGAGAGCCCAAAGGTGAATAAGCTGTGACAACAATTTTGTTCTCCTTACAAAAATCTACGAGTGCCTTTTGTTGTAGATATGCATGATGTTCGATCTGTAAGTTGCAAGGGGGTATTTTGGAGTTTTCCAGAAGCCTACGAATTTGGTCGATGTTAAAATTCGACACGCCAATTGATTTCGTTAAACCATCATTTACAAGTTCCTCCATTGCCTGTAATTATTTGCATGCGTTATTTATTTTAAAAGCTGAATGTGCAATATCCACCAATATGTTTAAATATTTAAAATAAGGTGCTTAGTGGATAACTACGAAAATGTTTTGTATTAAATTAATATGTTATTAATCTAAAAAAGTAGTATACAGGGTGTTATTGAACTTTGGGAAAAAAATTTAACTGCATGTTATTTTTGATGTTTTAAAACAAGTACAGCATAAATAAATTGAATATCTGAAGAAAAAATCTAGTTTAAAATCCGAATAATTATTGTATTTGTTTGAGAATCACTTATAATAAAAGATTTATAGCTGCGAACAAATTCTGTCTAGCTTCACCATAAATTAATATCATGTCGACAATTTTAGAATTCAAATAAACATGACGACGGCCATAATCTTCTTCGTTGTCATCCATAACACACACCTCGACACATACACTTAAAATGGGGTATATCTGTTTTAGTGCATTCTGTGAGTCGGAAAAAACCTCGAAAAACACAAGTATTTGGGGAGTCAACCAAAATACTTTCCTTCCCCGTTTTCGAGGATGTTGAACACGATGGTGATGTTGCCTCTGCTCCCCGAGTTGACCCTACCCCCCAAACGGCCAAAAAACCACCCGCAATGGGGGAGAATCGCGTATTTGACGTCTTCTAACGGCAAAACTTATGTCACCCCCCGTTTTCGAGGATGCTGAACTCGATGGTGATGTTGGTTATGCTCTCCGAGGCGAACCAGCCCCCCAAACGGCCAAGGGGGTGAAAAATGTGTTTCGTGTTACAAACGAGAAAACCCGCGTTGTCTCTCGTTTTTGAGTGTGCTGGATAAGAGAAAATATTACCAAGTCACCTCGATCCCCGCGAACCCCTCGAGCGGACACAAACTACCCCTTTGACGCGCGGTTTTATGAGGTAAGTGAAGTAAGTTAAATCATAAACATTTTTATTGATGCATAAAATTACTTATTTACTGTATGTAAATATAAATCATTTTCAACATTTGTCGAGGTGATTTTTCTCTTGCCCAGCAACTCAAAAACCAGAGATAACGTGGATTTTCTCGTTTGTAGCACGAAACACATTTTTCACCCACTTGGAGGGTAGTTTTTGGCCGTTCGAAGAGTTGGTTCGCCTCGGGGATCAGAACTAACATTACCAACGTGTTCAGTATCCTCAAAAACGGGGGGTGACATAAGTTTTGCCGGTGGAAGACGTCGAATACGCAATTCTCCCCCTTTGGGGGCGGTGTTTTGGCCGTTTGGGGGGTAGGGTCAACTCAGGGAGCAGAAAAAACATCACCATCGTGTTCAGCATCCTCGAAAACGGAGGGAGGTGGTAGTTTGGTTGGCTTCCCAAATATTTGTATGTTCGTCCGACTCACAGAATGCACTATTTCCAGTGACTATCAAACATTTTATTGTGATTTTATTTAAATAAATCAAATGAGAATATATCTCTGTAAATAATCACTTTTGATTAGAAGAAATTCGTCATTAGATGTATTTGTCTATGAGTTTTATCTGTTAAATTTTTTTCCTAAAGTTCAATAACACCCTGTGCATTATTGTGCATATAACATAAACATAAACACACCACAGACATATAAAAATGTAAAAATCAGTATTGTGATTAACTGTACGTAGTATCAATAAATTAAATCCTCTGCCTTTCGAAATGTTAGTCAAATGCTTTATATTTTTTGCATGTTTACCTCAAACAGTTTCCGTGACCTCCACTCGTAACATAATAATAAAAAAAACATAAACAATGCATGAAGTTCCTAATTAGTAATTATTTCCATCTTTATTACAATAAAATTATTCTACATTTATCATATTCTATATCCTGCTTATTTCTGAATAGTTTAATTTAAAACATGATTAAAAATGAATTAATTGAGAGTATAGTGAATAAATAATATATCAAGTTGACAAAACTGTGTTCGTAATTCTTCGATTTCTTCGACATTATTTCTCACAATCAGTACAAGTCAAAATCAGTTACTTTATGTGAAATATATTATAATTGCTTACATGTAAATTTATAAAATCTAATAAACAAAAAATAGGTGTTGTATACCTATGTAGTTGTAAACAAGCATGCCATTGTCACAATATTAACCAATTAGATAAGTATTAATAATAATAATCGTTATTGATTAGTTTTTATTTTAAAAATTAAAAATATAAGTACCTTCCATATAGCAATGTGATCGGTGGTAACATCTAAATCCATAGTTCCATCATCTTTTTTGGGATATAGATCTCCCTCAATATATTTAAATCCAAACGGAACATGTACCAAATATAAATCTACATAATCCAGTTGTAGGGATTCTAGTGACTTTTTCATAAATGTCTGCACATGTTCTGGTCTCATAGCACAAGGAGGTAACTTTGTAGTCACAAATAGATCGTCCCCTATTAAATAAATAGTGATATTTTTGTAAGAAATTGTACAATACACTTATTTATTGGTCTTTTAGACTTTAGAGAATAATATAGCGGAGGTCAGAGGAGCCGGGATTTAGTGAAAAATTACAATATTTTGCAAAAGTTGCAAAACCAACTTCCCCCCATTTTCGAGGGTGCTGAACCCGAATATGACACTGAAAAAAGTTGCGCATCCCCTCAAACGGCAAAAAACCGCCGCTTTTTCGGTTTCCTCATACAGATGTTTGCCGGCGCGGGTTTTTGAACGTCAACTAATTTGACAGCCATGCCAAAGTCTACAGATAATCTGTAGACTTTGGCCATGCTACTACCAGTACTACCACAGTCTACTACTTCTTCTGGCAACAATTGCTTGTATGGCCCTCTTAGAGTTAATTACAGATTATATAAAAAATTTTTTAGTATAATTGGATTTTCTGAACTTCTTTAAATATCCTAAAACCGTATTTTCGTAATAGGGATGTAAATATTGTAAATGTAAACTATCGTTATTTGTTATTTTTAGCCGTAGAATTTGATAAAATGAAAAAAAATTGAGGGTTAAGGTGGAGTTAAGAAATGTAATGTTTTTCTGACATTTGAAAAAATTTATTTTTACATTATACCATTGAGTAAAAATAATAAAAAGGCACAATTGTCAAGGTTTCGAGATTTTAATATTGTATTTTGTTGCCAATATAGGCCAGTCATTTAATACATTCCAGTTCGCAAAAAAATCCAGTAGTTATGAATTTTTGATGTTGTTAGGATTCATATCAGCTGCATAAAACCAAGTTTGCAGCTTCGAAAAACTTGTGCGTTTTTTCCCCACCACGCAGCGAGTGGGGGAAAAAACACGATATTTTTTTACTTTTTTTAGTTTTTGGGATATAACTCGTAAATAATGGATCCTACGTAAAAAAGTAATCCTAGCTTTTTTCAATCCGATAAAATTTTCTTCATTTAGACAATAAGTGCAGCTTTGTACGACCAATAGGTTTTGAGATACAGGACTTCAAAAACTTGATTTTTTTTCTTTACAGCAAAACATTGTAACTATGTACAAGGTGTTTCCAAATTGACTACCATAAATTTAAGAGCTTGTAGAGAACGTTAAAATAAAACTAAAACCTTTATACAGTTTCGTCGGAAAACGCTTCGTTTTCAAAATACAGGGTGTTATAGTGTCGACTGGCATATCAGTTATTTAGCTATATCTCTAAACAGAGTAGGCAGAGGAATCTAAATTTTTGTGAGCGAGTGTTACTTAAGAATACTGATGACTAGATAATATTTTAAATCTGATACCACCATTCAGTGGCGTAGAAAAAGGGGAGTCCCAAAATCAAAAATTATGTGGATGCCGTGTAGTTGGCTCTCATATTTTAATAATTTATTACTCTGCAATGGTGAACTTACAAATTCTAATTTATGGGTTACAAATAGTTACAAATTAGTTACTATATGATGGTAAAAAGAAAAGTTCAAAAATCACATTGTGCGGATGCCGGGAAGTTTACACCAAAATTACCTGATTTAATATCTGTTTAATTAAAGGATGATTTACAAATTTTAACATATATACTCTGTCTGATGAGAGATTGCAGTGGTGGGTGTGGCTTGGGTGGAGAGCGGTTTACTCAGCTCAAAGTATTTTAAAAAGCGTGGCAATGAAATTCAAATTATTTTAACTGTAGCCGCAGTATAAGTCTCAACTTCTACGTGCTGCGCTATTGTTGAGGGGCTACTATTGAATTTATTACTCATTTATTTGCTAAAAGTTGAAGGGAATACTACAATACCTTTTATATTATTTGTAATTGATAATTTGTAATGTTAAATTTAGGATAATACACATTTATTACTTAATAGTCACAAGTTTGACAGTCGATACACGCAAATTTCAATGACCTGTCAACTCGTATTCGTAAACGCCATTGTAAACCTACCTGAGTCTGTAACCAATAAGACCAAAGCGCGCGCTTTTGTCGTCACTTCCACCACTGCAATCTCTCATCAGACAGAGTATAGGTAAGTTACAAATTGTTACAAATTGGTTACTATGGCAACGAGTAAACTAAAAAAACAAAAAATTGTGCGACTTTACACGAAAAGTAACTTTTTTAATATGCTAATTGAATGACTTACAAATTTTGGTTTCTAACTTACAAATAGTTACAAATAACTTACTAAATGATGACATAAACAAAATATAAAAATCTCATTTTCATAATAAATGAAGAACAATAAAAATCTTATTTTCACAAAATTATTTTTAATGCAACCGGTTTCGTAATCATCACATCATCAGGCCTCATATTTAAAATCAGTTTTCTCAGAGCAACTTTTCGCAATTTAGGTGAAAATTAAGAATAATAAAAAAAAATCTGAAGAAAAATAAAAAAAAAACAGTTTTGATATGTTTTTAATTTTCACAAATCACAAAAGTTAACGGAATTATGAACTTTTAAAGAGCACCCGCAAGGTTGCTAAAAAGTTTTCTGTCGAGTTTAATTGCCAAATGGACCCGGCGACTAATATAACCTGCTTATGTCTTATGTTAATTATTATTACAACTACTCACTATTATTACGACAAAATAGCAAAATAACCTTGATTTGCGTTAGCAGATTTCACTCGAAAAGTTTCATGTACTTTGTAATAATCATGTTATACTTTATAATTTATGGTGACTATGTACGAGCATTATTATATTGACCTTTTTAGGGCAAATCTCTTAGCTAATATTTTATAGTTTGATGGAAAGTTTAAACACTATAATTCCATGTAGTCTGCAGACTAGAAAATAAATATAAGCTTTATGAACTTTCGTTTGATTTTGTAACAGTATATAGGTACTAAATGTACGCAATTGTAGGTACATACCCAAATACAGGTCAAAAGGTTAGTAAAATATCTGAGGCTCCTGAATAATAAAAATAAAATAAAATTATCAATTTGTGAATAAGTGGCAATTGTATCAATTGAACAGAAAGAACCAGTACATTGGGGAAACTAGCCATTTATGGGCTATGATTATCAATATTACGCATTACATAGTAAGTCTTATTAATAATCACCTTGATTACAACTTTAATATTAATGTGTGGAGTGTTTTAAAGAAATGGCAGTTAGTGTATCCAGGTTATCTGAACGATATTAATTTGTTATTTACAAAAAAAGTGTGTAAGTATATTGCGTATGGAAATTCAAAATTTCGAAAAAAATTAAACAAATACGAAATCAAGTGTACAACTAGGAACTAGGTACCTACATTAAAATATTGAAGTCATAACAAATATTGAAAATTTATTACAGGTACCTAACGTTTGACTCTATGTAGCCACCCATATATTAGCCAGATTCTTGCTTTAGTTACAATGTGTTTCTACGTCATCGTAGTGTGTACCTATTTGTCATTGATAGGATAGTAGCATAGAGTAAAAATTTCTCAATGATAGTAGTAATGTTTAAGAAACCGTTTCGATTGCGTAATTTAAATAATCAAAATCTGGTATTTATTTGCCTTACGTGAAAGTTTTCCAGAAGAAAACCATTTTTGTAAAACTCTTCCAATGACATGTTCATTTAGGTATACAAATGCACAGTCAATATGGCGATAGCCTGCTTCTAGAGCTGCATCAATTGCCTTTTCAAGTTGTTCCTCATCATCAGACTGAAAATAAACAAAAATTTAATTTAAGCATGAGTACTGAGTAGGTTACATATAAGTATAAGTATAAAAAAGGATAATAGTTATTTATGTAATAAGGATCATAAAGACAAGCATTATGGTACTAGCCGTGAATATCATCAGACGAGGCTTTAGCCGAGTCTGATGACACGGCGTGTACCATAATGCGTGTTTTATGATCCAAATTACATACAAAATTTTATCTGGTGTGGCATATCAATGTAAAATTATATTTTTCAAAAAATTTAAAATTTTGTATTTTTGAAACGATGACAGGTGCATTAAGTTATTTATTTAAAAAATAGCAAGTGACCTGTGCCTTATCGTTTCCTTGACAACGCATCAACAAATTATTTATTTAGCTGTCAAACACTGCTATAAGTTGCAAATTGAATATGTATTGAACGAATTAAAACATTATATTGGTGATTATGATGAAAGTTTACCCTCCGATTTGGAAGAAATTGCAGGAAATGTCGTGGACTCTCTTTTGCCTGAAAAATCACGGCTTGTATATGAACCTGTGTTTGCTCGTTATGAGGAATGGTGTACCAGTAAGAACACGAAGAATATGATAAATGAAGGTTCAGTTTTAATTGCTCTTTTACAATTTATAATAATTAGTTAAGTTAAATTGTATTTTGAATAAAATTTTTCGATCTAGCGCATATATTTTCTTCTAAACTTATTTTATTGATGGTAAAGATATAGAATTTTTACACAAGTCAAATAAAATTATTGTAATAGTACTTTTTGAATCTCATTATGGCACTAGTGCTTTCTGGAATTTCATTATGATATACTAGTATAATAATGAACTTACTTATGTCACTATAAACAAATGACATAATGATGTCATTATAACATGCCACCAGATAAACATAATTAATAGCTATTAATGTAACGAGATTATTATGCGATTTATAATAATCGAGGACGTTGCCAGGTGACGAGGCGCCACTAGCCGAGTCGCCTGGCATTGTCCGAGATGGTTTAAATCGCTAATAATCGAGTTACATTCAAAGCTTTATCGTATTTGAGAACTGTCAAAATATTCACGTCAATGTTTATAAATAATAGTGTTAACATAAAATTCGTATCTAGGGTATTATGATATGGTAACCCAAGTATTATATAAATTATTGTAACTAACGTATTATGTGCTACTAAGTTATTGTGAAGATGTTGTAATGTTATGATATTTATAATTATCAATAAAGATTTAACTTAAAGGAAACTTAATTTTCAATGATACGATAAACTCTAATAACAAATAGTTAGTATACAAAATGCAATAAAATAGGTGTAAAAATCTTTAAGCAAATATAACTAAGAACTTTATCTTCAAAGTAAACACTAAACACTGCCCAATAAAACTCTGCATCCTGATTGAATGGCGTTTCCAGTTTCCACTAGTGATATAAAACTATTTATTTCGTATTATCTATTTGCTTTTATTTATTTTATTTATTGTATAATAATGCAAAATAAATTTACTTAAAGTTTACTACCAGAAGTCGGCCATTTTGAATGTACAAGTCACTAAATTGGAAAATAAGTCTGATAATACACATGTTCCAAATTTCAAAATAGTTGGCTCATAAACAAATGAGTTATAAGCCTGGACCGGTTCTCGTGGCCACCCGGTATAAGACTCTTAATAAAATAAATAAACATTATTATAATGAGTAAAATTTACAGTATTTTTGTATTTATAATATGAAATTTGTATCGTTATCGGTTTAAATAATTGTTCGAGTTTAAGGGGCAAACGCGAGTTTTAAATATTTTTTATACTCGATAAGTTATAAAATTCGTAATTTTAATGAAATTTCAATGAAATAACGAATTTGTTTAGTCCAAATTTACGATTTACGCTTTAAAAAAATACCTGACAACCAGTCTGCCTGCCTGCCTGTCTGTTTGTCTGTCGTAATAACTTCAATATTTAGGCGTACATTATCAACAACTATGACGGCGGGAGAAACGGAGGCAGCTATGAAATTTTCAAGTAAAATAATGGTTTGCTTTAAATGAAATGATGATCTTAGGTGTAGTTACTTGACACAATACAACCCGCTTATATAGTGTGGTGGTAGTAAGTTAACTAATATGAAAAATATTAACATTCAAGCTACATCTCTAATCTCAATTAAATAACATCCAAGTTCGTATTTACCTCTATCATTGATTGAAATTTGTACCAATGCGCAATGATAACCAATTATAAAAAATATATTGATGGAGGATTTACCTAGAGTAGTAATATTAGATATTGCCTATTTATAAGGTCGATTCTAAATCTTTCCCAAATAGTAGAGTCCACGGCCGCTCCAAAACCCTCTAGTAGTCGGGAATCAGGAGTCGCAAATTCGTTCATAGGGGGTGAACTCAAAGATATAGTTTTGAAAAAAATGGTACCTTATCTAGAATAATCTTGCGGATCTAAATGTGAAGGGCGCCATTCTGTCCGCGATTGCAAAAAAGCGTAAAAAAAAAAATTTCGAAATTTTTTGTATTACTGAAAATTGATTAATTTTATGTTTACACCTCGTTTCTGGGCTTATTTTTTAATATTTCTTAATGGTTTTCAAACCAATCAAAAGCTTGTTATTTCTAGATTCATATGCTACCAAACTATACTCGAAAATGTTGTTAACAAATGCTGCAGAATTTGTTTAAACAAAGCGTCCCCGAAAAGTGTAGTGCAAATTTCAGTATCGGGACATTTTTAAAACTATTACAGATAGATGCTTACATCTATGATATGAAATATGCAAAAAAGAATGGAGCAATTTTTAGTCAAAGAATTATCTACATTGCTTTAATGTTATAAAAGATACGATTTTTTTTGCACGGCGGCATTGCGTTGTTGCGCTGAATAATTGTAACATACCTATCTCGTGCGCTCTAACCGAATGAGTACCTGCCTAGACACTAAGGCCACAGTATCTCTAAGGCCGCACTAAGGCGTTGATATATGAAATTTACCACCAACCGAGGATTCTTTTTATCAACAAATTTTAAGAGCCGCGTATCAAATAATTGTTTGGAAAAATGCGACTGAGGTAAATCCAGAAATTCCCAATCCAAATGATTTTGGTTGGGAGTTGAAGAATAATGTATATGTATATCCCGAAATTAATAACTATAAATGGTCGTCCATAATAGGTTGCTATTGTGAGGGTAAATGTGTTTTTCGTATTTTGACCCATAATATGGTATTCTACTAAATTCAAAATCGTTTAATAAAGTGGCACTTTACCACATGAAAATGTCACTTTACTGTTATAGTAATGTCAGTGTTAATAAAAAACAGTTTGACAGAAAGTATTTCATATACCTTCTCGTATTTTTCCTTGGATTTTAAAGGAAGTATGCTCGAAGTTGCTTCTCGAACGGCATTTAAAATGTCTTCAGAATAATTTTCTAAATTGTGTTTCAGTAGCCAGATTCATTATTATAATTAATATACATATAACTTAAATTCAATTCGATTCACAAAAATTATACTTAACTGTTATTATACAGGGTGATTCATAACTAATGGTACACAGACCAACAGCAGATTTCGAACGTAAAAATATTGCGATTTAGCCAAACTTACCTTAGTCCAAAAGTTAATGGTAACCAAGATACAGGGTGTCAATAAAACTTATTTTTTAATTTTCTCTTGCAATTTAATGAATTTTTGTATTTTTCTTGTAAAAATCTATAAGTGGGGGTTATTTGGGGTGAGGAATCATAATACACCTTCAATTTTGGTATAACTCCTAGAGGGCGCTACGTACGCTGCGTTTAATGTGTAAAGAAGGTCGTAACTTTTTACCCGCACCCATACGGCAGATTTCGCTTAAAAATTATTCTCTTCTATCATTTCTTAATAAAAGGTATACTTGTTTTAAGTCTCTAAATACAACAGATTTTCAGAAAAGTGCAAATCAAAAATTCCATGCAAATTCACTATGAGATGTGAAAAATTATTTTTATTATTTTGGCGGCAAAATTCGACAATTTTTCGTTGAAAATGTAGTTTTCTCTTATGTAGTTAATCCCGTTTAAGTGGTTATTGGAGTTAAACAATTTCTCAAAATTTCAGACATTACAACAAAACAATTTTGACTAGTAGGCATAAATAATTTTATTCCATGGTAAACAATGCATCACAAAATATAATAACAACAACATATAACAACAAATACTACAATAAATATTCAACTTGATCACTTCTCTCTTTTCAGAATTCGAAAAAAATATGTGGCGATCAGTTTTTAGGTATTAAAAAAAATTTAGAAAGAAATAAAAAACACAACACTTCTACAACAATTAATTAATGTTTAAAAGATTGGTTGTTTGACAGGTACTTTTTGTTTTTATGCATGCTTGATAAATATTTATCTTTATTTACTCTGATAATGCTGTATCTCAACGCCTACTTTTAAAAATAATTTTTTACAGTGCATAATGAATACGCACAGAATTTTTGATTTGCACTTTTCTCAAAAACTGTTGTATTTAGAGACTTGAAACAAGTATACATTTTTTATTAGGAAATGATAGAAGAATGAAATTAATAAGTGAAAAAAGTTACGGTCATCTTTACACAGTGCAGCATACATAGCGTTATAATAATTTTTGTTCCCAAGTAAATTAATCTTTAAATGTCTCTGTTTTATTGTCCATGTTAAAATGATAATAATTACGAAAAAGTAATAGGTACACTAAGAAAGCATTGTAAAGGTTTTGTAAACACAGTGTATATAGTATATCGTCAATAGTCACTGATCCAGAGCGCGCGCGATGCGCTGACGTGAGTGACTGGATATTGCACAATGCACACACTTAAAACGGTAGCGAAAACAACGGAGCGCTGTACAAAAATAATCATATTTCTTATGGGGATAAAGCAAGGCAGATATTTCTTTGACTAAAAATTGCTCCATTCTTTTCTGCATATTTCCTATCATAGAAGTATGCATCTATCTGTAATAGTTTTCAAAATCACTCAATGCTGAAATTTACATTGCACTTTTCTGACACGCATTGTTTAAACAATTTATGTAGCATTTGTTAATGAAAATTTCGAGAATAACTTATCAACACCTGAATCTAGAAAGAACAAACTTTCAATTGCTTTGAAAATCATTAAGAAATATTAAAAAATAAGCCTGGGAATGCGGTATAAAGACAAAATTAATAAATTTTCAGTAATCTAAAAAATTTCGGAAATTTTTTTTTTACGCCTTTTTGCAATTGCGAACAAAATGGCGCCCTCTATATTTAGATGCGCAAGGTCATTCCGGACAATGTACATATTTTTTCAAAACTATATCTTCGAGTGGTGGGTGTGACTTTTTAGGAGCGTCTTTCGAGATGCTAGATTCCGGACTATAGAAATGATTTCCGTTTGCACTTCGAGGTTAAAAGCTAAAACCTATTTCAAATGATTCGTTACCTTCTGTAACATCAAAATCCGATGGTCGTCAAAATGTCGTCCTGTACGGGGTGGCTGTAGGGGATGAAATGTAAAAAACACCCTAAAAATTTTTTTTCCACTATCTTAATCTACAGAACATGAGGATCACTTTTATTAAAGCAAAATATGCTTTAAACTAAGGCAAATATTAGAAAAAAAATATTAAACAATTCGGAAAGCACGGAGTTAAATGGGCGACGTCTAAGTTTATCGTACGCTGGTGAAAAGTGTCTTATTGAACAGGCAATGTTTTCGCTTAACACCGCACTAGCTACTTTATTCTCATTATGATCAAAAAACACCCTTTAATAACGTTGTAGATTGGAATTTCAGGATGCTAAGGCACTTTTTACTTTTTTAATATGACCGCTCCCCAATTTTTTAATGGGTTTCTTAGGAGCGCCCGCACAAGATCTTTTAAGGGCGACATTCGTTTGTTTTCGTACCGGGAGAGATATTTTTAAGGTCCATTATCGCCTGTTTTCGCAGTAAAGACGTGCATTTGACTAACTATATGAAAAATACTAACTAAACTGTATTAGGTATGTATTTTATTTAAACGAAATATTTTTTATATGAATTTATTTTGCATTAAATAGTTTATAGTACAGTTACTTGGTGATCTTAACTAATTTTATAGCTGTTTTGAATTAAAATATTTTAGGATAGTTTGATTCAAAATGGGTCAAATATCAAATATTAAAAAGGAATAAGGGTGTTTTTCGTTGGGGGTGAGTTTCACCCCAACTTAGGAGTTTCGAAAAAATAAAAAGTGACTGTTGGAACGCGTGGATCATTCTACTCAAAAAAAAAACCTCTATGACGGTGTTTTAAAGCCCATTATCGCCTGTTTGCGCAATAAACACCTTCATTTGACCAATTGTATGAAAAATATGAATAAACTGTATAATATAAAGTAATTATATTAATTATATTATGTATTTCACTTGAACAGATTATTACTTTTTATATGATATTATCATTATGGTTTAAACAGTTTGAACATAGTGTCTGTCATTAAATTTTTCGAATTCAGAATCTAACGATTCTTCAACTATTTCAAAAATAAGACGAGTTTCCTTGATTTTGGGATTATTACAAAGGGCTTTTTGTCCCACACACATGCAGGAACCGATGCATGATAATTTCACACTGCAGGCCACTACAAAGTTTAAAATATTCAATAATTAACCAAGTACTGAGAATAAATTATTTAAACTTATTTATGTTTTTGGAGTCGCTGATCACGAATGTGAAGTAAGAAATAAAAAATGTTATGTTGGACCCTCAATAATAATATGGTCGATATAAAACTCATCCCTTAATAAGAAAAATAATTGATCTTACCCCTAAGAGAATGAAAACCACCCCTAAAGTTAATATATCAATAATTAACGAATTTCAGAGACTAATAAATTACCGCAAAACGAGCAATATCGTAATTTGCTAAAATGAGGCGCGCTTCTTATTTCGGTCATATCTCCTTTGCAATTAACGCTAAAAATCATCAATAAAAATCATTTTGAAGGTCTTTTAATCCTCTTTAAGATCAGGTATTTTCCTTGTATCATTTTTGATTTAGCAGCCAAAACACAATTTTAAGCTACAGTAATAAGTTTCAATTGGATTCAAGATACACGTCAAAAGGTTTTTTAAACCAGAGTTATGATTATTTGAACGCGTGCCCTTTTCAGGTCTATATTCAAATGCACCTACTGTATCTCGACTACGATGAGCCTAAACTAATTTTTATTTCATTTATTTCATTAGCTAACTTTTTCGAAAATGTGATCCTCTTTGAGTAATTTGCTTATTTAAAAAATCAACGTTTTCAATCCCTTTAACTCGGCGAGTATTAAAGCAAAAAGTACGTTATAGAGAGGTGTTTTGGAGTAGAATTCGATGATCCACACGTTCCAACAGTCACTTTTTATCTTTTCGAAGCTCCTAAATTGGGGTGAAACGCACCCCCAACGAAAATCACCCTTATTCCTTTTTAATATTTGATAGATAGGTATTTGACCCATTTTGAATCAAACTATCCAAAAATATTTTAATTTAAAACAACTATAGAATTAGTTAGAAGTGATATCACCAAGTAACTGGAGATCACCAAGTAATTGTACTATAAACTATTTAAAGCAAAAGAAATTCATATAAAAAATAATATTTCGTTTAAATAAAATACATACCTAATACAGTTTAGTTCGTATTTTTCATGTTAGTCAAATGCACGTCTTTACTGCGAAAACAGGCGATAATGGACCTTAAAAATATCTCTCCCGGTACGAAAACAAACGAATGTCGCCCTTAAAAGATCTTGTGCGGGCGCTCCTAAAAAACCCATTCAAAAATTGGGGAGCGGTCATATTAAAAAAGTAAAAAGTGCCTTAGCATCCTGAAATTCCAATCTACAACGTTATTAAGTGTTTTTTGATCATAATGAGAATAAAGTAGCTAGTGCGGTGTTAAGCGAAAACATTGCCTATTCAATAAGACAATTTTCACCAGCGTACGATAAACTTAGACCTCGCCCATTTAACTCCGTGCTTTCCGAATTGTTTAATATTTTTTTTCTAATATTTGCCTTAGTCTAAAGCATATTTTGCTTTAATAAAAGTGATCCTCATGTTCTGTAGATTAAAATAGTGGAAAAAAAATTTTTAGGGTGTTTTTCACATTTCATCCCCTACAGCCACCCCGTACAGGACGACATTTTGACGACCATCGGATTTTGATGTTCCAGAAGGTAACGAATCATTTGAAATAGGTTTTAGCTTTTAACCTCGAAGTGCAAACGGAAATCACAATTTGATATCATGTGAACTCCACTAAAAAAGAGTAGTAGGGAGCTCAGATTATAATATAAGGGAACTCAATTATAAAGAGTTAATAATATCTATTATGATTACTCTAGGCTGATTCTAAACTGAATACCAGTCAATAGGGTTTTTTAAAGGAATTCCCTGTAAATTAATTTTCCAAAAACCGTAAACCATAAAGTGCTACAATAAAGAATAGTAGGGAGCTTAAATTTTATAGTTAGGGAGCTGGTGACAGAAATTTTTAAGTCACTTGAGCGTGTTGCAGAAGTTGAAAATAGTGAGTTTTGATCATAAGATCCACTAATGACAACTTCTGCAAAACCATGATCGCTGCATTAATAATTATTATTAGGTACATGACTTTTTTGTGCAATTTTGTCTTCAGACGCGAGCAAATAATTTAGGGGAGGTTTTATTTTTGCAATTTTGAAAATTCTTTTTCAAAAAAGCAGTTCTACCTGACTTTGCTTCCTTTCTTATCCTATTCATAAGTTTTAAAACTCTATTACCTATCATTGCTAGCGCCTAGCAAATCATATACCGAAATTGCCACCAGCTCCCTAGCTATTAGTGAAATACACAATAATAAAAGGTAGTAAATTAAATACGTTCATTCTAGGCCCGTTTTATACCCCCGGTCAATGACATTTTCTTCTGGTCAATAAATTAGGTAGGTCAAGCTCCGCCACATATTTTTTTATTAGCATGTTGTTCTAAGTATTTTTAGCACACCAATCAATACCGATGACAAGATTTTGAGGACTTCACAATATGGAATATCTATGTACATGGAACGTACAACTTGACCTACATATGGACTGTAATTCAAAAAAATCAATGACGTAAATACAATTCAATGTTTGTACAACGTTGATTTGAAAGAGATATTCAACTTATTAGTTAAATTCATATAGTTTGTTGGAAATATGCTATAATACATATTTTATTATAGGTAATCAAACGGTAAAGTATCTTAGCTATTGAGTAAATGGATTTATTTATTATTTAATTTCAATTCCTTGAAAAGCACAAGGTCTTGTATAATAAAGAAACAATTAAGAATAAATCCATTACTGTACTTACTAGGGGTGAAGTGAGTGTTGAAAGTTTGAGTCCCTATTTTCTCCCACTCTAATGATATCGAGAAAACAAATCTTATAGAAGAGAAGAAGAAAACACGAAGTCCCATGACATAATTTTTTAGCTATAACTGATCTAAATTGAAATCAATTATCTAGTACTTTCTATTAAACAGGGTGATTCAGGTTTTATCTTGATAACTTTAGGAATTAAATAGAACTTTTCAAAGTAATGACGGTTTCTCTGATAAAGCATAGTCCAAAAACGTTTACTTTCCGAGATAGATGGCCCCAACTTTACAATTTTAAAAAGTTTGATTTGGTGTGCTTACTTGATTGGTCATACTAATCCTCACACGGGATGGTACTTTTTAAGAGGGGTGAGTACCTACCCTAAAACCCACCCGAAATATTTCTGTTACGTCACCGGTTAAATTTGGCTTTAAAGATTAAATTGACCTTCCTTTTACAAGTGATTTTTATTCTCATACTTTTCCATATTTTGTTTTATTTTTGAAATATTTGACAAAATTCGTGACACTGCGCAGCACCATTGCGTAAATTTATTTATTTATTTATTTTTTTTATTTATTTATTTATTAAACGGGAAACCCCATTACAAAAAGCATTAATAACAACATAGAAGTATTACATACAAATTACTATAATTACATATACAATGTGCAATTACGTGTAGACCTGCTACTTGCTATATCAAGAAAAGGAAAATAATAAAAAAGTATAACTAACCTATCAAATTAAAATTACATAACAAATATGATTGATTTTATGCGTTTTTTAAATGAATTCAACGATTGAGAAAATAAATCAATATCAATATCATTGAGTAAACTCAATGTTCTCACCAGTGGTGCATGAATGCCATAATTGCTGCTGTGATGATCTATATGGAACAAATAATTATTTCTTAAAGTCCTATTAGGAACATGGAATTTTATTAATTCAATTAGTGAAGGACAAATTATTAAATTATTTAATAATTTATAGATGAAGCATAGTTCTAAGTAAGTTCTACGATTTTTTAAAGTTGGCATTTGTAAATCGTTAAGAATACCACTATATTCATGGTTAAGTTCAATTACATTATAATTTAATTTATACGCACAAAATCTTAAAAACCTATTTTGCACCCTTTCAATCAAAGTTTGATGAATAACATAAAAAGGAGGACCATATAATCGACGCATATTCTAAATGAGACACTACTAATGACATATACACTGTTTTCACTGTTTCAATGGAAAAACTTTGACAATTTCTTAAAATATAACCCAAAAATCGAGACGCCTTTTAAGTGACATAATTGATATGTTCAACAAATGTGAGATTTTCATCAATGACGACTCCCAAATCTTTAACAGAAGATACATTTTTCAGTCTAGAGTTATCAATTGAGTAGACTGAATTATGTTTTTTATTCATTTTAAAAAAACTAATCGAATAACATTTATCTACGTTTAAATGTAATTTATTAAAATTACACCAATATAATAAAGTGTTGATATCCTCTTGAAATCTTATTTGATCGTCGTATGAATTTATAGGCATATACATTTTCATATCATCAGCAAATAATAAAAATTTGCAGTGCTTAAAATTATGTCCAATATCGTTAATAAACAAATTAAAAAGTAAAGGAGCGCAATGGGAGCCCTGCGGCACTCCTGATTTAACTTCTATTATATCCGATATAAACGAGCCAATCTTAACTCTCTGAGTGCGGCCTATTAACATACTGGAAAACCACTTGATGAGATCATAGTCAAAACCAATGTTATCTAATTTATTCAATAATTTGTGATGATTTACTCTATCAAAGGCCTTGGAGAAATCGGTGTAAATGGAATCAACCTGACACCCATCCTCCAAGGCCTTTATAATATCAGTCTCGTAAATCAACAAATTTGTTATAGTACTCTTATTTTGCATAAATCCATGTTGATGATCGGATACTAATTCTTTACATTGGAAATTTAAACTATCATATACTAAATTGTCATACAGCTTTGGTATTGCCGATTGATTACAAACTCCTCTATAGTTGGTTACATTAGCTCTATCCCCAGATTTAAAAACAGGAATAATATAACTATTTTTCCATATTTCTGGAAACACACCACTCGACATAGAATTATTGAATAACAAGGTTAGAGGTTGACTCAGTGAATATAAGCAGTTTTTAATAAGTACATTAGGAATTCCATCAGGTCCTATATTGAGTTTATCAGGTATTTTACTAATTTTATTAAAAATATCGGTCACAGAAAATTTTGGACAATTAATATCATAGCTGTTAACTTGGCCTTTGTACCTATACGAATTGTTTTCATGATCATCAACATATACTGAAGCAAAATAATCTGAAAATACTTCCACAAGTTCTCTAAGCTAAATTTGATTTAGCATTACAACAAACCGTAGAAGACTAAGAGTGAATTGCGTAAACTGCCGTTTGTCGAGATATTATAGTTATTAGTGTCATTCGGGAATACGCAATTACCTATTGTTAAACAAAAATGGCAAAAAATTTTTCCAATGCAGAATACGCTGATGCATTTGTTTATGGCTTCTCTAATAGAAATTTTAACAACTGCAGTTGAAGAATACCGAACATGTTCTCCTAATAGAATTGTTCCTAATGCACGGGTTTTTATAGACGCGATGGGTCTATGGTTCTGCAGAAGTCAATCCACAATTTTTGCATAAGATTTTATGGACAGATGAATCTATTTTCACAAGTGCATGCTTGAGTTGTAAATTACCATAACCTTCATGTTTGGGGACAAGTCAATCCTCAATTTATCAAGCAATCCACCTTCCACCAAGAGTTTAGCGTAATTGTATGGATAGGTGTTTAATTAGGTAGATACCTATCTTTGTGATCCGTATTTTTTGCCTCCTCGTTTAAATGCGCATTTATTTTACGAATTCCTTCAAAACTCTCTTGACGATTTACTGAAAGATGTTCCCTTAAATTTACTTATAGAAAACTGGATGATCCAGTTGGATGGTGCCCCTGCGCATTATGGACGGCAAGTACGGCAGTGGTTGGATAATTATTATCCACGTCGTTGGATTGGTTTAGTTTCTGTAGCAAAATTATTCATAATGTGGTCGGCAAATTGAATAATTTTTGTACTCTGTGTGTTAATAAAGGAATGAAAAGTTTTATATGAGGCTTTCGAAACTGTTAAAGAATAAATCCTTTCTTTGCAATTATTCTTAGAGTAATTCCTGAATTTCTCCCCGCACCACTATAGATACAGGCTCATCCACCTCAAGGGTTCGCACTGCTCTTTGGTTGACACAATGACCTGATCCTGACTGAACTCTTCTAGATGCATTGATACGCAGGTCTGGCGAAGCAACAATTGAATGACCGAATAATAATAAAAATGTGAAGAAAACGTAGCTGCAAAAATGAGCTAATTATTTTTGTTTATCTAACAAAATATAATTACTAATTTTTAATAATAATAATTACTAATACTAATCAGCTCTTTAATCCTCTGGTCCATAATGTAATAATCATTGCCACCAAAGTTGGTAACATAAGATGCTCATATCCACCAAATAATTGAAAAAAATTCTTTTAATGAAAATTAATTAAAATTTTTTAACTAGAAACGTGAATAAAATTCGTTGATGCAATGTTATGAGCCAGCAGCAATTAATGTCAGGTGAAGGAACTACCATGTCGGGCGATATGCATTACACCATCCAGACCGGTTTTTGGTTTGTAAATACCTATATTATTGTGAATTCTTCGACAGGTTGACATTGAAAATCGGAATTATCTATATTATTATTTTTAAAGAACTCTCTAACTCCTTTGATGAAGCTTTATTTCTATTAGGAATTGCATTTATATATGTAAATAATTTATTTAATTTGCATTTTTTAAGTGGCCTTAAATGTTTTTATTTACTTTGAGATCCCTAAAAATTTCCAGGCTTTGTTTTGAAGAAGAGCTAGCTACTTTATACCCAGAATAAATTCTCGTTTCTCTTTTAACAACTCGAGTAGTGCAATTTCGTAATTCCTTATAAAACTACAAACTTTTTGTTTTTTTTTATTCTTTTATGACATTTTTCGTGGTTGTCACGAGTTTTTACCATCATTTTTATATTATATAAGCAAATTATTTGCACAATCATCATCACATTTCTTTAAACCACGATAACATAATAATGAAAAGTTTAATCGCATTTACTTTTGGATTGTAATTTAGTGTTATCTAGATGAAAAGACTACTCTTTAAAACATCTATAAATAGAAAAATATGGAACGTTTTTCTTTAGAAAACGGTTGTGGGTAGTGTTGCATGTTTTGAATAATAGTCTACAAAAACAGAAAAATAGGGCACAATCTATACCTATAAACGCGTTTTGACAATCAAGCTAAATTGTCGGAAGATGATATGGTTTAATTAATTCATCTGGTTTGCTTACGAGCATTGTACTTCCTACAAGTACTATTTACAATTTATTAAATTTTTTAAAACTGCTTAGACTATATTATTATGATTATATGTATAAAAGTACAACAAATTTACTGCATGCAAGAAGTATAATGTTCATCACAGTTATTGTGTTGTATCATTGATTAAGGAATGAATAAGTAAAGTGCGAGGCCAATTTTGGCGGCGAGATCTCGGTAAGTTGCGGGCATTCCTGTGATTTACGTAGTATGCTTTTGACAAACCTGTGTCGTGTCTGGTTTTATATCATTAATAATCTAGTGGTAATAAAAATTTAATGTCCAGATTAATTTTAGTTTAAAATTATTAACGTAGTATGTTCTCTGCCAGCTATTTCTCAACGTTTGTTTGACTTTTAACCGTCACATAATTTTAAACTAAAATCAATCTGAACATTCAATTTTTGTTTTCACTAGATTATAAATTATATAAAACCAAACACGACACAGGTTTATCAAAAGCATACAACGTGAATCACAGGAATGCTCGCAACTTACCGGGAATCTCGCTGCCAAAATTAGCCTCGCACTTTACATTGGAGTCGCGTATCTTATTCATTCCTTAATCAATGGTTGTATATAGTTGTTTAATATAATATACTTATTGTAATTCGAATTTGATAATATTTCTCTTTGTTTGTTGTAGGTAATATATAATTTTTCGATCACATGAAAAATGACCTATATATTTACCTACTACTACTATTATAATCATATCATTTTACCACAAATGTGTACTGTATTGACTTGCTTTTGTCAGTAGTTAGTATTAATTAATTTTAATTGATTATTTATTTATAGCTCACTACTGTAAAATATCCGATTTGTGAATATAGGCTTCTTATAAATACTGCAATTAAATGAGTGTAGTTGAATAAAATAAAAAATGTTTTCTTTTTACACTCTCTCGGCAAAACAACAGAGATAGATATATTTTAAATATTCATGCACTTTCTTGAAAATCTATATTCCGTTAATATGCTCGTATATACTACACTCATCACTATTTTTTTCGATATTTTGACCTTATAATTAGTAAATAAAAATGTAGGTAAGAAAGTACTCAGTGAACAAAAGCTCCGACCTGCATTGAATTACGCCTACTACTTGGCTACCAATTTGAATTTGTAGGCGTAATTCAATGCAGGTCGGAGCTTTTGTTCGCTGAGTACTTTGTTACCTACATTTTTATTTATTATAATTTAGTCCACTTGGGCTAGAGGTCGCCTGCTCTAAAAGGTACTTTAGTAGAGTCGCTATTTGTCACAGAGACATTGTATGTCTTGACAAGTAGTAGTAGTCATTATAATTAGTGTTTTACCTACTATTCACGTCCTAATGGACATAATTATATCCGGTATCTCCGGTGGCAACTACCCCGTTTATTAAATAAGACACGTTTGCTTTATCGTTGAAATATATTTTTGATGCACGATGGAACTTCAGCGCACTTTAATGGGATGACAAAGCGCCTTTTGGATGAGTTTTTGGAGATCGTTGGATAGGAAGCAATGGCCCAATAAGTTGACCTCCATGATCACAGAATTAAATTCGGTGGACTATTTTGTATGGGCTTAAATAAAAGATTTGGTCTACTTTAATGACACATTTAGTGACATTCGAGTAGACATAATGGCAGCATTTGAGACAATTACTCAGTCCCGATATCACCTTATAGGTATAATTTTCGGTAAACGTTATAGTAAACGTTTAAAAAGTCGATAGGCGTAATGAGTCAATGATGAGGTAAAAAGAAGTGTTTCCACGACTATACAATAATGCATAAATATCTTATGCGTTTGATAAATAGTAGTCATTACCTTTACAGGGATTTATGAACTCATAACCACCGACTACTGACCAATCAGAAATCCACAATTTTCATAATCACCGGGTTTAAATTTTCATGTCACACAAAGTAGGCTAAAGACGAGTGACATTTTAAAATTAAACAAAGTCCTTCTAACAGTTCTGACATTTTTCGCGCATTTGTCAATAATTTGTGTTATACTTATTTATTTAAAATATTTTCCCGAGACATAATAGTCGTGGAAAAAGTATACCTAGTATTCTACTCGTGATTTATGGCCATTTCTGATTCGGTTTACACCCGAATGAGTGAATGAGTAATGGCTTCATAACTCACTCGTTGAAAAATATACTAAAGTACATTAGATTATTTATTACTTTTATTATTTATGGTTATTCTCGCGTTTCTAAACGCGTTTAAATTTTCATTCAAAATAACGCACATTCAGTTTCCTTCATGAAAAGAAAATATTTAAATAATAGGGTTTTATATTAAATAGCACATTAAAAATCAGTTATTGCGCACCGTTAGAAATTAATGAATTAATTTAAAGTTAGAAAACTACAAATTGTAAGATGTCTCCTCAATTTAGAAATTAAGATAGTGCAGATATTATTTGGAAATAGGAAAGTTACAAAAATATTTTAGGAACATGAAAATTTATATTAGATAATGTCAAAATATGCACATATTTAAAACACTCAATTTTAAAGTAGTACCTAAAGACACGGGTATGGCAACATTAATAAAGGATAATCTGTATCTATTTCTTGTTCCAAAATTTCAACGGCTCAAAGATGGTGCCGACGTTAATATTTTGTAGGATGGTTTTGGTGTACAGAAGAACAATGCTGAGGGTTCTATTCTCGATGAAGCCCAACTCCGATCTGATGGAATTAACAACACTATGTAAAATATGAAATGGAAAATGACGTCTTGACATTTTGGCACTTACAAATGGTCTAAACCAGGACTACAGAAATAAAGAAAAAAAATCTACATTGGCTACGTCTTGCTTATTATACTTAATTTTATCACGGCTTAGTAGCCCAAATTAATCACCATGGTAAAAGTGGCACTGGACTGAAATGGATTGTTTAAAATTAATGCGTCCGAGAGACATATCTACAGTTGGTAATTTTTATTATTATGGCAAAATTGATAGAAAAAATCACGCTTCAGTACATTTTTTGTAACTATATATAAACCATAAACTTTTTTGTAATTGCATTTGAAAAACAAACAAAATTATGTTAATAATAAAATGCATGAGAAATTATTATTTTAACTACCCGTAGGCGCAACAATTAAACTTTTTCACCAGGTGAAAAATATTGAAAAATTAAAATTTTTGTATTATGAGTTTAATTCTTGTGTCTACAGATAATTTATGTATGGTATGTACAGGGTGATTCACTTAACTTTCCCACCCCATTTTTCTCTGTTATTTTTTCAATTACAAAAAAAATATTATAACAAAAATTGTAGAACTTTTTCTGAAGTTTTTAAATATGGTATCAAAAAAACAATTGAAAAACAAATTATGAAGTTACAGATATAACTTGCATTTTTTTTAATGGAACACCCTGTATTTTATTATATTTTTCGACATAAAATTTTATTCTGATTTCGACAATATATCACACATGGTACTTATTTGTAATACTTTTCGAAATATTTGCATTTAAATATATAAATTATAGACAATATCGCATATTCGAGTATGCTCTGATTTTAATAGTATTTAATTGTAAATTAATAAACAAGTAACAATAATAAACAAATAAGAGTTATACTAACACAAAATAAACATAACTTAGTTTAACAAATTAAAAACAATAATGTTATTAAAATCAGAGCATACTCGAATATGCGATATTGTCTATAATTTATATATTTAAATGCAAATATTTCGGAAAGTATTACAAATAAGTACCAGGTGTGCTATATTGTCGAAATCAGAATAAAATTTTATGTCGAAAAATTTAATAAAATACAGGGTGTTCCATTAAAAAAAATGCAAGTTATATCTGTAACTTCATAATTTGTTTTTCAATTGTTTTTTTGATACCATATTTAAAAACTTCAGAAAAAGTTCTACAATTTTTGTTATAATATTTCTTTTGTAATTGCAAAAATAACGGAGAAAAGTGGGGTGGGAAAGTTAAGTGAATCACCCTGTACATGAAACATGAAACGTAGGTAAAATTAAAATAGTAATTTTGTTCTGATAATTTGTAATTTCCAAAATTAGAAATAAACATGTTTGGGTAACCGAAAATTCACGTGCAGTGGGTTAGAAAATACGGATTTAACTTTACTGTGTGGTGTGGAATTTACAATTCCATAAAATAGGACCTCACATTATTGAATGAACGCGTTGATACAAAATATTATAAAGAGACGTAACGCCTTAATATTACTGGAAGCAAGCAATAGGGTCACACTTGTATGGACAGCAGCGTGGTTTGAAACACTGATAGTCAAGATGGTAGCGTACCTGCGGTACCTGCCTCTCACCCAAAAGTCCTGGGTTCGATTCATGGTAATGAAAAATACTGTGAGAGGGATTTTTCCATTATACACGGATATTGGATGTGTGTCCTTTGTCTTTAAATGTGTAGCCCCCTCCCGCACAAGGCTCCTAGAGCCTTCTGGGATAAAGGGGGTCGTAATTACATGTGCATGGTGTATTTATTATTATTATTTATTGTGAAGGTAGCAATGGTAACATCGTTGACGGTACGTGTGTGACTGACATCAGACTTTAAACGATGCTGCGAAAGCACCATCCATTGCTCGTTGCCAAAAATATTACGGCGTTGTATCTTTTTGTAAATTTACGATGAAGGTATCAGTTAACCTTCATCGTTGAGTGTAAATTTACAAAAAACCATAACGCCGTAATATTTCTGGTAGCGAGCAATAGATAGCGCTTCCGTTTATAGTAAAGTTATTATTATTTATAATGCGGCAATACCAAGAGTATGTGCGTCGTTTCAGTACGATGGCATTGGATCTCATTTTTCTGATTAGAGATCATTTAAATCAGCATTACTCCAACATATCAATGGGTTAGAGAGGTTCTGTTTTTATTTTTTTATTTTTTTGAAGGTGTTTTAATAACTAATTTGAATAGTGCTTGTTAATAAACGTCTCATCATTGACATACATTTTTCTTCCACAGAATAAATGAAATGTACATCATTTCGAATGAAAGGATCAGACACTAATCTTATAGAAAAGTGGATACCCGTCGAATTGGCTAAAATTTTGATATTTTGAGAGAGAGAGAGAGAGAGAGAGAGAGAGAGAGAACCTGAAATCAAAATAAATTATGATTTTGATTGTACTGACAGTGGCGGATTTATGGGGGGGCTTCAGAGCTATAGCCCCCCACCCCCATGGGCTATCCCTTTATATGTTTTAATTATAATTAGTAAGTAAGTAGTTTTTTAATTTTTAACTTTCGAATTCCTAGTTGAAAAAACATGTATTTTGACATCTATTTGATATCTATATTGCTGACATCTATTACTAAATTTTAAAAATAATAAGAATTTATTTTAACATTTTAAACAGCCCCATGTTTCAAACTAAACCTTTAATTTTTCATTTTAGGCTATTTGAGCCTACATTTTTTTTTAGTTTTCTACCTATCGCTTATTAAGCCCCCCCCTTGACTTTATCCTAGATTCGCCACTGTGTACTGACACAACATACTCTGTTTTTTATCGGTATATGAACGGTCATCCCTATCCCTAAAATATAGAAAACTAAAATTAGAGTGAAAAATCGGAAAAGTCGTAAAACAAATTTCAAAACCAGTTAACAGTCAAGCGTAAGTTTGGGGGTGTTTTAAACTCGGCTAAGTGTGCACTACCTTCCGCTACCATGTGACCTTTTTTTAAATCTGAGACATCCTGTATTGTAAGCAAATGCATGTTTGTCTGGGATAGTAGGTACATTATAGTTATTAAGTAGATACAATGTACATGTTATGTGGCAGGGTGGGTAATTACAAAAATTGCAGTTTCTAAAGGTATACGACCAAATTTTTATTTAAATAATGGGAGTGACAAGAGTTCCGAACGGTCGGAACTCGTACAATACTGCAAGAGTTCCGAACGGTCGGAACCGCGTATTTAATAACAAGGATTCCGAACGCGCATGCGCTTTGAAAGTCGCAATAGACCTCATATGTCATGCCTGATGCATTTATTATAATAAAAAAAATTCCTTTAATCTAATAAAAAAAAAATCCTTTATCAGGGGAATAACACACATATCTAACCTGCCTCCGGCTTCTAACTCGCAACAGACCTCATGTCATGCCTGATGCATTTAATAAAAAAAAATTCCTTTAATCTAATTAAAAAAAATTCCTTTATCAGGGGAATAACACACATATCTAACCTGCCTCCGGTTATCGCCTCCCGCTTCTAACCCGCAATAGACCTCATGTCATGTCTGGTGCATTTAATTAAAAAACAAAAACAAGAACACGTGTGGGATTTGAACCGGGAACCTCCTGCTTGCCAAGCCCGGCTCGTTCCAGCTGGGCCATCGCACCACTGACAAAACGCGAGTCAAGCAAGAATAAGTTCAGCGTCGGACAGTCTTTCAAAGCGCATGCGCGTTCGGAAACCTTGTTATTAAATACGCGGTTCCGACCGTTCGGAACTCTTGCAGTATTGTACGAGTTCCGACCGTTCGGAACTCTTGTCACTCCCTTAAATAATTTATTACTTGCATGTTCCATTATAATACACAGATTAACTAATTATTAATTATCAGCTGGAATAGTCATAATTATATATGACTCAATTCTAAACATACAAAAATGATCGCAAAAATGTAGTAAAATATAAAAAATCGAGAAATTATTTTAGCTCTAAAACAGTTGCAGTGCATCTAAAACAATTAGTAATGTAATATACTAAATTCTTTCGCTCTACGTCTGAAATAAGTTTTATACCTTTGCCACTGAATTAAATTGTTAGTAGGTAAAATATTACTCACCAGCCACGTTCCATATCCAATAGCAGGAATCTTTTGGCCACTAGTTAAATCGAAATATAACTTAAAACCCATATTTGGTTATTTGGATATGAACGAGTAAATATATTTGTTTACTGATTTGAATGACAGGCGTGAGTATAGTAAGCTATTTTATTATGTTCACTAACATTCTTCGTGGCAAAAGCTTGCTGCTTGGCGACTGTTCATAATCCCCTCTCTAAACCAAGCGTTATTCCAATGGCAAGGTAATGAAGAAAGATAAAAGATAAATCTTTATTGTTTCTTACTCGTTATTCATTGTTAATCTAAGAATATTTTATATCGATTATTATTGTAAAAACTTAAAGTAGACAATATATATTGCACTTTAACGATTCTGTATAATATGTACAGGGTGATCATTTATATTTTTACGCCCCCTTAACTTTGTTATTTTTGGAAATAGTAAAAAAGTGTAAAGAGTTTTAGTTACGTAGATATTAAATACGATATCAGAAAAACAATTGAGTAACGCCAAAAAAATTTATAATACAAACTTTTGCTTTTACGGAATATGAAAGAGCATGAAATTAGCTTTTCAAAAATATCTAACACTGTATATTTATCTTTTGCGGTTTTTGAACTATTTACTTTTTCATACAGCGTGTTACTATATGCAGGAAACACAAGTTTGTATTATAAGTGTTTTAGCATTACTCAGTTGTTTTTCTGATATCGTATTTAAAATCTGCAAAAATAACTCAAACTTCTGTATTTACACTTTTTTCTTTTTCCAAAAAAGTTAAGGGGGGTGTAAAAGTATAAACGATCACCATGTACCTACTGTTTGTATGCATTTGATTAATATTTTAACATATAAAAATTAATTTCACCTGTAATAGTCTTGGAAACGTTAAATTACTACCTTACTACCTACTTTAGTTAGGAATTCAACAAATTATGGCGAAAAAGCATGTTTTGAGCAAAAAATGTACCTGTTTCTATCACGGTAAGAGGTAGTTACAGTTTTCAAAATAAAACTTTCGAATTTGGTTTACAAACGTTCTAAAGGCAAAAAAAGGCTGATGAGGTTGGGTACGGGCGGGTGGTCTATTTAAGAGGGTGTTTTGATTTTGTGACTTAGCTATTAATATAAATTTAAAAAAAATTGAAAAACTCATTGCAATAGTATTTTTTTGAAGCATTTAAATCTTCAATTGGAAAATTAATAGAACGTAAAATAAAAAAGTTATATCATAAACCCATTTTTCCAAAAATATATATCCTATATATTATTATTTTGGCACAGAACGAATGGTATTATATCCACCTAACAAAATTTACTTTTTCAGTCCAAAATATTTTTGTACTTTACTTTATATCTTATTTTTTAAATATCCCTACAAAAGATAGTCTTAAGGTGTGAGATCTGGACTTCTCGGTGGCCAATAAGTATAGTTACAAAACTGCCTATCCAGATCGCATAATAATTATTGGAATATTTCTCAAGAGCACGAATGTAGTGTACAAAAAAATCATCGTGGTGAGAAATGATGTTTGCATAGGCTTAAGCTGGAATTTTTTTAAGAGAAACTATATCGTTGACTAGTAATTATTAATCTACATAACCATTTCCCGTAAGACAAAAATTCATAAATATAGGTCGAATTACTTTTTTATTCAGAATACCATGCCAAATTACAACACTCTGACGGCTAGAGTTTTGGATCTCTTTATCATGTAGATTCTCCCTGGCCCACTTATGAACGTTTTTTCTGTTTCAATAGGTATGTCCGATGTAAATTTCGTTTCATCGGTCTATAAAATGCTTTTTAAAAAAGATCTAATTACAATCACAACTGTAATTTTAAAAGTTAATATACAGGGTGTCCCATTTTTTAGGGGTAGGACTTCAGGAGGTGATAGAACATAAAAAAATAATAGTACTTTCTCAAATGAACTATATGTCGGAAAATCGTATTTTTCGAGATATAGTGAAATTTGATAAAGAAATAGTTTTTCTTATTTTTTTTTCTATTATTAATTTGTACCTGAATTTCAAATTTTGTTCTTGATAATTATTTATTATTAATCTATTGAAGATGGAATTACATTTTGATTTTTTTTAAGAAATGAATATCGATCAACAACTTTGGACGAACATACAAGAACACCTATTTCTCACTTTTCTACGAAAACGGTGCATCTGACGGAATTTACCAAAGGACCAGTTCTTGTTCAAAATTCATCAACAAATTCAAAAATATTATAATTTTGTCGAACCGGTCATTGGCGTATCATATTTTCTACAAAAGGGGGTTTAGCATACCCGAAGGAAACGCCCCTGGTAAACGATATGACGCATTCCACCGAGTTTTCCATGAAGCTTGATACCAGTGGACAATACACCAAATTTCAGTTCATAACTCCACCCGTTTGGGCTAGAAGAAAAGAAAAACTATTCCTTTTTCCAAATTTCAACGCCCTGTATCTCGAAAAATACGGCTTTCCGACATCTAGTTCATTTGAGAAAGTACTATTATTTTTTTATGCTCTATCACTTCCTGAAGTCCTACCCCTAAAAAATAGGACACCCTGTATATTCTATCATATTTCTTTTTTTTTCCTATTATATCCTGAATTTTCTACTTACATGTTATAATATAACAAAATACATTTTATCGGAAACATGCCTTCCAGGATATTTCTTCATATATTAATATGGTGTAGTGTAAAAAAAATGCTTTTAGAATATTATAAAGTGTATTGTCTTGCTGAATTGAGAAAAATATTAAACATGATGGAAATGCAAATAAAATATATACATACAAGGTAAAAAAATTTCATTGATTTAACTAAGTTTTATCAAAATTATTAATGAAGAAGTAAATTTTGTAAGGTGCGGACAATAAGGACCTAATACGACATCATTCTATATAAAATATACAGGGTATACATTTTTGGATATTGTGATTTTCCTAAAAAGTGTGGAAAGTGGTACTAGGTCGCACGCGACTGCGGTTGACCGAACGACGCGAAGCGAAATTCGGTCAAGCAGTCGAGTGCGGAAAAGACAGTTTCCGCATGTGTTAGGAACAATATTTTTTCTACGAGCCATTTAAATACCTTTTTTTTTATGAAAAAGCAGGGTTTACTTTAAAAGATGCTACTATGTGACTGTCGTTTGTTGATTGTTATGTGACAGAAAATATACAACAATAACTTTCGCATATTAACTGACACGTTTTCAAAATGTAATTATAAATTGCCCGAAAATGCAAATAAAAATAAAATTTTCTTTTTCGCACTAGTGCGGAAAAATGTACTTTTCTGAACTAGTGCGGAAAAGTGCAACTTTCGAAATTAAAATGCGTGCGGAAAAGTACTTTTCCTCATGTTCGTAGAAAAAATAGTTCTTTGACTTATTTTTACATTTTGTATTTCTCGAAAGAAATGCAATACTTATGTGTAGTTTTCAATTTATGATAATAGTTATACCATACAATTAAAATGTCCTCTTAAATGACCCACCTTGTACTATTTAGTCTCAAAAATTATTATGCCTTGTTTTTGATATTGCTTTAAATATTTAGCAAATAAGAAAAATGGATAAGAACATGATTATCCATTTTTTTATGTGCCAAGTATTTAAAGCAATATCATAACTTATGGCTTGAATTTGGTATATTTTCACATTATTATTAGATATCTATAAATATTTTTGAAGTAAATGAAATTCTCATTATCGATAATCGTTAAAAACTCATTTACAAATAAATTGAATATGCAAATCGAATCCACTAATGTGGAAATTACATTATTAATTATGGCACTGATTGTTCCAGGTTAATCATTAAAATATAATTACATCTAAACGCTTATAGAATTATCTCATTTCCGTAGTGAAAATCAGATATTTAGCACAAAATTTTGTTATATTTATTTTATAATTTTCTAGCTACCCAGGTTGTTCATTTTATGAAGGGAATATTTCTATACCTTTGTCCTTTGTATTTGAGCAGTTACCGAAAAACTTTTTGGGTGTAAATTAATGGCAAAATTACGAAAAATACGGTAAATTTAATATGTATACTTATTATATCCACCGACTTTGCCAGCTTTGTAGTTGTACTAGTGAGTCGGTATTGTAAAAATATAATTTTACTAAAAATATTTCCACTGCCCTTTGTTAGGTGTGTCCCCGGATGGAGTTGTTTATTAGACATTGTGCCTAAAGAAATAAATAATGGTACTTCTCGTCTGAGGCATTTTCATGTTTTCTTAATTTATTAACATCCGGTACATCTGATCTAAGATTTTTATATGGTCAACTCATTTTTTCGTTATGCAGATTTTTGTATAAAGAATGACTTTTCGTCGTAAAATCAATAATGAAGATTTTTTTCCTCTTGTCAACTCCTTCCAGGGACACATTATACCGGGCGTAAACTAATAGTGGGCCACCCCTGTAACTTTCTCTCGTTTTTAAAGATATCGGGATAAAATTTTGTATGGTGAAATTAGGTAAGGTTTGCAACTTTTTGAGACCTATCCGTCATATTTGTCACTTCCGGTTTCACCGGAAATGGCTCCAATAGTCTTTTCTAAAGGATCACCCTGTATGTTTTTACATTTTCGAAATAAAGATCACATTTTGGATCATTTATACTATTTTGAACAATTTATACAGGGTTGCTCGAAAAATAATTCGAATTTTAGTTGTCAATCTAGATGTCTGCGAATATGTTAAAATTATTTTTGTTCCAATGTAATTCATATAAAAGATACGAAAACGACAATATGTCCAATAATCATCATACAGGGTGCTCTAAACTCATTAAAATCACATTTTTCAAAACAACTCTTTTTTTTTAAATATTATGATATACCGGGAAACTCGGATATTTAGAAAGCTCTATTTAGTAGGGGTTAAACGGTACCAAAAGTTCCGTAATGTGTAATCGTAACCGGCAGGAATGACAATTTTTCTTAAGAAATTTATTATTTATAACTAATTTCAATTAAATTTTGATCAACCCTGTATTTTTGTGTTAATATTTTATGATATGCAACAGGAATGAGCCAGAGGCCCATTCTGTCTCCGGTGGAGATCTATCTGACATATTTGTCACTTCCGGTTTCACCGCAAATAAACCTAAAAATAAATACAGTACCTACTGCAGTAGGTTAATAAATTGTTTATTCCAATCTCTTATTCAACAATTGTTCAATATATATAAATTGATCAAAATAGTATAAATATCCAAAATGTGATCTTTATTTCAAAAATGTAAAAACATACAGGGTGGTCCATTTAGAAAAGACTCTTGAGGCCCTTTACGGTGAAACTGGAAGTGACAAATATGGCGGATAGGTCTCATAAAGTTGGAAATCTTAACTAATTTCACCATACAAAATTGTATTCCGATATCTTTAAAAACGAGGAAGTTACAGGGGTGGCTCACTATTCGTTTACACCAGATATAGTACAATTTATTACTTGGTGCTTTTTAATTTATTAAGTTATTCACTGATTCATTGTCATTAATACCTATTTATATGTTAATGATTTAATTAGTCTTACTGATATTATAACAAATGTTTTAACTTATTTACATACAGTTTACTGGTTTGTTATTGTGTTGTGTCGAGTAAATATTATATATTTACTTCATGTCTCTTGCAGCTATTTTTATCTGAAATGGTTTACTTTGAGATAATTAAAAATTGCTTTCAATAAAATAAACGGAAAATAGGGGAAAGACGCAGTTTATCGCATTATTTCATAAATAATATGAAAATTAGTGCAGTTCCACTTTCCATAAATGTAAAATGTCACGGCAGACAACTGTATCTGTAAACAGCTCATCCACACGATACGGTTTCGGTCATTTTATCGGATCGGTAAAAATGCAGAATTCATTTGGTCTACAACTTACGCTGTAAAGTAAATGCAAAATCCAGTTCAACTGCCGCTCTGTTTGTTGCCTTAATTAATCCTTCGCCAACTACGGTTTTATGATATATCACTAGTCGCAGAAGTGGATTTGAGCTCTTAAAAATATAATATTCCAAACTTAGTTCTACCATAGATTAAAGTTTCTTCCTCTATGGTACTACGTACTACCCTGCTATGCGTACACTCTAGGCTCTAGAGCTCTCAGCCTCTCTGTTGGCGTGAGAGATATACACGAGAAACGAACGACCTAGGATGAATACTCTTGTGAATATTTATTATCTTGTGGGTATCTTTATCTAATTGACGTAACTCATCTATATAGCCATTTTATTACTTCAAATGAGTAGACCGGAACCAAAACAACAATCATATTCGTAAGAGACATCTTGTTCTTCCTCAATAGACCAAATAATTCGGAGTCGGTGTCTCTACTTGCCATGGAATGAGTCCTTTGTTCTCTTCACAACCTGAATATGTATCACAGCTAACTATGTGTATCTAAGGCATTCAGATGTGAGTTGAACATCAGAGAGATCGCCGCTAAAATTCAAAATCAGTGTTTGTCTCGCCCCACCAAGTTATGAGAGAGATCAGAGATCCCATAATCACAGTACACTTCAGAGTCGCCTGGATAGAGTTCAAAAAGCAGCGATTATTAATAATATTATTAATATATAAGATCTAAGTAATCCTATTTCGTCTATTTTGCACAAACAGTTATAGTTTTTCTGTTTCCAATTGAAATAGTCAGTCTGATGAGTTTATACCAGGCTCATTTCATTACAAAGCGCTGTCTGCGCTAAAATAACATCGAAATCATTCTTGAATAAACTTAACGATACCCGTATGTAGGTATACTGCAGTCGAGCACATGAGTAACCGGGATACATAAGCCGATATTTACTGATGTGTTTCAATCGGAAATAGAAAGACTATAAATTAAAATTATTGACATTGTGCGGTATACCTAATTTCTGTATTTCCTTTATTTCAAGTGAGTTACTTAAAAACCATCGATTTATCGACCTTCCATTTAGTTCCATTATACAGGTAAAGCCTTCTGCAAGGTTACTAATTATTATATTATATTGTATAAAAAAGTTAAAATTTTAAAATGCTCTAGCGATTTATTTGTTTTCGAGGTTAACTTTTATACGTATATTAATCAATTTTATTTAAAATGTGGGTATGATTATTGATATGCCGCACGCAACAATAATTATAGAAGTTAAATGTTGTGTGTATAGTAGGTACCTAATTCTAAGAGGGCGTTCTCTTATTAGAAACAGACATTTCATTTTGATTTATTTGTTACCTATTAAAACAGATGTATTTCTGACTAAAGCAGAATTGAATTAACGCTCTGTGACAAAACAAATTAATTTTGAAAATACTATTAATTGCACCATAGAGGCTGATACATCGTTTCGTTAATATCATAAGAGTCTCATTTTGACTGTTTCAAAGGAAGTTGCGGTAATTGAACCATGTTGCTTTAAATTGTACGTATTCCGTCATCTGATTCTACTTGAAGACTAAGATGAACTTGACTTCATGCAAATATCTTTTGAGTTTTTCTATCAGTTAGCAATAATTGAATTGAATTGAATTGAAAAACAACAACCCTAGTTGTCAACAAAATATTGAAGAATAATTTATATTTTATTTTATTTTATTGATTGATGAAACACTAATCAATACACTATCGGCTATGTACCTATAAATATCTCAAACGTGTGGCACGTGGCATCTTACATGGCCGCATTCAGGTCACTACGTTGATTGGAACTACTTAGATGTATACGTAATTTATGTTAAATTATAATTAATTTCACTATTTATATGAATCATATATCTACTATAAATATCGATAGTAAAATTATTCAGTCTTATTCAGTAACAGTAGAACAAAAAACTTATACAAAAGTTTAAATAAACTCATCCTTGTGTGAACCTGCGATGTAAGTGATCGTTCCACGAATACTGATGAAACAGGCAGTACGAAAAAATTATTTCTGTATAACCTATTGGGAATTCAAATTAAGATCGCAGGGCCATGACGGATTATCCGCAAACTAATCTTTCGTACATCATTTCCAAACCTTACTTTTTGGTAGTGTTGTTTTCGAGATTTTCTAGCGTTTTTGGCTATTTTCCTGTGTTTTTTAATTATTGTTATTGTTATTGTCTGTTCGTTTTTAACAAGTCACTAAAAGTTGAATTTTTTTCGTGTTTACTTGTATTTCAGCATCACGTACCTTCACTAAACTATTGGTAGCATTATATATTTCCATTTCCGTGACATCTTGTTTAGTGTTAAGCAAATTAATCAAACCCTGGGTAACTATAATCACAGCCTCAGTGTTATGTTTGTTAACTTCAGATTGACCACATGGACCATCTGGATGAGCTTTAATCTTCTGCCCTGAAGTGTAGAGAGTAAACCTTCAAAAATTTGGTCACAGGTACGAAGGCGTATAGGGGCCAACAACTTTATTTTTTTACAAACATATGGAATTGCCAATTCAAAGTGACAATTGTCACATCGAAGTGACAATTGTCACTTCAAAGTGACAATTGTCACATCAAAGTGACAATTGTCACATCGAAGTGACAATTGTCACTTCAAAGTGACAATTGTCACATCGAAGTGACAATTGTCACTTCAAAGTGACAATTGTCACATCAAAGTGACAATTGTCACATCGAAGTGACAATTGTCACTTCGAAGTGACAATTGTCACATCAAAGTGACAATTGTCACATCGAAGTGACAATTGTCACTTCAAAGTGACAATTGTCACATCGAAGTGACAATTGTCACTTCAAAGTGACAATTGTCACATCAAAGTGACAATTGTCACATCGAAGTGACAATTGTCACTTCAAAGTGACAATTGTCACATCGAAGTGACAATTGTCACTTCAAAGTGACAATTCAAACTGATCATAGGGTATGCGCATAATATGCTAGATTTTTAAGCAACATTGGTTATAAAAGATAGTTAATGCTGTAAAAAAATGAATAACAATAAAATTTTATCAATAATATACCCTAAATTTATGTATTTGTTAATTAAGGTAGTTGCCTCATGAATCGAACTCCATAAGATATCAATGAAATTTTGCCTATATCTTTTGGAAGTGTTCCTTGAACTAAATCTGGAATTTCAATGCATTTTACCGTCCTGAATGAAAGTTACAGAGCTCCGAAGTTGATCTATTTAACATGGAGGGCATAGGAGAAGGTACTTTGAATTGAAACCTTGCCTTGAATTGACTCCCGAAGCTTGAAAATCCATCAGATTTCAACAAAAAACTGTGGAAATGTTAATGAAGTCACGAGAAAAATAATGCGTCGAAGAAAACCATGCTTGCCCATTTAGTTTTCGAGTTACAGCGTAAAAAGCTCGGAAATCTCATGGCCAGAGAGACTTGAAACCGAGCTTGAAACTAAGGCTGGGAATTTTATGGATTTCAAAATTCGAATATTCTTTCCAATTTCAGTTCGAATATTCGAATAGTTCGAATATTCGAATTATTCGAATTATTCGAATATTCGAATTATTCGAATTATTCGAATTATTCGAATATTCGAAATATTCGAATTATTCGAATATTCGAATTATTCGAATTATTCGAATATTCGAATTATTCGAATATTCGAATTATTCGAATTATTCGAATATTCGAATTAAGTATTCGAATTATTCGAATATTCGACTATTCAAATATTCGACTATTCGAATATTCGACTCTTCGAATATTCGACTATTCGATTGTTCGAATTATTGAATAGACTAATATTCGAATATTCGAATAGTCGAATAAGTATTCAAATTTTTTTATTTTAAATTTATCGAAGAAGTCATACTTTAATAACAGAAGTTTAGTTTATTCTGAAACTTCTATAACCGCAGTCAAATATGCGCAAAAATTACAAGGAGTGGTTGAAATTTGAAATGTTGAAAACTTAAAAAAAAACTTATCTCCTGGCGTCGCGTCGGTGATTGGACCCGACTGTTCTAATAAAATAAGCTTTCTTTTCCCCTAAGTTCAATATTAGATCATTGAAAATATTAATTTACTCAATTTATTATTAGTCGATTACTTATTCAGATTCTTACTCGTATATTCGAATTGTCGAATATTCGAATAGTCGAATAGTCGAATATTCGAATATTCGAATATCGAAAATTCGAATAGTCGAATAATCGAATAGTCGAGTATTCGAATATATGAATAATTTAGTTTTAAACTTATTCGAATTTTGAATATTCGAATATTCGACTATTCGAATTATTCGAATTCAATTCCCAGCCTTACTTGAAACCTGCAGTTGGTAGTGCTACCGCTCACGTGACTTATGCGCGTAATACAAATTTGAAGAAAGTCAGAGCAGTGCTGACAATATTTTTTTGTCTACGTGTTATCTACAGGAGTCAATAGATGGCTCTCGCCTCATGAGGCAACTACCTTAAAATTTATATTATTTTTAAGTTTACGACCACTGACCGAGAACAAACGATGAAATTCGCATCTCACCGTGCTGGGCGTGACGTCAATCACTGTTTTTTTTTTTGACAGAACTTTAGAATCTTTTATGTTCGCCGTTGTGCATATATCATACTATTTAGGTGTAGATTCAATGTGCGATTTCGGTGTTAAAAAATATTAACATTTTTCACGGAAAAGTGAGTGGAACAGATTTTGTAAAGACCCAGATAGTTAATTTGGCCAATGTTGCTCTCCTTGTTGCTGTACTACGTTTAGGTGGAAGGCGCCTTTTTCTACCAGCTTGACAATCAAAATACATGAACTTTTAAATGTATGTAACTACCCATTCATTTAAACATCATATAGTTTTCTAAATCTTCTTCTAATTGAAAAAAAAGTAAAATACATAATCTAAAATTGTACGATTTTAAAAAGGTACAAAATCGCACTTACGTTGAAATGATCCCCACGTACAACCCCTTTAGTGTTTTCTGATATATCAATTTCACTCCTTCTCATGGTACCTACGTAACCATAATTTTCGTTTTTAGCGCTTGATCGTATATTGGTAATGAGACAAATCATTTTTCTGGTGTTTTTCTTGTGGACGACTGGCATTGATTTATTTAACAGTACCTTGGATGCTTAATATCAATAATATCCTTCTTTTCCACTGCAAAATACTGCATTAAATGCTATTTTAACGAGTTTTACACGACATCAAACATTAAATGAAAATGCCAGTGTCTGACGTCACACCACGACAGCAATCATTTGCATAACGTCACCGTCATTTTTGCGACTCTTTAAAATAATCATTTTTTGTTAATTTTTTTGGATAATGGGTTACATTTTAGCCGTTTTTTATTATTGCGATAGCCATTTATAATCTGTCTCACCAACAGATGCAAATAGACTCCTCCCCAAAAATGCCCGCTAAATTTGAATGGAATTTCTCTATTAGTCGTATTTATAGAACACGAATTACAAAGCCATCGCTAGATTTGACCGACTAAGACCGACTCTACAAGTACTCGCGCAAAGCATTAAACTTTTATACATTTTGCAACAGACCAATTAGAACGCATAAAGGCGAAACGTATGAAAAACGCGAATAAATGGGAAGCCGGCGTCAGACGGCGTGACTCTCAACTGTGTTATTAGTTTTTGTGACATTTCATCTGGGAGTTAAATAAGGTACGTAAATGCAAACGATTAATATGGATTAAATGTTAAAACGGTTTTTCTTAAGGTTTATGATGGCTGAAGAAGGTATAATTTCTTCACCCAGAAAACGATTATCCAGACATTTTTCGGTGGAAGATAAGGAAAAGGTGCTGAACATTTGTAAGGCCTACGATAGGGAGAATCCGGAGAAATCAAAGATGGAATGCATGGATTTCACTGCAAAGACAGCAGGTGTGAGTGTTCGAAGTGTTTCTAATATTCTTCGTGAATACAAACAAGCACACCAACTTCAGTCACCAAAAGTGTACCATCGACAAAGGGTAGTTTTCTTTGATTTGAAGCATAACAAACCATTCTCAACGAAACCGTCCTCGGATCCTATGTGTAGGACTACAAGATGACTTCCCTTGCTCGATGGATCTTTTAAACGTCCTTCCATACTTTACTTACAGCATGGCCAGCGTTCACACAAATCTCATCTAAAAAGTGCAACTTCTTATGTTCTTCCCGGCATTTCCTGATGTCTCGCAGGAATCTTCGCCTCCAAACAATAAACTCATTTTTTTCCCTTAGGGCACTATTACGTGACCTTTTTGAGAACCTATAAAGCCAAATACAATAATTACATTACAACACGAAGAAATAGAGTCCGTTCACTCGCCGAAAGCCAATTTTTCTTATTAATCGCCACAAAGTACTCCGTTTAAGATGATGTAAATAATCACCCTCATGCACCGCTGCTAAAATTTTGTTTACAGTTGGTGGTTCATTTCTTTCAAAAAAGGAATGGATTATACGCTTGAGAGAACATTTAGTTCCTTCATCGATATTGTCCAAAACTGCCCTTTGTCGGTGACACACTGTTGGTGGCTGAAGTTGGTGTGCTTGTTTGTATTCATGAAGAATATTAGAAACACTTCGAACACTCACACCTGCTGCCTTTGCAGTAAACTCCATGCATTCCATCTTTGGTTTCTCCGGATTCTCCCTATCGTAGGCCTTAAAAATGTTCAGCACCTTTTCCTTATCTTCCACCGAAAAATGTCTGGATTATCGTTTGCATTTACGTAAGTACCAATGACAAATGTAAACTATAAAGACATGGAACGACATTGTTGTAATTGAAGCAAGAAAATGTATAAAATGCGGTTGGACACTGCCAGAGGGCGACATTAAATTTTTCTTCTTACTCTGTTAATAGTATCCATAAAACATATATTACAAATATTACAATATTGCTTTAAAGTTATTTCAAAAAAACGTATTAAATATTTTTATCGGTTTCAGGATATTAATCCTTTGTTTACATAATATGCAAAAGTAGGCTGGTAAACAAGTCATAACTAAAGTTGTACAGTTATATTTAAAACTTGTACGGTAATAATATTACAAATACAGATCTGTCAACAACCGTCAACAGATGAAATAATAAATAATGAAACTATAATATAGGGCTATTTATTAATACAAAGAGACTGAAAACTCCAAACAATAATAATTAAGTACTGAAATCCAACTGAAATGTATTTTCAGGCAATCCAAGGTCCATTTTTATGTAGCCGTTGTGACACTAAAAATGTAAACATTTATGTAATATGAAAAAAGGTAACAAACAAAATATAACTGTAACCATGGCGACAAATCAACCCATACAGACTTGACCAACTAATGAAATGAAAACGTTATTAATAAGAGAATATCAAAAGGTAATATCTATTAATAATGTCTTTATTTTCTGAAACCGATAAACTATTGAACAAATCACGGATGTTATGAATCATAACAGCCTTAGATGTCTTAAAATCCTCGCTCTACGAGCTCGGATTTCAAACCGACATCTGCGGCAGTTATGATAGTCATAACATTCCTACATATGTTAATAGCTAAAAACCAGTAGTATCAGTAAAGAAACAGAGAAAGAACAGTATCGCCCTCTGGCAGTGTCCAACCACATTTTGTACATTTTTTTGCTTCAATTACAACAATGCCGTTCCATGTCTTTATAGTTTACATCTGTCATTGATAGTACCTTGTTTAACTCCCAGATGAAATGTCACAAAAACTAATAACACAGTTGACAGTCACGTGTCTGACACCGGCTCCCCATTTATTCGCGTTTTTCATACGTTTCGCCTTTATGCATTCTGATTGGTCTGTTGCAAAAATGCAAAATGTGTCAAAGTTTAATGCGCACGCGAGTACTCGGTCAAATCTAGCGGTTGCTTTGTAATTCGGGTTCTATAAATACGACCAATAGAGAAATTCCATTCAAATTTAGCGGGCATTTTTGGGGAGGAGTCTATTTGCATCAGTCTATTTGCATCTGTTGGTGAGAGAGATTATAAATGGCTATCGCAATAATAAAAAACGGCTAAAATGTAACCCATTATCCAAAAAAAATTAACAAAAAATGATTATTTTAATGAGTCGCAAAAATGACGGTGACGTTATGCAAATGGCTGCTGTCGTGTTGTGACGTCAGACACTGGCATTAATGTCTGATGTTTGATTTTGTGTAAATACCTCAGTGCCAGTCGTCCACAAGAAAAACACCAGAAAAAAGATTTGTCTCATTACCAATATAAGTACGATCAAGCGCTTAAAGAAAAAAAGAAAATTATGGTTACGTACCATGAGAAGAAGTGAAATTGATATATCAGAAAACACTAAAGGGGTTGTACGTGGGGATCATTTCAACGTAAGTGCGATTATGTATCTTTTTAAAATCATACAATTTTAGGTTATGTATTTTACTTTTTTTTCAATTCGAGGAAGATTTAGAAAACTGTATGATGTTTAAATTAATCGGTAGTTACATACATTTAAAAGTTCATGTATTTTGATTGTCAAGCTGGTAGAAAAAGGCGCCTTCCACCTAAACGTAGTACAGCAACAAGGAGAGCAACATTGGCCAAATTAACTATCTGGGCCTTTACAAAATCTGTTCCACTCACTTTTCCGTGAAAAATGTTAATATTTAACACCGAAATCGCACATTGAATCTACACCTAAATAGTATGATATATGCACAACGGCGAACATAAAAGATTCTAAAGTTCTGTCAAAAAAAAAAACAGTGATTGACGTCACGCCCAGCACGGTGAGATGCGAATTTCATCGTTTGTTCTCGGTCAGTGGTCGTAAACTTAAAAATAATATAAATTTTAAGGTAGTTGCCTCATGAGGCGAGAGCCATCTATTGACTCCTGTAGATAACACGTAGACAAAAAAATATTGTCAGCACTGCTCTGACTTTCTTCAAATTTGTATTACGCGCATAAGTCACGTGAGCGGTAGCACTACCAACTGCAGGTTTCAAGTAAGGCTGGGAATTGAATTCGAATAATTCGAATAGTCGAATATTCGAATATTCAAAATTCGAATAAGTTTAAAACTAAATTATTCATATATTCGAATACTCGACTATTCGATTATTCGACTATTCGAATTTTCGATATTCGAATATTCGAATATTCGACTATTCGACTATTCGAATATTCGACAATTCGAATATACGAGTAAGAATCTGAATAAGTAATCGACTAATAATAAATTGAGTAAATTAATATTTTCAATGATCTAATATTGAACTTAGGGGAAAAGAAAGCTTATTTTATTAGAACAGTCGGGTCCAATCACCGACGCGACGCCAGGAGATAAGTTTTTTTTTAAGTTTTCAACATTTCAAATTTCAACCACTCCTTGTAATTTTTGCGCATATTTGACTGCGGTTATAGAAGTTTCAGAATAAACTAAACTTCTGTTATTAAAGTATGACTTCTTCGATAAATTTAAAATAAAAAAATTTGAATACTTATTCGACTATTCGAATATTCGAATATTAGTCTATTCAATAATTCGAACAATCGAATAGTCGAATATTCGAAGAGTCGAATATTCGAATAGTCGAATATTTGAATAGTCGAATATTCGAATAATTCGAATACTTAATTCGAATATTCGAATAATTCGAATAATTCGAATATTCGAATAATTCGAATATTCGAATAATTTGAATAATTCGAATATTCGAATAATTCGAATATTTCGAATATTCGAATAATTCGAATAATTCGAATAATTCGAATATTCGAATAATTCGAATAATTCGAATATTCGAACTATTCGAATATTCGAACTGAAATTGGAAAGAATATTCGAATTTTGAAATCCATAAAATTCCCAGCCTTAGTTTCAAGCTCGGTTTCAAATCTCTCTGGCCATGAGATTTCCTAGCTTTTTACGCTGTAACTCGAAAACTAAATGGGCAAGCATGGTTTTCTTCGACGCATTATTTTTCTCGTGACTTCATTAACATTTCCACAGTTTTTTGTTGAAATCTGATGGATTTTCAAGCTTCGGGAGTCAATTCAAGGCAAGGTTTCAATTCAAAGTACCTTCTCCTATGCCCTCCATGTTAAATAGATCAACATCGGAGCTCTGTAACTTTCATTCAGGACGGTAAAATGCATTGAAATTCCAGATTTAGTTCAAGGAACACTTCCAAAAGATATAGGCAAAATTTCATTGATATCTTATGGAGTTCGATTCATGAGGCAACTACCTTAATTAACAAATACATAAATTTAGGGTATATTATTGATAAAATTTTATTGTTATTCATTTTTTTACAGCATTAACTATCTTTTATAACCAATGTTGCTTAAAAATCTAGCATATTATGCGCATACCCTATGATCAGTTTGAATTGTCACTTTGAAGTGACAATTGTCACTTTGATGTGACAATTGTCACTTTGATGTGACAATTGTCACTTTGAAGTGACAATTGTCACTTCGAAGTGACAATTGTCACTTCGATGTGACAATTGTCACTTCGATGTGACAATTGTCACTTTGAAGTGACAATTGTCACTTTGATGTGACAATTGTCACTTTGAAGTGACAATTGTCACTTCGATGTGACAATTGTCACTTTGAATTGGCAATTCCATATGTTTGTAAAAAAATAAAGTTGTTGGCCCCTATACGCCTTCGTACACAGGCTTGCCAATGCGTAGTCTAATTATCCAGGCTGTTATTCGAACTCTTGTCCCATTCTGGATTCAAAATAAACTTTTCCTGATTTTTCTTTAGGAAAAAGATGAAAAGGAACTCGATTCTTTTCCAGGGTCCTTTTTGGCCCAGGAATGGCATTGAGGAGCACAACAGTAATGGTTCGAATGCTTGGAGGAAGACATCTCAGTTTCTGAGCAAACAACAAAAATTCAGGAATTTAATCGACTTAACCGAAAAAATAAAAACAACAATAACCAAGATAACAGACAATAATAACGAAACAAGAAAAATAATGATAATAACAGTAAAAATAGCACTCGAAATCGGCGAACAGTAAACGTAAACAAATAGGTCAATGGACTAATGTAATATACGAAAGATTATTTCCGCATTCGGCCACCAGAGGTCATATCGCTTATCTTGAAAAGCCAATAGCTATTGAGAAACTTGTAAATGTTTTATAAAATATTGCATATCGGATTTTGTTTTTTTGCCACTGCGACTGAATTGTTTACTATGTTTCATTTAAAGACATAGGTACCTCGTGTTTTCAATTTGCAGCAACTAAAATGCCATAAGTGCTATTGATGTCTCATGATCTTTTGTCCTCGTGTATATTTTGATCTTTCAATCACATCATGATATACGTGTATGGGCTTGGTTTCTCGGAAATCAAAATAATCAATAACATTTTTGACACCTTCAAAATAGGTTTGTAATATGCAACGGCTTTGTCAATCAAGTACCCCACTGAGTTACAACTGGTTCGATGGTAACAGAATATACAAAACTTATATTTATATTTGGGATTAATGATTAGTGTATTATTAAATAAAAGTATAGGTAAGGACTGTAAGGAGTATATAAATCGGAATTTATTAGCTTACATTATTATAGTATTGCTATTAATATTTGTAAAAGATTGTTATGGTTTTCTTCTGAGTTGCATATTTTGAATTTTTGAAAATTTGATCAGTCGTGGTTTTCTTCTAAAGCTCTGAGTTCTGTTGGCCCAAACATTTCTATTTATGCGTTTGGGAGAATCCGTGGCTTCGTTTCAGTGATGTGGTGGGTCATGCGTATTATTAATGTTCTACATACTATTGATTTCATTCAGTCATGTTATTAGTCAAATTGATATTCACGTTGTTAGTTACGCGGAACATTGCATAATTTTATTTGGTTTTGATGAATTTCTATGGTATCTCTGTACCTTCTTTGATGTTTATATATCTGCTTGTTTCTTCGATGTAAATCGTCCATATGAATCAGGGATACTATAGACTTCTGGTAGATCTAATTCTTCAGGTTGTTCGTATTTGAGAACTTGTTATGCAGTTTTCTGTTTCAATAAATCTGCTGTTGCCAAACAGTCAAAGAAAAATTAATACTGGATGAAGTTCGACAAAATTAAAGATTGGCGCCCACAAGAATTCTTGGCTGAAAAGAAACAGAACATATCAACTGTGACGTCGGATTATAAATAGTGAGGTGGAAATTAGTAGGAAGCAGGAGGCATGACCTATCGCAGTGGCGCTGAGACAAAGCCACGACAGTTAGCCAAAACCATAAATACATTATCTTGGGACAACAGAACTCACTTCGCTTTAGAAGAAAACCACAAGATGGTTGCAAGTTTAAGAATTTCAAATCATTAGGTATTTGAAATTCTTAAAGAAGAAAGAAGATATCAGAGGAGAACCTGAAAACTCTGCTGCAATTATTCATCATCTCCGTCAAAAGCTTGTAATAAAAAATTGCTATGAAAATGTTATTACTAAACTGTCATGTCAGTGCCTTGTTGTGTCCTTTCCACAATTAATAATCTCCTGTTTGTATCTACAATTTTGATCAAATGTATTTGCGTGGTTATAGTATTACTTTCATTCCTTCATGGATGTAGTCAAAATTGCCTTGCGTGGCAAGAGTGGTTAAAGCTAAATGAAATAACGAAAAGTATTTGCCACCGACAACAGGCGATATCTCTCCGTTAATCCCTCACGCTGATGCCCATGTATATATGTAATAGTACCACAGATACCGAACCCACATTTTGATACCTAAGACACACAGTATACTGTAGTAAAAATGGTAAGATCAACCTTGGCGGCTAACAGATATTTATATTATTAGCTCTCCATTTTTTTGTATTGGAATTATATTATAGCTCACAGATCTAGATCGAGGACAATGTCGCATGAAAAGGTGATTGTTATTAATATTATATAGACATTTGCTTATTAATTATTTATCAGATAATAATAGAGCAAGATAGGGAAAATGAACAGGTAATTTTAGTATAAATAATAATTTATATTCTGCTACGTTTTCACAGCAAATATTTGATTTATCTGCCTCAAAATTAGTAAAGGACTAAACAGGTTTTTGAAAAAAGATTTGATATAACTGGTCTGTAATATAGCAATTATTGAGAAATGACTGTTTTTCGTTTTGATTATACATAGGTATGTTTATTCACATGGATATTCCTTATGCTAATAGTTGTGTGATGTAAACGACCTTTATTTCAATATTTGTTCTAAACTTATATGCTTACATATAATCATTTATTAAATAATTTATAACAAATATCCACAATTACTTATTTCATTCATTTCATTTACTTCTGGAATTACGACAGATCTAGAAATAAAATAAAAAGGAAAAAGCTGACATTTATAAAATGTATACTGTGTGATTCATAAGGAATGGGTAATATTTTAGCTGCAGATTCTATAACGAAAAATATTAATTTTTTGCTTAATAACTGGGGGTCAAATATTAATACTTACTGAGATACAGGGTGTTAAAGTTAGGAAAATAATTAAAATGTTGTTATATTTCAGTTACTTTTTCACACATTACCATAAAAATCGGTACAATTTAGGTTTTTTGACATGAGAATATCGAATATGTTATCAATTTTTGATGTATCGCATAGAGGGCGCTACGTAAGCTATCTTGGTTTAACAGAATCCGTCATAACATTTTTGTAGGTACTTACTTCACTTATAATCTCATTGCAAATTTTTGATTTAACCATTATTTTTAAACATAAAAGGGATACTTGTTTTATCTTCATAAAATGCACCTCAGTCGAGATATTTACATTTTAGAGAATCTTGCGCATCCATAATTTTAAAGAAACATCCTGATTAATTAAAAGGTAAGCGCTAAAAATGTTTAACAAAGTGTGCTATGGAAATAAGTGAAACATACTGATATATTAGATGTAAAAAATAAATAACAACAATACTGAATTATTTTTATAACTTTAACACCCTCTATCGCAGTAAGTATTAATATTATTTGACCCCCAGTTATTAGGCAAAAAATTTATATTTTACGCTATAGAATCTGCAGGTAAAATATTACCCATTTCTGTATAATACATATGTATATTATTGTATATGACTAACATGTAATTTTATTATGTTCTTCAGAACACTTAAATCATCAAATTAATAACACAAAATTTTTATCTAAATTTACCTGTGCTCCTCATATTTGCAGACAGGAAAGCTAGATACTTTTTACCTATATTTATATTTCCTTTTTAGGGAGATGAAACAATGTTCATGCTATTTCTTTTAGAAATGGTGGGTTAGACGCAAGACGAATTCATTGTGAGCGTTGCTAATTATTTTATATTTTCTGCTTTGTTAGTGTTAACTTTGCTTTGATTTAAAAGAACATCAAGTAATATTAAATATTGAACCAGAGGTAAGATTAATAATAATGTTCAAAATAAATTTTTGCGTCTAGTCCACTGTCAAATCGTAAATGGAAAATTTGAAGCCGTACGGTAATAGGTACTACTTCATCTAAATTATTAAATACATATTTTCTTATAACTTGAAAACGGTCAGATTTAAGTACCTGACATTACTTTAAAGAGAATTGAATTCTGCTTCAAAAAAGACAAAAATATACAAGATTTAGCTTTAAGAAAAATGATAAAATTGAGTTTGAACTATGATCATCGAAAATCGGACGCCCTGCAACCAGAAGCAAGAATTGTATAACAATTTTAAAATAATCGGGGCATTCTTATGCTAAATTGAAAACTTCAGGAATAAAACTTACTGCGTTGATGACTTATTCCTAATTTTTAGAATTGATGAATTGTCATAATTTTCAAAAAGTTAAATATCTAGACTATTAATAGAATTAGTACACATATTAATAAAAAGATAATATTCCATGGATTCTGAATTTAAAATAAAATATACACCATTCAATTTGAAATAAGTTGGTATGTATGGTAAAAATGAAGTACCTCGTACGTCACAGACTGATCTCACACTAAATCGCCAGCCTGTGTAGGTACAGTATAATCATAATAACCTCAGTAGTTATAAGGAAATAATTATTATTATTCTTTTATTACTTATTATTGTTTTATTAATAATAATAATAGCAGGTATCTAATAATAAACATCTTTTTTTTCCTTATTCTCACAGCAGCAAAGGTTGGTTTTTTGACATAAAATATAAATAAACTAAAATAAAAACAATGATGTTTCGCAGACGTTTCGGAAACTTAATCTGCTTCGTTTTACAATGCTTAGATTCTCTTTGGTTTTTGTAATTCGTGAAATTACACAATTTTATTGTTTATATCATAACCATAGATACTTACTACGTTCACACAAAAGTCGAACAAAATTCAAAAAATTGTATTTACAGTATTCAGTATTGCGAATGTGACAAATATTATGTTGGTGAATCATCCAGACCCGGAACACAAAAGTTATATTAGAAAAAATAAAATTGGAAAATCCAAAATTTCTGAACTTGCTTCCCAAAAACGGACATCGAATAAATTGGGATGCAAAAATTTTAATAAAAAAAACCGGTTAGTAAAAAGAGAAAAATTAAAGAATCTGCAATAATTTTACTTCTGTAGATTGTTGCACAATGTTCGGTTACCGATGCTAAAAGAAGAACTTAGTGGTTCTCTCACATTGTGCACTCCTATGTGGCGGAGCAGTTAAGGCGTTTTTATTTCTAACATTTATTTATTTTTATTTTATAAATACACCACATGTAATTACGACCCCCTTTATCCCAGAAGGCTGAGCCTTGTGCGGGAGGGGGCTACACATTTAAAGACAAGGGACACACATCCAATATCCGTGTATAATGGAAAAATCCCTCTCACAGTATTTTCCATTGCCACGACCGGGATTCGAACCCGGGACTTTTGGGTGAGAGGCAGGTACTCTACCATCTCGACCATCAGTCACATTGAAGGAGAATTGTGACAAGATGATCGTTTCATAAAGAATACTTTTTATTTTTGTGCTGAGATGACGTACAACAGCCTCATACAACCGTATGCTTTCTGTATACACTTAATTAACGTCCAATTTAAATCTAAAAGCATTATCCATCCACAGCCCTAGGTTTTTAGCCTAAGTGACTACCTTAGCTCGACATTATTTAGTTTTAATTCAGTATCTTTAATACAATTTTGATATTAAAATTTGGCTTATCAAAAAGGTTTGCCTGTTTATTTATTTTCATTTTTAAATTAGAAGTAAGTATGACCAAAATTCTTTTAAGAACAACAAAATTAATTGGTTATAATTTTCTGTTTCAGTTATTGACCAAGTAGATAGTTCCGCTCAGATGTTTACAAAGCATGAATTCAAATTATGCTCATATTCGCAAGACAAATTGTTGTAAACATTGGTAATTATTAAATGATTGAATAATTTTAATGGCAAGATATTTAAACAGTTAGTTAAAGGCATTAACGTTACTAATTTTTTCTAGTAACTGACGCACAGAAAGTAGAATTTTATTTCCGCATTCGCATTTATTTCCAAATTTTTTGGTATAGGAAAGTATAGATACCATATTCTGTTGTTTTGGTGCATGGTGGTATCCTTGTGGTATTTCACAATGAATATCACCTCTAGTTTATTTCTAACGACGAGATGTAAAGTGACAGCCTGTCACGTTATATCAAATTATGTATGTGCCAGGATGGCCCGTTTAACTTGGGCCTCTAATCTCAGAAACTATAGGTGTTATGGAAAAAATGCCAAAAAAGTCGTTCAAAATCAAATGAATTATTATTTTTTAATAAAACGAGATTTCTGTCTTGATTTTATACAGGGCGATAAGATAAAGTTATATTTTGTTAAATAGAACAACCTGTATATTATTGCAGTTTTAGATTTTACGTAAAATTCTCATCATCGTCATATAAAGTATCATGTGTCTAAAATACCTATTGTTTGAGTTATGAGCATTTTAGATAAAAAACCAACAAATTGGGATCAATATTGCAAAATTGATAATTCCGATACTATAGATATTGTTATAGTATAGGACTATAGGGTGGTTGTGAAGTCGCTGTCAATATTCAAAGCTGGAAACGTTGATAAGTCAAAAATCTTAAATAGAGTATATTATTCCCTAGATGGATGTAGAATTAAATTCCCTTCAAGCTGGTATGGTTTCCCTATACTTAAAGTTGCTCGTTTTCATAGTATTTGACAACGAAGTTGCTAAGAATAATAAAATAAAAATCATAAACAGACAGATGGCCAAATCAGTTAGCTTGTAAGGCCAATATAATCGGTGTACTGCGCTCCGCATTAAAGACCATGCCCGCCTGCAAAAAATCGGCGGAGTACGTGGTTGGCAAAGCGGTCATCCTGACATCCCTCCATCTGCTTAGGGCACACGAGTTAGTGACTGTAGATACCAGTATCTATAGTCACTAACCCTGCTGAATGTGGAGAGTGACTGTAGATTGTTGGCGCTCTCTTCGTGAGGTGTCGGAGGCCACTGAGAGACTGTCCAGCAACCGAAAAAAAAAAAAATAAAATAAAATAATAATAACTATTATTATTAAAATTCTCTACATATCCCTGTCAAATTTTAAGTCAATATTTTGTGTTTGTCTATATATTTTTAAGTTTATCGGCCTTTACCTATACCCTATATATGAAGTACAAAGTCAGATGTGTATGCACACATATGTATTTCTTGGATATTAAAGTCTATAGATGAACTAAAATGTTTGTTTTGCGGTGTAAAATTTACTACTTGACAACGTAGGAAGGTACCTACATATTTAATAACACATATCCAATCTGGTCGTATATTTTTGAAGGTTCATGGTCAGACAATCAACGAATAGGTATACCTATACTAGTATTTACACATACGCTTAAACATATTCTAGCAGTTTATTATAACTGTAAAATTAAAAAGAATTTCATAATCAGTAATAAATAGTCGCGTTTGATCAAATGGACAATATTAACTTCTAGTGAATTAAACGTCCACTTTGTTTACCCATTCTCATTCTCACCTTTCAAATTACCCATGCCCAAGGCACTTACGAATTGCACAACGGAGAAAGTTAAACAGTTCTGTTATTAGTGCTACGGAAAATCAAATTGGTTGAACATAGTGTTGTCTGCCAACTTATATTATTTAATTATAATTGAATAAACCATTCCTAAAATGCGTGTATATATAGGAACAACAATTTTTTTAATCGGTATCCTTTTAACAAGTGCATACGATCCAAATGATCCTGAACTCAGCTCTGTTCTTCCACCGAAAGGTACATTTGAAGCATTTTATCCCAGAGGTCAAGAAACAGGATCTTCGCGAGCAGCCCATTCTCATGGGAGTTTTTACAAACATAGAAATCCAGCACTTGTAGATGCAAAAAATGCAGCAGCCTACGGTTTTCGATTCGATGGTAAAAGACGATTTAATTATGAATAATTGACTTTTCTGCATGATAATTTTAATGTTATACTTTATTTTTAGATAAGTAACAATAAATATATTTTTTACTCAAATTGTTTTATTTCATTTTAATCTACTATTCTAGTATTCTTATTTAATTTAGTTGTAACATGTAAATATAAAAGTGTGTGCATAGTTCCGTACAAGCATGATTTTATAAAGTCTACTACAAGCCTTGTATGATATTTACTGTAAAGTGTAGGCTAACCACTATGCGAACACCTGAATAGTTGGTCACATACACACAGTTTATGTTTATTAACATATTAACAAGTCGTGTTAATTATTGTTTTAAATTAAAAATCTTAAAAATGTTACAATTATAATTGACTAAATCGATTTATTATATTAAATTATTAAAATATAGCGATGAGGACTTAGTAAAATTCATTAAACTGCAAAATAAGGAAGTTTTTGATGATAATGTTATGTGTAAAGTAATTAAATATTGGTCTACCAAAAATAATAGCAATGTGTTTCAAGCTGTTTTGGAGTTGGACTCTTTTACATATTGCAAGGTAATGAGTTTGGGTAATTTGTTTGTTGGGTACGATAGCTGCACTGTTTATGATGCTATTGAATTAAGAATGTGCTACAAATGTAGTGGATTTCATCACCTCTCTACCTCTTGTAATAATAAGTTAGCATGTCCGAAATGTTCTCTTGAACACAATGTTCGTGACTGTAGTTGTGTTCCAGGAAACTTCAAATGTATTAACTGTTTTAATGATGGCCTAGATAACTATAATCATGAAAGTTGGGACATGAATGTATGTAATATTTACAAGCAAAAATTAGCTCAATATAAATCAGATATATTTTCTATTAAATAGCAACCAGAATATGATTATCATTCTCTGAATAGTTTCAATAAAAATCATGATCATTTTAATATATATTATCAAAATGTACGTGGCCCAGTTAACACAATTTGCACTTTCACGTCCCTGCCAGTGGTATTTTAGTGGATTTTGTGATTCCAAAAGTGTCGCGTTATAATCACATCACATTTGTTAACATTATTTTTGTACGCATAAAAATCACCTGCAATGGTGTGGTATTTTGTGACGTAAATTTACCTCATATAAATACTCTTCACATATATGTGTGTAATTTTTACTCCCAAAAGTAGACAGGAAATTCACGAGACTTTTACATGTAAAATAATCAGTCACTCGGTAGTGTGACTTTTCCACTCAAAAGATTTCATAGGTAATATTTTAACCTGCCAAATTCTTGCTAAATTAAGTGTCTATTATGTATTGAAACATTTTATTTCGTATAAATTTATCCCCATTTTAATTTGCAAATTTGTTCTATTAGTCTTTTGAGTGTCATTTTCACTAAAAGCGTTGGCGCCCTCTTCTTTTTTATTATGTAATATCGCGCGAGGATAAAAATATATTATTACTAATAATATATTTTTATCCTCGTTGACTTTTTCTACTTTCTACTTCTATATTAACTAATACCTAAATTTTGTGACTCAAAATTATTATATAAAAAGACATTATAGTGACTTCAATGTGACATGATAATCACTTGCATTCTGACATCAAAAATTTCAGACATAAAATGCTGGTATCTGTTAAGATATTAATTTCATTTTATTTAAAAACAACAGTTATAATGTGAAACGTATTATGTATTTGGGAATATATTATTGTAATAATAATATAAGTAGGTACCTTAATGGAATGTATTTTAAAATGACATATTTCTAGGAGCTATTTTGAAATGCGCGCTCGGTTACGCATCTGCCTACTTCCAGTACTTCCTACAGATTATGCGCATGTCATTTCGTCATTTCCTTCCTTACCGCAATTGACGCTGAAGAATGAATATGTGTGTTTCGCCATGTTTGCTGTGTCTTGTTAAACTAATTATTGTGCTTCTGTGCATCTAAAAACAGTGGTTGTATGTGCAGACTAACCGTGGTAGTAAATATCTGGCTGAAAAGTGCATACTAGGTAGTACTATAAATATAGGTAGGTATTGTGCTTTCCGGTTTCCATGACGTACGGCCACTGATATGTACTTTAACAAAACAAAATAGCGAGAGAATAATCTGATTTTATAGTATATTACATTGACTATGAGCTTTCCACTTATGGTTTACATACATTGTGACAAACTTCTTACCATTCAGTAACATAAACATACATCCATCTATAGAACTAAAATTTTATAACAATATAAATTCTTTGTTGCCTGTTTGTAATTTCACGAAATTATTTGAGCTGAAAGAATTGTTTGAAATATGTCTACTCTTAAATTAAAATTTACTTTTATACATACCATGACCTTGAAAATATTTCATGAAATGGATTATTTTCAGTTTATGTTAATAAAATAGAAGTTCCAGTTGCCGAAGTGTTTCACTGTAGTAATTTTTTTCAGAAACTGCTTGATATATAATATATATATGGAAAAGTCCACTTATGTGTGTGAAGTTTCTTAAATATTTATTAAATAATTTCAGTTTTATTTTTTCTATCGTTTAAAAGCTCTAAATAAGTATTAACTTTCTATATTTTTTGTGATACTCAAGTTTAAAAAATTTTAAATAACTAATAATGTTACCAGTAATATTACCGGTAAGGTAATTTTATCAACTTTATATATTTTTATCTTTCAGAGATTGTACAGCACACCTTTCCGGGAACATCGGATTTTGAATTGGAAGAAATCGTCAAAGATTTTTTTAGATAAGCAGAGATTAGTACGGAAAGGGAAAAGTGGACCTACCTAGAATAATGTTTTTCTTAATATATTTTAAATTTTATTATGTTTATATTTTATGATTTTGGTTAGTGAAAATAAATAAAATATTTTATTTTCTTACGTTTCAGTTTATTAAAACTCAGCAAAGAACTGCACTACAAATAAAACGACATAACACAATAGTACTGATATAGAGAATTTAAGCGAAATATATTTTAACTTAATAAAATATCCATAAATTGTAAAATAAAAATCAAAGTAGTTAAACAAATTACCTATATAAACAAAGCTTATGTGTGTATAATATATTTCCCCGATACATATTTATATGTAATATAATGTGTATTTAATAAGTAATAACATGTATATAGCTTGAATATTAATACGCATTACCCAAATTTCAGATAAGCCCTTTTTAAATTTTATACTTAGTAATACCCTGGAGTGGATGATGGCGAAATTTAAATCTGAAGAAAAAAGATTGCAATTGTATTGAATAGAATTATTTAAGGTAAGTGTTGCTATTTTCACTATAGTGTGGAGGTTTAACGGGCGAGGCATAGTCAAGTCGGTGCAGTAAAGGGGAAAAGGACACTTGTAATTTGTAATACGAGCTGCACACACTATTTTTTTTACAACTATTAAAAAAGTAGGATTTTTTAAATCGGTTTCAGTGCGTTTTCAATCTACTATTTTAACGCTGCTATTGACGGTTCCTTTTAACGTCGATAGCAAAACGTTAAAAAAGTGACGCTTGTCATATTGAAATCAATTTAATAAATACTACTTTTTCTAATGGTCATAAAAAAATAGTGTGTGCAACTCATGTTACAAGTGCTTTTTTTCATTTGTGTGGTTACTGGCCTCTACTATGCCTCATACAGTAACCTCCACATTATAGTGAAAAAAGCAACACCTAAAATAGTTGCATAAATAGCTATTTTAAGTAAAAAAAACGTCACATTTTCATATCTATATTGCTCTTTTAAAGTGATTAAAAGGTAAGTATACTGATTATTTTCAAGAGTAAAACGATTCTGCGTAAAAGTAAATACAGTGTTCAGTTTGTGTGTAGGACTTGTCAGAGGAATGTGTTTTTGAAGTAACAAAAATGTGGGAATCTCGTGGATTTAATCCACCAAAATGCGAGTTATTTTTGCGGCGTTGCTAGCCACGGCCGTTAAGCGTCCCCACCACGTGGAAATGATGTAACTGCAACTTTTTACGTTAACGTTGCGTTTGTGACGCCGCGTCACCTCCACGTTATTTTGACGTGATTTGGTTAAGTGGGGGACTTAGAACGAAAACGCACAGTATGTTCAATACCGTAAAAACATGTCAACACCAGGTAATTGTTCTCACTGAAACATGGGTAGATGACAGTATTTCTGATTCCGAACTGTTTGGCAATGATTATGTTGTATTTAGATCCGATCGAAACTTCGAGGCTACTGGATTGAAAAGGGGTGGAGGAGTTCTCATTGCCTTAAATAAAGAACTACCCGCTATGCCGCTTGGTCTGGATAAATATACTTCAAATATAGATATTGTTGGTGTAAAAATAAATTTTCGTTCTCATTGTTGGTATATTATAGCTTTATATATTCGTCCAAATCAAAATAGCGCTATATATGAGGATTTATTTGAAATTATATCAAATGTTGATTATAACAATAACAACAATGATATTCTTATTCTTGGGGACTTTAATATTCCGGAATACATTGTGTATCTCAATAATTCTTCATTCACTAGCAGCCACATTGCAGTATTACGTAACTTATGCGAATTTATGGACATCTCCCAATACAATAAAGTTATAAACTCTCACGATCGTATTTTAGATCTTGTACTGAGCCGTAAACCGGTTAAAGTAACTAAGTCAATTGATTATCTACTGGATGTTGACCCTCACCACCCTCCTCTTGATATTTGTTTACCCATTAATTCATATTCCAACAAATTTCCTAATGGTACTAAGTATTCTTATAATTTTAAGCGAGCAAACTTTAATACATTATACGAACATATTTGCAATGTTGATTGGGCACCTCTATATGAATCTAAAGACGTTAATGCCGCATGTGAAATATTTTATAAAATTCTAAATTCAAGTTTTGATATTTCTGTTCCTAAAACCAAAGCTAAGGCTTCTATATACCCTTCATGGTTTAATGGGTCGATAATCAGAGACATTAGGGAAAAAAGTATACTACGTAAAAAGTATAAAATAAATAATGACCCAGATGTTTATGAAAGATTTAAATCTCTAAGGAGTAAAATAAAAAACGATATTGAAGTAGCACGAAAAAAATATGTTGCTGATATTGAAAGAAATATAACTTCAAACCCAAATCAATTCTGGTCCTATGTAAACAATATAAAAAGTACAACAGCCATTCCTAACGTTATGAATTATAATGACATTAACATGACTGACCCACAACAGATTGTTAATATGCACAATATTTCGAAACTGCATATATACCCACCGATAATGTCAAACCAGATGAACAGGAATTTTCTTATTCCACACCAATCACAATGTACCAATTTAATGAAGCTGAAGTCCTACGTGCTCTTAAAAAAACCAAACCCAAGTTAACTACTGGTCCAGATGGCATTCCAGCTTTCTTTTTGAGAGATTGTGCAATTTTACTTGCCCCTCCCTTATCTTTCATTTTTAATTTATCAATTAGAACTTCCACATTTCCAAAAATATGGAAAACTTCTAAGATTTGCCCAGTTCATAAAAAGAATGATAAACAACAAGTAGCTAACTACAGGCCAATTGTAATATTATGTAATTTCAGCAAAACGTTTGAATTTCTGCTTCACGAATCTATTTTTTTTAATGTCAAATCACAAATTTCTGTTAATCAACATGGATTTATGTCCGGCCGCTCTACCTCTACTAATTTATTTTGCCTGACGCAATATATTGCTGAGGTGTTGGATACTGGTGGTCAAGTTGATATCATTTACACGGATTTTTCGAAAGCTTTCGATCGTCTTAACCATGATACTTTACTTGTAAAACTTTCGTCCTTCGGCTTTATACCCAGTTTAATTGAATTTTTTAAATCATATTTAGTTGAAAGGCGTCAATTTGTTCACTATAGAGGCTTTGAGTCATATGAAATTCATGCAAAATCCGGCGTACCTCAAGGCTCGGTTCTTGGACCGTTACTTTTTAATATATACGTTAATGATATAATTTCCCAGTTAAATTGTGCTTCATTATTATATGCTGATGATCTGAAAATTTTTACCTGTGTTAACGGAGACGACGACGTCAGGATGTTACAGAATGACTTAACTAATCTTAACCAATGGTGTAACAAAAATGAATTACCTCTTAATATAAGTAAATGTAACACGATGACTTTTAGTAGAAAATATAACACCTTAATAAATAACTATGTATTAAATGATGAGATTATTCAGAGATGTGAAAAACTGACAGACCTTGGTGTTACTTTTGACACCAAACTCTCCTTCATTGATCATATCTCCGAAATAACTGCACATTCCTATAAACAGTTAGGCTTTATCATAAGAAACTCCAAGAATTTTGAGAACTCCAATACCCTTTTTCTGTTATTCAATGCGTTTGTTAGGTCCAAATTAGAATACGCCTCGGTTGTATGGAATCCTGAATACCAAACACACAAAGATCACATTGAAGCTGTTCAGAGACGATTTTTAAAATATTTGTACCTCCGTGAAGAGGGTGTGTTTCCTTTAAGGGGCTTTCCACACAATGACTTACTTCATAAGTTTCATATATCTGATTTGAGCACTCGTAGGAAGTATAATTCCTGTGTATTTTTATATAAATTGCTTAATTACAAATTGGACTCTCCTCAAATTTTGGAAATGATTCAATTTCATTCACCTGCATTTCAAACTCGACTATGTAACTTATTTTACTTAAATACTCCTCGAACAAATTTACTTAAACACCCACCCTTGCATATAATGTGTTCTAATTTTAATTCATTAAATTGTAACATTGACATATTTAATTGCACTATTAGAGATTTCAAGTTAAATATCCTAGGCAACTAATGCCTTCATCCAGACACTTTTTTTAATTCTTTCATCTTGTTTTCTTTTTTCAACTTGTTCGTGTCCACTAATTTTTATTCTTGTTGTATATTGTAGTATATAATTGATTTGTATTTAATTCTATATACATGTATATTCCTGCCCTGTAATTGGGTTTTCTGTTGGGCAGTGTATAAATAAATAAATAAATAAATAAATAAATAAATAAATAAATAAATAAATAAATAAATAAATACAATAATTGCAAGAAACTACTCAGCGGGCAAACACCTCAACCTGCATTGGATTACACTTGCTTGGTATCCAAAATATACCTATTATATTTATGATATTAAATTAGTTTATTACTTTCTTCTTTGTGTTCTTATTTGGGATGTACTGCCACACTTCTGAACATTACCCAGACAATCTAAAAAATATCTGGATTTTAAAAAAATAACCTTTATATACGCCTATGACTTTACGTCAAATAAGGAATTAGTTAAAGGTTGGTTTTTGACATTAAAAAAATGCAATTTTTGCAACATAATCATATAGAATTTGGTCAGTAGATTCCAAAAATATTAAAATATATAGGGTGTTCCATTTAAAAAATCGAATTTGATGTTATTTTCGTCGAAATCGAAAGTCGGCCATTTTGACTGTACACGTCACTAAATTAGAAAATAAGTCTTATATACATGTTCTAAATTTCAAAACAGTTGGTTCATAAACAAAAGAGCTATAGGCCTGGGCCGGTTCTCGTGGCCACCCGGTATACAGGGTTATTCATGGTGGATGGAGTATTACTTAGAACCTTAGAAGTTTATGGAGAACGGTTAAACATATCCCTGTATGGCACTGTCAGCCTAAAATATTATTCGTAGGTAGCGTTTTTGATTTATATGCAAATATTTATAAATATACCTTACAAGTACGTATGCCTTGTTCTCGTATAGCATATAGGCTATGAAATATTTTATTTCGGCGGAAATGTCATTTATTCGCATTATTTATTGATTGACATTGTAATATTTTTGATTTGTGGCAGTAAATGTGAATCTAATATTATATTTATAAATACATGCTTATAAATTGAAAACGCTACAAGTTAGCGTATAGGTACAAAATGCATAGCTGAATAACAAAATGTGCCAGCTTTCTAAATCAGAAATCATATACAGGGCGTTCCACTAAAAAAATTACTTATGACCAATTTTATAAGCCATTTAAAGAAAGTATATATTTTTGTCAGAGAGTGTGTCATGCGCGAAGTGGTTCAAAATTCGTTCAGCAAGTGATCATATCTGTAGGTTTTAGTATCATGTATGACGATGCTGGTACAGTCGAAAGAAGACCACATAGTGCGGGCGACCTCGAGTACTAGAGGATCGATATATGGTCCAATTTTCCCGTAGACATCGACATAATGCAGCTCCAGCTCTTAGGAATCACTTCCAACGTACATTTCGCCGTGTTTTATCGACTACTACATCAGTTACAAGAAGACCGTGCAAATCTTCATGCAAGAAAGCATTTAAGGGTACCTACTCTACTTCTACGACACAGAGTTGCTAGCTTACAATGGGCGCGAGAGCATAATAGTGGATGGCTTTTACAGCAGTGGCTTTGGGTCATGTTCACAGATGAAACCAGAATCGGACTGCAGAGTGATGACCGCAGGCAAAGGGTCTGGAGAGAACCAGGTCGTCAACAGAGACTGAATTTTTATCGAGGGGTTGCACCCTATCGAGGAGGGACAGTAATGTTTTGGGGAAATTATGTGCAATCGCCGAATTCCTATCCGCCAGAATATGACAAGTCAAAGTGTACATTGACAGTGTTATCAGGCCCATCGTCAATTCATTACGCACTGAATTAGGCGAGAATTTTATCTTCATGAACAACAACGCCCGGCCACATCGCTCAAGAACTGTTCAAAGAGTACTTGAACAAGGACATATTATCAGACTGCCTTAGCCAGCGAACTCGTCAGATCAGAATCCTATTGAAAACATGTGGGATTTTGTCTCTAGAGCAGTTCTCCGCCGCCTCAATGCACGCCAAAATGCAGTAGAGGAATGGAACACAATATTCCTCAGGAGACAATCAACCGCTTGATTGTGTCAATGCACCGTCGTGTCAATAATATGTTATTGGATAGAAGAGGAGGTCATACTTACTATGCATTGATTAATTTCCAATTTTTGTTGTATTTAATTTACGAAAAAATTGCAATATTTTTACGTTTCGGTTTTTATAATTGTTCAAAATTTCTAAAAATATTGTTATTCCAAAAAATACATTCAGAAATAAACATTATTCAATAAACATTTCCTATTTTATTTCAAAAAGAAATAACTTGCAAAATACCAGGGGGGTCCAAGACTTTTGACGTTGTATGTAGTTTTATTATCCAAACTGTTGTAATGTTATCTGTAAGATGTAGGATGGTATCCGCGGTCGATGTCTTCTGTTTAAATCCGAATTGCTCATTGCTCAATAGTTCATATTTGTTAAGTATTGTTGTATAGGCATTTTTTCTTGTTGTTTGTTGTCATGATTTTGTAAAAAAAAGATTTTTATTGATATCTGTCAACATTTGTTCAGAAAATATATAAAATAAACTAATTCAAGAAAAATGTTTTTACTGTGAAAACATTAATAATATTTATTCAAAAAGGAAACAATTCGCATTTTTATTATTTTGTTTACTGTTTTTGCTAAGTTTGAATTAAGATATATTAGCCGATAATTTGACATTTCTATTGGATTGGGTCACCGTTTTTTAAAATGGCCTAATTAAACCAGTTGTTAAACTCTTTCGAAAATATCCACTGTAGAATTTTATTTATTAAGTGTATAATAGGGCGCTTTATAAAACTAAATATTATTTGTAAAACTTTTGCCTTTATTAGATCTAAACCTGGCGCTTTGTTTGTTTTGTTATCTCATGGATTCTTGACTTGACATCATCTGCAATGAAAAATATAGAATTTTCATTATTTTTTTTATTACTGAAGTTTCAAGTTTTACACTAATGCTAGTTTGTTACCTACCCCTGAAATACTGAACAAAGTTACTTACAATTTCTTGTCTACCATTTATTAACTTATTTTCAATTTTTGTTAGCTTAATTAATTTATTTATTTTATTTTTTAATGTCTTTTATTTGTTCTCCTTTGCTTAATTTTCTAAGTACGAATCCCAGAGTAATCCAATGTTTTCTTTTTTATTTAATTTTTTTAATCGAATTTTACCTGTGGCCTAATCCTTTGCAATTTTTATTTCAATCATTAGAATTTTAATTTTAAGATCCTTGATCTTCGATTTCGTAAAAATCTGTTAAATTTTAATTTTGTAAAAGAATTTTGAATATTTCCTCAATTAATCAAAAACAAACTTGATAAACTGACAGTTTTAATATGACATTATTAAAACTTTGCAGAACTTTACTCTCTGGCATATATCAACTTCAAAAATGATCATGATTTTTTTCAGTCAATGAATCAGCAGAAAGTTGTGAATGTAGTACTTTTTACATTATGTCTTAAAAATGCTGTATTTTCACAAAAAGAAAAGACAATTTTGTAAATTACCGCAGATGGCAAAAGAAAACAGTTTCAATAACGATAACATACAGTGAAAATAACATAACATAACAAATGTATCTTTTGCCAAATCTTCTGATAGGATGCCTCACTTTAAACCGATAAACAATAAAACATTACAGAAATCCAACTGATTCTATAAATCTTTCTTGATCTAGTTGTGTTAAACCTTACATGTTTAAGTACTGTAAGGGGTTTTAATTTTTAATGCTTAGACAAATAGCAACATTTTTTGCTTTACAGACAATAACCTAAATTTTGTGTTAATTTTCGGTAAGTTTTTCCTGTCCTGTAGGCCTGAGTGTAGGCCTGGATAAGAATTACGTTAAGTAATACTCTCCATTTCATTGCCAAAGGACTAAGCGTCCAATTTCCAATTACTACGTTAATATCGATAAAATAATTTCCAAATAATTATAGCAAATTGAAAATGGGTTAAAAATTTTCCATAAATATTAGTTGTGTAACAGTGTTAGTAGATAAAAATGAAAGAAACATAAGAATATTCAATATGAATTATGAATTCAATTTTTATATACAGGGTGTTAGAAAAGTATGGGAACGGTGAAGAATCTCGAATACTTTGCATCAAATCGAAAAATAAAAAAATACGTGTCAAAAATTTTTCAAAAAACTATCTACTGATACCAAAAATGACCTCCCCACCCACCACCCAGTGGAATCCAATTCCGCAATAAAAAATAGGGGTTTCCATTTGAAATTTTAAAGTTGCCCCCCGCCCCACCACTGGGTGGTGGGTGGGGAGGTCATTTTTGGTATTAGTAGATAGTTTTTTGAAAAATTTTTGACACGTATTTTTTTATTTTTCGATTTGATGCAAAGTGTTCGAGATTCTTCACCGTTCCCATACTTTTCTAACACCCTGTATAAAGGCAATACGGGCACTTTTAATTATGTTCTATTTGTAACACTCAAAACAAAAATACAGTGGCTTAAAGTTGTAATAATACACAACGTCGTTCTGCTGTCTATTTAAAAATACGAGAAATGTATTTTTCTCAGACAACCGATAGCATCATTTTAACTATCTTATTTAAATAAACCGTTATTTTAAACGGAGACCAATTAAAAATGAAAGCCATAAAATGACAAACGCGACATGTTACAAGTACCGTGTCAGAGACACAACTTGTGATTAATTTACGCCATCTAAAATACACAATGTTACTATTATTCAGGTTCTAAAGGGCTATCTTTGGTTATAGTCGTAATCGTTTAGGCGAGTCGTTGACCGTAGCCGGGTAGAACGGGTTAATTTATTTCAGATATTTTTTGTAGGAAGAGCTCTTTATATATACGTGTAATCTGGCCTGGTAATTTGATTTAGAGATAAATTTCCATTAACTACTTTAATCAAATTCTTGATAATATCAAAGCAGTATAACTGGGCGGGCTTATGTTTGAATATTAACATTACCGTTAATTTCAATCCCTTTTTAAAATATGTGTCAGTATAACCAAAGATTATGTATACACTAGATAGTCAGATCTATTGTTTAATTTTATCGCTCATAAATGGACCCCAACTTAAGCTTCATCTCACTTTAACTCATTATACTGCAATACTTCTCTGTTATTTGGCATCCAATTTTGCACGTGTTAGAGAGAGAAGATGGGGCGGTGAAATAAACAGTGGCTTTGACTATCTAGTGTATACATAATCTTTGGTATAACTATGCCATACATGTAAATATTTATTGCAAGTTTTTATTAGATATTGTGTTTATCGGCCACCTTTTAAGTTAACTTTCAAATTCAATATTGATATTGATATTGTGGAAAAATTACGAGTCATCTGGCGATTAATTTTTATTAAGTAATGTCATTTCTGAAGTTCTCCAAAGTCAAGTCACAAATTCAAGTTAAACAGTTAGTAAATTCAGCCAGGAAACGATGAATAGCAGTCATGTCAATTTCGCGAATGAACGGGATAAAATAATAATAAAAATAATAAAAAAAGTATAAATACATGAAATTTTATACATGAATATATGTATAAGTACATGAAAAATTATTCTGGAAAGAAGCGTGCTAAAAGAAAATTAAATGAGTTTCTATTGTTTTTGAAAGCAAAAATAGCCATACTTTGAGAAAGGGCTATTCACTCTTCATTAAAAAAAAAAATAATAATAAGAAAACGAGAATAAAATAAATTTTCTTTCGACAGCATGTTCCGTTTATGAATGAAATAGTAGTCTCTGGGTGGTATTTATATCCTGTTGTCAGAAGTTACGTATCTTTGATGTTCAAATACAATTTTATGACATTTTCAATTTTTCATAATCTTATTTTCGATACTTATTATCACGAATTGTCGCGAACATTTTTGATCTTATCAAACGCATGGCAAAATTTATGTTTCAATCAACCGTCGCATCGGCACTAAAATATTATGTGCTGACTACGACTGCTGACCACCAAGTCAATCGTAAATCCATAGGAACTTATAGAAACATATATTATTTTATGAAATTGACCATTACAAAATTGACAAAAACCTCAAGCACTTAAATACTTTAGAAAGTCTTAGAACGCAAGATTGTATCCCGGATGATACTCGCTCAGTTCAAATTCTGTATCACTCCTCACTTGTAAGAGCGTCGCGTTTTACGTTTCTGGACAAACCTGTCTAGGCTATATACAGTATGTCCCTAAAGTTTGGAATATAATTCATCAAAAAGCTGAAATTTGACAAAATGTCTTGTATACTAGTACAAAACCAACCGCAGTGACTGACAAATGTAATTATCAATTTACGTGTCAAACGCGAACGACTAACAATTGTTTTTAGTTCTTTAGTACTAGATCTGCATAGATACCGATTCAAAAAGATTTTTGTTTAATATTTTCATTATTTATCAACCAAATTTAGATTTTTTTTTGTTTAATTCGGCATAAGAAATGCTTTAAAACGAGGTATCACACGAGATATCTTCATAATTGAAATTTGTGGCAGTTAGGGCTTAAGTACGTGATTGATTGTGGGGAGTTGAAAACAATTCCTATTGGCGTTGTTTTAAAAATAAAAATTGACGTGGTCGAGGAGTTTATCTAAAAAATATTAATTTTAATTTGATTAATTTTATTCCAAATTTTAGGGACATACTGTATAGTTTCATGTATATTACAAATTTCTATTGACACATAGTATAACCATAATGCCATAATGGCGATAAGAATTTTCAACACGTCTGCGCTTAGACAGTAAGGTTCAAAAGCAATTTTGCAAGTTTTCAATTTTTATTAATGTTAATTGAATTATGCATTGATCGTGTAAAGTGATATATATATTTTAAATAAATGAGTTTTGTGATTTCGGAACTGATAAAATTTGCTTCATACATAGCTGGTTGATATTGTAATTACTCATTATAAATCCTTTACTAATAATTAACATTATATTCTATTGTTTAAAAGCGTTAATTTTCTAACACATAATCACAGCAAGATTAATGATACTTAAAAATCATTAGTTAGGTGATGTTATTAATGTAATTTATTGTTTTTCAAAACACACGTCCGTGATGTCTTCATTTAAAATATGTAATGACGTCTATGCATTATGTTAATTTCTGGATACCTTCATCTCGTAAATTAGGTTTCGTTTAAATTATTTTACCCCCTGTTGGTCTGATAACTCCACTATATATAAGCCATTACTTTACGAACTAGAACTAAAGCTTATATTCTTTGTTAAATATTATAGGTGGCAAATTTTGTTTTTGTAAACTTTTACCTTATTTTTGAATATACAAAAAAATTGCAAATACAAACATTTTCCAGTTTCTTCTGTAGATTTAGAATATGCAGCTGAAAAGCAACATCTCATTCAAAGGTATAGAACAGTATATTTTTATACTTTCAAAATCGCATTTTTTCTAATCCAACTTTTAATTTTTAATTGTTTTAATTTAAAAAATATAATCTAGAAATGAAACAAAAAATATATAAATAGACATTTTTAAAAGAAATAGATATTCGTTTCATTTCGAAGAAGAACTGAGTACTGACACTATAGTCTCTCCTGTAGTTTTCAAAATATTTTTATTTTATAATAATTTAGAATTTAGAAGTTATTCTCAATATAAGAGCACCAACAAATTTTAATCAACATGTTAAGGAACTGATTGGGTGTGTGCTTATTTTATTCTAAGTTTTTGGTTTATGTAAAAATTGTAATATTCTGATGTTGAACTATTTTTGTTCTCAAGAAAATCTGGTCCGTAACTATGTCGAAATAGATTTAAACTATTAACATCGATTGATCCATAGGAATTCAAAATAATAAATTTAAAGCATAAAATTAGAGTTAATGAAATGTGGTTTTCGCCAGTCTTCTTCTAATTTTAATGAGTGTTTTCCTGAGTATCCGTCTTTTTTTGCTCACTTCCAGCTTATCCGGAAATGACATAGAGTATTTTCAGGGATAGGGTAACTTTGTTATTTCAAATGAAACACCCTATATACTTTTTCACAATTGGAAAGCCCATTGTTTCCCCTTTCCAAAAATTCCATATTTGTCATGGAAATTATACAAAGTGATGGTTTATGAAATAGACTATACGTTGTAACTGTGAAATATTACAATGTCAAAATTTAAAGAAAAGTCTAAGATATCCAACAAGTTCGAGTGATCAATTCAATTTCAAGTACTAAATGGCACGTTTTTTAAACTGTTGGGCTCCACAAAGAAACTATTTTACTATGCCCAGGGTTGATCTGAAGCTTTATATAGGAAACCATGAACAAATTAGAGACAAGCTGAAATTTAGTATATAAGTTTGTATTGGGGTCCTTAAAATACCACCAAACCCCACCGGTAAGGTAATCCGCGCCTGTCACCCCTGAACAACCCCCGAAAGGGGTAAAAATCGAACTTTTTTTAGTTTTTTGGCAATACCAAAAAATATGAAGACAGAAAAATTAAAGAGCATAAAATTTCCTATAAAATTGCGTTTAGCAGATATATTTTGCTGTACCAGTGGTGGAGTTATCGGACTGTAAATTCCAGTATATTTTAACAAAATACACATTTCGCACAAAATAATTACATTACATTAATATATTTTACGTGTTTTACTCCAAAACACATTAAAACTATAATAATAATACATAAAATATGAGTTTTTTATGTAGTAGCACAGTTGCTTTTTCTTAAATGAACTAAAATACTTACTTCATCCCTGGTTTAATAAAGTACACATTTGAAAGATAAATAGGATGACATGGTTTTTGAAAAAAAGTGCTTTCTGTTTATGGACAATGGACATGATACGGCGAATTTTTCAATGCTGATGATTGAACTTAACTACTGAATAAACAAATACTTTTTATATGACGAATTAAATTGCTTTTAATGTTTTTTAATATTAATCAGCATTATTACTATTGGTTAGTCCAATCTGAGTAAATATTACCTGAATGAAAGGATTCTATAAAATCATTGGATATATTCAAAAAAAAATATATAAATTCTGACCAAATAATATAATAACTTGTAAAAGTGTAAAACAATACTGTACTTCCTTAAAAAATTAAATAATGACTTTCCAAAACAGCCCGTTGCAAAATATTATTGTTCTAATAATATGAAATTTATATTCTTATTAATTCTTAGACATTTTTGAACTCTCGAAATTTTCACCATTTTTGCTCAAATTAAAATATTCATTAATTATCAAAATTGATGCCACAACACAAGTCGTAGATACTTGGAACTTACTTATATTTATTTCGAAAATAAATGACGAAAGCATCCAGCCACTCTTCCTCACTGGTATAATTCTAATTAAATTTGAATCAATTCAGTATTATTGGAACAATCTATTTATCTCCTGATTTGAAACATTTTTCCGTGTTTATACAGTATGCATGATAATTGTTTATTTTTTATTTATTAAGGAATTATAAAACGCATATTAGACTGTATTCTATACCAACTGAACTCACCTGGCAATGGTCGTATTCTTTTAATACCTACTTCTTTCATTTACGATTATGTTTCTGTTGCATCTAAATCTAAAACTAATAGTGCGTCAAGAAAATTTTGTCTTCGTAAGAAATATTATAGCCCGCATTGTGTGACCGATGTTATTACGTTCCACGTTTCAGAATATACTTAACGTAATTATAAGTTGTCACTGAAATATGCTCAATTAGGCTTCGTTGAAATATAGCTGTAATTATCAAGAACATATATCTTCCTACAATCATTATACCTGCTCAAGACAAAAATAAATAGAATCTCCAGGAATTCAAAATAGGTCTTTTTAAAATCATATATAATTCTATTATATTACCTACGCCCACTGCTGCATTTTAACTGCCTCCCTTATTATGACTGAAGTATTTTAATAGGCGATGGGTAAGTTAGTGTGGATATTAATTGTAGGAATATAATTTCTAATATGTTAAATTCTATAATTTGAAAATATTACACACTCTTTACCGAATGTTCAGTATGCCCGGAGCAACATAATTTGTATAACACTATTATTAGTTAATATACAGGGTGTCTCAGAAATAAATGCCCTACGCGCCTCTGTCAGATATCAACCTCCGGCTGTAATGAAGAACTTCCCAGCTCAGTATGTAATGTTAATGTATTATTATTTTACATTTTATTATGATTATTCTACTACTAAAATAAAATGTATACATACGTATACTTATACATTCAGTCCAAGTGGCAGTTAAGATTCGAACTCAAGAGAAATGTGTAGTGGTCAGTCGTAGTCTCCCATTATTCCATTATGCTACCTTTTTGGGTTTATTGTGAAATTACATAAAAATTGAACAATAGGTACCAGTAATTTACTGCCGTTTTCAAAACGATAGACGTTCAAATTGCACTTTTTTGTTCTCTCCTCCTGCGCCGATAACCGTAGCGGGACCGTGCAATTCACGATGTAGTTCCAAGTTAGACCCTCTACCTTGGATTTCTTACCAGAACACCCTCCGCCCTCTCGGCGGCGTATTTTCGTTTGGAAATAGTGTTTGAGGTTTTCGTGTTTTCGCAATCTTCTCACTACCGATTTTACGCTTCTGGCTCTCATACTATAATAAATAATTATTTTTCTTTATCATGATTAACTAATTCACATTAAAGCAATTAAATGCACATTAAATATAATTTTATAATATAAATATAATATACGAGTACATATTCTACGATTTTTATGCAAAAACTTTCCTCTCAGAGCCAGCTAGTGGCAGTGACATAATATATTGAACAAATGTAATTTATATTAAGAAATTTAATGTAAACAATGCAATTTGGTGACATATTTTTAATTTCTTTACTAAAACCTGTAAGCTTAAGCCTAGTTAAATAAAATTAATTGTCATATGCATACACGCTAGGTCGGCAACAGTTTATTTCTTATATTACAGAAGGATATTAATATACCTACTATATACTATTCAAGAAGATGAATATACCGACAAAGGGTTTACCGTTTTATATACCTCCATAAAATCTATTGTAAATAATAAATCAGAGTCAGAAGGGCATAAGTACATCGAATTAACATCACGTAGTCAGTTACTATGTAATATAATGTAGACGTACCTTACACAGTTTTATCTAGTTATCATTAAAGATCTGGTGCAGAACAATTTTCTGCTTTAAGGAAATGACAAAAATTTTCACAGGTTTATTTATTAAAACTTTTTTGGTAATTTTTTTTGTTTTCTTTTGTAATATGAAACTTGTATCAAAAGGTATTCTGAATTTTACGAAAATTTCTCTGCGTTACCGCCACCCACATATTTTAACATAAATTTGAATTTAACTGATGCGTTGTCTAGATTGACCGACGGACAGATATACCTTTCCAAATTTGAAACAGCTACTGTGGGTATTATAGGCAATTATTAATACATAGCTTGTAGTAAACATTATCTTTCAAAGGATAACCCTCAATAAATGTTCGTTAAACAGCTCTTAATAAAGTACATAATAATATGATTTCTTACATAATAGTTAAAATAACATAAATCACTTCTATTTCTCTGATTACAATAAATTCAAATAAAAAATTTGTTCAAAAAACAGTATATTATAACACAATATATTGAAAAAATAGCATTTAAATTCAATTTCATTAACACGCTGTTGCTTTGTAACGGTACCGATTGGGAAACATATCCAATTAACTTTTAAATTTTGGTGTCCTAAAATGCTGCTTATTCTTAAAAATAACCCGTATGTATCAGTCTGTAGTGTATATAATGCACATTGGTGTAATATAGAAGAGAGGTAATAATAGTGATGCAATAGGTATGTTATTCGATACCTATACATATAAATTCTTGTTCAACGTTCAACGTTGGCGAACAAAGTACTAAAGAATATGGAACCTATCTTCTTTATGAGATAATATCTCAAAGTTGTATTTGGAAACAAATATTTAACTATTTATATTTGCAGTAATTGCAGTAACATACCTAAACTAACACAGAAACTTTTTACGGTGGATTTCATTTAGAATGTATGCAATCATTCCAAAATGTATGCCCGAGAATTTTTTATTTTTAAAGTATTGCACTAAAAATTGTTGGTACAATAATAATCAATAAATTTTTCAATGATTGAAAGGAAGTATGTTCAGTCTTTTTTATTTGATTTAATCTTTTTCTCAAAGATGGTAAAAGTGGTACCGGTGCATTTGACAGCTTTTCTGCTACAGTTTGTTCTATTTTATATTGTATAAGTGGTGTGTAAATGCATATAACATTACTATGTATTATTATATCGATAAAAAGAGAAAAATCACACGTCCATGTTTTAGATGTTACATATGCTATAAAGAAATAATAACTATCATTTAGGTATTCAAAGGTAATGATTAGGCTTTAAGATGCAAGTTTAGATGCCTTTAGACTATCAATGATGATTTGTCTTCAGGTTAGGCAAAATGCGTTTTTTGAACCACAGGTATTTAAGAAAGATCTTGGGTATTTATGATAAGTAATATCTAATAATAACGGTTCTGAATGGATTAAATTGTACGTGTTGGTCACCGGCCGGCTTTAGTCAAGGGCCAAGGGAAGGGCAAGGTCTGTCAAAGCTTATATAAAATCTTCCTATGGCGCCAGGTCATTAGATTCTTTCGGCGGTCATCTAGTGTGCACAGGTGTCTTTTCCTTTATTTCCAAAATTCGAATACGTTATGACATCTATCACGTTTTTGGTGAGTGTGGAGTTTTTTGTTATTTAGTGTGTTGGTAACGAGTGATACATGTCCACAATTAAAATCGCAATATTTTGCAGTTTTTTTATTTAGAAATTGTAGAATCCGTGCCAACTTAGAATTAGCACAAACATGTGATTTTTTTCAAAATATATATTCGGAAAGGATCTAGTAAACCTTTTGACGTTATTTGATTTGTACGTTGGTTATAAGTTTCTACGAATATAGTACTTGAATTTTGTATACAGAGTGTGGCAGCTACGTAGCAACAGCCATTTTTTGGTCAGGGTACAAGAAAAATTCAAAAATAAATTTTCTTTAATTTTTTTGGAAAAATTTCGATAATTTAGTTTTAGACTTTATAAAAGGAGCACACGAATGCGCAGTACACTACAGCTTAATTTTTTAAAATAAAATGTTTTTGTCCTGATTTTGAATTTTTATAATGTTCTAAGTTAATTTTGCTTCAGGTAATTCTTTCATTTCAGCCACTGTTCTTGTGACGTTCTTGTGAATTCGAGTATAGGAATAGCACTTCGACTAATATCATTCACTCATAATACTTACAATATATATTCATAAAATGAATAAAAATTTTGCTATTGCAAAAATATGAGTAAAAGTTGCAATAGAAATTGTTAGCATATAACTCATAAATTTTTTTTATTATAATTATAATCTTTTTTATAATTTTAAATAATTAAAATTATAATCAGTAAACAATTTTCTTTAATGCAACACATGGTACAGCTCTTCTGAAAAGGCCTCCCCAGTAGCACAATAAATTTTCTATTTCTTCCTTTGTAGGTATTAATGATTCTTATTTTAATTTTCTCTACATTTCTGATGCAGAAAATTGATGATATTATTAGTACAGTGGCCACCGAGTTATCCTGATTTCACAACCTCAGACTATAGCCTAAGGGGGTATTGCAAAAATGAAGTTTGAAGTTTAAGGAAAAATACTTTCAATCAGAAATGTGGAAGAAATCAGAATAAGAGTAATTAATGCTTGCAGAGGAATAAATAGAGAATCAATTACTGCTGCAACTGAAGAGGTGTTTTCAAAAAAGCTAATACATGTATTGACAGACTGACGGAATATTTGAGTACCTATAAATTAATTGCTTTAAAGAATTTTTCTCAGTTATGGTTTTAATTGTTAATTTTTTTTTATTGCTCTCAATTATAGGAAATGTTTTGAGTGATATCAATAATTTTTCCTATTATTTTAATTATCTAATTAACTTTATTTATCATTTTTCAATAGCAACTTTTAAATCTTTTATGAATACGTATTAATATGAGTGAATAGATGTATATGATATTTCTATACTCGAGGGTTCACAAAAACATTACTATCCTAAAGAGACGGTGAACCAAAAGAAGAAATCAGCGAAAATAAAATTAGTTAATTAACTTCAATCAAAATCAAACAAAATATAACATTCAATTAAAAAAAATAAAGTTAGATCCTATGGTCTGTGCTCCTCTCAAAAAATTTTAACTATATTTTTTAAATCTACTTACACAAAAAACTATTTTATAAAAGTTTATTTTTAATGTTGGTTTATATCACTACTATGATGAGTAAAATGTTTGGTCCCATGCACGTAGCTACTGAACACTATATATCTGAATAAGTATAGATCATTTATTTTAATTGTTTATATTTTACATATTTCATACTTGGAATTTCCTTGCCTTGTTTTATTTATAAGAGTTAAAATCATAATGTACTTGATTTTATGTTATAAACAAAACATCATACTGTATATCTTTCCAAACTATTATTAATTTCAATATCACTCAACTTGAAAGGAACGTATATTTTTGTTTTACAATAATTTATGATTTTAAAATAGGATATCACCCATAAAATATTTTTTGTGCATAATTTTTTTATTGGTATGAGCTAAATAGAAGTTTTATATAATTTTAGTTATTAATATTACATAATATTGAAGTATTAAAATCAACCTAGCACCTGTATCGATAAAAAAATAGAGCAGGAAAGAAAAATTTTGAAAGCAAAAATTCATACTACATTTTTTATATTTTTTGACATGTCAAAGAAATTTAATTTAAAACAAATGCTGCAATTCGGTACCTGGAATTTTCGTAAAAGTAAGAATTAGACCTTGCGTAATAATGATTTACCTCATTAACTATAAAAAACAATAAACTGATAAAAAATTTGGCATTATTATTATTGCATTAATTTGAAAAGTATTATAAATTAAAAAGTCAATGTTGGGAAATAGCACTATCTGAAACATAACAAATACACAAATCAAGGTACAGGGAGGTAATAAGGCTCATTTAGAAATTACAACGCTGCGATGACAAAACTAAAACATATTTATTAAAATTGATAAAAGTGAATATTTTTCCATTAGACTTTGTTGGAATACATTGATTTGCAAAAATAATTAATTATATACCTAATATGTATATAATCTGAAGGACTGTCTTCAGACCTTATTTCAAGACCGTGCTAAAATAAAATTTACTATAATCAGTTCTTAAGTTAAATCAGACTTTTTGGTTTTAAATCAATTCAAATTATTTTATAGAATTCCTACTTCCTACACATTTTTTACCATTATCCTAATAACCACGTTAATCACATTATAATATATTTCGCGCGTAAAACTTTCCTTGCGACTGAAACTATAAATTAGTTAAAAAATTCTAGCTATAGGTATTGAAGTAGAGAGTCAAATGACTCAAATGTCAAAATGCCGCATATTGGAACTGGACCTTATTTCGGGATGGGCTTTACCACTAAAATAGCAGGAATATTTGTAATGATGATATGTGCTTTCTTATCTGATTTCTTAAAAGTATACAACACTCTTATAAACGAATGGTTTATAATTTCTCCATGTCAAAAAATTCGTTGAAATATCCAAACGGCCATAAAATTGTGGTTAACCAATCCATCGAGCAATATAATTTTGATTTAACCAATCTAGACTGCAGAAGCACCATTATACATAAACCACATCCGACGTTTTTCCCCACGTATAGCAATAGCATCTTCTAAATGCTCAGGTAGCCCATGTTCTTAACTGTTATTAATAGACGTCATCAAGTCTAGACAGAAAAAATGAAACACGGTTAAAAAATCCCTGACAGAACTGTCTCCCACATTTACAGAAATCTGCTCGGTTGCAGGTCTTTATATAGCAGTAGACTTCTTAAAAGTGCTACTTTCACAAAGATGTCGGTAGATACTTATACAAGATTTTATCATGTATACGACGTTGAGATCATCTTTTCTGATATAGATACATTTTCCTTGTCGCACATTACCAGTAGCCACGAATATTTAAGAATATTTATCCCCATTCGGTTTTGGAAAATTGGCCAATTAGAGTTAAAATTAACAAAATCTAACATTAATTCAACTAATTTCTTAAAAATGTAATAATAAGTAGGTAATTGTCAAATTACTGACAGGTAGTACCTACCGAGTAATATTATATTGTGACGAAAATACATAAAAGTCTTTAGTAGTGATAATGATTTACCTAATTGACAATAAAAAACAATGGGTGTGTCGTAAAAAAATGAATAACTGCGATATTTAATTAAAAATTATCTACTACCCTACCTCCCTTAATATGTCATCACTTGGGCATTTCAGAATAAAATTGACCATAAAACTATCATGAAATTCACCAATAAATTAAAAAAATTCCAATAAATTAAAAAAATAGGTGAATGGTATGAAGACGTAAGTAGCAATCATCAATTTTGGCGAATGGGTCGGTCTGCAGAAAAATGTTTTTTATTTTTTTTAATTTAATTAATTCAATTAATTATTTAAACAATACTGTACATAATTGGAGCCGCTTTTTTAGAAAGTAAAACGAGATATACGTTTATACTAAAAGCATTTTTATGCAAAAATGTGTCGTATTTTTAACAAAAATTTATTAACAATCTACCTGATATTGTACATAAATATATTATTACCCTATATTATTATAGAGCTTATTTATGTGTAGATATATATGAGAATTGTACGAGTAAAATTATTAATAAATTAATTAATATTCATTATTTTGAATAACAATAGCAAACAAACATAAATAATATAAATAAAAAGGCACCTATATGCTATTTGCATTCACTTATTTTATGAATGCATGAAGCAACTATCTTTAGTGTGTAATCGACCACCAAAGTTTTTGTTTGTTGTGTTTAATGGATCTATTCAGAAAGTGTACTACAAGAACTCGCTTTGTCACTTTCGTTGATGGTTGTGATAGGTGTGGTGAGTTGTTAAATTGCTTGTAATAGCTACTATAAATCTTCTGTAATGGGTATTGTTATATTACTGATTCGTATTATCAAAATTTTATATTGACGTGAATGAATCTAATAATTTAAATGTGGGCATTTGGTCAAAGCCATTTGCTGGGAAATTATACCCTATTTTTTTATTTAGGTACGAAGTAAAGGCAGTAAACTTTTATTCTATCGCATGTTAATATACAGGTGTTCCAAACATATGTCAAACATTTAAATAGAAATGTCAATAGATTAGATTTGTTTAAATTTCTTTTCTAAATGACACAATTATTGTTTGTAGTTTATTTGTGGCGGATAGTTAATATTCATTGAACTTAATTCTGGGAATCACGCCAAATTCTAAAAAATAAATAGAAATAAGAAAATTGCCAAAATATGTCAAGATAAAAGTGTAGTATCAAAGGCAAAACCCCAGAAAACTACTGTATATAGTTCTAAATGAATATAAATACAATATTGTTATCTAAAATTCGTATCAGTGGTTTTCTAGTATTTTACACTAAAAAATATAACAAAATGTATATTATATAATATATAGATATATATATATATATATATATATATATATATATATATATATATATATATATATATATATATATATATATATATATATATATTTATATGATATGTAAAAAACAATTATAAAACAATAACTTATCTTAACAGAACGTTTCAAACCGAAGTCTAGGTCCTTTTTCCAACTGTGATTACAAAAAATGGACTTGTCAAAAAAGATCACTTTGACACCTGACACTGATTATTAATTAATGCATAGATCACTAGATAAAGAATTCTAATTTATTTTGATATTTCCGTCACGTACTTCTTTTTGGAGAATCGGTAGCCAGACTTCGTCTATCAACACTGAACTAGTAGAGACACAGTCGGTACTATTTAGTTGAATACAGGCACTCTCTTTAAGTTTTCGTTTATTACAGTGTGTCTCCGTTTGAATTATTTTTGCCTGTGTCCAACTAAATCTGTGGCCATTACTCCAAGCATGTTGTGCCAGTATAGATTTATCAACTTTTTAACGTTATTTAGGTACCGCTAAAGAATATAAAATTCGTAGCAAAATTCTTCTTGAAAGACCTTATAAAATAACTGACAATATTACAAAAGAAGAAAGAACATCATTAAAATCACTTAAAAATAATAATGATATTAAGATATTACCTGCCGATAAAGGAAATGCTACAGTTATAATGGACATTAATGATTACAAAAATAAAGTATCATTACTTATAACAGATGGACAATACACAAAATTAAACAAAGATCCCACGCAATCGATTGAAACAAAAATATACAGAACACTTTTTAAATATAAACATGAATTTACAGACATTGAACGCGGATTGCTTACATCACACTATAGTAAACCTCCACATTTTTACGGTTTACACAAACTAAACACGCAAACTAAAATACACAAACCCAACATTCCACTAAGACCTATAGTTAGTTCAATTGGTTCACCATGCCAAAATTTAGCAAAATATTTATTAAATATTTTAAATCATTTATCAGGCAACACTGATTCTTTTGTCAAAAATACATCTCATTTTCTTGAAAAATTGAATGATGTTGTCATTGACTCTCATGATTTATTAGTAAGCTTTGATGTGGTTAGTTTATTTTCAAATGTCCCAGTTGATAAAACTTTATCTGTAGTTAGAGAAAGACTGGAAAATGACAGAACACTTAATAATAGATCCAAATTAAGTATCAATACAATTATGGAGTTACTTACACTTTGTATAAAGACTACCTATTTTCAGCTAGGAGATGAATTTTTTCAATAAGATTTTGGAATGGCAATGGGATCTCCTCTATCTCCCATCATGAGCAATATTTTTATGGAATATTTTGAAGATAATTATGTAAAAAATTTTATTAACAAACCAAAAATATGGTGGAGATATGTGGATGATATATTTTCAATATGGCCCCATGGCCAAGAGGAATTAAACGTTTTTCTAAATTTTATCAATAATAAAGAAACAACTATTAAATTCACCTTAGAGATTGAGAATGATAATAAATTGCCTTTTTTAGATGTATTAATTAATAAGATAGATATTTTGGAAACTAATGTATATAGAAAAAAGACTCATACAAATAGATATTTGAATTTTAACTCCAACCACCACCTAAATGTTAAAAAAGGTGTAATTAAATGTTTGTATGAAAGAGCTAAAATAATCTCTTCAACAAATGAAATTTTTGATAACGAAAAATTTTTTATAAAAACTGTCTTAAAAGAAAATAATTATCCACAGGATTTTGTTGAGAAATCATTTCTTGAAATTGAGAATAGACAAAAAATCAGCAACAACAGAGAATTCTGAGAGAACAACCGGTAACCACAATGACCATTCCATATATTTTTGTTTTTTTCTGATAGACTTAGACTTGGTAATAAGTTCAATATAAGAACCACCTTTAAAACTTGCAATACCATCAGATCATTCTTAACAAAAACCAAACCTTTTAACAGTGTTCAAAAATCTAAAATTTGTATTTATAGCATTCCATGCGAGTGTGGAAAGATATATATAGGTGAGACGTCTAGACCATTAGAAGTTAGAATATCTGAACACAAAAATAACGTTAAAAATTACCAAGTTGATAAATCTACACTGGCACAACATACTTGGAATAATGGCCACAGATTTAGTTGGACACAGGCAAAAATAATTCAAACGGAGACACATTGTAATAAACGAAAACTGAAAGAGAGTGCCTGTGTTCAACTAAATAGTACCGACTGCGTCTCTACTAGTTCAGTGTTGCTAGACGAAGTCTGGCTACCGATTCTCCAAAAAGAAGTACGTGACGGAAATATCAAAATAAATTAGAATTCTTTATCTAGTGATCTATGCATTAATTAATAATCAGTGTCAGGTGTCAAAGTGATCTTTTTTGACAAGTCATTTTTTTGTAATCACAGTTGAAAAAGGACCTAGACTTTGGTTCGAAACGTTCTGTTAAGATAAGTTATTGTTTTATAATTGTTTTTTACATATCATATAAATATATATATATATATCTATATATTATATAATATACATTTTGTTATATTTTCTAGTGTAAAATACTAGAAAACCACTGATATGAATTTTAGATAACAATATTGTATTTATATTCATTTAGACAGTGGTTTTCTGGGGCAAACTGTTGAGGTTTGCCTTTGATACTACACTTTTATCTTGGCATATTTTGGCAATTTTCTTATTTCTATTTATTTTTTAGAATTTGGCGTGATTCCCAGAATTAAGTTCAATGAATATGACACAATTAGTTTCCACAAAAATGTTTATTAGAAACTCATGCCTCTACAACTTAGGCATAAAGGAGAAATGATAGTATTATTAATATAATATTAATATTCCATACAAATTTCGAAAAAGTGTGTTGGGTATAATAATACTTACTAAATTTTTTCATTACCTTTTGTCATAGTTATAACTACTGCACTCGCGGAAAGTAGGCAGGGTAAACAATGTCCGTACGTAATCTTTTAAAATCCATTGTGTGATCAAGTAGAAATCCGGTCCGTTGCAAGTAAGTTGATATTGATGATTATAAATCGATCATCGATCACATGTACTTGTTTATTTGCCCCTCTTGCTTTTGAATAATAATTCAAAGTTAATAACGATATCAACAATAAAAATAAGTGTCTGCTTACTACGACATAACGATTTCAAATTGACGAGTTGAAGGATTTGATTTAGATCAATTTTTCTCGAAAACAGTCCCAATAAGAGTAGGTATATATGTTTAAGTATTCCTGATCAGGCAATCACAGTTCGGTAATAAAATAAACGAGAAAGCAAAAGAATGGCGTATCGATCAGTACGTCCATAGTTCAAATTCAAGATAGTCAACATAGGCCAATGATTTTTTTCAATATCAAAGGAACTCTTTGAGCTACTGACATAAAATTTGGCATGCTATCTAACATTAGTAAGGGTTATGAATCTGCATTATCAATAATAAAAAATATTAGCCAGGGGCGTAGTAAACTGGAGGGGGCTCCTATATTTTACCCATCAATTTTTTTGTTTGTCATTTTCTTGCATTTATGATATAGGAAATGAATTTCCTGAACAATTTTACGTAAGAAAAATTCTCTTGTTGAAGGTACATTTTTAGCTAGGCTTCCCCTGAGACCTGACAAATTATAGCATTTAACGCTTTGGAAACAGTTAATTAAAAAGCATGTTATGAAAAGAGAGAATATCATTTATTTAATTAATTAAAACAACAAATAATTAAAACAAAAATAAATAATTGTTAAAGAAAGTGTTCAAAATGCCCACCATTTATTTCTGCACAGGCATTAACACGTTTCACTATCAGCCGTCTAATCCTGTTGAAAATTCCAGGTATATTTATGATTAACTTGCACCCTTGATGCACTCTCTGTTCTACATCCTAAATTTTTAAATAACCTCACATAAAATAGCCAATGGGGTCTAGATCTGGTGAGCGAGGACGCCATGCTATTGGTCCACCGCGTTCTATCCATCGATGGGGGTACGTTTGATTTAAATGTTGTTTAACAGTAATTCTAGAATGAGGTGGAGCCTCACCGTGCGTGATCCACATGGTCAATTTTTCTGCAATTGATACTTCTCTAGTAAATTATTTAATATTGTTTGGAGGCAATCCAAATAGATGATGCCATTGAGTCTGCTCGGTAAAACGTACGACCCAATTAGTTTATCGCCCATAGACCTATCCTGATATCTGGACTCAAAGAATGTATGAGGATTCTCGTCTGCTCAAACGTATCTGTTATGGAAGTTTATAATACCTTCCCTAGTGAACCCTGTCTCGTCCGTGAATAGAATTTTTCTTAAAAAGTCAGGATCTCTAACACATTTTTGGGTTATACGCCGGTAAATAGCGATTCTACGAGGACAGTTCTCTGGTTTCAGATGTTGTGCTCTTTGAAGATGATAGGGGTACAGTAAGTGTTCATATAAAATTCTACATATACAGTATTACGACTAATTCCGTCCTGGTTAGCTATCCTTCTCGTGCTAGTTTGTGGATTAGTAGCCACAATTCCCAAAACTCTTTACTCGGTTTCCGCTGTTCGTATGTACGGTTTTGTCCCGATTCATCGATATTCTTTTTGAATGCACGATACTCTCTTAAGAGCCTATCAACAGGGAAAATATTTTTTGACACATGGAATTCTTCTATGCAAAAAAGTTTCCTCGTACATTCTGCGGGCCTCTCATGTGCATTACCAAGTGCACGACCATAAAATAATTTCATATTCAACAGAATAAGCACTATCAACAACTACTAACTATTGTTTTAAATTGTTAATAATAAAATTCAGACAAGTCAGATTTTGACAGGTGTCGACTGGATTTTAGTTAATTACCTATCTTCAAAATGCACCTTCACGTAAGTTGCGCACCGTGTGACATAATCCCATTTTTGTCGAAAACGGTACGTCCTACCCCCTACAGGGGATTTTACGTAAAATTGTTCAAGAAATTCATTTCCGATATCAAAAATGCAAGAAAATGACAAGCAGATTCATAACCCTTACTAACGTTAGATAGCGTGTCAAATTTTATGTCAATAACTTTTCCTGAGATATTAAAAAAAAATCGCATTTGGGGCGCCAACTCCAGGGGGGCGTAGCTCCCCTAGAAGCATACGAACTTTCTTCATATTTTCAAGCATGCAATCACCTCCCGAATTTTTCGAACATAGTATAGAGACACCCTGTAGATTGTAGCTGACATACCCACTATCATCATAATAGTCCAAAGTATTTGAGATATACAAAGTAAAAACCACATTTTGGTGCCCTCTTCAAATGATCATAACTCTCTTAAGAAGCACTTATGGACCCATACTCATGAGAACTTTTCCGCATATTCTGTTACTCAGAACCAGCTCAAGTATTATTGGGATGGTTTTCGGAAATACTCTGTATAATATATTAATCTCGCACTTTCGCAACTCACCGTCTCCTCGTTACCTAATATTTCTGTTTGTATATATTTAATTTCCTAATATTTTATTCAGATCATGTACGTGCGCCAAGCTCCAACCATCTTAAAAGCGTTTATCAATTTCAACTTCCAGAATTGACTGTTAATTTGATTTTATTATACTGCATTATTATGATGACGTCTTCGACCTTTCCATAAGGCAGTTGAACCTTAATACTCTTGATTTTATTATAATTTAGTAGCAAAATGTAGCATTTGATAACAAATTGTTGAAACAAAGTGTTTGTTTAAATTACGAATTTATCTGTAATATTTTAGGTTAGTCTCCAATTTTTGTTTAAACACCTATTGTTTGTCTTTTTGTATAGTAGTTTTATAAGTGAAACTTTAAAATCTTAAAAAAAAAGTTCTTTGTGTAATAGAGATGAACCTCAGTGGTTTCTACAAGTATTTACTTGTTTTAATTATAGTTTGGAATTTCATCTACACCAGGTGATTTCTTGCACAAATAATTTATAAGTTTATTTAAATACAATATATTATATGGAATTTAAAAATGTTACATCGGCTTGCACATATATTGTTGATAAAAAAGTGGGGTTCTGAACGAGTATAATAAATTCTTGTTTTAAATTCTTTCCCTCAATCTACCTTATTTATATGAAGGTTGTTTATTATTTTTTTTTTAACCAGTTTTTATGTCTACAGAGCACTTATTCGTATTACCTCGAAATTAGTGACCAAAAATAATGCAATAGAATGTGTGTAATATTACTCAATAAATTAAACTATCATGTCACACTATGGACTCCGTTCAAAAATTATAATGGATTAATAAATAAGTGTTTTACATTTTATACACACAGCTGGTTTTTAGGCCCACCCAGCATTTACTTCAATGTTTCCATAAAAAGGCCGGCGCTTTTGAAATTTATCATATTTATTAAGAATTAGTTATGTAAATAACAAGAAAAAATGCGTGGAGAATGGGCGTTAGTAAAGATACACCGTTTTTTAAAATTTATATACAAATTTTATTATTTATTTACTATAGTTGTTTTTTAAATTTTGTTACAGGTATTAGGCGCAACTTTAGCTTTATCATCATGCGCTTCGGCGTTTTTTCTCGGTTGGGGTTCATCAGACCAAACGTAAGTCTTTGTTTTTGATACAACGCTTATTATGTAGAAAACTATAGATAGAAAAATTATTGTTTAAAAATATTTGTCAATGTGTCATCTTGTATTTACCTAGTTTTACAGAAAAATAATTTGTGTGACTAGAAATAAATTCGTATTGTTTTTCACCGGTTAGGGCGATTAGATATCTTTATGTTTAAGGATTTTAAGAGCAATAATAGTTCTTTCAGAGGCGCAACCCCTTAAGGTGGAAGTATCTTTTTAAAAATATATGGGAAAATACTATTGAATATTTTCATTTTGACTAAATTTTGTTTGGTTAATCCAGTTTATATTTTATACTAGTTTATTCTAATTGTTTCTAAATAAAATTTTCCAATGGTATATTTTTGTATTTTTTGATTTTACTAAATACTAAAATGATTTTTCCTTGTAATTCGGAAACCAGCCCTTTGGGACAAATTGTACATTTTGTTGTTGCTAAATGATTTACTAACCTCAAGAACAAATATAAAAAATAGAGAAAATGAATCGAACATTCCACGCCCTGCTTAAGCTGGATTTCAGAGAAAAGGTAATTAACGCCACCAGTTTCAACTCCCTGTAACTCTTGTGCATTCATTTCTTTGTAGGGCGAATAAAGAATCCTCATTTTATATCTTTTTCTTCCTGAAGTGTTGCCTCCTATTCCACACTAATTATGACCATTCTTTACGTCGACAGTTAATATTCTGCAGTATTCTGCACCCTTTTAGGCCTGCATAATGGAATTATTGGGACTTACTACTAAAAACTATTCTATTCTTTATCCATCCGGGAAAATGTTTGGTATTACACTGTTTCCAGTACAGTAGCGAAATGAGTTATTTTACTACTTACAATAGATTATGAATTCACATAACAGAGTACCTAATAAACAAATATAATTCCTATACAGACAATTACAATTCAATCAAATCAATATTTCAGGTTTTGGGCACACTTTTTTAATAAACAAAGGGAATGTGGTTTTGTACTTTTGTTGTGGTGCGACCAAGATAGGTCTGAGAATAGAAAATACACCAGTCTTTATTTGTTTGAGAGTCTGTGAGGAAGATCGAGTCATTAAAGTGATTAAGACATTAATAATGTATTCCCAAACGTAGAGTTTGTTTAAATTTAATCATTCTTCACTTAATATTGGAATGGTGCCAAATTTAGATTGCAATTGATTACTAGTAGGTAACACGGTTAATAGAGTGTTTTCTATTCCATTTTCTCATATTTATTTTGCACGACAATTGACAATCAAAGCAAAAACCTAGCACATATCCACATGTATAAGCAAAATCTTTAGTAATTTTGATAAATACTATAATTTCGGAGTCCCTTCTTGTGTTTATTAAAAATATTAACTCGGGCAGCGTTTATCTAAGTACAATAAGTTAACTTTTATAGTTGTTATAAAAGATTATTATTTTGTAAATTATTTATGAAGATTAGAACGAAATATTTTAGGACCAACGTCCAATAATGAGTAATAATAGATACTGTAAGTATATCTCATGTTGGTATTATAAACTATACATGCTAATAAAAAGAATTATATTTTATAGAAATAAATATACACATTTAATAGATTTAAGGGCGAAGAACCCCTGTGTATACCAATCTGATGTCTACTTCGTAATTACTATTGATGTCATTTTTCCAAATCAATATTTTTATTAAGAAAACAGTTATAATTATTGATTGATTTTATTTGAAGTTACATTTCACCTTTAATTAAATATGAATAATTTTGAAAATATGTTTGTTCTTGGTTTACCTGTTATTTAGTTCAACGTAAAAAAGGGGAAAAAATCTATAAATAGTCAACTAATTACTTTCTCTGTAGTAAGATATTTCATACCAATATTAATCCGATTAAAAAATAATTGGTGTCATAATAAATTAGGCATTTCAAGGTTGTTATAAGGAAATTGTGCTGGAACTGTCACAATCATTAGAAAGATCTAATTTACAAATAATTTTGAATTTTTGTAAGATTTGTTTATAACCTTGAAATTGCTAGTAGTTCTCCCTCCCACTTCCCAGTGTTGACTATATAAGGTGCTTGGGTTCTATCAGAGAATCCTGATTGCCTCCAAGAGACATTTTGTTGATTCCATTCAGGGGATGAGCATTGCCAACCTTTAAAGCACCAGTTTTCTCTTTCCATTGATTTCCATTATGTATCCATAAAGTAATGTTAATCGCAGCTGTGAAGATACTTTAGCAGTTTACACATTACACAATAAACCTAGACGATTGATTGTACAATTACCACTACTTGGAATATTACGATGTAATCTGTCTAGTTCTTCTGAGTATGTCTGTTCCTGATCCATTATGCATTTTTTAATCAAAAATGATATTTCTAAAATGACAGCAAGAAATACTGGTTAAAAATTTTAAATTATAAAAGCTATATATGCATACAATTTATATACAATCGATACTTTGCATTTCAGTTCGTAGTTGTACAGGGTTAGTTTTATTAATGAAAACCCCCCATTATTATTTTTATTTTTAACCGATTCAAAAAATAAAAAACTGGCCTTACATGGTTTTTTACGTAGATTCCACTTCTGTTAACGGATTGGCAATAGCGTTTTAAATATACAGGGTACGCAAAAAAGTTAGGTTTTTTTATATGGAACACCCTACCCTGTATATTTTACATATTTGAATTCCTACAATCATTCTGATTACAAATATATACACATATTGTATAATTGCTTTACTGGTTTTTGAGTTATTTTTACTTTATTATGTATACTTTGAAACAAAAGCGTTATTTTTTAAACTCATATAATAAATTAAATCAATAAATGGAATAAATCAAAAACAAAACAAAATATATGAATTAGGAAAACAAATTACGTAACATTTTCAACATTAACTCGATACATTTTAAACAACGTTTAATAAAATTCGAACGGAGTCCAGACCTTAATCCAGTAGATTATTTTCTTTGGGGATCGCTCAAAGAAAAAATTTACAGTGAACCAGTGGAAAATTTTAAACAATAAGAAATCAAATTGTAAAAAACATAACTTTGCTAAATTTGGATGCAGCACTTTTTCTTCGAAAAATTCTTTCAAATTTTATTAAACGTGGTTTGAAATGTATCGAAGTTGGTTATGTTGAAAACGTTATATAATTTGTTTTAATAATTCATATATTTTGTTTTGTTTTTGATTTATTCCACTTATTAATTTATTATATGATTTATAAAATAACGCTTTTGTTTCAACGTACCCATAATAAAGCGAAAATAACTCAAGAACCAGTACAGCTATTACACAATATGTATATACAGTGTGTCTCACTTTTCACCACTACATCCCAATATCTAGGCCATTTGTTGATCGATTTAGATCAAATTTGGTATACTTCTTTTCTTTCAGATTGCGTTTAAAAAGTTATTTATAAAAAATTTTTTCAAACTTAAATACGCCTACTATGATCAAAAGAAATTGGCAAAAATTAGGAATTTATATTAGCGATTGAGATAGGGCTTTTGTTTTTACAGATTCTTGTTCAGCATGACCTAAAACGCCTGTATACCAAATTTCGTTAAAAAATATTTTTTCCTGCAAAAATAAAAAAGTAATAAAAATCTAAGAATTCAATAATAATCACCCTACTATTTCAGTTATTTATTGACAGATATTTACATATAACGTGGTAGACGGGTGATATAATGACGCTTTTTGAAGGAAAAAATATTTTTTAACGAAATTTGGTACGTTACTGTCAAAAACAGTTTTTTGTAATTATTGGCCTTTATTCTTATTTAAAACGTTAAGTGTTATGGGACGCCACGGAATGTGAATAATGAATGAAAATGGGAAAAGCTACATGATTTGTATACCCAATACGACTTCGTAATAAGGGGGGATGCTGTTCCCACATAAAAGCACACATAAAATAACACTTCACCAGACCACGGAACAGAGAATCAAATCGACCACATCATGATCTCTAGAAATTGGAGAGGCTCCCTACTTGACGTACGCACAAAGCGCGGAGCAGACGTAGCAAGCGACCATCATCTACTTGTAGGAGTTATAAAACTAAAATTGGCAGTACTTAAGGAGGGCCAAATTCAGCAAAGTACAAGTCATACGTTTAAACTGGAAAAAAGAGGAATTGGATGGACTGACGACATGATAGTAAAGGTACCAAAGAAGGGAGATTTAAGTTTGTGCCAAAACTGAAGACGAATAACACTGCTGAACATCATTAATAAAATGTTGACCCACATAATACTTCCAAGACTGACCCTAATACTCGAACTCCTACCGAGAGCTGAGTAAGCGGGTTTTCAACCACACAGATCATGTATTGATCAAATAAACACAGTTTGCATAATCATTGAACAGTCAGTTGAGTGGTGATCTTCATTATATCTAGTAATCGTAGACGTCAAATGTGCATTCGACAGCATACATATTAAAGAACTTTGGAAAGCACTACAGAAAAAAGGATTTCTATTAATGATAATAAACCTCGTAAAAGAACACAAAGATACACAAAGTACAGTCTCTCACCGTGGAATACAAAACCAACCACTAACAATAATAAAGTGGGTGCGACAAGGATGCGTATTGTCTTCTTTTCTTTTCAACATAATGCTAGATGAGGTCATGAGAGGAGCTACCAATAGACAACATGGCAAATGGTGGACACCATTTACAAGATTGGAAGACCTTGACTATGCCATGACATTTGCCTGCTTACTCACGGCCCCGTCGACATGACAACCAAATTAGATAAATTAGTAAGATAAACTGAAGTTGTAGGCCTAAAAATTAACATCAGGATAACTAAGTCAATGAAAATGGGTACAGAAAACCGAACACCTCAGCCTATCGAAGACGCTAACAAGTTTACCTATCTAGACTAGGCAGTATAGTAATTAAAAACAGGAGGTACCGAAGATGATGTAAACACCCGCATAAAAAATCCAGGCAAGCTTTTGGAATTCTAAACAGTGTGTGGAAATCCAAAGAGTACTCCAACGGAACAAAAATTAAAATTCTCAAATCAAAAGTCTAATCTGTACGCCGATACTAGTCAAAAACATGGAAAATTAATCAATCCATTGTCTCTAACTTACGAGCCTTCATGAATCGCAGTTTACGCAAAATTATGCGTATCTTTTGAACGGTTTAAATGCGAAATGAAGACCTGTGGATTTTAACTTAACACATCAACAGAGTATGTATTTGAAAATGAAATAAAACTAAAACTAAAAAAAATAAATCGATAGGCCACACACTGCGAAAAGAAAACCACAACATTAGTAAGAGGGCCCTGGAATGAAACACACGCGACAGCAAAAGAATATAGGAAGGCAGAGAACAGTCATAATGGAATTGGAACCAGTTGGAAAAACATTGCAATAGACAAAAACAAATTCCTCAGAATAGGACAAGATGGAGGCCATTTGTTGAGAACCTATGCTCCTGAGAGGAGAGAGGAGTTGAGAAAATATTATATCCTTATTTAAGAAATATGTAAGATATGTAAATATATGGATTAAACACTTTAATTCAATAATATCGGTTAATAAATCGGTACGTACACATAATGGTGATAATAGTGATGTAAACCAAAATCTGCAGTTGAAAATAGTGATACAGAAAGCGTAAGTTATAAAAATTACCAAAAGAATTAACATTGTAAACAAGTATTTAAAGGCCAATCAGTGATGCATAAAACCGATTGTTGCATTTAGAAATGTTACATGTTGCAAATACTATTCACCTATAACTTAAATTTATTGGCAAAATATATAATTACGAAATAAAGTAAACAGTTTTAGCAATCTTTGCATATGCCACTGCCAAAAAACATTTATTTTGTCATTGCATGCTATGTAATAATATTGCAATTTTTTCACATTTAATTGAACATAACACGAAAAACCATTCACATATATAAATCACAGTAATCACCAATAAAATTAGATAAATTATGTAAAAATAGGTATATTGCGTACTTACTGAGATAAAATATTTACCCTAACGTACTTTCTCTATGAATAATAAAATTGAACGGGAGCAGGCAAGCATTCTTAGATACTAATATGTAATTATGCGGATGGGATTATATCTGTAATTATTTTCTGTGAAAAATAATATTATGAATGGTTGATGTTGAAATATCAAAAAATGATTTATCAAATCAAACAGATATTGAATACAATAAAAATTGTTACTTTATGGCACTGACATTTTTAATAATTCTGATAACCAATATTTCTGTGGAAGGTGAATAATTATTTATGTATCAAGGGCGTAAGCGTTTAGGGCCCAAGGCGTGAAGATAATAGCACGAGGGGATAATAGGAACCGCGGGCCATAAAGTTGCACTTAACGCCCGCAAACCCGTGCGTTAAAGTACACTTTAACACCCGGTCGCGTAATTCCCGATAGCACCCTCATTTAGCTCTTACGCTCCCAAGATAGTTACGAAGTACGCCGGGATCTGCATGTCAAACTTTACCCAACCCGATTCAGAGTGCATAAACGCTTATTACGCCACTGATATAAAATTTTATGCACAAACTGTTTATTGGATCAGTTACAAACTTAGAATCATTTTGAATTTCATATAAATAATTGTCGCTTGTCGTTTTAAATCAAGCAATTCGTAGTCGTTACCTATTAACGGTCCAACAAAGCCAATCTCGTGGTCTGCCATATTTAAATAGCGCGTTATAAAGCAACTTTATCGCCCGAGGGCTATAAGGGCCCGCGGGCAATACCGTTGCACTTAAAGCCGACAACCGGGTGTTACAGTGTACTTCAACGCCCGGACGTACATAAATACATTTAAAAATTAAAATGTCTAAATGACACCATATTTTAGCACGACTAACCCATCTTTCACATATCTTGAGAATTTCGGTGTAGTTTCTTCTATACAGTATTATTATTTACAACTTTATTTAGGATAATAATAAGAAAAATATCCAATTTGATATATTCTACTTCTGAAATCTGTTCTGTGTAAAAATCATTGAAACCGATTTAAAATGCAATTATTTTCGAATTTCTTGAAACAACTACTTTTCATAACTGCATGTTATAAGACATTGAATTAAGTACTTATGAATCACCCTGTATACAGTGTGTCTCACTTTTCACCACTACACCCCAATATCTAGGCCATTTGTTGATCGATTTAGATCAAATTTGGTATACTTCTTTTCTTTCAGATTGTGTTTAAAAAGTTATTAATAAAAAATTTTTTCAAACTTAAATACGCCTACTATGATCCAAAGGAAATTGACAAAAATTAGGAATTTATATTAGCGATTGAGATAGGCTTTTTGTTTTAACAGATTCTTGTTCATCATGACCTAAAACGCCTGTATACCAAATTTCGTTAAAAAATATTTATTCTTTTTTTTTTTTTAAAAAAGTAATAAAAATCCAAGATTTCAATAATAAAAAATAATAAAAGTTGAGTTATTTGATATTTTCTAAAAAAAAGTGTCCTAACCCAGTAAACACATGATGTGTGGCATTCTGTTGGCCCAGTAGAGTTATTGATGGTTTTATGATGTTGCTGGTTAAGCATTAATGGTCCATTACAAGTTGTGTACAGTCCTACCAGTAGTTTATGAATGACGTTTTGCCATTTTAGTACCAATAATGGTTTGCTGAGTTTCTACCAGTATTTCATACAATGCATTATTGCCATTTCAGTACCAATAATGGTTCATTGTTGGCGCAATCTACTTGAGTCTGCGCTTGCGCGTCACATTCCGTACCACCACTATCGTTCGCCATTTTAACCTGTGGTGGCGTCAGTCGTCATTCAATGTCGTTAGTAAAGAAAAGTGTTTAAGTAGTTGTTAGTGTAAAGTGTTTGAAATATGGATAATAGGTACTGATAAACAGTGTAATTTAGAAGTAAAAATTAAAACCATCATATCTTTTCCTGCCGCCTCCTTCATTACAAATATCTCTCAAAAAAGTTACGAAACATCAAGAAAACAGGGTTATTAACCGGCAAACCCAAACAATTAGTTTCTCTAGTAAGTGAAGTGAAACAACGAAAAAAAAAAAAATTGTTGTGATAATCCTTTGTTACAGGTAACGTACGTCAGCTGAACTTTTTGAGTGGATATCGATTTGTGTCTTTTGGTATAGAAAAACCCCATAACTGTGACAGGCCGCGCCTAATCTACCCAAACACCGATCACCTGCATTTTTTGGCAAAAACTAGTTCTTAGGTAGATTTAGGTAAGCAATAAACTAAAAATCATATGTATATGTAATTATATGTATATTGATGTTTACCTTGGAAAAATGTTTTTTGTTATAGTTTTAATGATACAAATTGTTTTTATTTGTTTTACAATAAATATGTTAATATATAAATATACTGCCTTTCATTGAGAAAATAACATTTGTATTTAAATGCTATATATTTTTATTTAAAATGTTCAAACACTAAAATGTGAATAGCAGTGGCGGCTGGTATAATTTGGGTTGTCACATCTTCGTATAGGGGTGAGATATTCAAGGGATACTTAAGAAGTTTTTGCAAAAACAAAACTGAGTTTGATTAAATTTACAAGAAGTTTGAAAAATGGGATCTATTTAATTTGTAAATGGTTTGTAAAATATGTGCTGTTGGCTATTTAGTGTGCTAATATAGGTACAGTGTGCTCAGTGGCGACTGATGAAATTTAGTTTGTAATTTCTACTTTTGTAGCGTGGGTCAAGCGATATTTTAAATACTACTAAGACTAAATAAAGAAGTTTTGCAGAACAAAATTGAGCTTAAAATTTGCGAAAACAGTTGCCAAAAATGGGATTGCCTTCCTTGATAGTAAATGTTGTGGATAATTTGAAAATTTATTAAATTTTTATATTATATTTTTAAATGTCAACTTTATAAAATATTAATAAAAATTGAAATCCGTGGATAAATTTGACATCTGATTCTAAAAGAATGTTTGGCAAACATTTTTCAAATTATATCTACAAAATTATCAGGGGCAGCAAACCCATTTTTGGCAACTGTTTTCGCATATTTCAAGTTCAATTCTGTTCTGCAGAACTTCTTCATTCAGTCTTAGTAGGTAGTTAATTTAAAATGTTGCTTGACCTTCGCTCCAATACGAAGAAATGACAAATTAAATTTCACAAGTCGCCACTGATAGCACTGTACCTATATTGGCACACGAAATGGCCAATGGCACAGACAGCACTGGTTAGACACTGGTAACAGATTATTGGTCTTGGAGTGGCTGAATTGTGGTTTAATAATGGCCCAATGTTAATTAAATGAAATACCATTGAAGGCTAAGCAGTGGCGACACATTACTGGTTAAATGATGGCAAAATCTCTGATGGCCGGTGGGACATATTTTTTCCGGTCCAGCGCAGTCCAGTACTAAGCAGCCATCGAAGTACCATTGATGAGTTAGATGGCAGTTTGTGCTTTACCATTATTGGGCCACGTATGTTGTGTTTATTGGGAATGCTTAATTAGCGTCATTATATCACCCGACTACCAAGTTATGTAAATATCCGACCATAAATAACTGGAATAGTAGGGTGATTATTATTGAAATCTTAGATTTTTATTATTTTTTTTTATTTTTTAACGAAATTTGGTATACAGGCTTTTTAGGTCATGCTGAACAAGAAAGAATCTGTTAAAACAAAAACCCTATCTCAATAGCTAATATAAATTCCTAATTTTTGCCAATTTCTTTTGATCATAGTAGGCGTATTTAAGTTTGAAAAATTTTTTTATTAATAACTTTTTAAACACAATCTGAAAGAAAAGAAGTATACCAAATTTGATCTAAATCGATCAACAAATGGCCTAGATATCGGGGTGTAGTGGTGAAAAGTGACACACTGTATATATGTATTTATAAAGGGGATGAAAAGGGTTATCCAAATATCAACTATTCATTTATGCAAAGATTGCATTAATTAAGAATATGAAAATATAATTTAATTGAAGTTGACCAAATGAATGAATTTTATGTTAAGTTAAATATTTTTTTGCTTTGAACGCTGTGAATTCAGTTAATTAATTCAATGTTTTATAACGTGTAGTTATGAAAAGTAGTTGTTTTAACTGATTCGACAATAAAGTTCTAAAGTGATTTCAATGACTTTTACCTCCAACAGATTTTATATTTGTATGTTCAGAACATCAATATTAATGTATCAAATTGGGTATTTTTGTTATTATTATGCTTGTACAAAACCTAAATAAAGTTGTAAACAATACGTATCAAGCAAAGAAAGTAAGATAAGTATATTTATATCTTGTTTCATTGTTTGTTCTCTTTGCTCCATGTTATTATGCGGATTACTATCATTAAATTTGTTACATTGAGCCGTATTCATTTATATATGAAATCTACTATAAAATGTCCTCAGTAAATTGGATGAATGTGAATGTTGTACTTTAATAATACCTGAAGAAGTTTTCAGTGAAGTTACATAGTATTAGCTTTATTGTATGTTTCACGTAGGTTATACAGGGTTCCCCATATTAAACTACCCATTTTATTATTCGAATAAAATCCTTTTAAGTCGAGTAAAAAAATCTTTTATTACACTAATGTACAGGGTGTCCCAAAGTTGATGTCTCGGGACTATATCTAGAGAATGAAAAAAGTTATCACAAAACCGTTTACGTGGTTTAATTTGGGGTGCACTAAGGTACATTTTACGCTATAAATTTTTTTTTCGACATCTGGAAAATGGCGAAAATGACGTCATAAGAACTTTTTTCCCAGGAAAATACACTTTTTTTGGGCTACCTGGAAAGTGCTATTTTTTCTGAACATTTTCTATTACAAAAGTTTTTTCGTATCTCTTATATTTAAAAATATACAGGGCAATATAATTTGGAAAATACCCTCAATTGCATACGAGTTAGCCATGATGTAATCGAGTGGCCTACGGAAAACAATGAACAAAATCTATTTATATTTTTATCAAAGATTTGTAACAGTATATTTTAATAAAAAAAATATATTTTAAAACAATAACAAAATTCTAAATCGTTTTTTTTTGGCGTTGGAAAAATTTTTCAAACAAATAATTATTTAAGACCGATCTTGACAAAAACGAAACCATTAAATCCTGAACAAAATTCAAAGAACTGTATTTACAGTATTCCATGTGAGTGTAATAAACATTTTATGTGAGTGAATCATCTAGACCACTTAATGTAAGTTTGGGCGAACACAAAAGTTATATTAGAAAAGGTAAAATAGAAAAATATAAAATTTTTGAACATGCTTGGGAAAACGACCACAGGATAAAATGGGATTCAGCAAAAATTTTGACCAAATAAGCAGACAGCAAAAAGAGACAAATCAAAGAATCTGCAATAATTTTAGTTAATGAAGTTAAATGCGTATCAAATTGTTCGGTAGAATATTGTTCAACTAGGTTACCAATGTTGAGAGAAGAACTCAATAAAATTAATATTATTTAGTATATTTTTCAACATTTCTATGGTAAGTATCTATGGAAATGATATAAACAATTTTTATTTTATGCCGTGTTATTCTACACGTTACATAAAAAAAGGAAACAGATATAGTTTCTGAAACGACAGCGCAGTGTTTTTGACATTACGTCAAAGGCGTAGAGGTTATTTCCCAGTTTTAAACTGGTTAATTTGAATATTTTTTAGATACTTACCTAATATAAATTGGATAGGAATTTCAAGAGATCTGGTAATAAATCCCAAAAAGAAAAGGAAGAGAAAAAAAAATGATTAAAAATGTCAACTTTTTCATTGTTTGTAAACATTTCGGCGCTATTTAAATTAATTGACACCCGTAAACTATTTGACACAAACAATATATTCACTAAACAAACATGTCAACAGCCCTAGTTCATTGTTTTCCATAGGCCACTCGATTACATCATGGCTAACTCGTATGCAACTGCGGGTATTTTCCAAACTATTTTACCCTGTATATTTTTAAATAAGACAGATACGAAAAAACTTTTTCCATAGAAAATGTTCAGAAAAAATAGCACTTTCCAGGTAGCATAAAAAAGGTGTATGTTCCTGGGGAAAAAGTTCTGATGACGTCAGTTTCGCCATTTTCCAGATTTCGAAAAAAAAAAATTTATGTCGTAAAATGTACCTTAGTGCACCCCAAATTAAACCACGTAAACGGCTTTGTGATAAATTTTTTCATTCTCTAGATATAGTCCCGAGACATCAACTTTGGGACACCCTGTACAGCTAATTGTATGTGATTTACTTCGTACCCAAGATTTGTTCAACTTTTAAAAATCATGTCTTCTAAATGCCCTCCATCAACTTGAACTTTCAATTCTGAATGCAAAATTGTTCATCACCCGGCGAAAAAAATCTCCAACTATCCCTGTAATTTCTTCTCGAATGCGGTCTTTCAAGTCCTCAATTGTTGCAGGGCGACTTGCAAAGACCTCTCCCTTCAAATACCCCCACAGAAAAAAATCTTGTGCCGTTATGTCGGGAGACCTAGGGGATTCTGCGAGAATTTTTTAACTACCGTATAATTTCTCGATTTGAAAATTTGCCTTACCCCCCTAGGTCTCGCGACATAACGGCACCCGAGTAATAAATCCCATACAATTAGCTGTACATTAGTGTAATAAAAGATTTTTTTACTCGGCTTAAAAGGATTTTATTCGAATAATAAAATGGGTAGTTTAATATGGGGAACCCTGTATAAACATATTCTCCATAAGTCCATCTGAAATGATTGATAAACTTGTTTATATCACTCACGCCACTCTCAAAGGATTGTGATTATTTAAATACAAATTACAACAACGCAATTATATTTTATGTGTACCTAAAAAGTAATATGTTGAATTCTCATACAAGGGGTAGATAGTACATGAATAAATGCAATGAATTGCTACTTGCTACTTATCTAAGTTTATTTATAATTATTGGTAACAAACATTTTTAACTGTTTTTAAGATATAACATTTATATTGAACTATTTCATTTTGTACAGACAATGATCGTTTTTTTAATTTACAATTTTTCTTGCAGGAGTCCTGCGCCAGCGCAATACATATACCACAGACGATTAATTCAGGGACCTGCACCAGGTTATGTGTTATCAGAAAATAATCAAAGGCAACAAATACCTTCCGTACCTATTCAAGTTCCTTTACAAGCCCAACTGTCACCAATGTCCAGTGTGCAAAACGTACAATTGGTTCCCTGTTTGTGTCCTGTGACGCAGGATTATAATCCTTATGATAATCAACCAATTCAGCAAGAAAACTTTTACGTCAACGGTGTGCCAGTACAACAAATTCCACAACAGATCCAACAACCACAACAATTTGTGCAACAGCAGAAACCGTAATTTTCCTCGAAATATATGTGAAACAGATATTATTTTTTGTAAAATAAAGAATATGCTTATTTGATTTTCATATAGCATTAATTTAATGCCACAATGATTTGTGTCACATTCTATATTTTTATAGTTTAATAGATTCATAAAGCTGCTCTCCACTAACGATAAATCAAATTAAATTCAGAAAAACTGACATTTAAAAAAATTAACAAATTAATTAAATAAATATTACAATTGATATTGAAATGTAAAAAAATATAAATGTTTAAATCGATACAGTTTACTAAGAAATTGACGTAAGATAACAGAAGAATTAATTCCATATTTTTCCAAATTGTTTAATCGCTATATGTGTATGTGTAGAGGTTCCTAATCTAATTAAAAATAATAGATAAACAAATGCTATTAAAAACTTTTAATTAAAGCAATTTAAATATAAGTTAAAGAATGTTTAAAACATTAACTCAAAATTATTTGACATCATTTTAAGTGACAACATGCTTTAATTTTTAAGATACAGTATAACGTTATTTCTAGGTTTGAGATATAAAGAGTAATTAATATATTTATTATTGTATATTAAATTAAAGTTTATTTATATTTTTATTTAAACCATGAAGACTGTTCATTATATAGAATGTACCTATTTTATTAAAGTGTAAATTATAATTAAAATAAATAATTATGTTACTTAATTTATTTTATTCACTCCCAATCCCTCATTAAGGTAATTTTGAGTTTACTCCAGTACTAAATTTTTTAACACAATAAAGCAAAATATATGAATTGCTTCCAGTGGCGCCATCAGAAAGTGGATTGATTAGCTATGGCAGGCCTAAAACTACTTGACCAGCATATTTCACACCAAGTAAAATTAATTTAAAGTTATCGCAGAGTTACTCACTCACTCTTCCAGAATCCAAAGCTGCTGGAACAAAATATATACAACCTGAATGGAAGAAATTGTCACGTAAATGTCTAGAAGAAGAAAGTTGTGTTACAGATCCTGAATGAAGATTTTAAATCAGCTGAATCTAATAATTATTTGAATGCATATTTTGCAGAAAACCATTTTAATTGACTACAGAGCAGACCATCAGAGCGACCTTGACAACGACTTGAATTTCTTTAACGCAAATAAGAAATTTCAAGCCGGGTATAGACCAAGTTCGCGAGCTGTTCTACGTGTGTTCGGTAATAGTTCCAGAGCAGCTCGCAAACTCGTATCGGGTTTAGTGTTGAAGCGGTACATCAAAGAGTTTGTTAGCGAACATGTGTCGAACTTCTAGCCGGTCTGGACGCGGCGAAAATTGCCGACTTGTTTGTGTTTATTTTGAGGCAAGTTTTGTTAAGATGGGCTAGTCAGAAGAGGAAATAGTGAATTTAACAATAACAATTTAAATTTCATTTAGTAAATTTGTTCCACCATATTTGGTGCGATTTTGATACACAATTCAAGAAAGACACGAACTTTTGACGAACGTGCAAAAAAATCGTCGAGCTGCTCGCAAACAAAATACTTTTTTTTGGTGTAGACAAAGAGGTCGCGAGCTGCTCGCTAGCTACTCGCGAACGCTTATTTTGGTCTATACACGGCTTAAGGCTTAAGGTGTCCTGTTTAATATTGTTGCCTTGAATACCAGGACTGATGATTTAAACTACGAAAATATGAATTTTGAAAAAAATAAATATAGAAAACTTAATTCCGTGATACGGTAGAGTAATATAAGTTGGTGTTTTCTGGAACTTGTCCCAAAAAAATTTTGAGAGTTGGTTAGTCTTAACTAACTACTAGCGCCGAAGTAAAATGCCTCGTGCTGCTACTGATCGCATCATGTATATAGTTTCTTTTCCCACTCCCTACATGGTAAAGTGAAACACAGCATTTTTACATTGTTTTAAGAGATTATAAGTGGAATTTACTAGAATATGTATTGGTTACCATTGGTGACGGGAAGTAATCGGGAACTTACCTCCCTAGGGATAAAAAGTAAAAACACATCGATTTTGTAATCGTAACATTTTTTCGACTTGTATGGCAGTAAACAAAAACTGGCAGCTTCTTCTATTTCACCATTATCCATGTTAACGACTAACACTAAAAATACTAAAGAAAATCTTTTCGAATATGCACTTTTTTAAAACTTAGAAACAAAAAGTAAAAACACATTGACTTTGTTGGCTGTTTCGTAGAACTAATATATCTGACAGAAATATTTAGAGTAATGTCAAAATAAAATGGTAAAATGTCAAAAATTAAAAAATTAACATTTTATTTAATTTTTAACTAGGGAGTGAGATTTTTTCTCTACAAACGTACAAATATTAAAAAAAGTTATTGAAAAATATTAAATATTCTGACGTTTCTTTGAATAATCAATTGTATCATATGTCACAGTACGATATTTTGTTGTTGTTAATGTTAATGTTCTTAATGTAAAATTCCAATAAATTTTTACAAAATTATAATAAGTTTTGATTTGATTGTTGGTTATTAATTTCTCTTTATATCAGTGCGAAAAGTGACAGTTCTTTTTGCACTGAGTGTGAAAAGTGACAGTTGTTTTCGCACTGGCCCACTGGTGCTTTAAAGTGACGTTTTTCACATTAAAATGACAGTTGAAAAGTACGACATTTCGATTGTGAGTTAGAAAAATTATAAATAACACGGGAAGTATGTAATATTGACCAGTTTCGGGCTTTTTTCGTAAAATCGCCCTCAACTGGTAAATAACATTATTCAAATAACTATTGAATAAGATTTACTTGTTAGTGTCACCTAAATGAAAGAGTTAATTACTGTCATCATATTTACTAACATGGTCATTAAAATTATGGTTATTTTATGTGCAAAACAATAACGAACGCATTTGACAGTAATGACAGTATTAATTTAATATTGTCTAGTTTTACTAGAGCATAACAGTATGCAGAGATCTATTCGAATTTTATCATTTTCAACTTTCTATGATTTGTTATACATAAAGTCATTGGAAGTGTAAAATGAATAGACACGTGAAATTAAAATGTAAAAAATACCATCACAGTGTTTGTTCATAAAATTCAATTTCACGTTGTTAATGCTTGGTTTTACGCTATTATGTCTATAAATTCCTGCATATCTAGCATAACTACACAGTAACTGTCTCCGATTATGAGAAATTATATTAATGTGTAATAGTTTTAAAATTGTATTTTATTTTACACTTTTACGTACAATTTATATAAATTTTAAATGCTCGTTAACCAAAATAGCTTTTTGCAATTTTCTCATTTAAGGTTTTCTGTTGTTAAAATTAACACTGAGTATTAAATTGCAGTTGTAAATTAAGTATTAATTGTAAATTTTGGAACATTCGAATTTTCCATTTCAATATAACTTAACTGTATTTATTATTTATTAAGGAAAAATATTACTTTTGCACCAACGGAATTAAAACAATATTTTACTACCTTATAACAGGAAGTAAACCAAGCGTTTATTCTATTGGTAGATAAAGTCGCCATGAAAACCAAACCACAAACACGGCGTCATACCAAACTTAATATGTTAAACTTTTAATAATGGAAAGAACAAAAAGAATAAAACATAAGTAAATGATAACGTGATTTATTTCAAATGAAGATTATTATTAATGAGCAATTTTAAAGTTTGTAATGTTTAGTAAATCAGCCATTTCTTAAATAATATATTGCATATCCTTTATAACTACGATAAACGATAAACTACATTAACTACAACCACCAAGACATTTACATTAACATCATTGGTTTCTGTCGCAACGTAAATAATCTGAACATCAAACACAAATAAAGTCAAAGAGACAATTAATTAAACATAGAAATACCTAGACAAATTTGGAACAAATTAGAAAAACTCGAAGTGAATTCTTTGTAACTTCACATTCCACTTTTTCAATAAAAGTTCGTACAAAAAATTTATATTTACCCCAGGAGTTAGAGGAAAGTGTGTTTTATCCCCTTTAGCCCAGAGTCGATCCAGGTCGATGCTCAACAAATGAAGCCCCCCAGCAGTGAGTAATGTAGCCCCCCCCCCCCAAAAACAATAACAATCCCCCAAAGGGGGTAAAATTATCATTTTTTTACTTATTTTTTATAACTCGAAATTGAAGCCTTGTAGGAAAAAATTCCAAGAGACTAAAGTTAAAGAGCAAAACATTTTCATCATCAAAAACTTATGTCTACTATGAGAAATTTTGAGTTAGCAGTGGCGGAGCAATGCATTTTTAAATTTAGGGAGTTTTTCTAAATATTCCGAAAAAGTGCTAAATAATGTTTTTTAGCTAGGCTAGTTTACTTCAATTTTAATCAAATATATAGAGGAAAAGGTCCGAATGTAGGCTTTGCATGCATCAAATGATATATTTGAATAATAACTTAAAATAGGGCTACTGTGTAGCCAACGGTTTTACTGATATTGCGCCGTTAATTTCCCATTTTTCTATAAACAGGTGGTGACGAAGGTGTTTGTGGAATTTTGAAAATTATTTCTACGTAAGTTATTATGATATTTGGTACGAAACAAAGTCACTATATTTGCGATATTCACTTAAATATGTTATATTAGAATCAAGTTACTTTTTTATTCTTATAGATCTTGATTCACTTAACCTCAAAAAAAAATTGAGACTTGGTATGGGCCTTTTGCGGGTCCGATTATGGGCCAAGGCTACGGATCCATTATCTCATGTGTAATATGTGGGTATATGAGCAATGCTCTGGGACAGAGAGAAACAGTTACCAGTACCAATTTTCGTATTTTAGCTGATGTTTCAATAATTTTTGGCTTCTCGAAACTTAGCTACTCTCAGTATTGTAGACGAGTCCTTAGGCGAGGTGTATATTTGCCTAAAACTAGAAATATTTTAATTTTGGGACCAGTCCTGTCTCCAGTTGAGAATTTATCCCGTCGCTTTTCTTAACTTACACAGGACAGGACCGCATTTTAATTTTTATCACTCAAATGGGTAATTTTTTAAACTTACTATTGGCATGTTTTGCTTTTATTGCGTGTTGGTATATTTTAGAACAAAAATAAAATTTCACTTTTTACATATAAACAAATGGGCAAATAAGCAGAATAGTTTTGTCAATATATGAATGTTGTGAAACTTTTCATTTTTAAATTGTTTATATGTGATAATCACTGAACATTTTGATTCATCTATTATTAAATGAAATAGGCATAACAAGCAAAATATTGAAGAAATATTTTTTGTTATTCGTTCTTAACTATTATACAATTTAAAAAAGTTATACTTCTTGTGTTTATTAATATCAATTACACACATCGCTGAAATGGTAAATAAAAATTATTTTAAGTAACCGTTAAGTCACTTTTTTGACTTCATAAGAAATGAGACAGTTATGGTCAGTTATTTCATAAGAGTATTTCATACCATTGTGTAAATAAGAGCAAATATATTATAAATATAAGTATTAATACCTGCATTCATTACATTGGGTTAAGCTTATTTGTTTCGATCATTATGTAACAGGTTTTACGATGAATATCAAATTGTTGTAACAGGAGCAAGTGTAAGAAAAATGTTATTCTGTCTACCTTGCATGTATTCACACAAATTTTTCCATTAACATAATGCTGTAGACGTAGATATTTTTAATTTTGAATATGGCCACATCTGTTTTTAGCGTGTCTTTAAATTCTGAATTTTATTTTTTAATGTCACTGATCATCTTCCGGCAATTATGAACTATAAAAAATTATATTATTTTATCGCCCACATCTTTTCTGCATATAATATTATGTTTGATATACCGGGTGACCATGGATCATGGTAAACCCCCGAAATTTCCACAATTTTTGAGCTATCCAAATGAAATTTTGCAGCAGTAATGTACGCCCAAAAAAACTCATTCACCCAGTCAAAGTTACGTCTTTTAATTGTTTCTTCCATGGCTAGTGTGATAAATAGTATAAAATGACGTGTGTTCGATGATTTTTTCCCTTTTTTTATTACTTGCACATTGCAGATTTATCCAGGATGAGCACATCAATGGATTCCATACAAAATGTATTATTTTATGGTATCGGTTTACCATTATAATATCTTTTGGGAATATAGTCAAAATGGACAAAAAGTGATTTGGACAAATTTAAATGCACGCCAAGACGCCATTTTTATATTTTTTTTGTCGATCTAATTTTTTGGGAGTTATACCAGTACATTTGAACCAAATTAGATCAATCATGGCACTCTAGATTAAAAAATGAAATTGGCTCTAAAAAAATCAAGTGGGCTTTAAGAATCCCTAAAATAGTTCTATCGTACTCAGAATTTTCTCAGTGTTCCAAAAATGCAATAATATACAGGGTGTTCCATTTAAAATTAAAAAGTTGGGGTCACTTCCGTTGAAACCGGACGTCGAAAACAAAATCGGATGGACCAAAATGAGTCCTTTTGGACGTGCATTGCTGCTGCAAATTTTCATTTGGATAGCTCAAAAATTGTGGAAATGGCAAGGGTTTACCATGATCCGTGGTCACCCAATATAATTTCGTCAGGGATGAAGTATTGAGCGGCGTCTCAACAACTTGAAATCAACAGAGCATTTTCTGGGCAACAATCTTGTTAATCATTAGTTTAACCAGATTTGTTGTTTTTTTTTATTGAACTGCACTTCACGAATGTTATAAAACTTATTACACCAGGAAGTTTGGAAAGATACCTATTAACTCTAAATTATAAAGATTCAGGGCAGACTTAATTAGTTAAGGGATTTAAGGTAAAAAAGATGACTGATAAAACGATGTTCGATGGTTATTGGGCTTAAGAGTAAAGTGATGAGTTGCTATATTTTTTCTAGTAGAAGTGTACGTAGCATGCCGTGACATTAACAACCCACAACAATTTCCATGAGAATACCGATAAAAGACGCTGAGATCACCAACAATGCGACAATATGGTTATCGAACTTGTAAGAGCTGCATCACCAAAGCTCGATTTTGAAGTGAATACAAAATTTCTTAAACCAGGATTTATGTGTGCTTTATACATTTCAAAGTTATTCTATTCATCAGCCCGAGTGCCCGATGCCATTAATTACAAGATTAATATTTTTGGTTTTGTTTTGTTTTTAATTAAATTTATAACCTATAACCTAACCTGTGCTATAATTTCATATGTTAACGTATTATTATTATCATCAAATTGCCAAGCTAATCCAGTACCTAGAAGTTGACCGAAGCATACTCAACTGCAGAGCTGGTTTAGCTTGGTACGGTAGGGGAGGTAACCCTGGTGAAGCATACGTCACTAGGACAGGCAAAAGAATGCATATTTTGGTGCCCACCGGGCAGATGAAAAGAATATGACTATAGTAACAGTAACTACTGTCGAGTAAAGTAGTTTATATACATGAGTCTCCTGAGATTTATAATTTGACATCCGGGTAGTTTTCTTGAAGAAAATTGACTTTTGTAGACAGATAGTCAAATAGTTCGGTGTATGAGGGAACTTTAGCAGAGATCTGCTAAAAAACTTTTCATCAGCTGATTGAGCCATAGAAAAATTATCTCGTTAGTTTATCAGAGACAGGAGAGGTCATTGCGGGAATATACAAACTCCACTTTTAAGACGTTCGTGAAGTTGATAACCGGGAGAAAGCAAATGTGTTTGTCGATGGGGTGATTTTTGTTTCGGTAAGGATAAGTACTTGAGAATTTAAAACAAGAACTTGGAAGCCAGTGGCTGAACCTTCAATTGATTTTACAGAGCTATCACTTAAGTAAAAAAAATTCGATTTCCCAATTGTTACAGCTAATGTCAACAACGTCGTGCAACGGGAACGCGAGCATCATATCTAAGAAAAATGGAGCAGAAGATGGGTATTCGAATGAAATTTTAATCAAAATATTTATACATTCTAAGAGAAAAAAGTTATTCTGTGGAGGAAACACTGTATTTTCGTTATGGTATCATATTATTATATTAGTAAAAAATATTGAATTACTTCGCAACAAATAACTACAGAAACAATCTAAATACTCTACTCTAACTATTTTATTCGTGTCTGAGGTCAGACAACATTTTGTGATACGAGTAGCACAGAAAACCAGTTACACGATAAATTTTTGATAATGGTAAAAGAATGTTATAAAATAAAACAAAGTATTTAAAAATGTCTCCTTTACAAACATGGCACTAGACACTAATACTGAGATATGATTTAACCAAGATGGAATTATCTCATTGGAATTACCGCTTGGAATGTAGTGTATTTTATTCGGATCCTTGTAGTCGACATTCTTTGTATCTGCTTTTTTATTGTATCCCGTATTAAAGAAGACTAGTGTCTCCTTCGGATAAAACTGTCTCATATTCTATTGTTATCGGCAAAGTTTATTATTTAGTTTCGTACAATCTGAAATGTTGTTTTTATCTTCTAAAGGATACTTAGTTGTTATCTACTATATCTTACTTTTTAATAGTTGCTGTCACAATTCGGGGCTTGTCCTAGTCCGGATTAGTAACGGTACCTGAAATATGTTTAGTTTTGTCTAGGGCAATGACAAAACATTGTGTTTTAAACAAATTAAATTAAATTCACTAAATCAAACCTTATTTCTCTTTACGAAATAGAAAAATTATAGCAATCATGAACACTTTAGATTTACGCATTTTAAATGAATATTGTCGAGGTTTGAAATTTCAAAATGTATATGTGTCTGTTAAAAATTGATTCTAAAAATTGTCCTTTATTAAATCAAGAAACGTATCAAGAGAACCTAAATACAAGTCGTGTGGTGTGTATGTATGATTTGTTTATAAAACTAGAACATATGATAGAAATTTTTTTTTGTATTCAAGTAGCGAGTTTTCTCTTAATACCAAAACATCGAACATTTTAATTTCATGTTAGTTTCATTAATCAATTAATTAATAAATTTAATCTACTAATCTAAAAGTCGGCTGCCTTCAGTTACCTACTAATTATTATTATTGCACAAAATGAAAAAGATTTTAAAAACAGAATTCGATTATAGAACCACTTCCCTATATGTATTAATATGACCATAGATTAAATAAGATATACCATCCCATTGTTAGAATGCAAATGGATATTATACGGAACTTGTGCATTCGAATAGTAGATGGCGCACCCGAAACTCCCAGAAATGTAATCTTTTTGATATCATTTGTTGAAGAACCATGTATAAAACATAATGGCAAAAACGTTCAAAGGTCAACAATAAATCTTTAGCTATAACTGTACAAAGAAAACACACTTTAAGATGCGCCATCTACTATTCGAATGCACAAGTTCCGTATAATATCCATTTGCATTCTAACAATGGGATGGTATATCTTATATTTATTTAATCTATGATATGACTGATGGTCCAGAGTGTAGCGTAACTGCCTCTCACCCAAAACTTCCGGGTTCGAATCCCGGTCTTGGCAGTGGAAAATACTGTGAGAGGGATTTTTCCACTATACACAGTTATTGGTTGTGTGTCCCTTGTCTGTAAATGTGTAGCCCCCTCCCACACAAGGCTCTAGAACCTTTCAGGATAAAGAGGGTCGTAATCGTGGTGTTTATTTATTATTTATATCACCGTCAACTGTTTGCTTTTCAAAATCACCGAACTTTGTACTTTACTACTGACGTAATTTTCAAATGCGGCAGGTGCGCATTAACAAATAATAGCGCCAAAGAACAAATTAACGATTGTGACTTAGGAGTCGGATATTGCTATATACGAGCTAGGTTCGGGATCGATGTTGGGGGTACCGACTAGAAGTTTCTAATTTTATTATTTGGGTTCTCCTGGAAGACAAAACCTTGCGTGGATTTGCGATAGGTACCTATTGCGATTATGTATGATATTAATAGTTTCAGTTTTGAGTGAAATTTAAGTATTGTGCTTGTGTAATAATAATAATAATTGAGTGAGGTTTATTCTGTGTGTGTATGTGTAAAGCTTTAAATCTGAGCGACTATTATCTGTGGGGCCACATGAAAAGTTTGGTGGACTCCCGGCAACAACGTTGAAGAATTACGGGAAATATTATAAAACGCTGCGAATCACATAAGGCAGAATACGGACCTCTACAAAGTTAGCGATTCTATGATGTGGATGTGGATTTACTGTTATTAGAAAGAATAATTTTGTGCCCATTATTAATAATGTTATTATTAAGTTTTTCAGTTATTAGTTTTTCTTGTTACACAAGGAGAAAAGTTTCTCTTTGTTACTGTTTAGATAGTACATTTTGCTTAGTTTCTTCTTGTGTATACTTGCTGTTTTGTATTTTTTTTTTGTTTCTTATAAATTGTTTGGTAAGTATAAGACATCTTCATCCGTTGACGTAATTCCCTCAATACTTTGAATAATTTTGCAACATCTCTAACATTTTTCACACTGACATTGCAAATACGACGATAATGGATGTTTGTTTTAGAAGTCTTCTACTGCCTGCTTTAACTGTAAATCACTCCAGGATGCCAGCTATTTTAAAAAGCTAAAATAATACTGACTATTCTTATAGTCAATTTATACAAATGTACGTGATTCCATTAAGATGAATGTGATGAATGTGTGAATACATTCTTAAACAATTTAGGATTTTCATATAGGTATCAACATCAATCAAACTAACGAAATTTTTTTAGAACGTTGATAAAGTTGAAAGCTAGATATCTAAGATATTATCACGAGTTAAATTTATACATGGATATTGAAAATAACGTATTTTTATAAATATAATAAATATAACTGAGAGATTAATTTACGAAATTAATAAAACAGTATAATCAAGTGATAACTATTTACTTTATTGCAAGTAGTAATATTTCCATATTCTCCAACCTAACAGTTTAATCAAATCTGTTAAAATGTTCTGAGTGGATAATAAATTGACCATTAAGTTTATTTGACTGATGAGATCATTAGAAGGCATTTATGAATTTAAAATATTACCTGTTGATTTGCTAAGGGTAGAGTCGCTACGTGATTAAATGCACGATCTCTCTCGGACAATTTATCATTTTTGTTTTCATTAGGATAATTTACTTTAACTGGCATCCAATTATTTTTAGAATCAACATAATTTTTCAAAAATGTTGCTCATTATGAAATCGTCCAAAATAATATTGTGTGTAGCGAGGTGTGTAGTCTAAAGTTTCATTTAGCTTGTAATTATCTTTAACTATCTTGTGATTATTTTTTATGACGATTTCGGTATTCTTCTTCATGCCACGGTCAAGAATATAAACAGATTCCGCAATCAAATGTATTGTTTATTCACATTCTCAATTGCTTTTCATTTTATTTTCTCTAATTGCATCGTTTTGTTTTTACAAAATATTGTTTTAAAATACAGCACTGGAAACTTTATAAATAAAATTTGTTATTGATTGTACTTTTAACTACCTATATATTAAAAGTGTATTTATTCGGAATGATATATTTTTTATTTGCTTCAGAAATATATTTGGAGACGTACCTAGAAAGACTCCTGGTGTTGGCTCTTGGAAATAATAAGGACCATAATTTGTTATGGAATTCTCCAAATTTTGAAGTTGTCCAGATCCACTTTGATGGTCATACTTTTGAACCTTGGTCGGGTATTCAAATTTTTAAAATATTTTATTGGATATGGGTTATAGCAAGAGTTCCAGCAATTCTGGTATTCGTATTGCTCCCGAGTGGGCAGATAGGATAATTTATTAAAGAATACAAACGAAAAAAATACAAAATGTTATATAAATTTACTAAACATTAATAAAACAATTTATTTTTTCTTTTTGCGTGAAATCGATTCTTCCTTTCTTAAAAACCAGCAATAGTCGCCAATCGTGACTGGGCCCCAGAGACCCTGGTATCGTATTTCAATTGTTGTAATATCCTGGTGAAATCCCTCTCTTTGCTCGTTACTGTCCAGATTTTCTGGAAAAAAATCAACATGCGACATCCTAATGACTGGTAGACCTTTAGAAGTACATTTACGAGAGTTTTGTAGTTTTCTACTTTCTTGTTGCCCAACAATCCATGTCCAAGAGATTCCATTCTTGAAGTCTAGAACCAAGAAGTTCAGCTATTTATTTTGACAAACCCAGGTCACGTATCAAATCATTTAATTTGTTTTGAGTTATTGGCGATTGGTATTGATCAGATCCTGAAGAATCAGAATATTCTGAAATAACAATATGGTCCACGTTAAAAATTAAATCGGTACCGGTAATTCCTACTATGAGGAATTGGCAAATTTAAATAATCAATTTTGTTCCTTAGATTGTTTGAATACGCCTCTGTTTTAGTGATGTAGAAGTAACAATCCACACCATATAGGAGCAGCAAACGGCATAGAACTTTTCTTGCCTGGCATCCATAGAACTAAACAATTAACATAGCAAACATGAGGAGTCCAAGTGTTGTCTTGATCTCAAATTTGGCATTCAAAATTCAAAAAGTAGACTTTTGACTTCCTGTGATATTGCTTGATATACAAGGTGTTCCCGTTTTTTCATTCTTGACTTTTGTAAACGATATAAAATAATTATAAAAATAATAGGATCTTGCCTATAACATTTTTCTCTAAAACACTGCGTTTTCAAGATAAAAGGCTTTTTAAAAATAATTACTATTTATTCATTATCTTCTAAACAAATACTGGTTCTCTCTTTGGTGCGTAAAAGAAAATTTATAAACTTTGTGGGATCAAAGGCTGTTTTCGTAACCTGTCCGGCAGATTCGTATCGGAAAAATAGCTTAGGCTATGTTTCGTAGCGATCCGATAAGTTTTCGAAATGTTAGCGTTTCAACGGCGCTAATTTTGCAGAAAAACGGTACTTTTCCGGAGGCTCCGAATTCTTTAACCGGAGGATTTTTTCAATTGGACTTTACCCATCTTTCTTGCCGATTCCCACCAAATTTTAACCCTTAATATTCGAACGTGTCCGAATAATTAATTTTTTAGTTAGCCAAGAATTGTTGAAATTTTACCAAATTTTTATCTTCAATTTTATAGTCCGTCTGACAAATTACAGCTTATAGTCGATCCGGCGAACTTTAATTTTTGTTTTGTTTTGATTCTAGGGTAGAAACGATAACAGTTTCGGAATCTGGATGACTTCAGGACCCCAAAATATCTCCATAAATCCTGTAAGTTGAATATACAGTATTTCTGTAAGAAATCCTAAAACAAGTTAATTTTACTTTCCATTACCCATATTGGCAATGTTATTATCATCACACGAAGAGATCTAAATACCTCAACTTTTTTTTCAAATATAAAGGTTTGTACCAAGTGACACATCATTCCGAGAGCAATGCAATAAATTTTTTATTCTAAGAAGTTAAGTGATAAATAAAAGAAGAAAAGAAATTGGCTGCTTATTTTGAAGTATTTTTCTTTCGAAATCAGAGGGGTCGCCATTTTATTGTCCGACCGTTTTGGGGTGCCAGACCGTCGAATTTGCATTTCATGCGTATATTACTCGAAACTGTAATATTAAACAAAAATAGATCTCTCTGGTTATAGTATTCCTTGAAAATATTGTAGGTACTTAAAAATATAACGATCTACAGTTTTTCAATTGAATCTGTTTCCTATTTTCTTTTTTTAAATATTGTGATCGCTATTAAAAAATCTTTCTTTAACGTTTTTATTGCATGATTAAATTTATGTCAATTTATGATGAGTGTCGACATTTTCCATTATGCAATTAGCCAAAATTGCATTAAACATTAAATATTTTTATTTTTGTTGTTCAAGGTCTGATTACTATAGTTATAACCAAATAAATATATAAGAGTTAGTTTACCCAAACTCGCACCTCTATCTGTTGAATCCACTAATATTATTAATGTTTTGTAAAGTTTTTATATACTACAAACGAAAAAATAATTAATAATATAAAATTTTGAAATTATAACTTTTACTCATCATTTTTATTTATCACAGTTTAGTTAGAAAGGTTTATGTATACACAAGAAATATGCATGAGGGTTAGTGCCTTCAATACCTTATCTATTTTAATCGATTTTAGCAGACGATCGAACAACATTAAACATTTTTTGTTAAGTCTATTACTTGCAGTAACAACGCAGGAAGGTCAAACAAGGAACTTACTAAACTTACTTATACACACAACCAGACTTATGTATGGAATCACACGGTATCCCCGGCATAAATTTTTTTCCTACAAAAAGTGATATGCGTATAAAAAGATGAATGTGTTTACTAACAATAACAAGTGGGTTCATTCCAAGTTGATGAAAGTTGCTATTACAGTGGTGATTTTGCTGTACACATGTAAAATCGTAGTTTGGTTATAAATTGTTCCTGTGTGAAAATTTTTGAAAAAATGCCTTATGTGGGGTTATCAGACGTGCAGAGGGGAAAAATTATTACTCTGGTAGAAGAGGGAATGTCATAAAGAGAAATTGAAAGGACGGTAGGGGTTACACAAGGGGTCGTTTCGAAAACCTATTCAAGGTTTCTAGAATTGGGAACCTTAAAAAATCGATCAAGAAGAAGTCGTAGAAAAGTTACTACTGAAGAGCAGGACCGGTTTCTAGTTCAAATAGCAAAAAGAAATCGGATTGTATCTCATCCCGAGCTTCAAAGACAACATTTGCAAGTTACGGGTATTAGCGTTTCCGTCGAAACGATCAGGAAAAGGCTTCGAGCTCGAGGATTATTTAGCAGAAGACAGTTAAGGGTTCCCGAACTCTCAAGACAACATAAAATTGGCTGTTTATAATGGTGTTTGGAGCATCAAAACTGGACTATATGTAGAAGATTGGCGAAACATCTTATTTTCAGATGAAACCAGAATTGGCCTTCGTTCATACGACCAGCGAATTCGAGTTTTGAGAGGTCGTGGGAGACAGGCTAGACTCGCTGTTGCCAAATCTGTTCCCACATACAAAGGAGGAACTGTAATGTTTTGGGGTGGAATTATGATGGATGAGAAAACTCCTTTACTTCCCATAAGACAAAACTTGACGGGTCCTAGGTATGTTGATTTAATTCTAAGACCCATAGTAAGAAACTGGAGAGGTGCATTTGGCATCATACAGGCAGAGTCGCCACAAATTTTTTAGAAACAGAAGGTGTGACTGTTTTACAGTGGCCTAGTTGTTCACCTCTCATAGAACACTTATGGGATATGATTAAAAGAAGGATTAGAGCTCGAGTCAATAACCCTGGCAACACAGACCAACTGATTCAAGCAGCTTTAGAAGAATGGGAAAATCTTTCCCAAGAAAATATTAATAACCTATTAAATTAACAGAAAATGATTATTTGTTTCTTAAATACCCTATTACTTTAAAGATTTTGTTTGAGAAAAAGATACGTTTTATGTTCCTTGTTATTACAGAACTTATTTAAAAAGTTGTTTTTTATTTTTTCAATAAAAGTAGTTTTGTATACACCTCTATTTATTTTCTATCAATTTCTCTTTTCTTTAAATTTGATCAAATAGGAGAAAATGGGTGATTCCATATAAGTTTGGTTGTGCGTATTTCAAATTTTAATTTGTATCCTAAGTGTATTTTACATCAATAAATCAAGAATTAATGTTGAAAATGCTAAATGAATAACAATACAATTTTTAATATGTAAATATTACAATACTTTTTTTTTTATTTTAGTTTGGCTCTGTTTACAATGTGTTTTTCAATTTTCGAGAAGCGATTGAAGATCTTGAAAGACATCACCATTATAGAAAATATTTTAAATCAGCCTTTACATGAAGCGGATCTAGATAGGGATAGGCTAGAAAATAGAATAATTATTTTCTAAATCCTATTCATAGCCAAAAGTCAATTTACTAACAATGGCATATACCGGGTGGCCACGAGTCAATGTACGCTTTTATTATTACAAAGGATCTCGCTAAGAAATGATTATTGGCGAGCTTCTGAATCATTATGTCCGATTAATAAAAAAAAATAGTACGGTCCCATTTAAAAATTCTCCATAGGACCCCTACGGAAATAAAAATGAAAATTAAATTCCGTTTTTTGAGTAAAACCTAAAAATAGTCGCATCTATCAGTAATTTAAATAACTATTGTACTCTTTACTAGCTTGCTAATAATTTCCATAGCCTACTTAGTAATTTTCTTACATCGCATTCATCTGACGCGGCCATTTTGTAAAAAATAAAAAATTGATCGTATCTTACTAATTTTTTGGAATTTTTGAAATTGGAAAAACGGTTGCAGTTAGAATTTCACGCTTTATAAAACACCACCAAAAAGAAACACGGTCATTCTATTAAAGAAAAAATAGTTGATGTCACTTCCGGTTCAACCGGAGTTATATTTTTGTTCCTGTTAGTCTAAAAATAGTCCAATTTTGTCTTACTCACGTATACCAAAAACGAAATTTTTAAATTCAAAAACAGCCAAAAAATTGGGGCCGTACATTGTCTCATGGCCACACGGTATAGCTGAAATAATTTGCACTACTGGTCTCAGGAGGATTTACATGAATTTGAAAAAAGACATCGTCAGATGCTTGGTGTAAATTTATGAATGGTAGTTTTGGGTACTAGGATTATATGACCCATTTTATATAAAGGAACTTTAAATAGTATTAGATACCCAAACTTTTCGCAAAATTACATCAAAGGTCTTTTAGGAAAATTTTTCTCAAATTTGAGAAACCTTACTTTAACTTTAACTTATTACCAGCAGGATGAGACTGCTATGACTTTCGACTCGTCTATAATTATTTAAAAGGTAAATTTCAATATGAAGTAATTTTGATATATTGTCATAATAGATCGCCTGATTTAACCTCCATCGATTTTTTCCTGAGCATAATCAATTTACCCAACGTCATAAAAAATTCCAAGAATAGAATATGAAAATTTATAAAGCTCTTAACATAAACATAAATACACCACAGAAATTAGACAACCCCCAAACCCAAAACCAAAGTTGTCCGGAAGGGGTTACACATTAGAAAAACGCAGACAAACATTCATACCCTTGCATAATGAACTGTTCAAATGTTAAAGTGATAGAAATGGCTTCAGAACAAGAAGTTGATAAATGTATTTTAATAATTTAGTTTACTGGTTAAATATGTAGATATCTAGTAGACGGAAATTAGACAAAAAAGGCCATATAGAAGAAAAAATTTATAACCAAATTATATTTTCAGGATCGATTGTTTATAGGCGTAACATTAAATATCTAAAGAGTTCAGGGATGTGCTTCACCCCATTTTCATCCCCAATAGTGCCACGCTGCTGGTTTATTGCCAATATCTCTTAAACAAGTTATTCTACGACAAATTTGTAGGTGTAAGGAAATTTCTCATAAAATTTTCTATTAAAAACATCAAATCAGTTGTAAACGAATTTCTAGTAGTTTTCGAGTTATTAACGCGCAAAGTAAAGCAGTAGTTAAAACACGCATAGAAATGTCTAAAAACGGAGTAGTCGAAAGCAGACTCTCGACTTATTATTTTAATATAGTGATTTTATTTCTTTTAGTTGTTTTTTCTATAAAGAATTACAATCTTTATATCTACCAACTAAGAGGTAAAGTTCCCGGCATGTTTTTTTAAAGTGGACTTAGGCCAGTAGAATTAGACGATGTGAACGGGAATCTGTAACTAATTCGTTTCAGATAGCCGTAGGTAAAAACAGGTGTATTTAGTTATAAGGAATATACCTCTGCGATTCCTCCCAAATCAAATATACAGAACATTGTTTATAAGTCACTTGTATGTGAAAAAATCATGAAATTTGCAGTTTTTTAAAAATTGCAGTAAGACTGCAGTAGATTAATTTTTTTTGAATGCTTCTGTTTACTAGGTAATTCCAAACCGGTTAATTTAAGCCCCGGTTGATTTCATTTCATTGATTATTTATTTAAATAATTGCCGAAAACCATCGAAATTTTCGAAAATTTCAAGCATTTTTTACTCTGAAAGGAAAAATGCTAGACTCTTGAAACTTTGGTGGAATATGTGTCTCATTACCCTCAACTTACAAAAAAAATTTCGTTTTAAAATGTTTATTAGTTTTCGAGAAATTCTATTTGTTTATTAAAAACGTCCCAAATGTTTAATGAAAAATTGACCTATTAACGTTATCAAAAATAATTCAACCACAGCTCATTTTTTTCGTCAAGACGTCAATTTTACGAATCTGTTATGGGCGTATCGATTTTTAATAATTTTGACCGTCAAAATGGCGTTAACAACATTGCTACTTTTCGGAGCAGCGTTTTTTGCAAATAACTTTACAACAAATGAACGTATCTGCACAAATCTTTCATATTTGAGTTGCTGGTATTTTTCTACAAATTTATAAAAAAAAACTGTTGCTCTGGGACATGTAGGAGCCGAGATAATTTTTTAAATTGTTTAATGCGCCAAACGTTTATTTATTAATATTTATGGCCAAAATTGAAACTGGTTGTTAATAAGATCTTGAATTTTGTGAATTCATCAAGTCCTATTGAAAACGGGCCCTTTTTGAGGTCAAAATATAATTTTTAATAATGAGTGATTTTAGAGCGTCTTCAATTTGTTTGGCTCAAAGGACAGGTGAATATTTATCAAACGATTTTCAAATTGGGGTAGCGAGAAAAATTCGTCATATCTCTGTTATTTTCCGGCCAATTTCGACGTTTTTTTTTAATTTGGGGTAGCTCACGAAAATACTAACAATGGGCACATTTGCAATATCCAAATAATAAACAAATAATTGTCAAAACATTAACAATTTAAAATAATGAGGGCGGAAGTTTCTTTTCAACTTAATATGTTCTTTTACAAAAGAAATGGTCAAGAAATGGTAAATTTTGGCAAATACTAATTATGTCACCAATATAAATGAGAAAGACGTTCTATCCATAATTATGTGGTTGCCATTATATTTACAAGCAAGTCGACAAAAATAAGAAAAAAAAAAAGAAAGGCAATTGAACAATGCAATGCCACAAAAAATTTATAGACAATATTATCTCTCAAATGGTGATACTATGATTAATAATAATAATTATAATCTCTTCACTCAATGCTCTGGTAAAGCTAAGCTAGCTAGCTATTGGAGCTTTAGAATTAGTACAAATATTTGAAATTCTCTACGTATTTTACGTAATTTAATTACTTTCCTATATACTCTATTAATGTAGGTTTTAATATACAAGGTCCGGCAACAGGATTGAATGGTTTTAAAAAGGTTGCTGTGGAAATACTGTTTATTTGACAAATGTCAAGTAGTGATAAAATTATATTTTATTATCGAAGGTTTTGTGTTACAATGGCAAATTGGCCGGTTATCAATGGGTCTTAGCTGTATAATCATTTATCCTGACCCTACTTTTTTTAAGAAAACGGCCACACCGTTACAGTCAATTCATTTCGGTACGTTGAGATGTTGGTTGGAAACATTTGTGGCTGTGGAACTTCAAAGAATGGACCAACAGGATGGCGCCACACGCATACAGAGGGTCCAATGCTGTTTTACAGCGTATGTTCTGAATCGCCTAATTTGAAGGTTTGACGACTTTGCATATGGTCCGCAAGATCACTGGACCTGACGGTCCCGGATTTTTTTCTGTGGTGTTTCTTAAAGTCCAAAGTGTACTCTACTCGTCTCCAAACACTTCTGGAACTCAAAGAAAGGATTCGTGAAGAGATAAATTCGATAAACGAATATGTTCTCAGACGCGTTATGGTCAATTTCAGAAACAGATTGCAGCAATGTATAGAAGAAGACGGTGGTCATTTTAGGGATGTGATCTTTGCAAACTAAAAGTGTCATATAAGAAATTTCCAGAGTTATGTGTTTAGTTGTAATAATAATTAGTCCAAATATATTCTTTGTTTCTTAGCAGTGGCCTATTAAAAACCGTTCAATCCTGTTGCCGGACCCTGTATAAAGTCTCAATTATTGCAAGTTTTACATCCTGGAATTAAAATAAGTTTTAATTATAATTTATACAATTATTCCCTGTAAATATAATTAGTATTTTAATAATTATATCAATCAATTTTCTAATAGGCAGTTAATAGTAATAATTGCATACATTAAAGTAAAGATTAATTATATTATGTTAATTCGGTATAAAATGGATTGAATATTCGAAATTAAATATTTCATTTAATTTTGTTGCACTTGTTATACCAAATTGTATCATTTTCTTTGATTCTTTTAAATGATCAGATATCTTTGCAGTTTTTAAATGATTACTTATCATTTTTTTATATAATTAAATTATATATAATTATGTGATCGTGAATAAAATCAAATCAATGAAATTTTATATAAATAAGAAACTATTAAAAGAAAAATCCTATATCTTTCTCAAAAATGTTTATCATACTGCAACTAGTTTCAAGGTGAATCTAACCTCATCTTCAGGCAAACTAAAAGACTTAACGATGCAAATTGCACACATCAACATAATCATTGTGTTTAAAATAGTTGTAGTATAATAATTTATACCCTCAGGCTCAATAATCTCATGTGACACATTCCTATGATATTCTGAAACAAGTTGTAGACTAATGATGTTTGTTTTTTCATAATGACTAAATGGTTAATGTCAATATTTTAAGCTTTTTCTTGGTCGATAGGTTGATAAAATCTCGGAAATATCCTATTGTCCAATTATGGCTAATATATACTTAGAAACATTGTAAAATAAATATTGAGATAATATTGATAATAACAATTTAGGCAAGATTTTATTTTGGACTTGATATACAAATATACAAAAATATAAAATCAATTATTATTACATTTATATTTACAATTTATCTTACAGTACCTAACATATATCTTTCTAATATCAAATTTAAATCTCTTTCAAAGTGTTGAAATTAAAATCAATTAAATATGAGAATATTAAACAAAATACGCACTTAATTTGTTAACGTATTATATATTTAAAATAATTATCTTATTTAATTAAAGAAAAATTAGCAAGGAAATTATTATAAGAATTAAGAAATCTTCAAAAATTTCTACGAGAAACACTAACACGCGCTAAATTAACTGAAATTAAATAATCACTGCTGGAGCTTCTCTTCAAAACTAAATGTAAATTGTATATTATTGCAGAGGCAACGTTCGCTATTAAGACATAGTAATTCAGCCATGTGCTTAATTAGTGGAATATTTAATAAACTACTGACTATGACTGTAGCATATTAATCCTATTAGCTAATACCTAACGTACTTTGCTATATCTTTTAGAAACCGAAGAGGTAAAACATGCAAAACCAACCAACTTCCGCTATTATATTATCATACGGATTTTATATTATTGAAGTTCCGTAACTTTCTAAAAAACATGCTCAAATATCTTATCATCATCAATTTATATTTAAGAAGACTTTTACAACCATTAAGATATAACACAGAAATAAAATTCAGTGTTCCACAAAGTGATTGTAAATAATTAATAATTATTATGTAACATAAGATTGATTCAAGATGGTTGTGTAATCCTATCTTGTTCCACTTGCTATAGGAAGAAAGGAAGTTATTTTTAAGTCTACTATGCTTATTTCACTTCCTAGACTTAAAATACAGATCTCGTTTTGCCTACTACTTACCTACATTAAATTACTTAATAGAACTCTTTGCTGGTTATATAATTAACATGTGGTTATTTATTTGTCGTAAATAATCTTGATATATTTATCTATCTCCTTTTAAGACAAATTGAATACAGGCATTAATTTCGTTACATGGCGAATGTACTACTAAAGCCAGACAAAGATCTTCCTTATATCCTTCGTCTAGGACATACGCCAGTACAAAAACGCTGTGATTAATACAATAAATTTAATTTCCTTGCATGTCTCTGATAAATAATGTAGTAAAGTTATAATTTTATCATCTAAAAAGAAGAAACAGCAAAATTCTCATTAAAATAATTGTTTACATTTTTTTCTAAAATTACATTACTGAATAGGGCCGAATGATGACGAGGCATGGAGAGTATATATTGTTATATATTAATATTGTATACGTATGCACTACAAATATTCTGCACAGAAAGATAAACGTAGTGGTATTTAACATTGAGCCGATCTAATTTTTTAAACTTTTAACTTACAATGTCTTATTTTAATAATACTGTATATAGGTAAATGTGAAGCAAGAATTGTTAACTTTTTGAATTCTGTAATAAACTAAATTATCAACGCAAAACTTATACAATATGTCACAGTTATTTAATTGAAACAAAACAAGATATTTACTTACTTATTTTTTTAATTATCGCTTTATGTTTTTCTCTACTTGATTCATATCGCGTAGAGAGTAAATAAATAAAACGATTTTTGTACAATTTTGATTATAAATTCGGAATATATGAACAATTTTGAATAAAAGTGATTACTCGCTTAAGAATTCCTTTTGTAGAATTAAAAAAAAAGACATTTACCCTTTCCGTATTACAAACAGTATAGGTATCAAGAGTGAGTAAAGCATATTCAGGCGTTTGCGAGATTTTTGATAATTTCAAATTTTCTGTTTCAACTGCGACATCCTGTATTCCTAAAGTAAATCTGTTGAATAAATATATTTATAATATGAGCTTTTCCGTCTCAAAATTAACCGAAAATCGTCTCTTGCATTTTCCTAATGACTAATTTTAGGAACAAAAAATAAAAAGTACGCTTTGATTATTACATCACCCCACAGTATCACCTGACAATTTCTACATCTATTTAGTATTTATTTCGGATTTTTGTCACAAAGTGGATAAGAACTACGTAATTAATCCATTAAATGAACAGCACTAAGCAAGACATAACCCCCAACGATAATTTTCTATGGGGCCATTTTTTGATATTCCAAAATTTTTTATATCTCACAAATAAATTTTAAAATTCATTTATCTCGTTCAAGTTTAGATAGAATATCAAAAATCTTTCCTTTACCAAAAATTGTCTTTACAAATAACTAAGATAATAATAACAAAGTTTTTTCTTCATATTTCATAAAGCTGATCGTGGATCTTAAACGTTCTTGAACCATGTTAACTTATAAAAATAATATGCATCAAATGCATTAAATTATAATAATTGTAATAATAATACTTTTTTCTACGAGCGTGCCGAAAGTGATAATTTTCCACACGTATTTGCATACACTTTAATAATACCTTATTCTCAGTTAATAAAAAATTAATAAAAGATTGTTATTTTGTCCAGAACTTCCTTAATATTCAACCAATTTTAAAAAACAATTTCGTTGTATATCAAATTAAATACGCTTTAAATTTTATTTATTTATTTATTTTAAGGTAAGTACATCACCCCACAGTACATGACCAATTACGGGGTGGGAAGTTACAGAAATCAGATACAAAATAAACAAAATTTAAAACACATTACACCAAGTACATTCAAATAAACTTTTACATGATAAATCATTCACAAAAGCCTAGAACAATAAAACTTTATTGATTAATTTATTTATTTTAAGATACACCACCCCACAGTACATGACCAATTACGGGGCGGGAAGTTACAGAAATCAAATACAAAATAAACAAAATTTAAAACACATTACACCAATTACATTAAAATAAACTTTTACGTCATAAATCATTCACAAAAGTAAAAAGTATGAAATTGATGTATTTACCCCGGAGTGGTCGTATTTATTATTTTAAAGTTGGGGTTGCTGGAGTTTAGGGGGATAAATCTATCATGATTCTGTTTACGCCAAAAAAGTCTCTCTTATAACAAATATGGACGTGTCGCGGCGATTTTTGAAATTTTTCGTAGGGTAAATATACTGGGGGTGGAAAATTCTCAAATGAACACAGTGTATTATATTATTATATATTATATTCCTATAGCAACAAATATACAAGAAATATGTCTTTCAAAATACAATTTAATTTGTTTATGCCAGTTATTGATTTTTCTGGTAAAATATGAAATAAAATCGTTTTATTTCAAGTTGTGAATAGCAATGTGCAAATTTAATTGAATGATTATTGCGATAAAGTATCATTTTAAGCACTAACACGTGTGCATAAAATTATATTTTATAGGACATACAGTCAGAAAAATGTATATTAAAGAATCATATTATTCCATAGATATTAGATATACGTTAATAATTATTGTATAATATCTATTTTTTCAATCTCGTTGCTTGTAATATCATGCTCTAAAAATAGACTTTCTTAAAGTTTACATACAACAAATCTACTGTTAGATACATACAATTTCGACTTATTTATATATGTAATTTGTAATTTTTATATTAAAATTACCATAACAATTGAACTGTTACAACTATAGAATTTTCGGAGTGAAACATTTTTTTGTTGGAACTCTCATATGTAACAGAAGATTTAATGATTTGATTATACCATACATATTTAACGAAAGAGAGAGTAAATTTCTCCTGTTATGCCCAAGTTATAATATCGCATGTGTATTTTGCCCTCCAATCGTATTGTAATGTAAAATAGTTTGATTCCCCTTGTCGCTATAAAAGCTAGAGCAAACAATCACTAACTTATCACAATCAAAACAACCAACAAGCATCCTACATTTCGGATACCAATATGAAAATGAATATCGCGTCTTGGGTAAGAAATTGCAATGAAAAAATGATTAGTGAGGCATGTCTTAAGATTTGTTGTGTTTTTCAGTTTTTGTGGTGCATCCTGGCGCTTTCTTCTTTCGTTCGTATCAAAGCCGGTGGAGGAGGGTAAGATTTATAATATTCAATGTAATAATCAATTCAAGTCTTATTTTCATCCTGATTTTTCTTATATTATGAAACTTAGTTACAAATTTTATGAAAATTCCAATTATTAATGAAACTGAAATGCGCAATACAACTAAGCAAAGAAAAAAAAATATTGTTTACATAGAAAAACAAAACATTTCTAATGTTATGGTACATTAATTTCAATACATCCGACAGTGTTGTGCTAATTTTTTTTTGTTTCGATTAGTGAAACTGTTAATCGAACGTTAAGAGATGTATTATGTATATTTTTCTCCAAAGAAAAAATACGGCAACTGTTTATTGTATTGAAGTCGTAGTGAAAAAAATAAATTCATTTAATTTTAACTGCATTTAAAAATAAAATTAAAATGTATTTATGATGAAGAATATCAGTCTAACAAAAAAGTAAAAGAAAATAGTTATCATCGAATGATGCTTCTAGACATCGAGAAAATTGTGTGAATAACTGTTAAAGAAATTCGTTTAGAGTATTTATTTTTAATTATTATTTTATTAGTATAATATTTAGTTTAAGCTCAATAACCGATGCAAGAAATACATTTTTGATTGCAGTATTTTAGTTTTTAGTCACATCGGTGCTGGTACAAAACTGATAACCTAACCTAGAATATTTATTTAACTGGGATTGCATCTCCAGAAGCAAACATACAACTCAGCCGTTCATGAAAAAATAATATTTTTCAATTAATTTAATTTTGAAATAAATTGCCGTGTAAGCATTTCTTTTTAAAAAAATTTCAAAACAGATAAAAAATTTATTACCAACCTAACAATAAACCAACATTCTTAGAAAGTATTTATGTGTGCTGGCTTCTCTACAAAATAAATTAATTTGAAACTGAATTCATTTTTAAAACCCATTGCGTTTTTTGGATGATGTGAAATTTTACTTTTCATGTAATTTGTCCCCAATAATTTAACAATAATAATCTTTACAACGCACTCATTTTGTTGTTAGTTGGTGATTAAAATATATTTAATACAAAAAACCTTAAAATTGTGTTAGATAAAGTATGTCAAATATATATCTAGATTATTCTTAATACCAATTGATTTCTTTTAAATTTTCTATAATTACATGGTAATCAAAAAAACACTACTTCTTTAATTACCGTGAATACCTCCAGCATATTTGAAAAAACTTTTTAAAACAATTATTTAAATATATTTATGCTGAAAACAATATGAATTGATAAAAAATAGTAATTATTTTTATTTATTTTATTTTATAAGAAAATAAAAATTCGTTTCAATAAATTAAATTATCACCATGATAATGAGTATTAAGAATACCCAATAATAACTTCCTATGTACCGTTAATTAAAGTAATTTATTAAAATAAGGAGCATGACATTGTATGATAAAAAGGCTGATATATTTTTGTGTTCAGAATATCTAAGCAAACTTAACATATAATTGATTTTTATGCCGTACATTTTAAATTAAAAATTATTTTGGCAGATTAGGAACTAATGAATATTATATAAAAATATAAAACATATTTCACTTAAATTTTTAATTTTATGCAGTAGGGAACATCAAATAAAAAATTAAAATGTGATGCAAGAAAACAATAAGCAATTATGCATAGTTTCATTAAGTACTAAATAGTTTTTGATATATAAAACTGTACCTAATTTATTTTATTTTACTTATTACATAAATGCCTTATTATCTCTTCTGGTAAAGGGAAGGGGCTAATTCATTGGAAACTAAATTGATTGTGTTCCAAATTGATAAAAAACATAGCCACAAACAAAATATTGATTATTTATTTAATTTCCAAGTGATTTTAAACCGTGTTTTATGTGGTTATATTAGTCATAATATATTATATTCTACCACTCTGTTAATTTAAATCGGCTGAACATTTTTGTTGCATTATTTAAACAGTAAAAAGAATATTTTGCAAAAATCAGATTTTATAAACGACACACGAAACAAAAAATGTTTTTTAATTGGTAAAATTAGTCTTGCAAATCTATAAAAATATAAAATATTATTTAAAATTTAGACTTTCCAATATTTTTCAATTAGGTCATCCAGTCCCGAGATCCGGAATCCCAAAATCCCGGGATCCCGAGCATTTGGTTTTTAATAAGAATAAGAATAAAATTAAAAGTGTAAAACATGTTTTTCATTGTTAATAGCTCAAAGTATATGAAAAAAAATTATTTGCATATTTTTTAATATATGTTTATCTGAAATCCATCGTTTTGTTAACTTTATCGCAAAAAATAAAGAGACATTTATAGGTGTTGTTGTACCAAAGTATATGGAAAAAAATTATTATAAAAATGTTACTCTTTCTCATTTGTTTAAATAATTTCGGTTTAAACAATTTTGCTTAAACCAATATATGACCTGATTGCCTGTGGCAACTTGAACTTTTGCAATATGTATAAAACAAGATTATTCAAAAAATTCAGCGGAACAGTTTTACCACTCATGCGCCAATACTGCTTCTAAAGTCTAAACATTTTGACTAAGTATTTGCTTATTAAAAGTTTTTACATAGAATGTTTCGTGTTTTCTAATTAAATGTGTAAAACGTGTTGATTTTATTTAAAAAAAAATAAATATGTTTATTAGCGGGATCCCGGGATCCAAAAAATTCAATCCCGTAATTCCGGGATCGTAAATATGCACCGTGATTGGATGCGCTAGTTTCAATGTATTTTCTGATGAAATGTGGAATTCTCAAACATGCAATAACATCGAAAAGTATGTACTTTTTAACCTTAATTTTGCATTCATTTTTATGTTAACTTTGAATATTTTAAATAGCATCGTAGTTTATAATTAGCAAAAATTTGCAAAGTTGGAATAATTCAAGAAATTAATTACCGTTTCATTTATGCCATTAAATGTAATAGATGTTCGTTTTCTCTCATTTCTTAAAGAAATGTAGAAAGTAATTTATTCTACAAAGAACTCTTTTCTAGACTTTTTAGTTAAGATACATAATAGGTAAATTTAAAAAATCTACAAATCCAATCCAATTCCATATCAATTTTCCAATAATATAAATAAATGGTAACTGATAAGTAATAAATAAATAAAAAATAAGAAGTATTTCTCTTTAAAATACTTTTTATTACAGATTATTTTTGATTTTTAAGAACGCACGCAATTTCGGGAGCCAACAGCTGGGTTATACTGCTCCTTATATTCCCTATTTTACCGCGATGTACCCACAATGCTCTTTAATTATTTAATCAAAAACCGTTGCGGTTACGAAAAAATATTTAGAACTTTTTTTCGTAAAATTTCCTCATCATTTGGTTATATAAATGATACTTCTATTTATTTGTTGAGATATTAACTAAAAACGCCATCAGGTACATAAATTATTCAATTATATAGCCATTTTTAAGACAAAGCCGTTACCCTACCCCTACAAACTTTTATACTATTTTATGAATGAAATTGAAATACTCTATGTATCAACAAAATTCTGTTAGTTAGCTACTTATTTCAGACTGAAACACAAGGAAAGTGGACTATCACGAGAAAAATTACGTATGTTTGAATAATTATCAACTAATTGTTAATTCATTACGTTTGATTTTATGGTAACAATAAAACCTGAAATTTAATATGTTTACATAATGATATTTAAACAATTTTCATAGGTATATTCGGAATTTCATTAGTAATAGCTTTGTAGGATTCAGTCTGCCCTGCTTTATATGTAGACTGAAATCAGATCAAACTTTTATCTTTTAGAATATTACGAAATGTTGTTGATCGTTAAGTCAGCATAACTGGTATAAACCACAAATTTATAATTAAAAAACTTTTAAACAGAAAAGTACCTATACTCGGGCCAAAAAGAGTAGTCAGTAGAGCCAGGGGCGTACTGATTTACGAATTTCATAAATTCCATAATTCGAACAAATGGAAGCGGATTGTGTTAATTATGCATGAATATGAGTTACCATGTCTTAAATTTTAAATAATATGCTGACATCTGGCAACATTATCTCCACGAATTAGGTATAGCAACGCAGTTGAACAATGCACATCCTTTGCGTTGCAGCATATGTGACGCCACTGAATGCGCTATCTAAGCCCTCTCGACGACCTTTCCAATAGCCGAACAAATTATTGGGTATAAGGGCGGCGGCACGTTCATTACGTTCAAGCATATACTATATTTGGTTGAGTATACCAATTAAACATAATGACCTAGTTGTGGTTTTCATCTCTGGTAGGCGGAGAAAACTGGATATATTTCTCTGAATTATATGGGATTATATGGTAAAACGAGCTGCCGCTTCTGTATTCCATAACAGCTAAATCCTTTGAAGAATTGCCGGTGAGTTTTTGCTCTACTGACTACTCTTTTTGGCCCGAGTATAGGTATATTATGTGAATGCCATAAATTCCGGTGCTAAAATAGCTATTAACATATCTAGGAATGTTATGAGTATCATAACTGCCGCAGATGTCGGTTTAGAGCGAGGATTTTAAGACATCTAAGGCTGATTCATAACATCCGTGATTTGTTCAATAGTTTATCGGTTTCAGAAAATAAAGACTTTATTAATATATATTATAAGAAGCAGGAGCAGTAGTGATACATTTCAGTATTTAATTATTATTGTTTGGAGTTTTCTGTCTGTTTGCATTAATAAATAGCCCTATATTTTCATTATTTATTATTTCATCTGCTGACAGTTATTGACAGATCTGTATTGTAATATTATAGTTCATTACATTTCTGTTCCGCAGATAAAAAATTAGCGACAAAGGAACACCTGCGGCGGCTTCAAAGAGGCCGCGTTTCTGCTTTATAAATGCGGCATTTTTTATCTGCGGAATAGAAATGAAATGAACTATACCGTACAAGGTTGGCGTGGCAATAAATATTACTGTACAACTTTAGTTATGACTTACTTACCAGCCTACTTTTGTATGTAAACAAAGGATTAATATTCTGAAACCGATAAAATTTATTAAACTGTTGCATTCATCCCTGTAGATTTGAGTCTATTACAAACATACACTATATTTAATCAAAGATAATAAAATTATATGACAATTTTATTGAACTATTATATCTACTTGTATAAGTGAATATAAACTTGTATCCTTTTCGAATGACGAAGTTGCAATAAATCCACAAAAAAAAGTTCTATGCAAAACATGAAAGCATGATATTCCCATAAATTGTGAGCCGTAAAATATAAATATTATATCAGAATTGTTCTAGAAAATCATAATTTTTTCTAACCTCAAAAAATTTCTCAAAATCTTCAAAAATCTCGGTAAAGTAATGAATATTTAAAAAATATCTGTAGTAAGGTAACCCTATGTACTTTGAGGCTTTGAGCAGTAGAATCCGAATACGATATTAGAATTGCTGTAGCAAATTACAGTTTCTTTCTTACCTCAAAAAGTGACTCAAAATCATAATAAAATGTCAACTACCGGTGTTCGAAAAGTTTTGGAAACGGTCGAATAACTTGAAAAATACACTTTGGATCAAATAGTAACGTGTTCAATATTTAAAAAAAAACTATCCAGTGATAATAATGTTGATTCAATTTTCAAATGGGAACCCCTATTTTTTATAAATATCACTCATAGTAAAAAGGGTATGTTTTACTTTTCATTTCAGCTCATAAATAACGAGTGAAATCAGATAAAAAAATCTTATCTTTTTTTTTTTTTTTTTTTTTTTTTTTTTCCAAAATTGGCTTTGGATGTATTCCTTTAGCCAAGAGACTCTATCAATATCTTTAATTATGCCAAGATCTGTGTAAAATAGCAAATTCAATCCCAAGACAGCCAAACACATCCTCGTGTTATTATTTATTTTATTGCCGAGATCGCTATCAAAAAACGACTCCACGTTACCTACTTACGCATGTTCAAAATGAATTTATAGTCAATCAGTTTAGCGATTTTTCTCAACACACATTTTTTGTTTAAGAAAATTTCGTAAAATAAAATTATTATTAGCAAAATCAGTAACGGAATCTTATCACTACTATGCGATCGAATAATAGAGTTACCCTAATGTACATTTAAAAAATAGTTTTTATTTATAGCCTAATATAATAACCATTAGTTTTATTAAGGATGTAAGTCCATGTTTCTCTACTTCGCAGCATATTACAAAAAAAAGAAGAAAACACATACTACAATTTATTGTATAAAATATCAAATAAAAAATTATTCTAACATTACACGGCGATATCAATAGGAAAAGGACTTAATATTCATTACCTACCACCACCTAGCCTTGGGTGACTTCTGCCGTACGTCGGCGTCACGTCGTTTGCAAGCTGTGCTTTGGACAGTAAACTTAATCTACGCACGGGAAGAATTCAAGCACTTTCCTCTCTAGTTAAACCAAATTTTCTTCACTGAAGGTATATTTCCTAATCTATCCTTATTATAGATATTTAAAGCAATATAAATGGTCTACATATATCATTATTATTCTGCATAAAATTTAATACCCAGGTTACCTTGTGTGTAACTTTTAGTACAATGGGTTGAGTCTAAACCTAAACGCATTTACCTGTATCATAAAAAAATTAATAATAATTCCAATATATCACGTGCATTTCTTTTTTATTTTCTAAGGCTCCACTAAATCTCATTAGTCGGTTAAACGATATCATAGGTCACAGACCTGTTGGTTTTTTGTGCATTATATATTAATGAACGCGCAGCTATGCTCTGTTAATTTAAAATGAAAACGAAAGGTGTAACACTGATGTAACTTTGAAAATTGATATGTTTTATAAAATTTGTGTTTATGGTATGTAAGATATTTAATCAGTCGACTTTCTGCAGTACTTAAGCAATCGTTAAGCAATTATGTTAGGGTTACATATTGTTATATAAGAAGACAATTTAATAGTATTTGATAAATCTACTACGTTGATTAATAGTCCCAATCTAACTTATATAATGACGGTAATTGTTAGACATTTTAGGATATGGAAGAAACATATCTTCTTAATGAAATAAATTTTTATCGTTGAGTTGAATGGTATATACTTTCACAAAGTCAAACGATATAATTAAAAACTGCTAATTAGTCAACTAGTTCACAGTTTCATGATTGGAAATCAATGTTATGCAATTTAATGTTTTCCAAATTAAAATACATTCTCTGTTATCAATAAGCCGAATTTTATATATTTTTTAATCATATTTACAAGTTGTCAGTTATTGAACATCTATTTTTGAAAAATTTTAAACTGAATTTTAGATTATATTATTTATGATATGGAATGATATTGAAAGTTCAAAATTAATACACTCAACTGATTTTTTCAACTTTATTGTTTTGTTGATGTGTATCTATCTCAATGGAAGATAACGTCATATTATAATTTTAATATGCAGGAAAATTTGAGTAATTAGACACTGTTTGCGGCTCTCACAAGTATTCAAATGTTAGTTATTAAGAAAAATTTTAAAAATAACTATTAAAACCACAATCGTAAGATGAAATATGGTCTCTCTTGAACTTACCTGATTTGTATTTAAAGATGATCAATTTAGTTATTCATTTCAAACTTTTCATATTACATCCTTTCGCTATATATTTTTTTGGCTTGTAGCTAAAACTATAGTCCTGAACATTTTGTAATAAATCCTTAGAAATACTCATTATTCATTCATCCATATCCATATATACCAAAGGAAGGAAATTTCTTTGTGCATAATTCTTATTTGTATTTTTTTTAGCCATGGTGGAAAGCATGTAGTTATAAAGGTACCTGAAATTGTTCATACTCACAAACATACCCATACTATCTACAAGACTATCCATCACGGTCATGGCGGCGGAGGTGGTGGCGGAGGCTACCACAGTCATGGTGGCAAACCATTCCACTGGCATTGATATACGTCATAAAATTGCTTAGCATTAGCACTCTTGTACCTATGTTTTACAATATTTCTTTAAAAATAACTTCATAAATAACAGAATATAAGATAATTGTTACAACAGAATTGTACTCTCTGAAAAATGTAGATAAGCTTTTTGTGCTCTTTCGTATTCTTATTTGAAAGTAGTTGACTTTTAGTTTACTTGTTTTTGGTAGTATAAATGTTGAAGCGATTTAAAATTCATAATATTATAAGGCAAATCTGTTATTTAAATTAAATTTAATATTTTGCTAGATCAGTATTGTTATAAATAAAGTAAATTATATGTTATATCTATTTATAGGTACTTATATTGTAATGAGTTTGCATTTTATAAATTGCATTGTTAGAGGAAAAAATGTGATAAAAATATTTTAATTATTGTATAGGTATACACTAATTATTCCGAGGACATACTAACAAAATAAGTCAGACAAATAATAATTTAATTCGATAACTACTAAATATTTTTCTAATGGTTATGAATGGTTCCATTGTTTCTTTTAATTTTTGTTTGTAATGTTTGAATTTTGAAAATCCTATTGTTTTATTTGTTTTAAATAAATATATTTTATTGTTAGTGTGGTTTTTTTATTTCATGCATATTTGTTGTGATCTAGTAAAAAAGTGTCTATTTTATTTAGGATCATGAAACTATTTCACAGAAATTTTGAATTGTACCAGGTCGATATACGAACTTGTATTTCTTCCGAGGAATGTAAATCCAAAACAGAAAAACAATTGAACACCAAATAGAAGTTGTAGGGCAGAAAACATAAAATTTTTAAAATGTGTTTATGCATTGTATTACACTCGGTATTACATAATAATTAACATAATAATAATAATTATTATAAAGTTTTATTGATTTCCTTGAATAACTAATAGGAATTAAATAGGAAAAGAGAAACCACGGATGTTCAACTGAGCTGCTCTTCTATAAACTCTCCGAAGTAAAAACTATAGCATAAATTATGGAATTTTTTTCATATAAATACATATGAGAAGATTAGATGAGTTTAACAAAAGATAAAATAGAACATAATATACCTTTCATATTGAACAGAGCTTATACAGGCCGCACCGGAGCGTGTATTTGGAATGTCTGCTTTTTTACAGGTTTATTTACTATACTTATTAGTTCACTATTTTTATTTAAATTGAAAAAATGATAATTATTTTTATTTAAATTTAGTTGATTTCGCGAATCTATGAGAAACATCCTTATAAACTTACGAATATTTAGACTAATTCATAAATAACAATTTTATTTCTCTTCCTTTTCTTTTTTGGGATTTATTACCACATTTCTTGAGATTCCTATCCAAAAAAATTCGATTTATCTAAAATATATTCAAATTAACCAGTTTAAAACTGGGAAATTTTATATCATTTTGCAAGCTATCCTGCTCCCTATTTAAAAAACCTGGCTAATAAACAATATTCCAATACGAAAAGAGTGTAAAAATCAAAATATCACAGTTTGATTTTTAAACTTTAGATTCAATGTGTTTTTGTACGAAAAGTTCAATTTACTGTTACATTTTACATAAGGCGACTAGAAGGAAAAGGTCTATTTTAATATTTGGTTATTGACGATTTCCAAGGATTACATGCTAATTCAGTTTTACTTTTTCTAAATAATAACACTTCGGTATTGTTTTCTTTTAAAACTAAACCATGATATTTGGATATAGTTGAAAGTTTCAGCTTTGAATCCTTTATTGTAACATAATACGAGATGGAGGGGAGGGGACCCTTAACTTTGGGGGCCCTGAACTAACGCTGTTTGGAGACCTTGGAGGCCTACCCAATTAACCCAAATTTACCTAAGTTTGTGTTAGTTGTTTTGTATACATAACAAACATCAAACATAACATATTTTCAGTATCAAACAAAAAACTCTCATTCCGACGTTGCCACATTATTTGCAGAATTGAAAAATGCTCAGTTATTGTGCTAGCCTATCTGGACGTAATAATTCTATTTCTCAATTTTAAAAGAGAACATTATCAATGGGATATGATCAACCTTGTATTTGTGTTAGTTCTGAAAATAATTCCACCAGATTTTGTTAGATAGGGAGTATTTGTGTTAACGCAATGTTTTGAAAACTTAATATAAAAATGATGCGGGGCTAACGTCAATCTATCCCTCCAAAAAATAGGCAGTCAGTTTGGTTAATGTGTGGATTTATAGCATTTAGCTCAATCAAGATAGATTTATTTCATTTTGTTGAACAAGTGTTTGGATTGCATTTTGCGTAAACTAAGAAAATAAATTAAAACGTCAAAACAAAAAAAACACAATAGTATTATAGTATTATACTGTGTTTTATAACACTCACCTTCGGCTCGTACTATAAATTCCACACTCGTGTAATAGTTATTTTCCTAACAAGTGCGGAAAGTTGTACTTTTCCGCACGGGACTGCCGTTGACCGAACGACGCGAAGCGGAGTTCGGTCAAGCAGTCGAGTGCGGAGAAGACAGTTGCCGCATGCGTTAGGAACAATATCTTTCCTAGGAGTGTGATGAATACATTTTTTACTTAATTAAGAAACTAGACTCTACTTTAAAAAGATGCTACTGTTTGATTTGACGTTTGTTAATTGTTATGTGACTGAGAAACGTCAAAATGAGACAGTCATGACTATATGCTACGTGATTTTTTGATATTTAAAGTTATAGGAGCTACTTCAAAAGAGTTAGTATAAATATAAATGATTTAATTCCATTAAATTTGTACAAAATTACCCAAAAATGCAAATAAAAATATAATTACTTTTGCAGAAAAATACGTTCTTCCTACGAGCGTGCGGAGAAATACGTTTTTCCGCACTAGTGCGGAAAAGTGCAACTTTCGAAACTAAAATGCGTGCAGAAAAATGATATTTTTCGCACGCTCGTAGGAAAAACCTTTTTAGCCACCAAATTCTTTGTATCGCCATTCGAAATTACAGAAATCCAATAATATTATAATTTTTTTAAATACGACAAATTGACAAATTATAATAATTACCACGTCGTGATACTAAATTCTATTGTTGTTTCCATAGAAACAAATAGTAAAATAGTGTCAAGATATTAAAACTAAGTTTTTATTTCATACTGTGAAAAATGTAATTAATTATATAATGGGATTAATTAATTAAATCTATTTATTTATCCTTGGATAATACAAACATACATCAGTAGAAGTATATTACAATAATTTAAGAACATACACACATACACACGTACAAACACTCACACATACACACGTACAAACACTCACACACATACACACACATACATGTACAGTGTACACATATATACATATGTGCACATATTGTATACATCTAAGTTTATTTACAAATTGTCTTTTATAAATTTAATAAGCTTTGATTTAAACATACCAATGTTTTTTACGGTTTTCAGATCATTAGGGAGAGAATTAAATTCAATAATACCTTTACGAAACAAACTATTTTGAATGAGAGTGTTAGGAGTACTACTTACATAAAAGTTATTTCAGTTTCTAGCATTATAAGAATGGATTTCATTAACCGACACTACTTTTGAAGACAGATAATCTGGTACCATTTTATTTACTATTTTATAGACAAATATCATTGTTTGGATATATAGATTTGTTTTTACATTAAGCCAACCTAATACTTCTAGCATTCTATTAATATTTATAAATCGATTAACACCTAAGATAATACGCATCGCTTTATTTTGTAAAATTTGCAACTTGTAACAGTTTACTTGTGATACGTATATAACTGACGAGCAATAATTAAAATGTGGTGAGATAATGCTGTTAAATAATGTTATTTTGGTATTAATGGAGAGATGTCTACTAATTCAATAAAAATACCCAATTTTTTTACCAATCTTTTTAGAGATATAATTCACATGTTGTGTAAATTTTAGATTTCTGTCTATTAATAAACCCAAATATTTAATTTCATTTTCGAAATCTAGCTCTTTTCTTCCTAATCTGACTTTTAAATTTAAATTGCAAGAATTTTTATATGCCCAGTTAGACCCAATAAACATACATTTTGATTTCGTTTCGTTTATTTTGAGCCTATTTGTATTAAATTTATCAGTAAGTCTTATTAAATCTTCATTTACAGTTATAACCAATGTTTCATAGTTTTTGTGACTAAAGTAAATTAGTGTGTCATCTGCAAAGAGGGTGTATTTTACACTTACTTAGAGCTTTACCTAAATCGTTGATATAAAGAATGAACAATAAAGGGCCCAGGACACTCCCTTGCGGGACTCCAGTATTATTATATCTGCTCTCAGAAAATTGATCCTCAAATTTTTTTTTTGGCATCTGAACGTTAAATAACTTTCCAACCACATTAGTACTGTACCGGTAAAACCGTACCTACTTAATTTTAGAATTAAAATCTGACGATCAATAATTGTTTCAAATGCTCTCTTTAAGTCTATAAAAACTGCACATATACCAAGTCCAGCATTAATATCCTCTTTCCAATCTGAAATGACACATTGTAAGGCAGTTTCACAAGAGTGTTTATCTCTGAATCCCGACTGATATTTACATAGCAGATTGTTACATTTCACATATTCCAGTATTTGATTGTATACCGAAAGCTCTAACAATTTTTCGCAAAAAGGTAATACATTAATAGGACGCATTTCTTGTGCTAAGTTAGTATTAGGTATCTTGGGTACGGGAATAATAACTGATGTTTTAAATTTATCAGGTACAATACCTTTTTCTAAACTAAGATTTATTAAATTCCTTAGGGGGTACCCTATAACATGAAGCAGTTCCTTAAGTAAATTTAAATCAATCTCATCTGTGTTTCCGATTTTAGTTTGACTATATAAAATCCCTTTTTTTTTTTTCCTTATGGGTTGCGGTCTTTTGGCCCGCTGTACTGAAGCTAAAGCTTATTGTACCCCCATAGTCTCCCTATTCCATGAGACCCGTTCCTCCCACGAAGGCGAGTATACGGTCGATGGGAGCATTGGCTATCTCTTCCGGTGTCACTGATGGTTCACCGAAATGTACAATCCTTCTCGCCGCTAAGGCCGGGCATTCACATATGATGTGGTGAGGTGTTTCCTCCTCTTCACCACACATCCTACAATCTGGATCATCCTTCACCTTTATGTTGGTGAGATGTTTGTTTAGCGTGCAGTGTCCTGTTAGAATACCCACTGCACATCTTAGCTGTCTTCTGCTCAGCTTCAGCAATTCGTTAGTCTTTGATTTAGATGGGTCACCTAAGAATATGCGTGATTGTCTTATTCCTGGTGCCTCTCTCCAATGCAAGTTGTGTTTCTGTCTTAATAGTTCCTTTACTGCGCCTTTTGCGGTGCTGTATGCGATCCCGCATGTCGGCTCGGGTCCTATCAAGGCTTTTCTTGCTCCTTCTTTAGCCAGCCTGTCAGCTTTCTCATTACCTGAATTTCCCTGGTGTCCTCGCGTCCATTCCAATTGCACATTGTTGTGTTCTGCCAGTTTCGCCAGGGGCTTCAGGCAATTTCTTACTGTTTTGGAACGTATTTCTACTGCCTCCAGAGCTCTAAGAGCTGCCTGGCTGTCAGTGATGATACGGATTCTTCTGTTAGTGTATGACATCCGTACCATTTCTTGTGCACAAGCCTCTATGGCTGTTATTTCTGCTTGGAACACGGTTGCAGTGCTGCCCAGGTTCAGACTGAAGTATGTCCCTGGTTGGTCTCCCGCAATTCCTGCTCCGGTACTGCTTGACGTTTTTGATCCGTCCGTATACCATATGGTATCATTTGGGTGACTTCGCATCTGCCTTTTGCCCTCATCTTCCCTAAGAGGTATAATCACCCTGAAGGTTTTTGTGAAGTTATAAGTAGTGCTGATTCTGTCAGACTGCATTTCAAGTAGTCGGTTATTTCCCAGTTGTTGGGCTATTTCTGTATGATATCCTTTTCTTGGAAAGGTCTCATAATATCCCTTAGTTCCTGTATTGATATTAATTTAAACATTGAAAAAGAACATGAGTATTGTGGTATTGTATCTAATAAATGGGTTGGATCATTGGTATTATTAATGTTGGATATAATTACTTCAATACTATCGACATAATAATTATTTAAAGTTTCTGCTATATCGCAAGATTTATAGTAATATATACCATCACAAAATACGCCACAAATTTTTTTCTTTTTACACCCCATTACGTCTTTCAGGTTAGACCACATTAATTTCGAAACAAGCCTTTAATCCACGAGAAATAATGTGCACTCGAGGCGCAGCCGAGAGTCACATTTTTTCGAGTGGATTGAAGGCTGTTAATATCCGAATGTATTCAACGTTTTATTCACGACCACGGCCAAATTAGGAGCATGAAAGCCGTATGAGAGCAGGTGAAAAATTCTGATTATGAAAAACTTCAAATTTGACAAGTTTATTTTGACTAAGAATTTTTTGATTTTGAGCTAAACAATAGAAGGTCTTTGAATCGTTTCTATGACATGAGTTTGTTTATTAGTTGACAAAAGCGAAAATATTAATAATAATTCTAAATAAAATTCTATAAAATTGAAGCGTGGTATTATGAATTATAATCCACTAGTGTATTAAAGGGCCTTTAATCCAGGGAAAAGAGACATTTAAACCTTCCCAAAGTGGTCGTGGATAAAAATCTTTTTTTCACGTTTTTTTCTTTTTTTAATCATTGTCAATAATGACATTATTTTGATACATTGAAAGTGTCAAAAAACCGTTTTTGGATATGGCGTTACAAAAAATTATTTATTAATCAAATATTTAATTTAAATATTTATATAATCCAACATCTGCAACAGAAATCTTTCTTAAGGATTTATTGCACCTTGATTAACTTTCAATGGATTTATGCCAGTTTGTGTAGTCATAAAGTAGATTTAACGCATTTTGCTTACGTATGGAAGGATAACTTTTTAAGTAGGGGTTTTTCCAAAGTATATCAAGGCTGTTAAACATTGTTTTTCTACGACTGCCCTCGAAAATTACAAAAAACCCACAGCAACCACGACCCGAAACTATCATTTTTCACATGATGTGTGCAAAAATCCGAAAACACAGTACTGTCATGTTTTTCACACAGTCCTGTCAAAAACAGAACGGACATCTGTTATTTGTATTTTTTTAGGTAGGCTAGGCTTCTTCAGTTTCATAGTAACCGACTTGTAATTTTAATTTTTAATGCAATTGGTTTTGTTAAATAAAAATATCTATCAAATTGTTTGTCTTTTTTCCAATCGTAGAAAAAATAATGTAAACAACACGTTTGAAAACATCTTTTCACACTCATTCGACTTGTGGGCCTCGCCTTCGGCTCGTCCCACCAAACCGTCTCACTTGTGTGAAAAGATTCGTTTTCAAAACTTGTTATTTAAAATACTATTGTTAAACGGCTACCATCTTTTTATTTTAATTATCAGTCTCACTTTTAGTAACTTTTTATCTCCCCAAGAGGTACAACGAAGTTTACATTTTCGATACCTATAAATAAACATTATATCGAATTTGAAAAGAAATATTATATAATTAGGCATTATTTTTAAAAGCATATTGTAAAAAATCTGATTTCAATAAAATATTACCACTTATTCATTTAGTTAATAATTGTTTATGCTTCATTGCCCTAAACTGAATTTTTTTTTAAAGTCAGTCCATAGACTATGCATTTATTATTACCCCCAACAGGAATTCCAGTAATGCAATTCTTATTCTTCATGTTTTATCCAACATTATTTTTATGCCTGACTTATTCCATAATACGAAATGTATGGCATAATATTTGACTTCATAATACAGAATAATATTGCACAATTGAATCGATTAGTGGAACGGTATCATTTTTATAGATTTTCGGATATTTGCATTTTCTGATTCCTCTTTTTAAAAAGTAAACCAACCAGTAAATGAGTCTATCAAATCGTACGGAATGCGGTTAAAATAATTTGTTTATTTTTAGGTTCGTGGAATAAGTACTGTAGCAGTCCCATATTCCACAGATCGTGGATGAAGTACAAATAGGCCTGTAGAATTAGACGATGTGAACGGGAATCTGTAACTAATTCGTTTCAGATAGCCGTAGGTAAAAACAGGTGTATTTAGTTATAAGGAATATACCTCTGCGATTCCTCCCAAATCAAATATACAGAACATTGTTTATAAGTCACTTGTATGTGAAAAAATCATGAAATTTGGAGTTTTTTAAAAATTGCAGTAAGACTGCAGTAGATTAATTTTTTTGAATGTTTCTAGGTAATTCCAAACCGGTTAATTTAAGCCCCGGTTGATTTCATTTCATTGATTATTTATTTAAATAATTGCCGAAAACCATCGAAATTTTCGAAAATTTCAAGCATTTTTTACTCTGAAAGGAAAAATGCTAGACTCTTGAAACTTTGGTGGAATATGTGTCTCATTACCCTCAACTTACAAAAAAAATTTCGTTTCAAAATGTTTATTAGTTTTCGAGAAATTCTATTTGTTTATTAAAAACGTCCCAAATGTTTAATGAAAAATTGACCATTAACGTTATTAAAAATAATTCAACCACAGCTCATTTTTTTCGTCAAGACATCAATTTTACGAATCTGTTATGGGCGTATCGATTTTCAATAATTTTGACCGTCAAAATGGCGTTAACAACATTGCTACTTTTCGGAGCAGCGTTTTTTGCAAATTACTTTACAACAAATGAACGTATCTGCACAAATCTTTCATATTTGAGTTGCTGGTATTTTTCTACAAATTTATAAAAAAAAAATTGTTGCTCTGGGACATGTAGGAGCCGAGATAATTTTTTAAATTGTTTAATGCGCCAAACGTTTATTTATTAATATTTATGGCCAAAATTGAAACTGGTTGTTAATAAGATCTTGAATTTTGTGAATTCATCAAGTCCTATTGAAAACGGGCCCTTTTTGAGGTCATAATATAATTTTTAATAATTAGTGATTTTAGAGCGTCTTCAATTTGTTTGACTCAAAGGACAGGTAAATTTTTTATCAAACGATTTTCAAATTGGGGTAGCGAGAAAAATTCGTCATATCTCCGTTATTTTCCGGCCGATTTCGACGTTTTTTTTTTAATTTGGGGTAGCTCACACGAAAATAATAACAATGGGCACATTTGCAATATCCAAATAATAAACATATAATTGTTATAAACAATTTTTTTATTTTTTCTTTTTTGGGCTTATGCAACTTATAATGTGCTAATGTATTAAATATAAATTTATAAAGACTATATAATGGTAACAATGCTGTAACATCGTATATTGTTTGATGGAGAAATGTTTGTGCATACATTGTTACTATTATATAATCTTTATAAATTTATATTTAATACATTAGCACATTATAAGTTGCATAAGCCCAAAAAAGAAAAAATTAAAAAAAAAAAATAAATAAATTGTTTATAACAATTATTTGTTTATTATTTGGATATTGCAAATGTGCCCATTGTTATTATTTTCGAGAGCTACCCCAAATAAAAAAAAAAAAACGTCGAAATTGGCCGGAAAATAACGGAGATATGACGAATTTTTCTCGCTACCCCAATTTGAAAATCGTTTGATAAAAAATTCACCTGTCCTTTGAGCCAAACAAATTGAAGACGCTCTAAAATCACTAATTATTAAAAATTATATTTTGACCTCAAAAAGGGCCCGTTTTCAATAGGACTTGATGAATTCACAAAATTCAAGATCTTATTAACAACCAGTTTCAATTTTGGCCATAAATAATATTAATAAATAGACGTTTGGCGCATTAAACAATTTAAAAAATTATCTCGGCTCCTACATGTCCCAGAGCAACAATTTTTTTTATAAATTTGTAGAAAAATACCAGCAACTCAAATATGAAAGATTTGTGCAGATACGTTCATTTGTTGTAAAGTTATTTGCAAAAAACGCTGCTCCGAAAAGTAGCAATGTTGTTAACGCCATTTTGACGGTCAAAATTATTGAAAATCGATACGCCCATAACAGATTCGTAAAATTGACGTCTTGACGAAAATAATAAGCTGTGGTTGAATTATTTTTGATAACGTTAATAGGTCAATTTTTCATTAAACATTTGGGACGTTTTTAATAAACAAATAGAATTTCTCGAAAACTAATAAACATTTTGAAACGAAATTTTTTTTGTAAGTTGGGGGTAATGAGACACATATTCCACCAAAGTTTCAAGAGTCTAGCATTTTTCCTTTCAGAGTAAAAAATGTTTGAAATTTTCGAAAATTTCGATGGTTTTCGGCAATTATTTAAATAAATAATAAATTAAATGAAATCAACCGGGGCTTAAATTAACCGATTTGATATTACCTAGTAAACAGAAACATTAAAAAAAATTAATCTACTGCAGTCTTACTGCAATTTTTAAAAAACTCCAAATTTCATGATTTTTTCACATACTAGTGACTTATAAACAATGTTCTGTATATTTGATTTGGGAGGAATAGCAGAATTCCTTATAACTAAATACACCTGTTTTTACCTACGGCTATCTGAAACGAATTAGTTACACCGTTTTTTCTATTTCTAAAAGTATATAAATAAATAAATATTCATTTTGTTTACATTTGCCAGTGTTACTAAGTAGGTCGTTTTATTCGAAAAATGGTAATACCTATTATTGATTTATTGTTAATTAAATGAAAAAATATGAGTAATTATGATGAAGATGCTTCTGGTCCCATCATGGCAAACAAAATGTAGCAAAGAAAAGAGAGCAGCGGGGGAAACCCATGTTTCAAAACGCGGTATAACGTACAAGCTCGTCGCCCTTCCTTCAAATGCAGGTAAATTAATTAAATATTTTAGTTTAATTAAGGATGTTTTCCATATCAAATTTTTTTATCTTACATTTTTCAGAAATAAGGAAGCATGCGTTGTTTATCAAAGTTTAGCGATTTGTGCTTATAAAAGTTGTGCTTTTTAGTGTATTAGTACGTTGCATTTCATTCCTAAGAACTAAGCTAAAGGTTCCCCGAGATTTGATGGGACTACATGGAAACATAGGAAACGTTAAGGTGATGAAATTCAAATAAAAATGTACACTCACATTTAGTTTTTTCTATATTATGTTCAGCATTACGGGAGCTTGGGCTAAAAAAAGAAGATATTTAGCATCAAATCTACGTGTTTCTAAAATGTATGAACTATTTCTGCAAAAGTATAACTTAGAAATTTATACAAATATTGTTTAAACCGCTGATTAAAAAAAAAACATTGTGAAGCCAGTAAAACATAGGTACCTACATTTAGATTATTTTGTAATGTAATGTAATGAAGCCGCATGATTGTAGAATTAGAACGCAAAGTAAAAGTCCCCAAAAAAAGGAGCTTAAATTTTCTATAAGAAACAAGCAATGAATGAAGAAAATCGAAGATAATTGTGACTAAAAGTCTTCTGTAATTTAAGCATCTGTTAAAAAAATAAAATGATTCTACTAACTAGACCATACTAAAATGAAATATTATTTTTAATAATGATGATTCTAAATAAGGTATAACCTAAGAGCTCATTTGCAGGGGCGTTGTTTTTCTTAAGGCTCGAGTATTTGTAATATGCTAGGAATAAAATTTCTTTGATGTATCAAAAAAAAAAAGAAGAAGGAAGAAAGTTTATTTAATAATAAATGCAACGTTTTACTGAATAATGGTTTGAACTTCAAAGATAAAGAAAATGGTATACGCATAAAGTACAGTTATATAATTGTAAAATTGTAAGAAAATACTCTTAGGAAAACCTGGGCAACACAAGATTTTGAATATATTATTATGGTATTAAATACCAGAAAGATTAGTAAATTAATAGGAACTAAACTATGTAGTGTATAATAAAATACAATTGTTTTGTACTTGATAGTAAAACGAGTCAGTACAATTTGTGGTAACCTAGTTCGGACTGGGAAATAAACGCTTGACTTAGTTTTTTGTTAATTCGTATAGTATGATGTTTCATGTTCTTACCAGTTTTACTTAATTGTATATTTTTCTTTAAAAAACTACAAATTTCTACTCTTATTATGTTTGCCTAATTCGTTGATGAAATAAATATATCATATAATATGTAGATATAGAGGTATTATAATATAATATTTTTGTTTTATCTAAAAATTAACAAAGAAATTTAGATATAAACAAAGCGAAATTGCTCTTTATTACTCGTTTTTCTTTATGAAATATCAGGATTTTTCATATCGATGTGAGCAGTAAGTGGAAGTCAAAACTATGTTCTTAAATATAATTGAAATCTCATATAATAATATACATTTTATCGGTTTCAGGATATTAATCCTCTGTTTACATATGCAAAAGTAGGCTGGTAAACAAGTCATAACTAAAGTTGTACAGTTATATTTAAAACTTGTACGGTAATATTACAAATACAGATATGTCAATAACTGTCAACAGATGAAATAATAAATAATGAAACTATAGGGCTATTTATTAATACAAACAGACAGAAAACTCCAAACAATAACAATTAAGTACTGAAATCCAACTGAAATGTATTTTCAGGCAATCCAAGGTCCATTTTTATGTAGCCGTTGTGACATTAAAAATGTAAACATTTATGTAATATGAAAAAAGGTAACAAATAAAAACAAACAAAATATAACTGTAACCATGGCGACAAATTAACCCATATAGACTTGACCAACTAATGAAATGAAAACGTTATTAATTAGAGAATATCAAAAGGTAATATCTATTAATAATGTCTTTATTTTCTGAAACCGATAAACTATTGAACATATCACGGATGTTATGAATCATAACAGCCTTAGATGTCTTAAAATCCTCGCTCTACGAGCTCGGATTTCAAACCGACATCTGCTGCAGTTATGGTAGTCATAACATTCCTAGATATGTTAATAGCTATTTCTTCAAACGTCAGAAAAACATGACATTTCATAACTCATTTCATGATGTTAGGGAAGAACGATTTTGTTGCGCGTAAATTTTGTTTTAGTAAAAATGGGGCCACATATCCCTGTGACCGTATTCTTCGGATTATAGAATTTTGCTTCAGTTAGCTAATTTTACTTAAAAAATTTCTCTAAGATCATTTTTCTGCTATAAAGAGTTTACATTTTTTATTTACCTTCTGGTTTTAATTAAAAACAATAAGATTCTTTCTCTAGTTAATACTTACCTATGTTCCAAATTTATAGTCATTGCACTGTTCGCTGTTTGTTTTTGATTTATTGTGTTTAAAAGAAATCTGACGAACGGACGACCGACATTGCGCAAAATTTGATAACCAATTAGTGTAAATAAGAAATTGAATCGTGCCATATACCCCGAAGATGAACCTGGTGCAGTTACGTACACATATTTCGGAGAAGACCATCCAGAGGATTTTATCCAGAAGTGGTGTAAATTATCGAAAAAGAAGGAAGTGTCCCAAATACACCCAGGCACAGCTCGAAAGAATACATAGATGTTGCAGAGCTTTGAGGCGAAGGCATTTTGTGAGGAACCGCGTGATTATAATGGATGACGAGAAATATTTCACGCTGTCACATTCTGAAATAAAAAACGATGGATTTTACACTTTCGATATTGAACGCTGCCCATATAATTCAAAGCAAAAGTGAAATTTACTGACAAACTTTTAGTCTGGTGTGCGATTTCTGAGGTTGGGATTTTAACACCCTGTGTTGGCCGGATTCGGAGAGAAGCTATGAATGCTGGGCTTTATACCCAACGATGTTTACCGAAATTGCATAATTTTATTAATATGCATCATCAGAATGAATACATAATATTTTGGCCCGATTTCGTTTCGTTCCATTATGCCAGGAGGTACCCCTTCAAATGTCCCTCAAGATCGACCAATAGAAGATTTTAGTCATTATTATGTTGAAAGGTTTATGAAAACGGTTGGGAGGCCCAAAATAAACAAGAATTGCGGACATGAATTTTTAGAGAAATTGGGACCCGATCATCGTCCAAAGGAAGATGAAACGAGTCTTAGACAAATTACGTGCCATCGAGGACCAGTTATGTAGATTGGTTTTTATCAAAAGATGTAAAATTAAAAATTAATATTTAATTTAGCATAATATTTCGCTATTTTGCTGATTAAGTCTGTCGATTTTTTTCTCAAAACTTATGTCCCATACGTTAGTATAATGGGTGTGACATTTAAGTTCATTCATTATTATGTTCATTCACCAAATAAAAAATAAATATAACTATTGAATCCCGCTTTTGAAATGATGAAATTTCAGTATGAAACATTTTTCTCTAAAATTCTTTATTTTCAAGTTATTCGCAATTGTCAACTTAAATGCCCCATCCAGTAATATGAAGATTGAAGAATAATGTAGTGTTACCTAGTAAGCTGTATTGCATATAAGTGAAAATAATAATATTCTAAAATCAAAAGTCGAGTGATACTTTTACATGTCTATTTTTACTGAACTAAATAAGACAATAAGTTTTTTATGTAATTGACAAAATTTGTTGTAAAAAAAATAATTAGCATAAACAGTATTAGTAAAGATTAGGTATTTCAAAACATTACTTTTAAATAATTTTATTTATAATAATTTTTTTGGTTGTTAAGATATTGTAAAATAATTGCCTTCTGGTTAACTTCAAATACAAATTAGGAATTAAATGAATAAATCTCCAAACGGTTTGTTTGTGAACACCGAAATTTAGGACAACAGATCTTTTAATGTGATACTACATCTAAATAGTTCAGGCCAATGATGTTTTGGAAGTAATATCCAGCTAACTCCATCAACCTGAATTAATTTACCTTACAATTGATAACTCCTAAAAGAAGAAACAATGTGCACTTAATTATCTCCATGCCAGAAGTTTTAACAGAAAGTCATAACAAATTTATATTTGATTAAACCATATGCACTTAGCCTCGTATATCTTGCTGCTATCTCTAAATTACCGGAGAGTGACTGTTTCATCTCATGTGTCATGAAAATCCATGAACAATAATTTGTCATATTTGATATCACTGCACTTTTGAGAAAAGTTGTGATAAGGAACGAGGGTACACCAAAAAACACCATTTAAAGAAACTAATTTTAGTGTAAATTTTATTTAGTGGTGCATGTTTTTTCAGAAGTTTGGGATTTGGGCAAAATTAGGCAAAATTTAAAAAATATGTCTGTCCCGTTGCGTTAGGGCAAATATTAACTTCTTATTATTGCTTTCTGATAAATGGCTTTGACAATAAAAAAAAGTGGACATTGAAAAGGGTTCCACTTATCAAAAAGATTAAGAAACGCTGCTCTAGATTATGGTGACTGCTAATGAACTTCAATCATCTTAAAAAGTAAGAATTAAAAATCTGTAATTTTGTAAAATATTCCAACAATTTTTTCTGATGGAAAACTAGCTAGTCGTGCTTAAATTAAATAAAGTGCTATTTAAATTTAATACTCCAATAGTCGTCAACACTTAATATTAATTTAACTTATCAGAAATATTTCATATTATGCAATGTTTGGCATACTTTTTAGGAAGTAAATTTAACAATGTAACATTTTTATAAGAACTGACCGCAAAATCGCGATTGAAACGTTAAATTTCTTTAATACTTTTTACATATTACCTGAATGAACCCAGTAATATAAAAAAACCGCAGACTAATTTTATTTTAAATGACAAAACTAGATATAAAGTGTATCATTTATGTAATTTTGTGCAGTTTAATTTTTGCAGTTGAGGTATATATTTGCATCTTTGGAATGCACTGCTACCACTATTAATATTTATTTAGTTTCGTGTTGTTCTAAGTGCTATTAAAATGAAGCTGGATATACTTTCCCTAATTTATATTGGATATTTTATGCATATGTCTAATGCTGATGGGCATGGAAAAGAGTAAGTTCTGTTTGGTTGTGTATTATTATAATTAATAATTTTCTATTAAATCAAAGTTTCCGCATAGTTTACATCATATAAATTAAAAACAAATCAAAATGTACTGTGCTTGATGAACAATACTTACAATGAAATTTAAAAAATAGTATATTAAAGTATAAGTAGATAAATTAACGTTGTTAAATAAAAAACACTTTTCCAAAATTCATATTTAGTGATTAAAATTATACAGTTTATTAAAACGAAATTCTTAATTTGAGTTATTGTTCGTGAATTAGTCAAATTGGTACAGTGATATGCAAATCAAATGACCCTTATCTATTTTGATTTGACTGAAACATACACATTTTTTTTAATAATATGAAATTTTTATTTATAATTAAATTGTTGTGTCATTACTACCACCGACCGAGTACAGTTTGAAATAAAAAATTTATGTTAACAAAAAATTTGATATCATAATCACCTCCTAAATATATGACAGTAATATGTAAAATAATTCTAACAAAGACGGGTAAATGGGAAAAATAGATATGTACAACAAGTCCTTGGTTAAAGCAAGGCCAGAAAATGAGCAAAAAAAATCACAAGTCCTAAACATTGCGGTAAAAGCAAAGTACATTTTGAAAATATAATTGCAAATTTAAAAAATTAATTCCTTGACATTTGTCAGACGCGATTTTGTTACGAATTTACGTAATAATTATTATAATCACGTATACTTGTCTCGAAAGGGCATTCTATTAGTTTTTATTAGCATTATATCTGAATAGAATTGGCCAAGTAGGAACTTTTTGTAAGGGAATATATAATTTTTTGGTCACATATACACGGTGGTGAATTTTTCGATGCCCACCATTGGTACCTTGGAAACTATAAGATACAGAGGATGGGTTAAATCAGAAAAAAGTTGCGCTATTTTATGCTCTACAATTTCCTGACAGGAAATGCTGGATATCTTGAATCGTTCACGGTTTATCCTGAAAAAATTGAAAATCGTGATTTCAAAACAAAATTAATATCTTCCTTACCATTTATGCGAATTTAATGAAATTTGGCAAGCTTATATTTTTGACCACTACCAATTGAATGGCGTTGATAGAAATTTTCTAAGCCTCCTAGATTTTGAGTAACGATAGTCAACTTCTTTTTTCTTATGGCCGTTATATTGGATTCTTAAACCATTAGTTAGAGAAAATAATTCTCTTTTCACCTTATGTCATCAAAATAGACTGATTTTTTAAAAACATGTTGATGCTGAAGTCGGAGACCGAGGGATTCATTGCGGTCTGTCAAGATGGTGTTATTAACACTTTGGTCCCTTGGTCTATCGTAGTCGCGTGATGGGATGTAGATATCCTTAATATCAATCGCAGGACCGGCCGTCAGGCGCCGGAGCCGCTCATGCATTTATTATCTGCATATCCAATATATCGTCCTACATCCACCGATACAACGCGGCTTTACGTGTGCAATACTACCATCTACGGCACTCGTACGAGATAGACCAAACACCAGTGCTGCCTTACATTCCCGTTGTCGAGAACGAGAAATGCCGGATTTACTGGAACTACTCGTTCCCGACCGTCAGGCTAATTCGAGCCAATAAGCCTGACATAGTCCTCCTCGACCATCAGACCAAGGTGATGTATGCCATCGAGTTCTCAGCAGCTGCTGAGGCAAACATCGCTTTGAAGGAGAAGGAGAAGCGGACCAAATACGAGCTCCAAGTGCTATACCCAGGCTACTCTGTCAAGATGGTCGTCCTGATAATCGGTGTACTCGGAGGTATGAAGCCCACGCTGCTCTCAGCATTGAAGACCATGCCCGCCTGCCAAAAATAGGCAGAGTAGTTGGGTGGTTAAACTCAGAAACCGGTCATCCTGGGATCCCTTCGTTTACTTAGGGCACATGAGTCTGGAATCTACAGTCACTAACCCTATGGGATGTAGGGAGTGGCTGTAGATTATTCGCTGGCGCTCTCTTCGTGAGGTGTCGGAGGCCGGAAAGAGTGTCCAGCATCGGGCAATCGAAAAAAAAAAATAATAATAGAAAAAATTCTATATTTCCATTTTTAACGCTTTTGAGAAATGGCATAAATTTCTTATAATCTACAAAATATGCTTTTAATAATTTTTTTATTGGATGGAAAATAAATTTATTTATTATAACTTTATAGGGGCATAAAAATAAATAAATACTTTGAACTATAAATTGAAAAAAAACTTGTTGATCAAAATTTGACATTATTTGTATTATAGGTCAAAACCGTTGGGAATACATGAAAGAAATTGAAATTTCAAATGTTAGCCTTTTACCTATTGACAAAGACATAACAAAGTTTTAAGTAATATTTGGTGAAAAAATAAATGACAAATGATTTCAGACATTTTTCACCGCACATAGAGCAAAATGTTGATGATATTGATATTCAGCGCCAGAGTTATAATCCTGTGTTATCTTTGATTTGTTAGCTTTTAAAAATTTCTTATTTTTTTATTTCACCTTTTTTCACGCTTTTAAGTAATAGAGTAAGATCCCAGGGCCCCCAGACGTTACTTATATTCTGATTAAGTTTAGTTTGGGAAATGAGTAGTTCTATAGTGTGCTTAAAATGTATGTATACTGGCTAGCTTAGGTAGGCGGCCCTATTACAGGTAAAAGATGGGAAAGGTACGTCAAAATATTACTCACTTTTCTTAAATTCTAATTGCTGGTTTTTATATATGTTCTGCAGAATATTGTTATAAATCAATTTTCAATATTGCCAGACACTTCCATTTGGCGGTAACTACCGCCAGACGCTTTAAAGCCCGCAAAAAAATATCAGAACTTTTCTTATAATCTAAGTCTCAAATTTTATATACGATGACTTAAGGGACTATTTCAATACCTTTTGTAAACAGCCAGACCAATCCGAAGGGCCAAACATACCCCCAGACACAATAAAAGTTCCGCTGTTAGTATAAGCGCGAGGACATTCTGCGAGTCGGACGAACACCCGCAAGTACTTGGGGAGTCAACCATACTACCTCCCCCACGTTTTCGAGGATGCTGAACACGATGGTGTTGTTGGTTCTGCTCACCGAGGCGAATCAGCCCCTCAAACGGCTAAAAACCACCCCCAAAATGGGGAAATGCGTATTCGACGTCTTCCACCCGCAAAACTTATTTCACCCCCCGTTTTTTAGGATGATGAACACGAAGATGATGTTGGTTCTGCTCACCGAGGCGGACCAACCCCTCGAACGGTCAAAACCACCCTCCAAAGGGGTGAAAAATGTGTTTCGTGCTACAAACGAGAACACCCGCGTTACTTTCGTTTTTGAGTATACTGGACAAGAGAAAAATATTACATAGTCATCTCAAGTAAGTGCACAGGTGAATACGTACCGGATGATGATGGTGAGACAGGTCTCTTGATTGACTGTTTAGCTGAAAAAAAAATAGACGCATACTTCGTGGCTAGGTGGGAAAATCAGGTACCTATAATGGAATCACTCGCATTATTTCATTTTTTTATTGTGTTAAATCATAAACATTTTTATTGAGGCATAAAATAACTTATTTACTATGTATAAATATAAAACATATTCGTAATATTGTCACGATCGGGTTTAACTATGTTACGTTGGGGGTTTAAACTCTCTACCATATGTCGTGACTCAAGGGTTAATTTTACTGAGACAAATACTAAGATACTATAATATAGTTATTTTACTAGATTGTAGACTCGCTTGGCATAAGTTATATTAAGAAGTAGAATACTTTAATATGAATGACTCGCTTAGCACACGAGAGGGTTTTATTTATAAAGGTGGTATTTGGTAAATCAAAACATGGTGATAAGGTTCCAACAATAACAAGATTTATTAAAATAAAGAGACAATAACGATTATGAAAATATTATTACTTACAACGGGGGTCAGAGTAACCTGGGGAGGAGAATGCACTTTAACCTGAGGGGCCCTGAAGGGGTCACCATTGAGTCGTCTTGCCTCTACGAACCCAAAGAAACAACTGACTCTAACACCTCATTTCTCCACCTACGGTCGCGAGTTTCCTCTCGTCAGCAAAACTTTTCAAACTCAGCAATTGTAAAAATGATTGCATTAAATTGCTATTAAACTTATCAAAACATAAACATGTGAACCTACTTTGTTGCACTAGTTTTGATTGTGAACTTCATGTGTTGCAGCATATAATATTTAAAATGATTGGCCATTCATGACAATATAATTACTTTCTAGTGAAGCATTGATTCAATCAATATAATCTACGTAACTTACAAGTGGAATTTATATAATGATAATAATTTATACTCTCATCCGTTGCAGTTAATTAAAGAAAAAAACGCAAAGCAAGTGTAGTTTTTGGCCGTTGAAGGGGCTCGCGGGGGTCGAGGTGACTTGGTAATATTTTTCTCTTGTCCAGCATACTCAAAAACGAGAGATAACGCGGGTTTTCTCGTTTGTAGCACGAAACACATTTTTTACCCCTTTGGAGGGTGGTTTTGGCCGTTCGAGGGGTTGGTCCGCCTCGGTGAGCAGAACCAACATCATCTTCGTGTTCATCATCCTCAAAAACGGGGGGTGAAACAAGTTTTGCCGGTGGAAGACGTCGAATACGCATTTCCACCCTTTGGGGGTGGTTTTTAGCCGTTTGAGGGCCTAGTTCGCCTCGGTGAGCAGAACCAACAACACCATCGTGTTCAGCATCCTCGAAAACGTAGGGGGAGGTAGTTTGGTTGACTCCCCAAGTACTTGGGTGTTCGTCCGACTCACAGAATGTCCTCGCGCTTATACTAACAGCGGAACTTTTATTGTGTCTGGGGGAATGTTTGGCCCTTCGGATTGGTCTGGCTGTTTACAAAAGGTATTGAAATAGTCCCTTAAGTCATCGTATATAAAATTTGAGACTTAGATTATAAGAAAAGTTCTGATATTTTTTTGCGGGCTTTAAAGCGTCTGGCGGTAGTTACCGCCAAATGGAAGTGTCTGGCAATATTGAAAATTGATTTATAACAATATTCTGTAGAAAATATATAAAAACCAGCAATTAGAATTTAAGAAAAGTGAGTAATATTTTGACGTACTTTTCCCATCTTTTACTTGTAATAGGGCCGCCTACTTAAGCTAGCCGGTATACATACATTTTAAGCACACTATAGAACTACTCATTTCCCAAACTAAACTTAATCAGAATATAAGTAACGTCTGGGGGCCCTGGGATCTTGGACTATAAGAAAGGCAATGTTGCCAATTGTTCTAGATTTACTATTTTGATATTCGTGCGTGAATATGATATGTTCTATAGAAATGCGAAAACTACATTGTGGAGGGATTCTTGGCAGATTTTATCTTAATATCAATCATCTGTGAGGTCGAAGGACTTTGATTGCATACATTTAAGCAGCTAGAGTTAACATAGACAGCTTTTTTATGTTACTTACCCCTACTGTATTTTCCGGTTTTTTGTCATCAATTGCATCAATAGTATTAACTTTATTGCAATTCTCTACAGAAACTATTAATTTAAGTTTGGTAGTTTTGGCTGTTAGATAAATATTAGGATTAGTATTAGGATAAAAAGACCCAATGGCAGTTTTGAATTTCCATTCTTGCTTCACACCCTAGTAAAAATGAATTATTGATCGCTGTGGTCAAAGTAGCTATCCAAAGATATGCTTTTCCAAACAGCAATACAATTTAAGAAAACGTTACTATTTTATTTTTGATTAAATCTAACCACTTTCGAATCCCGTCACCCTTTGGCACCCTTCAAAGGTTTCATGAACGAGTTTAAGAGTTGCATATAATGTAAAGTGTTGTGTCAAACACAATACTAGGACACTATTATTCTTGAGCAATGCCAATAAATTTATTATTCAAGTTTATTTACGCTTGCTCTTGAAACCTAAACCATGTCCCTCTAAATGCAGCCACTAGGCTAACACTCTACCCATATCATGTCTCTACATGATATGGGTAGAGAATCCCAGAACCACTCTTTCATTCGGTAGAAAAAATAAGCATTAAGTGCTTGTCCATCAGCAGAAAAGCTCAGCAGTAACAAACTTATTCCCTAAGACGAACAATATCATACTTTGTGGTAGATCTTGAGGGTGACTATTTTGTACTATTTTATGCAATAGTCATTATTCAAATTTTGTCTACATTGAATATGAATATCTTACTTAAAACTAATTTGTATTGTTTATGCTAGCACGTGAAGAAATTCTGCTAGTAACGTGAAGAAACTACTTATGGACGTTGTATTGAGTTACATACCCTGTGCAGCTGATGTTGTCTCTAGTCACAACAAAAAAAATCTGTGTGTCTTTTAAAGCGCCTTTAATGTAGTCAATATCCATCAAATAAACTTCTTGATTAAATTCGTAAATGATTTGACTCTTCTCCAATCCGGCCGCCATATTGAATTTGTGTCTAGTGTCAGACAAAGGTATGCGATTAGATTAAAGGTTTACGCATATATAGGAACCTCTCTAAATTTTGAGGTAATCCGACGACGTATAACAAAATGATGATATTAAAACAAATTCGATACTCACACAGCGTGCTCATTTATTTAATTAATTTTTTTGACTCGATGCCTCATTCATGATGCAAGTAAGCATTTAAATTAGATAGATGTTAATAGACTAAAAGAAATCATATTTAAATTACATAATAAGATTATTAGAAATCAAATTAACTAACAGACATAGAAACCCCGAGATATAGTTTCCACAAACACCAAAACAATATTTTTGCACTCGACGCATGTTTCGTTAACCAAGTTGGCATCATCTGGAGCTGATTAAAACTTCAATTCAGTTCAGTTTAACTACCAATATCACTCTCGAAATTTGGGGGAGTTAATATGGACGAATATGAATACGAATATGCTTCTAAGAAATTACATATCTTGGTCTGATATTACAGAAGGATTATCGAACATTTTATTTACTATTAGTCAAATAATCGCAAATTTATCTCGGAATCTGACGCTTAAGTTTCCAAAAAATATTTGAAAACATTAAAAATTAACTTACTTTTAGGCCTTATTTATACGTGTTTATATTTTTTGTTTTAGCAATTTGTCTAAGATGTAAGTGCCTTTCCTAAGTAAACCTACATCAGGTTGTGTAACAAAATAAACCCATTATATTTTATAATACGTCCCACCATTTCGCCCTCTATTTTCCTATAATATATTCTTTTTATTATTTTTTGTTCTAAAACATATTGTATTCTATTTACTTTACTTAAAACAGCCGTCAGACGTGATGACGACAGACCGCGTAGGTTAGGCTACGCCCTAATTTGAAACAGATTCAGGTAGCGACGTGCGATTCCTTTCATTATGGATGAATTAACTATGTAGTTAATCGTACGCCGCTGACTGTTGCGTGCGTCTACCGACAACCTTTCTTGATCAAGAGCGCAATAGAAGATTAAGGAAAATTACTTAACTGCGCACCTCCTCCTCTCGCCATCACGTCTGACGACTGATGTACTATGATAAGTAAAGAAAATAATATAGTGATAATGAGCAAATTTCGTTTGTATGAAATCGAAATGTTATACAATTAATTATATAAACAAATATTGCTGCACGTCTGTATGTGTTACTTTTACTATCACAATCGTATATAGTCCAAAGTTAAAAATAAGAAAAATAATTGAAACATTGTATAAAATAAAATTGTTTTCTTTTGCAGGATTCACTTCAAAATTCAAGTGCCAGAGTTAGTGCATAAACATAATCATAAGCATACAGTTTATAAGAAGTCACCTGTAAGGTATGAAGGTGAATTTGAGAGTGGTCGTGGTGGTGACAAAAATAATATATTAGTTAAAGAATATACCCTCCCACAGGAACATCAACATGATTATAAATACCAACAGAAACCCTATCACCAACATACAGCAAAACAAAAACAAAGTAACAAACATAAACATAAGGAAGACAAAGATAAAGATGAAGATTTCACAAAGTATTTAAATAATTTCGAAGTAAAACCTGACAAGTTTAATGATCATGAAGACTTAAATGTGGGACCGCTTTTTAAGAAAACTGGTAAATCAGTACATACTGAACATTATGAAGTAAAAAAAATAAATCCAGATGCAAAGTATCCAGATGAAAAGTACATCATAAAGGGTAGTTACAAAGTACAAGAAACTGATCCTTTCTTTGATTTCACTACTACCTCAGTACATGCATATGATGACCCAATATCAAAAATAGCAGCAAAAATTCTCACTAACTATGATTACACCACGTTTGATCCATATTCGAGCGGAAAGGAATCTGAAGAATTTTCGGAAAAGGAAGAAGGACACAATGGACCAGAACATGCAAAACTTGAGGACTATGATGGAAATCACTATTCAAATAATGCAGATAGTTATGACAAATATGGTGCTAAGAAGGAAAAGTTGCATGATTATAGTGAAATTTATCCAAATCATGAAAAATACAATGATAATGGTGCTAAAAAGGTTTATGAGTATAGCAATGCTTCCCCGAGTCATGAAAAATATGGCAATAACGATGTTAAGAAGGCAAAAGTGATTGTATATAGTAATGACTATCCTAGTCATAAAAAATATGACAATAATGATGCCAAAAAAGAGAAAGTCAATGTCTATAGTGTTGTTTATCCCAGTCACGCAAAATACATCGATTACGGAAAGGAAATGGTACAAGGTTATAGTAATACTAATCCTAGTTATGGAACATACGTCAATAATGATAAAAAGACAACAAATGAAAATGTTCAAGACCATAGCGCCACTTATCCTAGTCATGGAAAAATTATTGATTACGGTGGTGAAAAACAAGTAGATAGATATATTAGCGTTCAACCTAATACTAGAAAGTCCAAAGATTACGGTATTAAAAAGGCAGAAACTTCTGAATATACTGCACACCCCAATCATGGAAAATTGATATTAAGCGAACCAAATAACAATTATGGAAGCAAAGTAATAAATTACTATACCAGTCCATCCTATGGAGAAGTAGAAACTCAGGCAAAAGCATTTGATTATATTGAACATCCAAATTATGAACATTTGAAGTTAGGTGATTCACACTATCATTATAATGGGGGGAAGGAATTAGACTATTTCGTCGATCCTAATCATGGAGATAATCTTTATGGTAACGATTGGCAGGAACATATTATAAGAACCGTATATGGAAATGATTATGCTGCTTCGGGTAAAGTTGCCAGTGTAGTTTTACCAGAAGAAGCAGAAGAGCGAAAGTAATATTTCTGAAAATGAATTGCCTTTAGGTAATTTATTCATGACATATTTTGTGATACAACTATCTCTATAAATATCTTAATGATTTCATATTGGTATTAGCTACATAATAAATAAGAAACATATTTTATTTTGATATAAAAAGATGATATGCGCATAAATACTTTTTTATATTTTTATATTGATTTTTATTAACTAACATTTTATGTGAAGATTCTCATAAACATAATAATAGTTTTAGGCAAATTTAAAAATGAGATCTTCATGTTCGTAGTTTTTTTTATACTTGACAAAATACCAAACCACCTAGGATGTTCGAAATTAATTTTGAGAAATGTTTAATATACCTGGAATTTTAAAAAGTACGATTAGAATCAAATAGAATTTGATAATAATATATTTTCAGACAAAATAGGTTATGAAAAATATACGAAAATTATTAACACCCACAAATATATCCCACGCTTTTTTCTTAGGAAACTCAAAGCTATGAAAATTCATTGTTTACTCATTATAGTCCTTTATTATGTCAATTTAGATAAACCATAACAAGACAAATTTATTTGTAAAATAGTACAGCTTTAAAATGCAAATTAGAATATTGAAGATTAAAGTACCAATGTGATTCCAAAACTGATGTAGAGTTCAAGTGATAAAATAAAAATCAACTCAAAATTGCAAATCCTTTTCCATATCTTAAGTTTTAAATATATTTGCGTTTTCTAGATCAAATGACACTTTCGTGGGTCGTTTCTAATTTTATTATCCGCTGGTGTCAAATTATTCATAGCTTCTGATATTTTAGTCTCCTATCACGATTCGATAACTTTGAACTATATCTTATTCGATTTCCAAGCAGAAATAAAAACAAATAATTTGACTACAAATGGTTGTTGACTAGACAACTACCTTTAAAAACGAAATATGTAGTAAACTATGAATTGAGCAATTGGGCAAGATATATTTTGTATCTGTAGAACACAATTGTATATACTTGTATTGGGTTTGGATTGGATGATGGTTTCTATTTAGTTATATTTGACCAAATTACCTTAAAATTGGTACCGCTATTAGATTAAGAAATTTTTGTGTAAAGGATATATATATGTGTGCTCTTATGATTTCTATTGTATGTAAGAAGATCTTATCAAGATATAATAAATAAAAAGTCAATGTCTTTTTGTTTGCTTGAAGACAAGTTTTTAAAAATGCTAAAACTTTAGTATGAGAAACCATTTTCAGTTTTTATTTAGTATAGAAGGAAAAATTGATGACTGAATTTTGCAAATTTAAATGACAATTAATTTGGAATGTTTCTTAGTAGCCATATATTTTTAGAATTTCAAATATGTAAATCTTTTGAAATTATTAGGTACATTAATACAATAGTAATATAGATTTTACATTAAAATCCAACTTCCATTATTTTCCAGATATACAATTTATAGATAAATATTAAAATGAAATTATAATCCTAGTTAAATTTAATTTGAAACCCTTTTCTTATTTTGTATTTTTTAGATTGTATGTTATATTTTACCAACATTTTATATTTATATGTATAATTTGTATATAGGTACTTTATACTGGTAATTTTAATATATTGTACATGCAATAAATATATAGTTCGAACTCATTGTATTATTTCGTTCACTAATTCTCTATCAAATTACTATCTTATGATGATATGATTCTCTCAATTAGTGCCCTTTACTGTGACGATTTTCATTAACAATCTAATATTTGGCCCACGTTTGAAAATATAGTGAATACAACATGACTCAAAGAATAACATGGAATAATTTACTTATATTGCAGCAGAAGATGAAACCACAGCTTATCTAAAAAAATAAAATATTAATATAATAATCTCTGAGCAAGAAACAAGTTAAAAGTTACAAATAGTTTATTTACTACAGTTGACATTAAATAAAAAAATAGAAAAAAATTAGACTTTCGACCATTTTGTTTTTAAAACGATTTTGAGGCCAGATTCGTAATCTACGACCAAGAACCTTTTGTTATCAAATATCAGGCATTTGTTTAAATAAATAAATATTTTTTAATTAACAGTGTATTAAAAAACACTCATTTGTTAGTAACAATTGAAAAAATAGAAAGCATACCTTCTCACCTATAAAGAATTCTTCAATAAACTTTTTTCGAAATTAAAAAAGAAAATGAATAAAATCTATTTTGAGTCAACGGAGGTAGAACTTTGACGAACTTTCAGCGTTTAGATAATGGACTTGAAAACATGAAAAATATGTTAAAGTAAAAATTAAATAACGAATATATCCCTGGCGTATTATGGAAGACATTTCTAAATCTTAATACAATTAAAGTCAGGAAAATAGTCCAAAAGACAAAATGTTAATGGGCAAGACATGTCCGCAATATAATAGCAAGACATGATTATCATTATAATTCTAGCATTTTTTTTTTTAAATAATGGCTTTCTGTTAAAGATCATACCACCAATAATTTTATTCTATTGTTACATATGTATCGGTCTATCTTAACTATACATTGGTGTAGGTATTCATAGTATATTAAAGTGACTATTTGCTGCTATTATACACTGTGGGCCAAATTAAGTGGGGGACCCTTATTCTTCTTGTAATAATTTCATTATTATTCAACGATTTTTTACCGTTTTTGGGTATGTTGTACTTAAAACTATCCGAAATGAAAGCCTGGTTCAAATGTAGCAATATTCAACTGGGGTGCAAGAAAAGGGGCATTTATTTAAAACTGTGCATTTGAAGTCGTTGCAAATATTAGTCTAATAGTACAGAATTTTCAAAGTAGGTAAAAGATATTTAAAATCATCTAGACTAACGACTCCTATGAGATTTTAAAGATTTAAAAAGTTTTAGGTTTGAAATAGCCATTTTTGTGAAAGCATTACACGGATTTCGTATGAGCGAAGTTTTGCATTAAATACAATAATTGCTATAAAGGCAGCTTTCAAAACAAATCAACATTTAAATGACAGCCGTTACAGACCCAAAATTAATAAGGGAGCAGGACCAGATGGGTTACCACCTGCATTTATCAAGTCATGTAAAGAGTCTATTGCACATCCTTTATTCATTATATATAATAAGTCAATGTCTGAGGGGGTTTTCCCTTCCATTGGGAAAAAGGCACAAATTGTTCCTATTTTTAAGGGTGGCAATAGAAACATCGGTGTGTAATTACCGTCCTATACCTATACTTTCCGTTCCTGGTAAGATGCTCGAAGCTATAGTATCAAATGAATTATTCTTTAATACAAAAATTTTTATTAGTGAACATCAACATGGCTTTTTCCGAGGCCGCTCTGTAGTGACTAATCTAGTTCCTTATGTTCAATCAATATTTGAGAATATGTCAAATAAAGATCAAGTAGATGTTGTGTATACCGATTTTTCCAAAGCTTTTGACAAAGTTCATCATAATACACTTTTAGTTAAATTGGAAAATATCGGTATTCACGGCAATCCATTAAGATGGATTACATCATATATCAGCAATAGATCACAATGTGTCAAAATTAATGCTTGTTCATCTTCTTCTGTTGATATTTCATCTGGGGTTCCTCAGGGATCACACCTGGGCCCACTTTTGTTCTCATTGTTTTTATATGATATTAGTAGCTGTTTTCTCTATTCTGATTATTGTCTTTATGCCGACGATTTGAAAATGTATAAAGCGGTAAACAATTTAGTTGATTGTTTAAATTTTCAAGAGGATTTAACACGTTTAAATCAATATTGTATAGTGAATAAACTGTCTCTAAACATAGAAAAGTGTCACTGCATTACATTTTCAAGATTGCCTAGTAATATTGTGTTCTCATATTCTATTAATAGTTCAATACTTAATAGAGTTGACTCAATTAAAGATTTAGGTGTAATATTAGATTCTAAGCTAAGTTTTGAATTACATGTTGAAATGGTTACTAGGAAAGCTTATAGAAATCTCGGTTTTATAATTAGAGTCACCAAGAGCTTTACTAATCCAAACTGTCTCATCTTGTTATATAATTCTCTAGTTCGTAGTCATCTTGAATTTGCATCTGTGGTTTGGAACCCATTTTATGTTAAATATATTGAGCGAATTGAAAAAATTCAAATTAAATTTGTTAATTTGTTAAACTACAAGTTCAATAGAAATCTCCACTATGCGTCTTATGAAGAGAGCATTAGACATTATAGATTATTAAAGCTATCTTCCCGTAGAACCATAGCATATGTATTGTTTCTTTTTAAGGTTTTTAATAACATGATCAACTGCAATTTTATCACAAATAGTCTTGCCTTTAATGTTAAGTATCATATCACTCGTACCAGTAATTTGTTTTATTTAATGATGTACTCCACTAATTATGCCAATAACTCTCCTATTTGTCAACTTCAAAAGCATTACAATGAATATTTCAATCATATTGACTTATTTTGTAATTCATTTTACCAAGTTAGGCGTCAGGCCATTTCAGTTTTTAGTTAACTCTTTTTATTATTATTAGTAGTTAACTATTTTCATTATTACTAGAATTTTTTATTTTTTTTTTTTTTTTTTTTTGTAATCTGTATTCTTAGAGTTTGTGTTGTTAATTCACTAGTGAGTAGTGTGTGCTCACAAAATTAGTATGTGTAACCCTGTAATTGAGATTCCTGTAATTCTGTTGGGCTACCTTTGTTGAAAATAAATAAATAAATAAATAAATAGAGATAAAATATCGTAAATTTCAATAGTTGCTGTTTAATCTGATCTATATTAATGTGCAATAATATGGCCGACGTCTTAAGTATTCCATATTTAATGCAAAATTCTCAAAAGCTTTTTTTTCATCTCCATGAAAATAAATATCATAATTAACCATGTAAAGTGATTAAAATCGATAATGAATATCTCGCTCTTTCTAAAGTTTTTCTTATTACTTTGGTGAGATGTTTTTGTGTTGACAAATTTATTTCTTTCCAAACTTAATTTTTGAAATCATTAAACATAGTTGGTATTGTTGAATATATTAGATCTTTAATGTTGCGTCAAAAATAACTCCAATGGCATTAGATCATGAAATCGCCCTGGCCAGCGATGAAATTTTACATATTATAATGTGAACACGTTATCACGAGTTAAATCAACAACTTTGAAGAGTAAAAAATAATAAAACCGAAAACGCAATAATACATAATAATGTATATACAACATTTAAAACGATTCAGATTATTTATTATAGTATTATGGAAAACAATTTGATAAATTACTAATTCACAATAAATTACAAGCTAATTAAGTTTTTCAATAATTACTTTATTGCAAAAAATATAAATTTCTTATAAAACATTAATTTTCTAACAATGTAGGCAAATTTTTATAATAGACTAAAGTGTTACGTAAATTTAAATTTCATTATTACGATGGTGTCCTACGAAGCTCTGGAAGGGACACCTAAAATAAAATTTCAAAATTTCGAGTTATAACTCGAAATTTTAAAATTTCGACTTATAATGCGGAATTTTCAAATAAAATTTCGACTTATAACTGGGAATTTTAAAATTTCGACTTATAACTCGGAATTTTTTAAATAAAATTTCGAGTTATAAGTCGAAATTTTATAATTTCGACTTATAACGCGGAATTTTGAAATTTCGACTTATAACTCGGAATTTTGAAATAAAATTTCGACTTATAACTCGGAATTTTGAAATTTTATTTTAGGTGTCCCTTCCAGAGCTTCGTACAAATTTGATAAAAATATATTTCTTTACGAAATTTTCAATTGCTTTATTATTTTATTTGTTTAAAATTAATTTTTTGATAATAGTTTCAACAAATCTAAAACTTATATTAACAAAATTGTTATTTTCATTAACATGGTGGAAGTATAGTACCAAAATTTATGTTATTTACCTTTGATTTAGTGAGGGTTAGATAACAGTATAATCTCATGTATATGACGTCTTGGCTCCTTCCTATCTTTTTAATTTCAAATTCCATAATAACTAAATTTCCATATAATAATTTAATCTAAAATGGAACATATATGATTATTTTAACTACCTAAATATGTCAATAAGTGCTTAGTAGACATTTTCTTGATTTAATTAATTGTCAAATAGAATAAAAAGCAAGTAATTATTTTGTAGTCTTTAAAATTTAGATCTCAACGATTGTGTCATTGAGGTTTGTTGTCATTTTTAAGGAAAATGTTGTTAAATCGAAATCGAGTAAATTAAGAGTTGAACAAAATGAAATAAATAGTTAAATTAAATAGTTTTATTACAAAAGTAAAAAAGAAGTAACAACAACAATAATTAAACTTAAAATTAAATAAAAAGTAACAAATAGGACTAGTTTGGCATTTGTAAAGAGAAAAATGATGCAGGTAAAGAGTTCTCAATAAATAAGGTGTATATAGTATATCACTTAATCGTAACCACTATGACCTCCATCATCACCGCCTCCATGACCTTCAAAACTGCTTCCGCCAATGTCACCTCCTCCATAGCCGCCACTGTAATCATGTCCTTCACCAGAAATGGCATTCTGTTCATAACCGCCACCACCTCCGTAGCTGAAGTCATGACCACCATCTCCTCCTCCTAAGCCAGCGTCACCACCGTGACCGCCTTCCAAAGCGACACCATGACCGCCTCCAATTGAGTAATCGTGACCACCTTCAGAAATTGCAGCTCCATGACCTCCTCCAATTCCGCCTGAAACTATGTTTATATCAATTAAAGTCAGTCTCGATAAGGAGAAATTCAACTTTATAATGGTGGATGAACTACTTGATTAAGTATTAGGTACCAGATAGATATTGTATGACCAAACTACGTCAATATATATAGTGAAGCATCATGCAGGTACCAGATAGATATTGTATGACCAAACCACGTCAATACATGGTTTAGTCATACGTAAAATACCACACAGTACGGGGTTTTCCTCGTAATAGTTTCTATCTAAGTAATGTTCCAGAAGAGAACTGGTGACATAGCATTGATGTAGTTTCCATAAATACCAACACACTAAACTGAGTTGTGGAAACTAGGTTAATACTACCTGAGTAATGTGTCTATAAATGATTGATAAATTATATTGTATAAAGTTTATATTTCCCTTAGAACTGAAAATGCACTAAAAAAATTCAAAAACTTCTTATCTTTTATATTGAGGTGCAAAATTATGAATTTGGCTTAAGAGTACAAACTTTGTTTTTTAAAATATTGGGAAATGTCACTTGAAAATAAATGGTTGTTTCAAATTAAAGGTTTCCTTATTTTGAGTTTTTTAGAACTTTTTTAAAATTGTTTGCTCATAACAGTCAATAGAGAATCCTTATCGGTTTCGTGAATTTCTCTATTTACATCGTTAAGCACAGGAATTAGAAACACAAGTATTAACAAAGGTAGTTCTTAAATTGTTTCTATAAGATATTGTTAAGTAACCATATATATGATATGAGAAATAAATATCTTTCATTGCCAGATGCCCATAATACATCCACAAATTGATTTGTAAGCGTTATAAATTAGAAAAATAAGTGAGTCAAAATTGTCTTAGCTCTTGATTTGCGCTTATCAAGCTCAGTGTGCGGTGGGTTAAACATTTTTTTTGTTCGTTTCATCACCGATCATCCCTTACAACATATATTTTATTATTTCGGCCATTCAGCCGCAGTAAGTTCATACTGGTAAAAGTCTAATGATTATTTAAGCCAAAAAGAGAAACAAGATGGTAATCATACAAATGAATGAGGACTAATGAAAATCTTTAATGGGTAAAATTTGTAAAAGATTATTCTTATGTTAACTTGAACAGTAATTTAAGTTTAGATTTATAGAAAGGTTCCGACATTTCGAAGATAAATAAATAGTTGCTATTTTAAACGGAAAGTTCAAAATGACAAAACATTAAAGCGAAAACATTGATATTTTACTTTAATACTTCATAACCGAACGAAAAGAATAATTGTAAAGATGAATAAATTTATATTTCAAGTATTTATTATTATAAAAAAATGAATTGTTGAAGCCGTTACTTTGAGGTAATTAATCATTATGACATGAATAAAACACTTTACTTCGTTTTTTACCACTTTTTAATATAACATTACGTTACTGCATTTTCGACCTTTTCAGGTCATTTTCAAACGGATGATTCCTTGTGAATTCAGGTAATTTTCAAACGGATGATTCCTTGTGAATCATCCGTTTGAAAATGTCCTGAAAAGGTCGAAACTGCAGTAACGTAATGTTATATTAAAAAGTAGTAAAAAACAAAGTAAAGTGTTTTATTCATGTCATAATTTATTATTATAATTGTCTCGAAACAAAATAATTTGGTAAAAAAAAACGATACACCGATGATACTCTTTTGTTGGACCGAAATGATATTAAAATATATTATTATAATTTCTTGGGAATATTTAGTGACCTTTCTGAATTATTGGAGTGCTAATGGTTGGGATGTGGTTAAAAAGAATGTACAAAAATTAAATTTCTTAAATTATCAACCATTCGTCTATATTTAAAGACATCTTCACATGATCTAGTGAATGGTGGTGTTCGTTTACTTCAGTTGTCCGTTAATGCAATATCTTTATATTTATTGTTTTGAAAATATAATTTACAAAGAAAATTACAATTAAATTATTCTGCAGATAACTTTATGAGTGGCAATTTAAGAAATTTGGTTTTCTACTTTTTTTTATTGCACTTCAACCATCAGTATCCTAAATGTATTAATATAATTATTAGACTCAATATTGCATTTTTAATCTCAAAATATTTAACTAAATCCATCGGAATAAACTTCTCAAATACTGTAATAGGCTTTGTTTGTTTTTCTTTCATCTAGATTTTATTGCAATGTTAATTATGATAACTTGTTACATCTGCTTTTACTGTCTGTCGTTTGTATAATGACTAGAACATCATTTATTTGGAATACAAAATTTGTTATCGTTCTGTTTTAAATATCTAGAATGATTTTAAAAATTATTTTGAAACAAAAATTGGTTACACCAAATGCATTGATATTATTTTTAGTTCTGAAGTTATATTAATTCTTTCATAGATATGATTTTGTTGTTAAAGTTTAAATATTTTAATCCAAAAATAATATATTTCATTACATTACTTGTGTATTATATTCGAAAAATACTGTTGACTTTTATTTATAATGGAATCCCATTCATAAGAAATCGAAATCATAGGAAAATTGCAATAATAATTTTAAACTCAAAGTGAAGAACTATCTTCCATTTTCAAAATAATACGTCTGTGAAATTATAACTAAGGCATCCAAATCTACTACTACTACCACTATTTAGGTTATATGGAATTAAATCTTAAAAATATTGAAGTGATTGCAACATGCATTTTGAATTAGTTTAAAATTGAAAATACCGTTTTAAACTGGGATTATCGTGATACTAGTCTATTTGTATAAATGTTTTAACATTTTTCTCAAGAGTTATTGTAAATAAGTCTAGGTCTTAAAATAGCAGTCGTATATTGTACGTCAGTCACTTGTCTATGTCTAACCAGTTTTTAATTTAAATAAAAAAACAGAAATTGAACTGATAACATTTTATTAGAAAAACAAAACATATAAAAATATAAAACGTAAAAAAAACAAAAACAAGTATTAACGAAATAACAAAAACTTTAACTCAAAATTATCAAGAGATCATAACAAGGATTGTTGTACGAAACTGCCAATAAAACTCAGATCAAGTTTAAAGTAAAATTGATCATAAACATTGATCTTTAATTCTATTTGGAACAAAACGGAATTGAGTTTTTCTACTTTAGACACATCTAACTCAAATTAATCCCAGTTTAGTTTATCTATACTTTATGCTAGTACAAAACCCATAAAAAGTAGAAGAAAATATATTTCTATCTACCTGCGTGACCAATTTCGATTCCATGTCCTCCACCAATACCTCCTCCAAATCCACCATCCCATCCACCTCCATGACCAAATCCTCCTTCATGACCTCCAGAGCCATGAGAAACTACTTCTCCATCGTCAATGCCTCCGGAGTAACCAATGACTTTGTAGAATTCTTGGTCGCCACCACCTCCACCACCTCCAACATGTTTGACAACTGTGTGCGTGTGGTGGATATGCTTTACTTTGAATGGAACGTGGATGATCACTTTCTTATGCCTAAAATGATTTAAATCAAGTAAGGAAAGTTGATGTAATATAATAGCTAAATGCTCAATTTGAGTCGATAGAATTGATGAATTTTTGTATGTTGAAGAATTTGCTTAACCGAATTTATTTATTAAGCAATAAATCACTATTTAAAATACTTTTTTGATACATTTAATAATGGAGTAGACCCTTGGGCTAAGGCTAGTAAATTGAGACCTAATTTATGTTTATATTTAAAATTTTAAAATAGCTTTTGATCACCTAATATTTATCGTAGTTTTAATTGAAACAAAAAGTTGTACGTGTAATGTTACCTACTTGTACTTAAAAAATAAAAATACATTTTAAATCCAAATTAAACTGTAAAATTAGTTTAAGTGTTCTTACAAAAAATTTAAATAATATAGAATATATGTATTAATTAAAGGTAGATAGATGATAAATGATAATACAGAAAGTGATCCACATTATTTATTCCTAATGAGACTCTTGCTGAATCTCACCAAGTTTGATTCTGTCTAATTATTTCAACTTTCTCCATCATTGGCATGTTATTAAAATTCTCTAATTAGATATATAAAACTTTCTAATCTTCTTGGTACATTTTGAAAATAATGTTCTCTATGTTTGAAATTTTGAGAAGTGCAACTGATCGAGATCCCGAAAGATACCACTTCTATAAAAAGTCCATTTCGAGGAAGTAGATAAACGAAAAATTGACTAATTTGAGAAAAATAATTTTTTTGGAAAATTATACGCGTAACACGATAACTTGAGAGTATTTTTTTAGATTTAGATGAAACCTAGAGCTACAAATAGTGCCAATTATTTTTGTCGAAAAATATTAATAATTTAAGTCGAAAACAATTATTTAAGAGTTCCAAAATATCTATTAGGATGTCATTTCAATTTTACAGCGCTCAATATAAACTAACAAAATGCAAAAACGCAATTTCCCACAGAAATTAGGAAAACATTTTTTTATTGACATGACGTGCCGCAATGGTCTGTCGAATGTGAATGGTATCAAGACTGATTTAATATATGTGATCACTTCTAAATTAAAATATTCCTTATCATTATGATAAAAAGATAAATGAAAACACCTTTTTTGATCATTTATCAGCGCACGTGTGTCACCCAAGAATTATTCTTCGATTATAAAAAAAATTCTATATTGTAAACTTCTTGGTCGATTCTATTTTGGTAAAGTGCTAACGAAAGCTAATAGATGCCCTTCTGCTATACATGATTATGATTAATATTTCATGTATTCCCCTCATAATTAAATCACGTTTGACAAATGTGAAGACTAAATAAAAAAAAAAAAAAAATGTAAAACCTAAAATCCTATTTCAAAATGTACTCTACTTTTACTGTTTACTTAATGCTTTAAAAAATATCAAAATATACTACACTTGACACCTAGAAAAATATATCTGAGAAGTCTAACGAGGTTTTTATTGCTTTTTATTTTAAAAATATTAAATATCATTGTCTTATGTTACTATATGTAATTAAAACTTCATTAAAATATTCTGTATGCTTTTGTCCAACATGAAGTGTGATGCCTTATCTAAGTTATAATAATTTAAAAAAATTATAAACCGCAAAAAATTGCTTGTTTTGTAAATTACATAGTGTCAGTTCAAGAATATTGTAAATATTTTGATTTTATATTTATTTGGGACCAAAATATTTCCAATAAGAATTATTAGAAGCAAACGTTTAATATGATCCACTTTTCACAGCAAATATAATAACAAAAAATTCTATTATAGATTGAGAATACGCTACCAAAACAAACAAACTAAATCGTACTAAAATAGAATCCGTCATTTAAGTTGGTATAATAATACTAGAGGCAAACAATTATAATGTAAGTAAAGGAAAGGTGTAAAATAAAAGTCTTTAATCTCACAACTCCTTTTTAACAAGCACTCACATATGGATTCCCTTCGCAATAATTATAATGTAATTGGAAAACTCAAGTGATATATCTACTCCCTAATGTGGAATAAAATGAACAGTCATTATTGCCATTGCACTCGAAAGTAAAAATGTTATCATTAAAATATTTACAACTGGTTATGGTCAATTGCATAAAATAATTACAACCAATTTAAAATAATAAATCATTTGCTACCGACAATAAAGAATATATATTAAAACTTTTCCAGAGCAACAAAGCATAAGATTAATTATAATCAGTTCATTCACTGACCAAGATGAAAGTAGATGCTCCAAACTGCTTTCTAATATTTAGAAAAGGCAATTAAAATGTTTTTTGATTTTGCATTCTTTATGAGATTTCATGTTTATCGGTAAATTCAGTGTCATGGTCATTCTTTATTGTTGTTAAAGTTTTTGACTTTTACATATTCATAAAAGCGTGTTAATTTTTTACAACTATGTAATTATATGTATATTAAAAATGCATAATTTGTTTTGAAGAATTAAATATTATAATATTGCTTATGCCTCTTAGTAAAATAAAAAAATATATGTATCTGATTAGCAAGTTCAAGTTTGCGATGGTAAATTTTTGAAAACAGACGTAAATATTTATTATTTTGAACATCCAATTCATCTTTATATTTATTTTATAATCACAATTCACAAGACGAACGGATTGTTAATGAAGTTAAATAATTTAAATGAACAATTTCAAGTTTAAATATCAAGTTCACACCGTCGTCGTCCTTAGATTTAGCCAGTAAACAATTGTTTTTTTAAACATACAAAAAATTGATAATAAATGATATCTTACCCTCCTCCTCCGTGACCACCGGCACTACATAATTCCGACAGAGCTAGGACAACTAATGAAACGACCTGAAATAATTTATTTTTTGAATACACAGTTCACTACTAATTATTTGCACCTTACCAATAGACGAGAAGCCATTTTTATATGTAGCTACGGTCAAGCTAGGTTTGCACTGCACTAAATCCAAATATGTTATGATGGTCTATCAAGTTCGCAACTCTCTATTTATATGCTTCAATTTTGTGCTCAAATGAAAGGAAAAGATATGAAATGGTGGAATCATGAAAGTATATGAAAAAAGCATCAGAGCGTTTACCCCGGGCAAGGTTAATCCAGTTATTCTTCTCTTTCTAATCTGTATCAGGCAGAATACATGGCGACGGACGATTACACTAATTGAATTGATAAAAGTTATCTGTTACGGATGTAAAACATAACTCACAGAAATACATGATCACGACTTTTGTTTTTTCAAATGACCAAACTGGCTGATGATAAATTCAATTTAATGAGACAAATTTTATTAAATGTGATGTCAATCGTGTCTTTTCCAATTTTTTCTCTACTGATCAACTAGATAAAATTGCAATACTTAATTAAAAATTTAATAGTTTTATAATTGTAGACTGAAGAACTCCCTTGCATTTGTGGACAAATGTGACATGTAAATATATGCTGTTATGTAGCGAGAATGCTTGGGAACAAGGAACTGAAAGGGATGAACTATTTTTTTTAATATGTTATATGTATCATCAGGAATACGTACCTAAAATTTTTATATTTGATTATCTACAGACAGAACCCTTTTTTATTAATAAAAAAATTCTCTGCCACTCTTAGTAAGACGGAAAAAAGTTAAGTTTCCTACACAATTTCGTATGTTATAATTTTGTAGTTGATTATATAATATAATAATATTACGTAACCTAAAGAAACACAAAAACCAAAAATATTTTTTTAATAAATTTACTGGATTTTAATAAAATTTTAGAAAAATACATTGTTCATGATTATATTTAAGTGAACCTAAACACTTCCATTTTAATAGCTGCTAGACGTATCTAAAAACTTTTTTAAAATATCTGCTTCTTTGCTTATTTTCAAGATGGTAATATTTTATTTTCATATATTTTATTCTCAAAAATCAAAAATAAAATAATTTGATAAAATTTCAAGAAAGGAATTGATTAATAATTAAGAATAAAAAATTTTTGTTGCGAATGTGTGGATGAGTAATTTTCCGCACACACTTTAATTTCGAAAGTTGCGCTTTTCCGCACTGGTGCGGAAACATACAGTTTTCCGACTAGTGCAGAAAAGTAATTATATTTTTCTTTGCATTTTCGGGAAAGTTATATGTAATTACATTTTGAAAACGTGTTAGTTCATATGTCAGAGTTTTTCGTTTATATTTTCGGAAAAGTAATTATATTTTTCTTTGCATTTTTGGGAAGTTATGTACAATTACATTTTGAATACGTGTTAGTTCATATGTCAAAGTTTTTCTTTTATATTTTCCTATTTTATACAAATTTAGGGAAATTAAAGCAATTTCTATTTTCACTAAACCTTTTGAACTAGCCTCTATAACTTTAAAAATTAAATCATGTAGCCATGACTGTCGGGTTTCTCAATCACATAACAATTAACAAACGTCAAGTCAGACAGTAGACAGTAGCATCTTCTTGAAGTAAAGCCTAGTTTCTTAATTAAGAAAAAGGTATTCATCACGCTCGTAGAAAAAAATTTTTTCCATGCGGAAACTATCGTTTCCGTACTCGACTGCTTGACCGGTCAACCGGTCAACGGCAGTCGCGTGCGTAATAGCCACTTTTCGTACTTGTTAGGAAAATACCTATTTCCGCACGCGACTACCGCTGACCGAGCGACGCGAAGTGGAAAAGTACCACTTTCCGCACTTCTTAGGAGAATAGTTATTACTATCCTAGCAAAGTACATAAAAAACAACATATATTATTATAATGGAAACTTCTAGACTGATCTATCTTGTCGAATCCAATATTTTCAAGTTTTCATAAGTTATCTAATAACAGACAGATAAACGAATACATATTTTTAAAAATGCTTTTTTTTGAATTCCAATGAGTTATGATATCGACCGTCTATATCATAGTAAATAAATAAAAACAATAAATGACAATAATTGAAAAGGGACTATTTTCGCAATACTAAAAAAATGTTCGTTAATGTGCGTTTCTTTTCAATCATCTGCAGAAACATATTCTGTTTGTATTTTAAAACTTAAGACAGAAACGGGTTTCTTAATTTATTTATATTTATTTTTACTCTTAAATTAGTTGCACCATGAGAGCACTTCTTTCATCGCTTTCTTAATGTAGGAACAAAAAATGACACTTTCATCACTTGAATGAAGGTAGGTATTCACTTTTTTTACTCGTGAAATTTAAAACACTTCAACTCCGTCAAGTAAAGCAATAAACATATTTACTTAATTTCGTTACAGTATGATTTTTTGGTAAAATTATTTTAAATATTTCAATTTGTACTTTCTTAATTAATGAAATTATGTACACAGAATTCAGAAAAACTATAGATAAGAATTATTTTTGATTAGTTCTTAGTATTGTCAAAGTAGTAAATTAATTAATTAATCAAAGACATACGAATGTTTGTCGGTCAGCCGATGTGTCTCTCTGCCTATAAACTGGATATCTTGTTCATAATTCATTAGCATTAGACAACAAATAAGGGAGTGGTAGAGATGATTTTTTTTTTATTAATTACTTCAAAAACACATTTTAAAAACATATATGCCAGCATTTTTAAAAATGATTGGTAGATACATGTAAAGATCTACCAAAGTCAAAGTTATTTAAAAATTTTATCAATAATTTAGAATTGACGGAAGCGGCAATGACAGAACTTCTTTTAATTAAAAAAAAAAATTAAAAAATAACGACACAAGTTGAACATGAACAAATTTAAAAAATTAAAAGACAAAAAATTTCATCCATTAATTTAAGATAAGCTATTTCTCGAAATAATCATCATTCGTCTGTTGTATGCCAATTTTTTAGATAATTCATATAAGGAAGTGCGAAAAAAATCCTCGGAGAGGTCAATTACTTCCTCATCAAAAGTGAGAAAGGTATGTATTCGAGGAAACATTTTTGACAATTTTTATTGCATTTCTGGACGAATCTCGACGAATTATTTTTGTTTCCTTTTGCGAACATTTTGTCAAGTCGTGTCAGTTCAATCCGCCCTATTTGAAAGAGGTGTGGCGTCATCGCCATTTTTTTTTAATGACGACCCTCAATTTTTTTGTCAAATTTACATAGTGGATCCAATTCTGAAAATAGGAATATAGAAGTATAACCTAGAAATTCATAGTTTCCGAGATAAGCGTCATCAAAGTTAAAAAAATAGAGGGTTATCAATCATATCATCAATGAAATTAGAATACAGCGCTCGAAACGACTCCAATAAGTAATTATTTTTTAAAATTATATCAGAAACTTATAAGTCACGAAAAATAATAGGTATAATTAAATATTATTAAAATAACAACAGAGAAACTGTGTGTTAAAGTATTTTTTCTACGATCGTGCAAAAAGTATTAACTTTTTGCACTAGTGCAGAAAGTAGTTTTGTTGTTAGGGTACGAAAGTTTATTTATAGTTATTTATGGATGGCGTTGACCAGTGACAATTTATCTAGTTGTCAGTTTGATTTTAACATTTGAATATTTGGTGTTAATGTAATAATTCTGTTCAATAAAATTTAAAAGAGATCTATTTAATTCAATCGTAGAAAAAATGTTGTGTGTAACACTTGCAAAAAGTGTATTTGTTGCACTCGACATGATTGCAGCTCTCGCTTCGCTCGTTCTGCAAACTTCATGCCTCATGTAATAAATATACACTTTTTGCACTAGTTACACAAATAACTATTAAATTAAATCCGCTAGTTAGGTATAGTTCAAATATGGCGGAACAAATTGACACGACATGCGACATGTCAAAAGGTGCGCAAGAAGGAATGAAAATTTACCTGTTCGAGGTTTTTTTTCGCAAACAACCAGGGCAATTTATATTTCCAGGTTTAACAACCGCACTGTATATAAAACTCAGTCTGATTTGTTTAATGCTTTTTAAACTAGGCTACATTTTTAAAAGGAACTGAAATTTACAAAATTATGTGAATTTTAGATTCTAAAATTTCACCAATCGTTTGACTATATGTACGCATTTTAAAATTAGGAATAATCTGTGGTGTGTAATTAAACGTGAGGAAGGAAAATTAATACCATCGGTAGATGTTACGGAGAGCAAAGAAGTGGTCAGACCTTAGTGCAATATTCGATACTCTTATTCTTATGCAGTCTATCTATCGATCGATCTATTCTATCAATTTACTTTATTGCTACCATTCTATCTATACAGATCGGCCCGTCTAAATAGAAACAGATGTGCCTATTAATTCGATTGTCTTTCGTTCGTTGGTAGGAGTCTGGACGAAATACTATGATTTTCGATGCGCGACGATTAAACTCGCAAACAACAACTTTATTCATAACTTTAATTTATATATCCATATACCTAATTAATATATGATCTGTTCCATCTATCCAATATATCCCATCTATTCCATCTATCCCATCTATCCTATCTATCCCATCTATCCTATCTATCCTATCTATCCTACCTATCCTACCTATCCTATCTATCCTATCTATCCTATCTATCCTATCTATCCTATCTATCCTATCTGTCCTATCTGTCCTATCTGTCCTATCTGCCCTATCTGTCCTATCTGTCCTATCTGTTCTATCTGTCCTATCTGTCCTATCTGTCCTATCTGTCCTATCTGTCCTATCTGTCCTATCTGTCCTATCTGTCCTATCTGTCCTATCTGTCCTATCTGTCCTATCTGTCCTATCTGTCATATCTGTCCTATCTGTCCTATCTGTCATATCTGTCCTATCTGTCATATCTGTCCTATCTGTCCTATCTGTCCTATATATTCTATCTATCCTATCTATCCTATCTATCCTATCTATCCTATCTATCCTATCTATCCTATCTATCCTATCTATCCTATCTATCCTATCTATTCTATCTATCCTATCTATCCTATCTATCCTATCTGTCCTATCTGTCCTATCTATCCTATCTATCCTATACGAGTAATATTCTTTCTATATTATCTATCCTATCTGTCCTATCTATATGATCTATTTTATATATTCTTTCCATTCCGTCTATTCCGTCTATTCCGCCTACTCCACATATTCAATTTAATCTATTTATTCTGGCTATCAGCACTATCTGTTCATTGTATCTATTTAACTCATATCTCCTTTTTCAGAAATCCCAGATCCAGATGGTTTTATTCCATATACCGGGTTGACACAAAATTATTGCCTATGGAATTATTTGGTTATTATGAAAGATAAATTTCCGAATTTGAAACGTCCATAATAGGTCACTAAAGCCATAATCTGGCGTAATTAAGTACAAAACACCACTTCCATTTTAACCGAAACAAACATTTTTTACTTAAAATGGAATAATCTATATATCTTTGCATTTTCTTGTTCATCATGAAATTATGATTTCAGCAATACGTCAAAACAAAGTACAATAAGACACATATTTTTATTTAAGAAGAGCGTATCGGGAGTGACCAAAAACACGTGAATGAGTCAAGTCAAACGCCTACTTTATAATATTAAAAACTAAGATCCCGCTGGGACTTACATATCTTTCAGTTTTTCACATTTTCGAGGCCATTTTTTAAACAAATACCAACTTGTGACATATCGGAAATCAGAATTTAATGACTTACAAGACAAATAAAAATGAACAGGATATTCTATTTAAAATAAAAAAGTTGATGTCAGTTTCGGTTTTCGACTTAAGTGCCCTATTATTCAAGGTTAAAATAAAAAAAATCTTTCATAACAATCGGGTTATTCCGTAGGGAATAATTCGCTGCCACCCGATACATACATAATGTAAAACATAAATACCTACAAATTTAAGACACTGCAAGAACTGGATGTTGGTGAGGTAGCTTCGATGTTTACGTTTTTTATCAAGAAGTTCTTCTTACTCAAATGATCATCGTAAAAATGATTAATAAAGTGGTATAAATAAGTTTTTTATAAGGTGATCGATAATTTTCTTCTTATTCCACAGGTATTTAATCACAAAGGAATGGGTAGGTAGAATAATATTATTAGATTATAGTAGCGAGGAGAATGCCTAAGCCTACGGACGATGATTCGGAATCGTCCGATAAAAGCGATTCTAAAAAGTGTAAAATATGCAGTGTGTGTAATATTAAAATTACTAGGGCAGGAATTAGATGTAATAATAGTAATTGTGATGTAGTAATCCATAACCAGTGTTTTGATTCAGTTTCTAAAATAATTAAAACAAATAAGAAAGATTGGAAGTGCAGAAGTTGTGCTGAAGAATTGTTGCTGCCTCCGCTTGAGACCTCTGGTAATAGGAGTAATATTATTGTAGAGTTAAATACAAAGGTCACATTATTGCAAAAAGAAAATGATTGTCTCTCTCGAGAAAAGGAATTATTAATTAAAAGGGTGGATGATTTGGAATACACTGTTACATTACAAAAAACTAGATTAATGGAATGTGAATCAAAAACGGTAGGCGATACAATAAATTCAATGCCACCAGATAAGTCTGTGTCGCATATTTCTTATAGTTCTGTTGCCAAAAATAATGTAAACATAAAGTCAGCTGTTCTATTAGTCAAAACATCGCAAGAAGGCATATCTAATATACAGGTGGAGAAAGATATCAAAACTCAATTTAATCCAGGTCGTTTAAATGTAAACGTTGTCGGAACAAGGCTAATTAAAGATGGTATTCTTATTAAGTGCAGTGATAATGACTCTCTGAATAAGTTAAAAAATAGCATTAATCAAACAGCAGGTTCGTTATATAATATCAGTGAACCTAAAAAACTAAATCCTCGTATAATAATACATAGTGTCGAACCAAGTTCTCTTGAAAATCCAGAGTTAATAAAAAATATTATTGCTGATAATAACTTAAATTGTGCAGAAAAAGACATACGACTTGTTACAAAATTGAAATTTAAACAGAGCTTTAATCTTATAGTTGAAGTAACTTCCGCGGTTTTTAGTGCTGTTATGAAAATTGGAGCTCTTTATATAGGCTGGAGGAGATGTAGTCTTGCTGAGCATTTTAATCTTACACGCTGTTACAAATGCAGTAAATACGGTCACACCAAGAAAAATTGTCGTGCTGAAATTCCGGTATGTAGCAATTGTGCTGGCAGTCATGAAAAAGACCAATGTACTTCTGAAGCTTTAGTTTGTGTTAATTGCAGTCAATATAATTTAAAATTCAAGGGTAGTTTTCCAACACAGCATTCTGCAAGTGATCCGGTATGTAATTTTCGTAAACATAAGATCGATGAAATAAAAACTAAAATTAGTTATGAATAGTTCACTTAAAATAGGTCACTTAAATGTTAGGTCACTATTTACAGGGTTTGATGTTTTTTGCAATTTAGTTTGTGAAAATAACTTCTCAATATTTTGTGTGTCTGAAACATGGCTGAATGTTGATATCTCCTCTAATGCTATACACATTCCTAATTATCGTTTTTATAGAAAAGATCGCGTAGCACGAGGAGGAGGCGTAGGAATTTATGTAAGTGACGCACTAATTGCCAATGAGGTTTTGCAAGATTTTGTGAGTATTGATGGTGTAGAATATTTATTTATACAGGTTAAGACTCGCAAAGTAAATTTAATTGTTTGTGTTATATACAGATCACCATCAAATAATTTATCCAATTTTATAAGTCACATTGACGATCTCTTATCATTTATTACGCCCCAATATGATGATTTAATCATCATGGGTGATATCAATGTAGATCAAAATTTCAACAATCCAGTCTCTCAGTGTATGTCAGCATATGGTTTCTCACAATATATAAATGAACCTACACGCATTACTGCTACCTCAGAGAAAATTATTGATGTTGCTTTTTTTAATAACTCCGCTTTATTTTGTAACTCAGGTACTTTAAACGCTGATTTAATCTCTGATCACAAAGCAATATATTGCACACTAAATTTAGAATATTCTCGTCCTAAACCTAAAATACTTACTTACAGAGATTTTAACTACTTCTCTCTTGAAAATTTTTTATTGGATCTAAGTGCTCTCCCATGGGATAATATATTTTATATTAATGATATCAATCAAAAAATATCCTTTCTAACAACTAATATTCTTTTGTTGTTTGATATACACGCGCCGTATAAAACATCATTTATGTCAAAACCATTTTTACCCTGGATTACTTCGAATATAAAAGCTATTATGAAAGAGAGAGACAGGGCTCTCTCCCAATTTAAAAGGACTAATTCTCTTCGTGATTACGCAATCTACAAACAAGTTAGGAATTTGGTTGTATCTTCTATTAGAAATGAAAAAGCAGCCTACCTTGCATATCACCAAGAAAGCTCAAATAGTAAAGATTTATGGCATGCTATAAACAACTTAAATATTAAGAAAAAAGTTAATAGAGATATTCCTTATAATCTCCAAAAACCTGAGGAAATTAATAATTATTTTACGTCAGTATTTAGTCCGCCTAATAATTGTCCTGAAGCCGTTCAATCTTTATTAGGTAAAAAGTTTAACTGTGACATCTCTTTTGAATTTAAGCTAGCAACAGTTGAAGAAATTAACAATATTATCTTTGGTTTAAAATCAAATGCTTACGGTAGTGATAATATCAGTGCTAGAATGTTACAATACTGCTCTTCAATAATTAGTAGACATATCACCCATATAGTAAATTGTTGTTTGGAGGTAGGATATTTTCCTGACGAATGGAAACTCTCTATAGTGAATCCCCTTCCTAAGCAAAATAACCCCACACAATTTACTGATTTAAGACCAATTAGTTTAATTACCGCACTTAGCAAGATTTTGGAAAAATATATACAGCCACAAATATATGATTTCGCTTTAAAAAATAACATTATTCCCTCTCATCAGTCGGGCTTTAGAAAGGGTTACAGTACTACATCTACATTATTAGATATTACTGACGATATTTTTAGTTCTTTGGATAAAAATCAAGCAGCTGCTCTCATTGTGCTTGACTTCTCCAAAGCATTTGACACTTTAGATCACCAACTTTTATGTACTAAGCTTGATTATTATGGTTTTAATGACATGGCTATTAAGTTTTTCAAGTCCTATTTAAACTCGCGATATCAAAAAGTAAGTGTGGGTAATGAATGTTCAAATATCACTTCTATTTCATCTGGCGTTCCTCAAGGCTCAGTATTGGGACCACTACTGTTTCTTTTGTACACAGCTGATTTATTTACTTGTGTCAGATTTTCTAAAATTCATGGTTTTGCAGATGATACTCAGCTCTTGCATATTTTTGATGCTAAACAAGCGAAAAACGCTTCAAATAATATTAATGCTGATCTAAATTGCATTGCAGATTACGCAAATAAAAATAATCTAAAATTGAATGCTACAAAATGTGCTGCAATTTGCTTTTCATCAAATAAAGTCAGACCATTCATCAAGGAAAATTTAAAGTTATATATTAATAATGTGTTTAATAAATAGGATTATAGGAAACAACTACTGGACGGGCAAAGGCCCCGACTCCCATTGAATTATACCTATAAATCCAAAATTGGTAGCCAAATTTGTTATTTGTCTTTTCTCCACCAGACACAGACCGGTTTCGAACTCTTTATGTTCTCATCAGTGTGCCACAGGTAGCTGAAAAGACAAATAACAAAGGCAAACCAAACTGGTCTATGGCAGACCCAGCACATAGTAACTGTGAGAGATAAGTACATCCCTCTGGTGGTCAGTTGCTACTACCAGTCAAGACATCGAAGATGTCTAGTGACCGATAGCGGCTTGCCAAGCAAGCACCAAGAGCGGCGACCTCTAGCCCTGATGGACTAAAACATGCTTAATAAATAGGATTATAGGAAACAACTACTGGACGGGCAAAGGCCCCGACTCCCATTGAATTATACCTATAAATCCAAAATTGGTAGCCAAATTTGTTATTTGTCTTTTCTCCACCAGACACAGACCGGTTTCGAACTCTTTATGTTCTCATCAGTGTGCCACAGGTAGCTGAAAAGACAAATAACAAAGGCAAACCAAACTGGTCTATGGCAGACCCAGCACATAGTAACTGTGAGAGATAGGTACATCCCTCTGGTGGTCAGTTGCCCGTCCAGTAGTTGTTTCCTATAATCCTATTTATTAAGCATGTTTTAGTCCATCAGGGCTAGAGGTCGCCGCTCTTGGTGCTTGCTTGGCAAGCCGCTATCGGTCACTAGACATCTTCGATGTCTTGACTGGTAGTAGCAACTGACCACCAGAGGGATGTACTTATCTCTCACAGTTACTATGTGCTGGGTCTGCCATAGACCAGTTTGGTTTGCCTTTGTTATTTGTCTTTTCAGCTACCTGTGGCACACTGATGAGAACATAAAGAGTTCGAAACCGGTCTGTGTCTGGTGGAGAAAAGACAAATAACAAATTTGGCTACCAATTTTGGATTTATAGGTATAATTCAATGGGAGTCGGGGCCTTTGCCCGTCCAGTAGTTGTTTCCTATAATCCTATTTATTAAGCATGTTTTAGTCCATCAGGGCTAGAGGTCGCCGCTCTTGGTGCTTGCTTGGCAAGCCGCTATCGGTCACTAGACATCTTCGATGTCTTGACTGGTAGTAGCAACTGACCACCAGAGGGATGTACTTATCTCTCACAGTTACTATGTGCTGGGTCTGCCATAGACCAGTTTGGTTTGCCTTTGTTATTTGTCTTTTCAGCTACCTGTGGCACACTGATGAGAACATAAAGAGTTCGAAACCGGTCTGTGTCTGGTGGAGAAAAGACAAATAACAAATTTGGCTACCAATTTTGGATTTATAGGTATAATTCAATGGGAGTCGGGGCCTTTGCCCGTCCAGTAGTTGTTTCCTATAATCCTATTTATTAAGCATGTTTTAGTCCATCAGGGCTAGAGGTCGCCGCTCTTGGTGCTTGCTTGGCAAGCCGCTATCGGTCACTAGACATCTTCGATGTCTTGACTGGTAGTAGCAACTGACCACCAGAGGGATGTACTTATCTCTCACAGTTACTATGTGCTGGGTCTGCCATAGACCAGTTTGGTTTGCCTTTGTTATTTGTCTTTTCAGCTACCTGTGGCACACTGATGAGAACATAAAGAGTTCGAAACCGGTCTGTGTCTGGTGGAGAAAAGACAAATAACAAATTTGGCTACCAATTTTGGATTTATAGGTATAATTCAATGGGAGTCGGGGCCTTTGCCCGTCCAGTAGTTGTTTCCTTTAATCCTATTTATTAAGCATGTTTTAGTCCATCAGGGCTAGAGGTCGCCGCTCTTGGTGCTTGCTTGGCAAGCCGCTATCGGTCACTAGACATCTTCGATGTCTTGACTGGTAGTAGCAACTGACCACCAGAGGGATGTACTTATCTCTCACAGTTATTAATAATGTGCCTCTAAACCTAACTAGTAAAATAAAAAATCTGGGTCTAACAATTGACGAAAATCTTAGATTTGTTGATCATGTCACTCAAATAGTAAGAAAGTCGTACTGTGTTTTAAAATTGTTATATACCAATATTAGTATTATCAATTATAAAATGCGTAAAAAGCTATGTGAAACTTTGGTGCTTCATATATCTCAATATTGTAATCTATGTTTTGTTCCATGTCTGGATCAAATTAATCTTTATCGGCTGCAAAAAATTCAAAACAGTTGTTGTAGATTTATTTTTAATTTAAGAAAATTTGATCACGTTTCCAGTAAATTGGCAGAACTTCGCTGGCTCAAAACCATTAATGTATTTAAGTATAATTTGTCTGTGTTTGTGCAGCGACTACTTGTAAATTCCTCACCATCCTATCTGCATGTCAAACTACATTTTAGACGTAACATGCATAACGCAAACTTAAGGCAAGTACATAAACTTTCTGTGCCCATTCATCATACAACTATGTTTCGGAGAAGTTTTAGCTATAATTCTGCAGTTATTTATAATAGTATTGACGATAACTTTAAACATCTCCCTGTAAAGAGTTTCCAGGAAAAAGTGAAACTTCAAATATTACTTTCGCAATAATACATGACTTTTTTGTACATATTTTTTTTAATTTTATCATTAGTAATTTTATTGATCTTATTTTTTACAATACATACTTGATTATTTGCAAATATGCAAAATAAATAATTATCCTTTTCATTATATTGTTTTTATTATCTATTTATAATTTCTTATAATTTTTATTATCTATTATCATCATACGCTATTTAATTAAACATTCTTCCTTTTAGGGAAGGTAGTTTTACAGTTTTTATTCATTTGTTTAAATTGCTTTTTTAAATTATGTTAATTTTACTTTCTATTTTTTTTTGTAAAATTTGCATATTGTTCTAGGTTAAGTAGAGTAGCCTTAGGCTAGACTTCGCCTATTATAATGTCTTGTAAAATTATATTTACAATTCAATAAAGCCGATTTATTATTATTATTATTATTATTATTGTTACATGTGTATAGTACATTTAAAAGATTTTCCCAGTCTCACATTATTTTGTATTGTTTCATTTTAAGCTTTAGTTATCACAGAAAACATATATTTTAATAGTTAATACTATGTATTGACTTTAATTGGATAAATAACTGTAATACATATATAATTTTAATTATCAGACGTGTTTCTTCTTTCTTCCCGTCTGCAATTTGAGTAGAAATTTTTTTAATAAAAATTAATAAAGTAGGTAACAGTTATTTATTTTAATTTTAGTAAAACACTTGGATAATAATTATCTATTATTAGATCTTACAGGTGGCCTCCAAAAGATATGGAATGTTTTTTACATATTTTTAAGATGGACAATATCAATTAACCGTTGTGGATATCATCAATAAAATGTATCCTTTCTCTGACACCCTTGAAATACATTCACCTTTTCGTACAATAGTTCGCCCAATTTGTGATGCACTTCATTTCCTTTCTAGCAGTATGTTATTAAAATGAAAGTAAAGCGAATATTCCAAAAAGATGAACAACAAATAATTTTACAATCTATTTTATATGAACACCATCTATCAAGACAAATAGGTAAATTCTGCACTGTTAGCTGTTAGTATTTGGTCTTGATTGCAAACGAGCTGCGAAGTGTTCGGTGTAAATCGCGTGTGATGTGTTTGTTTGTAGCAGTTGTGATCATTATATTGTGTTGTCTTTCATCTTTTGGAAAGTGACCATTGTTTTATTTAATGTAATGATCCTATTAACAGTTTCATTATAAAGTAATTAAATATAATTAGTAGCACATCAAAAGTTGCTACATTACTTGTTGGTTAAATTTGTTTGTGTAGTGAAAAACAATAAATAATAGATATTGAAATTTTCTGCGTAAATATAGATACGTTTTATACATTCTTAGATGGTAATCAATAACTGATCGAAAACATATGCGTTCCGGATTTGTTAAAACGAAAACTGAGAAATAATGGATGAAAGCAAAATAAAAATGGAGAATATTATGCATATTATGCATTAGAAAAATGCATAAAGAAAACTTTAAATATTTATTCTCAAATTCCTGATAAGTTATGTTACAAATTTTATTTGTAAGAATAAATTAATAGCATTATAAAGTTTAAATGTATGGGTTATATAGACACGTTTCATACATTCTTAGAAGGTAATCAATAACTGACCGAAAACACATGCTTTCCGGATTTGTTCATGCGAAAATTGAGAAATAACGGATGAAAACAAAATAAAAATGGAGAATATAGGGCATTAGAAAAATGCATAAATAAAACTTGTTTCTCAAATCCCTGATTAGTTTTATTACAAATTTTATTTGTAAGAATAAATTAATAACATCATAAAGTTTAAATTTATGGGTTTCATCTAATTTACATTTGCAATTGAAATAAGCATTAATTTTAATAGCAAGTCCAGACCTGGGAAGTTGAAGAGTACATTTTGACATTATTTGGCAGCCATTCAAACGTTCGCAGTAACACCAGAGTACATTAGAAATTGGGATTTACAATTTTTTTAAATGTTTTCCTTGACATTTGTCAAATATGATTAATAATTGTGTTAAGAATCTATCATAATCTTAATCACTAATACCTATCTCGAAAAGGAACCCCATTAACTTTCATTAGAACTTTACCCAAATAGAATCTATAAAATTTTTCGCGATATAGAAATTTTTTGTGAGCGAAGAATAATCCTTAGTGGTCATAAGTGCGTTGAAACTTTTTCGATTGCAGTGATTGTAATTCAAAATTGTTTCGATTTTTAATCAGTCTTGATATCATTCTTATTCGACGAACCATTGAGGTATTGCCCAATATGTTTAAAAGTTTTAATAACGAGTACATATTTGCCTGCATAAAGGGAGCAACTATTATAGTACTTAATTGTTGTTACTTAGCGTATAGGTTATTAAATAAACATTAAAGATATTCGTCTTATGTTCATTACACATTTCTATCCGCTTTTTTACTTAACCTTATTTATAAACTTCATAATAATTAAATCATAGTATGTACTTAGTAATCAAAGATGTTTTTAAACATTCATTAGTACTCATGTACTTTATATTGATCTCTAGGTATATAAGTATAGATTGGTTGAAGCTGCCACTTAATGTGCATTAATTAATAATATGCTTCAAAAATATTTAGAAACTGACCGATTTTATAGAAACAATATTTCCAACAATTTTTCGGCATATTTGATTTATCTATCGTTTTTATTTATTAATATGAAGAGGAACCGAAATTGTACTTCCTGTGTTAGTACCTAATTAGTGAAAATAAGTGGAAAAAAATTTAAAAAAATTATATACACTTTCTTAAAAATATTAGTCCATCGGTCTGTCAATCTGTAAGCAGTGATAACACTTTGAGATATTTTGAAGAAGTTGGGTACATGTGTAGATATGATGAAAAAAATGATGACGAGAGTGACAGGAGAGATGCAAAAATACACCTTAATTCCCCGCTCAAACTGCGGTTAGGTCATGTGGCCGGTGGGGGGTTACCTTACAGATTTTGTCTTGTCAATAAGGTTTAAATTAAATTTGGTGAAAGTATTGAGTAGCTGTGGAATCACTTAAAAATTAAAAATAGTCACATTTTAAGCAAGGAATATTCAAGTATTGTGGCTCATTTGGCTGACCAAGACAAAGTAAATAATAATTTTTCTTCTGTTTTTTAAACAGGTCTTACATTTAAAAAATATTCTTTAAAAAAATTGGACGTTGTATTTAATGGCGATCTAAAACTTAAGTTTAATCGCCTTGTTTGTATACGATGATATAATAAAGTCGGCTATTAACATTATTACATATTATTTAAACATATTGAGATAATAATATTATTATTTGTTTAGTAGTGGCGGATAAAAAGATATAGATTTTATTGAAATATTTAAATTATCATCCGACATAATCGTTACCAGAAACTACTTCACCTTTGATATTTTATATCTATAAAGGTGTTCCCAAGAGCATGCATGATAAATCGTTCATTTCAGAACAAATTGCAGATTTATAAAAGAAATAGGAAACTATAGGTATACTATTTTAAAATATTGTCTCATTTTATTTGATTTATTCTTCAACATATAACGGTTACGGTATTACCTGTTTACTTTTTTATATTATTACAAAAAATATACCTGGCGGTCAACACTTAATCTGCTGATAACTTTGAAAATTTATAGTGAATAGAAAGTAATTACTTAGATTTCCTCAGAATCTTCACTTTTTCCCATATTTTTTTGCCCAGTTATCTAATAGAGAAATAGAATAATAGAGTTGTGCAAGAATATTTCTTAATTATAACTGTTTTCTTCTCAATCAAAGTTAAAACGTTAATGGGGCTCAAAAATATATGTTTATAAACAATGAAAATAATATTCCACAGAAAAATTGTGACCATTATATTTTTTTGTGCAAAATATTATCTACAATACACTAATTGAAAGAACATTCACGTATCAAGTTTTACTGAAATATCTTTGTAAAATTTTCTTTACTGTTTAATAATTTTATTAATAAATCATGAGGTAATTAACAGATACTAAAATAAAATGTAGATCAATAGGTATGAAGTTATACTATACATATTTTGTCTGCATTAAAACTGAATAGTGAATAGTTATTAAAATAAGGTTTAAGTATCTATATTGAAAAGTTTATAGAAAAAAATTTGCAAGTTTCTCCTGTAGATTCATATTGGAGCATGCGTAAGGTTAATTTGAAAAATGACAAACGAAATGTAACCAAAAACTTATCTATTAAGGTTCAATCACTTTGATTCAATAAATTTGCTGGAAATATGAATGAATTTACATAGAATAAAATAAAACCTTAGACAAACATTCTGAATTTTTTTTAATCTACTAAACTGTCTCTATCTTTTTGCAAAAAGGTGCTTGAAATATAATATTACTATAAGCAAAATGTGCAAAAGATTTTTGAGATAAAGTGAAATACTTCGGAGAAATTAAAAATGTCAATACATTAGGGCGTTCAAGTCTCAACATTACTAACATTGAGTGTTGGAACAGTAGTAACAAAATAATCGTTAATTTTATCCAGATATTCAGTATTATAGGCTGAGCTTTGGGATTTAGCAACATTAAGCCATCTCAGAATACGTCAAAATTATTTTAGGTCATATTAAAATAAATGCAAGAAAGCCTTTTTCCTTTTTTACAGCCGCATTTACAAAATGCCTTTTAATGAGCCTATCTCATCAATATAACATCCTTGTCTCTCTCTTAAATTTTTTTTATTTTTCGTCATCATTAAAATAATAAATGTGTCAGAAGATTCAGTTACGCGCATTGCAAATAATATTTCTTAAGAAGAGCAGCCATTAAATTGCTTACAGGCATTTTATTTCTGCTAGCACAATAACAAAAAAAAAAGAGTCCGCTTTAACAAAATCTGAAAACAAATAAAAGGCTGCTAATAAAGAAGGAATATTAAAATAATTGAAATTAAAGTCAAAATTGATATACATACAGTAAATACCATTAGACTAACTAATTATTGCAAAATACAAATTAATTTAATTTTTGTTAATGAATAAAATTTATACCATGAATCAGAAGAAAAATAATAAATATGTACAGGGTTATTCCATATATTTAGAGAGCGTCTACCTCGCTTATTATAAAAGATAGAAAAAAACTTTAAATACAAAAGTTGTAGGGTTTGTCCTAAATCGTCAGAAATCAAATAGATCTTTTTCATCTGAATTCAAAAATATATGATATGTTGACATTTGGTTTAGCAGTTTTCGAGATATTTGCATTTAAAGAACGTGATTATATTGTTTTGCCTATCGCGGGTGCCATGAAAAAACAAATCCTCCAAACATCAATAATAATTATTGTTTATTCGGATATCACATTTTCTTCGTTCTATCCGTAAAATGGGTTATACAGAAGGAGAAATGATAGAAATAATAGTTTTTTCATGGCAACCGCGATAGGCAAAACAAAATATAATCACGTTCTTTAAATGCAAATATCTCGAAAACGGCTAAACCAAATATCAACATATCATATATTTTTGAATTCAGATGAAAAAGATCTATTTGATTTTTTGAAAATATATAGGGTGTTCCATTAGAAATTTACCAACTTGGTGTTTTTTTTTAACTTTCCAATATCTATTCGTGATATTGCGCAACACTTTCTGGCGATTTAGGACAAACCCTACAACTTTTGTATTTAAAGTTTTTTTCTATCTTTTATAATAAGCGAGGTAGACGCTCTCTAAATATATGGAATAACCCGTACCTGTATAATTTCTCAGTTATTTATGGAGAAGTGATACCGAGTATATTGAAAACGGTTGCAATTTTTACATAAGTTTATACAACGTCCAATTATTTCTAATCTTTTTGATTAGGAATTTTTCATGAAAAACATTATTTTGTTTTTAAAGATGGTACATTTAGAACATGTTCATAGAAGAAATAACTTTCATCTTGTCAAAATAATAATAAATTAGGCTTAATTTAAATTTAAATAAACGAAGAAAGTGTTCCTGACTAATGGTATTACCCCTTCATGATGATTATGTAAAATATGTAATAATCTATAAAGAAAGTTTCTTTAGAATATCAAATAATTTTATTAGAGAGCATTTTTGTTTCGGATCCTATAAATTTGGATGCTATAAAAAATGTTATAAATTAACTTTCATTATCGAATGTAAATTTTCTACATTAGTACGTAATAAACGTAAAATAACAGGAATGTTTTCATTATGGTTGGGATTATTATGAGTGAGAGAGAAATATACGTATTTATTTTGATTTATTATGATTAATGAAAAAAACAAATATGGTGTGATATTTATAATAGTTTTAGGTTTTTAGTATTGTCCTAAAGATTTGAATAATACCAATTTCTAAATATAAATTTTTATTATAATGAAGTGGTGTGCTCTCAAAGCGAAGACAGACACTTTTATTTCTAGATCCCACACTATTTTCACTTTGAGAGCACACCACTTCATTATAATAAAAATTTATATTTAGAAATTGGTATTATTAAAATCTTTAGGACAATACTAAAAACCTAAAACTATTATAAATATCACACCATATTTGTTTTTTTCATTAATCATAATAAACCAAAATAAATACGTATATTTCTCTCTCACTCTACAAAATCCCAACCTTATAGGCAGTCAGTTGAACTTTACGATTTTAAGCATATTTTTTAATCCCTGTTAATAATGACCGACTTTAGCGAAGTAGTCGAATATAGAGTTGCCAAATAAATCCATTTTGAAAATCTATAACACTCAAGCATCACAGAATAGTCTTATATCGAATAGGTATTTTTCTTATTTAAATTATTTTATATTTGGGGAGGAAAATTCTGTAAATAAATAAGAAACTAAATCGTGCCATATACCCCAAAAGATGAAACTAGTGCAGCTACGGACACGTGTTTCGGAGTTATTGCTCCTCATCAGCGTAGCGTAGCTAAATAAAGAATCTAAGATCTGAAGCAATAACTAATAAAGGTTAGAAAGTACAGTACACAGTACTCTATTCAAGCTTTCGTGTATCATGGACCAAATTTAGTTTCTTATTTATTTATATTTGACCCCACGAATCCTATCTATCTTAAATTCTGTAAATTATTATAAAATGAAATTATATATGTATGTCATCATAATCATTACGAACAAAAAAATCGTCGTTCGGCGAAAATACATATTTTCAATTTTACTGAATCCAAAAAAATGTCTGCCGTCTTGATTTGTCGGTCGGTCTGTGAACTGGATAGTTTGAGTGACTTTTAAATTATATCGATGAAGTTCGGCACGTGTATGGGAAGTGATTTATTTCGTGGCAATATTTTGGCAATATGTTTTTTTTAAATAGGCGGTTTTGCAAATGTTCATTATTTTCTTGGGTGAATTTTTTAAATAATAATTCTTATAAGTAAGGAAGGAACATTGTTTTACACCAGATTTGTTAACTGGAAAATAACCTTGAGAATAACGCAATAATAGAATTGTTTTTATTTTCCACCGCTATATTAGCTACGGAATGCAATCATTCAATAGATATATTCATATTTACGTTATATAAATACGTTTAATAATAATTTCTAATAATTTCCTATCAAACCAATTCTAAACATCAAGTAATGTAACAACGAATTGTTGGTATACAATACACGACGATACTTAAAAGTCGCTTAGAAATACAAACAATATTTTATATAATGGTCTGATAATCACGGAAGCACATATAATTAATGTTACACAGCTTTCATCCTGAGAACTTAATTGTGATATAAACAGTTGGTCAGGACATCAAACCACTAGTGTTGAGGCAGTACATCTTCTATAAACATGGATGTTAAGTTGCTGGTATGTATTTTTTGTAATTGAAATAAAATGTTATTAGTTCTATTGTTAGTAGTTAGATAATAATTATATTATTTGACCACTGAGAAAGTTGACTCAGATTTAATTTACGTAAACAAAAATTAACCAGATAATAATTTACCTGTAAACAAAGGAATTTCTTTTTAAAAAATATATTTTTTAATCACCCATTCTAATAGGAAACTATTTTCTATTTCATTTATCCTTATAAATTTGTTTAAACATATACAGAGGCCTATGTACTCTATAATTGATTTGACAGTCCTCTCTTTGTTTTACTTATTTTAGGATCAACATCGTATTATTCGTTTTTTATTACTTATTATTCACACTTTTCGTAGTCTTACCATGGGTGCATTAATTTTTAATGTCCTGAAATACTTCTAACCGAGACATATGACCTTTGTCCTTTGATAATTCATTATGTTATTGTAGTGAATTAGCATAGTCCATTGATGTTTCATTCGTGTTATCTTTTTTGTAACTGGTTATATCGTTCAAAGTCAAAAAAAAAATATGTACAGGGTGTCCCGAAATAACGTGAAAACCTCTTAAGGGTAGATTCCTCATAAAAAAATAAGTAGTCTTTTATGTACAGTAAAGTCGAAAACGGCCTCCTTGAGCAGCTAGACCTCCTCAAAAGGGGGCACTAAAAAGTGATTTTTTTTTTCTCCAAAGTGACTAAAGTTGGCAGAATGAAATTCGGGCTGGACTTTGTACTTATGGAAGGTCTTATTTTAAATGTATTTTTTCTACTTACTTTTTAAATAAGTTAAATAAACAACCCCTATTGATTTTACAATCGGAACTTTTAAACAGATGAAATTTTTTTTAAAATTAAAATTGTTTTAGAAAGTGACATGTATTTTACTGCTTTCATCTCTCTTGAAAACTTATCGTAAATCTCACCAGTTTCAAATAAAAAAATATTTTCTGACTCCACCCCATGCCTTAAAAAGTTTCAAATGCTGCAAGCAAAGATTTTTCATTAGTTGATAAAAACATATTTTAACCCGTTCTGTATTATTTGGGTATTAAGTGATCAAAAATCTTATACGATAATAAATCAATTTTATATAAGTTATAGCTCCTGAATGCGAAGATTTATCGTATTTGGTAGATTATATTCATGACAGTAATACCTATGGCATTATGGCAACAGTGACACACGCCTACTTATTTTTTTGTGTCAAATTCCGTTTTCAATTTAACAGAAAATGCAATTAGGTACCTATGCAAGGAGTCAGAATAGTTATTTATGCAACAAGTGCGTAAGGTGAGATTTCTTCACGAATGGGAATTTTCGCCTACGGCTCATGCGACAATCCCATGAGTGAAAAAAGCTCACTTTTCGCACGAATTGCATACAATATTTTTTCTACTACCGAAATGGACCTAAATTCTCTAATAATAAAGTGAAACGTCAAAATTTACCTATTATGTCAAAACTTCATGTCATTTAAAAATCGCAATACTGTTATAGCCAACTTAATTTTAAATCAGTCAATATCTATTATTTCTTTGTCCAATGTCAATGTCAAGAATATAAATGAAACTTCAGAATTGTAAAAAATTCAATCATTATTGTTAAAGAATACTTACTGAAAATTAGGTGGTATGTTTTATAATAATACCGTGATATTAAATAAATGGACTACTTACATAAAATTTAAATAACCACATTTAACGTTTTAAAATAAGATAATATATTTATTATCGGTGCTCTAATAGGTATGCAATTGTTTAGTATGTTACGTTACGCACTAGTGCGTAAGGTAAAAATACTTTACGCACTGAGTGCGTAAAGTTTGCGGAAAGTTAGTTCTTTAAGATCGGTAGTAGAAAAAATATTTTTTTATTTGAAACTGGTGAGATTTACGATACTTTTTCTAGAGAGATGAAAGTAGTACAATACATGTGACTTTCTAAAACAATTCTAATTTAAAAAAAATTCTTCTATTTAAAAGTTCTGAATGAAAATTCAATAGGGGTTCTTTGTTTAACTTATTTAAAAAGTAAGTACCTATAATAGATACATAAAAAACGGAAAGAAAACCTTCCATAAGTACAAACTACTGATCAAATTTCATTCCGCTAACTTCATTCACCTTCGAGAAAAAAATAAAATCACTTTTTAGTGCCCTTCTTTGAGGAGGTCTAGCGGCTCAAGGAGGCCGTTTTCGACCTTACTGTACGTAACTTGCTACTCCCATAATTTCCTTATTTATAAGGTAGTAAAAAAATTAAAAATTTCATCTTATTGCATTTTTTACATAATTTTTAAATATGTTATCAGATCATATCTCGTCTTCTTCAAATAATGATTGTAGTAAAGATAAAATAAATATAATTTATCTGTTATTGCAAACGGTTTTTTATTAATAACTTTACTTATTATATTACTCGAAATATACAAGTATTATATATTTTTGAAATCAGAAAAAATAGGCAAATCCAAATATGTAAAAATATATAGGGTGTTTCATTAAAAAAAAACACATTTTTTCGCACCCACTGTATATTTTCTGACATGGATATGATTTGATAACATATTTAAAAAGTACATGAAAAATGCAATAAGATGAAATTTTCTATTTTTTTATTACCTTATAAAATAAGGAAATTATGGGGGGTAGCAAGTTACGTTGAACACCCTGTTACATAAAAGACATTTATTTTTTAATGAAGAATCTACCCTAAACCCTTAAGAGGTTTCCATGTTATTTCGGGACACACTGTATATTAAAATTCAGGTGAAACTAAACTACACAAAAGTTACTTTCTATTGGTTGCAAATAGTTAAATATATGGTTTCATTCTACTAAATTTTTTATGCTTTTAACTACGTAATTATTATTAACTTTGTAAGATGTTCTTTTTATTTAAAGAAATAGTATGAAAATATACAATGAGGAAAATTTAGATATTAAAATACTTGAGAGCACATTATCACAATTCAAGTAGGCCAGTAGAATTAGACGATGTGAACGGGAATCTGTAACTAATTCGTTTCAGATAGCCGTAGGTAAAAACAGGTGTATTTAGTTATAAGGAATATACCTCTGCGATTCCTCCCAAATCAAATATACAGAACATTGTTTATAAGTCACTTGTATGTGAAAAAATCATGAAATTTGGAGTTTTTTAAAAATTGCAGTAAGACTGCAGTAGATTAATTTTTTTGAATGCTTCTGTTTACTAGGTAATTCCAAACCGGTTAATTTAAGCCCCGGTTGATTTCATTTCATTGATTATTTATTTAAATAATTGCCGAAAACCATCGAAATTTTCGAAAATTTCAAGCATTTTTTACTCTGAAAGGAAAAATGCTAGACTCTTGAAACTTTGGTGGAATATGTGACTCATTACCCTCAACTTACAAAAAAAATTTCGTTTTAAAATGTTTATTAGTTTTCGAGAAATTCTATTTGTTTATTAAAAACGTCCCAAATGTTAAATGAAAAACTGACCTATTAACGTTATCAAAAATAATTCAACCATAGCTCATTTTTTTCGTCAAGATGTCAATTTTACGAATCTGTTATGGGCGTATCGATTTTCAATAATTTTGACCGTCAAAATGGCGTTAACAACATTGCTACTTTTCGGAGCAGCGTTTTTTGCAAATAACTTTACAACAAATGAACGTATCTGCACAAATCTTTCATATTTGAGTTGCTGGTATTTTTCTGGGACATGTAGGAGGCGAGATAATTTTTTAAATTGTGTAATGCGCCAAAGGTTTATTAATTAGATCTTGAATTTTGTGAATTCATCAAGTCCTATTGAAAGCGGGCCCTTTTTGAGGTTAAAATATAATTTTTAATAATTAGTGATTTTAGAGCGTCTTCAATTTGTTTGGCTCAAAGGACAGGTGAATTTTTGTATCGAACGATTTTCAAATTGGGGTAGCGAGAAAAATTCGTCATATCTCCGTTATTTTCCGGCCAATTTCGACGTTTTTTTTTTTTTAATATGGGGTAGCTCACGAAAATAATAACAATGGGCACATTTGCAATATCCAAATAATAAACAATAATAATTGTTATAAACAATTTTTTTTTTTTTTAATTTTTCCATTTTTGGGCTTAAGCAACTTATAATGTGCTAATGTAATTACGACCCCCTTTATCCCAGAAGGCTGAGCCTTGTGTAATGTATTAAATATAAATTTATAAAGATTATATAATGGTAACAATGCTGTAACATCGTATATTATTTGTGCATACATTGTTACTATTATATAATCTTTATAAATTTATATTTAATACATTAGCACATTATAAGTTGCATAAGCCCAAAAAAGAAAAAATTTAAAAAAAAATAAATAAATTGTTTATAACAATTATTTGTTTATTATTTGGATATTGCAAATGTGCCCATTGTTATTATTTTCGTGAGCTACCCCAAATAAAAAAAAAAACGTCGAAATTGGCCGGAAAATAACGGAGATATGACGAATTTTTCTCGCTACCCCAATTTGAAAATCGTTTGATAAAAAATTCACCTGTCCTTTGAGCGAAACAAATTGAAGACGCTCTAAAATCACTAATTATTAAAAATTATATTTTGACCTCAAAAAGGGCCCGTTTTCAATAGGACTTGATGAATTCACAAAATTCAAGATCTTATTAACCAGTTTCAATTTTGGCCATAAATATTAATAAATAAACCTTTGGCGCATTAAACAATTTAAAAAATTATCTCGGCTCCTACATGTCCCAGAGCAACAATTTTTTTAAATAAATTTGTAGAAAAATACCAGCAACTCAAATATGAAAGATTTGTGCAGATACGTTTATTTGTTGTAAAGTTATTTGCAAAAAACGCTGCTCCGAAAAGTAGCAATGATGTTAACGCCATTTTGACGGTCAAAATTATTGAAAATCGATACGCCCATAACAGATTCGTAAAATTGACGTCTTGACGAAAAAAATGAACTGTGGTTGAATTATTTTTGATAACGTTAATAGGTCAATTTTTCATTTAACATTTGGGACGTTTTTAATAAACAAATAGAATTTCTCGAAAACTAACAAACATTTTAAAACGAAATTTTTTTTGTAAGTTGAGGGTAATGAGACACATATTCCACCAAAGTTTCAAGAGTCTAGCATTGTTCCTTTCAGAGTAAAAAATGCTTGAAATTTTCGAAAATTTCGATGGTTTTCGGCAATTATTTAAATGAATAATCAATGAAATGAAATCAACCGAGGCTTAAATTAACCGGTTTGGAATTACCTAGTAAACAGAAGCATTCAAAAAAATTAATCTACTGCAGTCTTACTGCAATTTTTAAAAAACTCCAAATTTCATGATTTTTTCACATACAAGTGACTTATAAACAATGTTCTGTATATTTGATTTGGGAGGAATCGCAGAGGTATATTCCTTATAACTAAATACACCTGTTTTTACCTACGGCTATCTGAAACGAATTAGTTACAGATTCCCGTCTAATTCTACTGGCCTAAAGTACATATTTACAATATGCCTACTTTCATTGGTCATTCTTAAGTTTTAAGACATAGGTATGCATAAACGGGTATTGGGAAAAATTACTACTAATACTTAAGATTAACTCACCATAAAAATATGCTAAAATTCGGAGAAGTAGAAAAGGTTCTAAATACAACAGGTGAAATTCAATTCAACCTTTCAATCAAAATCGTCTCGTCGTGGTTTTCTTCTAAAGCGAGGCGAGTAAAAAAATTCGAAAACTCTTCTGCATAACGTCATCTCTAAAAAAGATTTTTTACAGTTAGGAAATAATTTTAAAACATTTGGTAAGATAAGAAAATTAGGGCCTAAAAAATATTATAATGAAGTAATGTAAAAGCTAGAAATTATTTACAAAATAATTTTTAGACTATGAAGATGCCTAATTTTGAACAGTTCTTTTTAGAAAAGTGAAATCAAACCAGTTTCTTGCTTAACAGTCTGATACATCAGAACCTTGCCCATAAAAACAACCTGAACTTCGCCTTTTAAGATGCCTGGTATTTTATTCATTTTAATTCATTTATTCTGTATAAATTTATCTGTACCGGTTTCGTTAATAAAATCATTATTGTTATAGAGATTGATGAGACACGATCTACTAATGGTTCTTTGTGCAATAAGCATCATAATAAGTATTATTTTCAGAAAATTCATTTTTAAGTCGTAGGTAACAGGAAAATTGAAATAAATGTGCTTTCATTTGAAAACTTGGCACCTAGAATAACTCGGCATCTGCAGTAGACACGATTTTGAACAAAAGCACGTCGAATTAGTTTTTGAGGGGAACTTGAAAACCACTGTTGGTAGAATTTTGTGTTTCAGCTTTTTACCCTCAGCCACCCCAACATTTCCTATCTTGTATCCCATCATTTTAAAGGACTTAAAAATTTCTATCCGACCAAAAAGAAATGAAATTGTTGTATCCGTTTTTAAGATAAAATTAAAATATATATCTTTTAAATTGGAATAAAACACAAGTAAGTACTTCATCATTAAGTGTTTAGTGTCGTTTCTTAATACAAAAGCAAACAGTTTTTCAAAAATGATTTATATTTTGGCAGAGAGAACAGAGATTATCTATATTTATGGAAGTGAAAATAGTTGTGCTTTGCGGTCGTAGAACAGGTCGAGTTTTCAACGAAAGATACCCGGATAAAAGTATTAGTATGAACTTGATTTAATTAGGAAATTTGACAGCACTTCTATTTTCTATCTTTGACAACACTTCTATTCCAAAAGTAGCCAAGCTAACTCAGATTTCTGTTGGTTCTGTACATAAGGCGCTCAAAAGCAAATAAGTTCTTTCCGTACAAACTTCAAGTTCATCAACAACTCAGTGAAGACAATTATGACAGAAGGATACAGTTATCTGAAGAAATTATTAAAAAAATCACAGATGATCCAAATTTGTCAAAAAAAATTGATTTAGCAATCGACATCTTTTTTAAAAGGATTTGTTAACAAACATACAACAGGTATTGGGACAATGAAAATCCATATACACCCGAGAAAACCAATGTGTAGGCAGGTATTCTGGGGGACGAAATAATCAGGCCTATTTTCATTGAACAAAATTTTTCTGGTGACCACTATTTCGAACTTTTAGAAAATGTTGTAAATTCACTCATCACTCAGTCGCTAGATAACGAGACCGATGAAGATGGAAACGTTATGCTGGAAGAGCACAATTTGCATTCCAACAAGATAAAACTGCTTCTCATTACGCTCTTCCCGAAAGGAAATGGCTGGATGAAACATTTCCTGGAAAATGGATTGGAACGAGAGGTGCCCAAGAATGGCCGCCAAGATCTTCAGATTTAACGCCACGTTTCTCTCTTTGGGGTATTTAAAAACTCGAGTTCATCAAATTCAGTCAGACAAAATTAGAAACATTAGAGATTGTAGACAGATATTCCGGGAACATTCAGAAACGTCCGGCAAGAATTAAAAAATAGGTTGTATTGTATTGTTATTCTTAATAATTAAAGAATTAATGTATGCTTTTATATCAGAAACGGATGGAGCAATTTCATTTCTAGTGGCTTGGGGATAGAAATTTTTAAGCCCTTTAAAATGGTGGAAAACAAGATAGGGGGTGCCATTTGAAATTATAAAGTTGAGGTGGTAGGGGGTGAAGGGGTGGAACACAAATTCAACCATGGCTTTGAAGTTCTCTCTCGAAAAATAAATCGAAGTATTTTTGCTTAAAATTGTGTCTTCAGATGATGAGTTATTCTGGGTGGCAAGTTTTGAAATAAGAACGCTGTTTGTAACACTGTTGAGGTTTACTTAAAACATATTTCAAACAGAGATTGAACCGGATTTTAGTTTTGTTGCAAATGTTAAATATTCAATATTTGTTTTCAGTAGGATGATTGTAGGAAGGTATTATTCGATAATTGTCATTAAATATATATATATTTTTTTAAATCGGCATTAAAGTACCTCAAAATCGTCTTTAAAGTAATCCATTAGAAATTAGAATAAGGGGGACATTTTTTTTAATCGAATGATTACCGATATACTAATATATTCACGCGTAGGTAGTTAGTATAATTAATAATATGTACTTCACATACCCCAATTACGCTAGCAGATGAAACTTCCGGTAGGCGCGCGGGATTCGAAAATTGAAAAAAAAAATTTATTTGCCCGACCAAATTAGGCGCAAAATGTTTGTTTTGAAGAATACAGTATTGTACTGTAGTGAGAGACATTTCTGTCTGGCGGTTTTTGTGCAAATTGCCATCAAATTGTCGAAAAATTGACCAAAACTTAAAATTCTCACAAAAAAATAATTAGAATTGAAAAAAATGTTAAATTGGTAACAATCCCATCGGGACATAATACCGATTGATACTTCACACAAAGATGTCTCTTGTGCCCGGAATAATAATTTTCCTGATCTACCTATGGTCTGCAAATAGCTCGTGCAGTACCACCAATGAATGCCCAGTTGTTTAATGGGGCTCCTTTGTTTGCAACGGCCTAAAAATATAGCATTATGAAAAACTCAAATTTGTTTCTGTTGGGATGTTTATTAGTAAATATTACCTACGCATATTGCTGCAATTTATCATAATTAAGCCATATCAAATTGTGTAAATTTCGTAAAAGATGACTGCAGTTATCATGAATGAAATGCATAATCGTACTTGAAATATCTGATACAGACTGTGCTGATAATTTAAACCATTGTTCTAAATCATACAATTTGTTAGGATATGCCATGCGACGAAGATATATACATAAACCTTCTATTCCAAAAATTGTACAAAATAAATATTTTGCATGCAATTTTGAAAACTTCATAAAACTCACCACTTACTGTGTGTCTCCCACCAGTTCTAATTATATTAGGAATTCCTAACGTAGCAGTATGAAGCCTCTTCTTCTGTTAGTTGGTCTAAATTTAATCGACCATATTGTTCAGCCCTGTTTCTTCGCGTTTCTTCAACATGATATATTCTAATTCATCATCATTAATACCTCCCAATGCATCAATTATAAAAATTTCTTCCATTGTAGACTGACTAGTGAAGTGACCGAGGCCGAGGTTGTTGTGCAAAAAAATGAGGTTAGAAAAACAACAGCTGATAAAATCAACATTAACAAGTGGCGCACTCTTAAAAATTTGTATGAATTAAACCACAATAACCGATTCACTGCGATAACTAAATTTTTCCACCACCGGTAAATGAAATAACGTAATGAGTGACGTCAAATATACCGTATCGGTTATTTTAACTATATTATCTCAAAATAAATACATTATTATGCAATGTTATTATTTTTTACTTCTACATATTTTTCATGCATTTATTTTTTATACCCAATGCAATGAATTTTTAAACTTTAAACGTTTGAAAAATGAAATCAAAAATTTTGCAAGGCTATTGTTCTCTTCTAAATTGAACTTTATATAATATAAAACGACAGATAAATACACGACGTAAAGAATAGGACACAAATAGTAGGCGACTCTCCCAATATTTGCCCCACTGGGGCATTTGAATCAAACTTGTCATAATAATTTTGTAAATTTAAGTTCAATATTTGAACCAAAACATTGTTTACAATTATTTTTCACATGAAAACCATATCTCCGTTCCTACAGATCTCCATGTTGTTAATGGAAACTTTTTCATATTTTTGTGTTCAGGAAATACATCGTGTATAGAAAAATATGCTCCTTTGCAGCAGAATTAGCTATATTAGTAACATTCAAGTGCGAGGAGATAATATTAAAGTTAGTCAATAAGAGCATAGACATTAAAGGGCTTCTATTCTCAACTTGGTTTGACATGATGTTATTGGGTTCATTTCTATTAGAGAAACATACTGAACTGAATTATAGATACATCGGAGTCTACAAGACTAAACCTCACTGCATAATTTGAGCCAAATCAGATTTAGTTTTATTTTCTTTCTTGGGTTGCATTGGAACAGTCTTCTGGTTGGAAGGAAAAATAACTTTTTTTTCAATGTGACTTTGGATTACTCCTTTAGTCAAGAGACTCCAATAAATTATGTAGAAACAACAAACAAACAAAAAATTATCGTGAAAATTCGATCCCTAAAAATCAATTACTTTATTACATACGACTTAAGGAAAGAAACAGGGGTCACTCATTCCACAACAAGGGGTTCATCTTGATGGCTTCTTTATTACTTACACAAGGAAGATAACTTGTTTATATGAAATATCGAAGAGCCAGTAGAACATTGGATTCAGTAGTCAGTACTAAGGCACACAGCATACATTTTGAGAGTAATGGCTGCGCTGCCATCAGGTCCCTTCAATTGCTTAGTATTCAGGTTATTCAGGTATCGGAAAGTATTTCGACGACACCCGGGGTTTCTCCATTTATCTTTCACGAAATTGAATGTTTAAAAATTATCATACAGAACCTACATAGTGTGGAGGTGCACATCTTACTAGTAGACTTATTAATTTTTTAACAAATTTCAGTAATATTTTGGTACATCTAGGAAATCATTTCTAATTAACCGATTAACTGACTCGGTGGCGTAGTGGGCTAGAACATGTGTGACAGTCATGGCTCTGGCCACACTGCCTATCGCGTCCGGGTTCGAAACCCGGCATCGACAAATAGCAATATCAGTGGGTATGGATGTTTGTCCACGTTTTTCTAATGTGTAGCCCCCTGACGCACAGCTTTTGGGTTTGGAATTGGGGGTTGTCTAATTTCTGCGGCATATTTTATGTTTTTTATAGTAGTTAGCGTCAACGATATGATTTTATTTCTAGAAAGTAACCCATCCATTGAGTTTTTGTGAATGTTGGATGTGAGTTTCGCTAAATATAGCTAGTATTTACGGCCTTCCATACAAATTGAATAAGGATTAAATTGGTAAAAGAATTGTTTTTAGTCAATTATATACTATTTTAAAGGGGATTGCTACCATTGATGTGGCTTTGATACGGACGTAGTTTCCATTTAAAATATCTCGACCCGCGTTTCACGAACCAAATATTTTTTTCGTCCTTCATTTTATTGCAGTAATTTAAATTTATTACATCTGTGTACAATAAAAATATGTAAAATATGTGATTTATTTACAAAATCCTGTTAATAAAGTCATTCATTTGAAATAAATTACTAATTATTAGGAATTAATCTGTAGTAATCCTATTTATTGTTGCTTCTTTATCTTTCTTAAGATCTACTAACTAATACTACTAGTAACTAATCTAGTTAATCATATTCTGAAGAACAACTAATTATTTCATTAATAAACATGTTTTTGTTTCAGATAATTGTTCTCATCCTACATTTTGATGTTCTATATGCTTCATGGTAGGTATAAACTTTTAATTCCATTAAAAAATTACATTATTCATTATCCAAAACAAATAATAAATTTTTGTTAATTCAACATAATTTATAAGTGAAATCAGTTGCTTATGTCATTTACATAGGAAATATTATTATACAGCGTGTCCCACTTTTAATGCCCCCCCCCCCTGCAGAACTCAGTTATTAGTTATCCAATTTTAACCAAATTTGGATCGGTGTCAATGACCTTTGGTGTGATCTTTTTGAATTAAACAAAATTTATTTTTGTCAGTGGCGTGCATTTTTATTAAGAAAAAAGGGGTCGCTTTTTCGAGAAGTCATATTAGGCATTTTTTTACAGAAAAGCTAATACAAAATTATTAATCAGCATGCTTTAGAACCCCCATGCCGAAAATTTCACAACATTTTGATTAAGGGTTTCCGAATAATGGGCCCAGTAAAATTACATTTTTTGAATCGTAAATAATTACAGCTTGAAAACGGATTGCGTTTTGAAAAAATGTCTTTCTTCATTTTCAATTTAAATTGATTTACTCTATCGCCCCATGCTTTCAAAAGTTTCAAAAGCTGCAAGCGAAAATTTTTCATTGGACGATACAAAAATATTTTAACCGGTCCTGTATTATTTGGGCATTAAGTGATAAAAAATTATCTTATGTGATAGATAATAGGTCAATATTATACCAAAAGAAAAAAAGTTGCTCTGATATAAAATTAAACTATTTTAGGTAATAGCGATATACATACATTTTCATTCATTCTTCTATCGTTGTAAAAAATTGTAAAAAAAATGTATTCTGGTGACTATGATATGCCCTCTAGCTTTGTTTAAATGAAAATAATAATAATAAATAATAAGTCATGCGGATAAAATTGAGATAAAAATATTTAACAGAATAAAGACATCAGGTTTATATAAATCTCAACCTTTTTTAGTTTTACCAATTTTCATTGCAGACTCACAAGTATGTGTCGGAAAAGCACTTTTAGATTATCTAAATAGAACTGGAGACTTACGGGGCTCGTGCCATTTTTTTATTTATTACTTGTAAGAAGCCATACCATAAGGCGTCATTTCAAACAAAATCTTCAAGAAATCGATATCCAGGAAATTAAGGTATACAATTTAAATTGTTCCGAAATGAATTCGTGGCATTTATTTCGGTACAACATTTGATATTGTAAATGAATTTTATAAACTTCACAGGAAGTAATTAATTTTAGTTTTACCAATTTTCATTGCAGACCCACAAGTATGTGTCGGAAAAGCACTTTTAGATTATCTAAAGAGAACTGGAGACTTACGGGGCACGTGCCAATTTTTTATTTATTACTTATAAGAAGCCATACCATAAGGCGTCATTTCAAACAAAATCTTCAAGAAATCGCTATCCAGGAAATTAAGGTATACAATTTAAATTGTTCCGAAATGAATTCGTGGCATTAATTTCGGTACAACATTTGATATTGTAAATGAATTTTATAAACTTCACAGGAACCGTATTTCAGTATACATCTCACCATTTCCTCTGGAAAACCTGTTACCATCTTAGAAGCAACCCTTATAATGGTTTTAAAGTTTATTGCAAAATGAGAAAACGCTCCCTGTATTCCTTGTAACAGTAAATACGTCATCTTAATATTTTAGTTTTTAAGTCTAAGTAGAATTTCAGTAAAAATGAATTTTATTTCGTGCAGACCGTTTTGAAATTTTTACAAAAAATCAAAACCATTTGAATAGAAAGTTGTGCAGTACCTACATTTAAATCTGACATAACAAGGAAATAGCCAATTAAAGCAATGCGTTGGAAAATTCACCGGTGCCCTTAATTGTATTTTTTGTTAGTCTTTCGTTATAAAATAATGAAATCTATTACTGAATTTTATTGTTAATAACGTCAGACAAATATTAATCATAGAATACGATTCAGTTTTTAAGTCAACGATATAGCCTTCTTTTATTATTTACCCCATAATTCCTATTATGTAGGGTGGTACAGTAGTCCATCCGACTTTGATATCTCTAGTTCTATTATAGATAGAACTTTGATTTATAAACGTAGGAAAGGCATAGAAGGGCCACTGATAACAGTGATAACTTCTAAATGTAAAAAACCAATTTAGAGGTCCTGTTGCGAGTTTGCATCATGTTACACGTTTAAACGGTATGAATTTTTTCCACGAGTTCAACTATGATTTGTAAATATTCTTGTTTGCAATTTTTTTTGTATTTATGTATACAACAAAAATAACATCTTTGGTGTCAATAGCTTTAAACAAACGTACATTTATCACATAACAATATGCAATTTTCTTCTGTCAATTATTATGAAGTAAGATCGTCTTGGCCCGCCCAGTGTATTCGAAAATAAATTCCATTGACTCGTTTATGTAGTTTAATTTTATTTTTAAAACGAATTTTATAGAACTTAAGATATTGAAGTCGTATCCAATATTTCTTGATCCCATATGAATAAAATTGTCTGTGTCAGAACATTTATATATTTTCACAACTTCTTATTTTACTGTTCTGTTTTCGACATGTTTATGATAGTTTATATCAAACCTTATTTTCTTCTCTTTCTTCTTTGTATGGTAGATATATTTTATAAAATATTTCACAGAATGATTTTAGAAATTTGAATTTGAAAGAGTTGCGGTAATCAATAGAATGTGTTGAATTTTAATATAAAAAGAAGAGACGTAACTTTAAACGCGTAGAAAAAAATTAGATACAATATATTTTTATTTGAAAACGTGACAAAGCAAAACGATTAAACTGGAAGATCTACATTTTAAAATAATATCGAAATAAGGAAATAATAAGGAAATCGTTAAAAACGTATTAATTGTGCATTGTTAAAGATCAGTGTATGAATCATTGTATCTATGATACAATCAGTAGAAATAATTAAACCTATTTTAAAAAATTGATGACCATGGCAGTTAATCTATAATTATTAAATAAAATTATTATTCATTAAATTCTAAAAAAAGTTTAATTTTTCAACATGAAATAATGATTTTATAATTACTTCAAATACGGGAAAATAATTAAACAGGTTGCAAAAATGTTGCAAAAGACAAAACCTAAGTATTTATACCTTGCATAATATAAATACCTACTCTAAAAGTAATGTAGGTATAATAAAAATCGTCATTGAACGCTTAGTCATATCAGAAACCGATGAACGGAAACAAAAAATACAAAGTGAGTTTGCGAGTTAGAAAGCTGTCAGTATACTTATTGTTTGTGACATATGTGTATAGACACATACATTTTTGTTAGAATAATTAAAACAAAAAAAAAGCAGTATTGGATAAAAGATGCACGTCACAAAAATTATAAGTATAAGTCTATTATAATAGAAACAATGTGTACATAATATGTGAAGAAATGAGAACCAATTAATATTTTCCCATTAATGAAATAATTGGCATAAGAGCATTGTGGCGGCTGGCGGTGGCCGATGGCCATTTTAATTTCTCTTCTCATTAGGACAATGTGCTACTATTTTGTCTAAAATAATAATTCTTTACTCTTTTTTATTTATTTTTTTTTATTTACTCTTTTTCTTGCAAATTTGAAACTTCCATTTTTCTTAATAGCGAATTAGAGATTTTTATAATTCACCTGCATTATCGATCTTCAGAGTAATGAGTAAAAACGTTGTATGGCGTACGATTCCGAAGTTTAACCCTCGCCTGTGCCCTCGCGCATAGGAAATTGTCGTATTTCAAAACTCGACTCTACCAACGAACGAAAGTTAACTATAGACTTAACAACATGTCTGTTCCTATTTAGACGGACCGATTTGTATATGTCTTTAGAATTTAAAAAATTTGTCACTATCCGCCAATTGTATAATTTAGTACTGATGGCGAGACTGATGGTGTCGACTTGTATGGGCGATTTAGTAAACCAATTTTTTCTGCTCATGGAAATATATATTTTTTCTTCTAGGGTGTCCCAAAACTAATGGGCGAAAAGGCAATTGGAGATACTATACAATCAAAATCGACCACTTAAGCCCATTATGCCTTAGCAAAATGTTATTTGTTAGACAGATACCTACAGGATGTTTAAGGTGATTGTTTTTAACAAAATATTATTCGTTAGGGAGATACAGGGTGTTTAAGGTGGATTTTTTTTTATAGCAATGATTTGAAAACGGTTAGACATATTAGATTCAAAATTAACAGAATTATGTGTTTGATGATGAGAAAAAATAATTTGGTAATAGTTTTAAGATCCCTTCTGGAGGGCGCTTGTTACACACTCTCTGTTGAATAAATCCACGAATTTTTATTTGTCTGCAATATTTGTGACCATTTGGCCCCAACATTATGAAAGGGTCACTAATTTTGAGTAAATAAGAGATACTTCTCGATATCTTAATCTGTTGTAGAGATATTTGCACTTAAATATCAGATTTCATTCAATATCCATTGGTCATTGAAAACCATGTAATTTACAAAATTGGTTGTCGATCAGAAAATAAATGCTGAAAAACTTTTAATGCTGATTTATCTCCTATCCACAAAGCCGATATTGTACAAGTAAAAGTTTATATAGTTATAATAAGATATTGTATTATAAAGTTTATTTTTTACGAGAAATGTCAAGGCATAATCACATCTGAGCACGAATGCAAACGAGGCAAGGCATATATATGAATAAGTTAGATGTATGAATGGCATATGCCTTTATAATCACAATAATACACCATGTCGATTTCCGTAATAATATACAGGGTGAAAAAAATTTGGAAAATTGTTTTTTTGACAATCGAGTGACACCCTGTACGTGTGTCCGAGGCGCGGCAAGCTGCCTCGGACTCGGCCTTTTGTTGTTATGTGTATCTGCATCGTTCGAGGCACCAGATAAATAAAAAGCTGTTGTTGTGGCCAGTCTATTATGAAAGCTGAAGAATATTATTATTTTAAGTATCGTGATTTATTAATTAAATAATTTATATAATATTAAAAACGCTTCGTTTTATCAAAGAATGTGAAATGCGATCTATCCTTATTTTTTCTGCGGTTACAGTTTTTCAAGTGTGTGTCATTTCTGAATATTTTCTTACAAATCGAATACTAGAGTCATTGGAGGACATTTTCATAAAATCTGAATTTGACCATTTCCTTCCTCTAACATATTATTTAACAACGTATCTTCACTGCAAATCGACGTATTTGGATAGATTCTAGATGCACAACAGCGTCTTTTTCTTTTCTCTTCTTTTCTTGTAATAAACCAGCGATCACTAACAAGTGCTGCACTCACCACTACTGTATCGTCCGCCATGTTTTCACCCTGAACATACAAAAGAATAGCTGGATCGCTGACTCGAACGCTGCTTCATATTTCCAATCGGAATGCCAAAACTCTAAACGAGGCACTCGCCTCCCCACGGTTTGCCTCGTTTGCGTTCGTACTCAGATGTGTACCCACCTTAACAGTGATTTGATAAATACGCTATGTATTTATGCGCAACATGATAAAAGTCGTGCTGCGGTTAGAAAATATTCACAGCTACATCCAAATAGAATTGTGCTGAATCGGAAAATATTTCAAGGAATATTCACGCAATTAGGCGGCACATATTCGTTTTATATATCAAGAATTATGGTGGTCAAAACTGCAACAGTAGGACAAGCACATGAGATTTTGGTTCGCATTGCCGAAAATCCAGTTGCGCACTCGACGCTTGCAAGCAGCTACTCAAATAAGCAAGTCAACAGTATCAAGAATTTTATGTACAGAGAAATTGTACCCTTACCATGTTACGCCTGTCCAGAACTTATTGCCAAATGATTAGTAGATTAGAATTCTGTCAGTTTCTTGTTAATAAAAAAAATGAAAATCCAGGATTTTTAGAAAAAATATTATTCACTGAATGACCGTTTTCCAAATGGTTGGATCGGTCGCACCAGTGAGTGCCTTGGCTCCCTCGTAGCCCATATATTAATCCACCCGATTTTTATATATGAAGCTATATGAAACTGATGGTACACAGAGATGAAATTAATACATATAACGATATGTAGAAGCTGTCAATGTCAAAAAATAAACAAGATTTCTTTTAATGTGAGATGTTACTTACAAATAAGTTTAAGAGAATGTATTGAGATGAAAGGTGGCCACTTTCAACATTTATTAAAGTGAACTTGGTTGCTTTAATTTCATTAAATCACGTTTATTAAAATTTGATTTTAATGTTTTTACTGTAATTTGATATTTAAATGCAAATATCTTGAAAACAGAAACGTTTTATGGTGCAAAACGTCATAAATATTGCAGGCAAAACAAAAATTCGGAGATTTACTTAACCTGGAGTGTGTAACTAGCTCCCTCTAGGAAGAATCTTAAAACTATTAACAAATTCGTTTTCCTCATCATCAGAAATTCTGTCAGTTCTGAATCCAATAACATGTTCAACCGTTTCCAAATTATTGCAATTTTTCAAAAAAAAAATTCACGTTAAATACGCTGTATCTCTCTAACGAGTAACATTTTGCTAAGGGAGATTTGGCTAAAATGGTCTATTTTGATGTCTTGATCTCCAGCTTTTTGGCCCATTGGTTTTGGGACTCCCTGTCCAAACTTTCCGTTCGTGAAGTATCATGCTTGCAACAGAATTCTGTGACTAACACAATCATTAAAATGACCCTAGATAAGCCCTGACATGTTTGGTATTTACTAAATGATCAACATTATTTATAAAATAATTTAAAGCTCTAAGAAATTACAATAAAAAGAATCTGTGGAATATTTTATGCAGTTAACAAAAATATAATAATATGTATACTAACCAGAGCTAATATTAAATATTTGAATTAATACAGGGTGTCCACTTTTTCAATAGGATTGTATAGGTAACTCTCAAACCGTAAGAGCTAAAAGGTCGGTTAAATTACAGAAAAGTTGTGCATTTTAGAGCTTGTTAAGATGTCCTTTTCAGATTTGAAAAATGTTCAGTAGTTTCAGAGATATCCTGAAAATAGTGCAAATCGCTATTTTTAATGATTGCCAGTAACCGCTTTACTGATTCTAATCAGGTAGTGTGCTAATGAATATATACTTATTAAGTCGTTTTTATTCTGATTCTGAAAATTTTGTTAAGGGAATGTAATTAAACGTTTAAAAACTGGTTAGTGAAAGCAAAATATTTTTGATCGTCGTATCTTGCCGACGATTGGTTAGTTTTAAATTGATTTCATATTTACTCCATAAAATTAATTTTAAAATTATTGAGTATTAAGTCTCGCTGTAGACCTAAACTGTTTCTCTAATAATTCGAACTATCAAACATTATTTGTTGCATTTATGTGATATAAAGTTCACATTCATAAGTAGATGAAGGGTAATGTTAAGAAAGTGACAGATTACCGTCCATGGATTTAAAAAAAACCAATCCAATTTGCAACACGAAATAATAAAAAATTTCTATAAAATCAAAAAATAAGAATTATCCTAATTTTTTGTAATCCATTTATACCAATGAACAAGGGAAAACATTCATTACATTTGTCGTGCATAAACCTATACTATAATATAATTCGTTAAAGTTGAGTTTGACAACAGCTCTGAGATTTTTTATAAAGAAGAAATTCATTGTGAATTAATAGCCAACTTTCGTACAAAATATTTTTAGGCATAAAGAAAGTCATGTTATCTGTGGCGTTTAATTTATTTATTTTATGTAAATTATAAAATGTGTTTAATGAATCGTATAAAAATATTTTGGTTCTATATTTAACAACTTTAGTTATTTCTATGTTTGAAACACCAAGCGCTATGACAATATTCATAATATTCATAATGATTAACTTATTAGCATCATTTTACTGTATTTAATGATATTGATTTCAATTTATTTGGTTACTTAAAAAATTCATAATATTCATAATATACCAGTTCTACTTAAAGCTTATAATTAATTGAATTTGAGAAAAAACGTAAACTTATCACAAGAACCCCACTTGCTTCAAATTTCGCTTCTGTAATCGAAATCAACCAATACGTATTATGAACCGAATAGCTCATGAAAAACTGTTTACTGAGCTTGACGTTCTACAGGTTTGTTTACTAAGCGAGTATTGAACTCTCTGACTATTAGAGCATACATTTTTGAAATTATTTTGATTGATTTTACAAATTAGATGGTAATTAATTTTAAGTGCACGAAATAACAAATTCAATATTCGGTTTTAATTATAGTATTTTCCGTAGAGGGCTGTACAAAAGCTTCGATCTTAAAATCATGTCTTAGTCAATGCAATGTATTTAAATAGTTAGATATGATTTTAAATTCATAGTAAAAGCACTAAGCTATAATTGAATAAAATTTAAAGTAAAAAAATTATTTATCAGACCAAAACAAATTTTAATTCAGCAATCGTATCTTAATGATTTGTGGGTATATTAACTTTCTATATCCGTACATCTTGTACATTTTTGTTTTTTATTAAAAATATTTATCGTGAAATTTAAATTCATATCTTTGTTACTTATTACTTTGTAAGTATAATGTAGGTATAATAATATTATACGGTTTGTGAATTACGAATGAAATGAAGCAAAATCTGGCAAATATTTAATAGATCTTAATAAAATTTTACCACAAGATATTTTTTATGGCTATATTTAAATGGGACAAATTTCAATTAAAATTAAAAATGATAATTTAGTGGATGTCATTTGTTTTTAAAAGAATACTGCAAAACAATCAAATCCGTCCTTCTTCTTAGGTCCGAGCCTTAAATTTGTACAATTTTTTGTTTTTTACTTGGTTTCAATAAATTGCAACATTTTATTCCTTTCATAGATATTTTATCTCCATAAAACAACAATTAATACAAAATTGGACAAAGTCACAAAAAAACTAAATAAAACAGTTAAAATAATTGAAAAATAAAATATTCTTTACAATCATCGTAAGGTACCACAGGGTTAGTTTTATTAATGTAAATTGACCTTCCATTTTTATTTTAATCTTTGACCGATTCAGAAAATTAAAAACTGGCCTTACATAGTTTTTTATGTAGATTCTACTCCTGCTACATAAAAAACTGTGTAATGCCGGTTTTTAAATTTTTTGAATCGGTCAAAGATAAAAATAAAAATGGGGATTACATTAATAAAACTAACCCTGTGCATAAAAAACCTACAAATTGAAAAAAGTCTACCTATCATATAATGACCAAAAGTGACCAGCAAGTACATCTTTTAAATGTGCAGCCATTCTAATAGGAATTCTTTATTAATGATATTAAAAATTATCCTTTCCCAAAATCTTGCGAAAATCCATCAATTAGTTGTAAAGCTATCAAAAAGTCATTTGTCTGGTTTTTATTTTTTCCAAGGTCATATACATAATAATCTTACAAGGTTTTTGTAGGAAAATTAATAATAAGTCTATTTTCTTTTATTTTAAACCTACCAATTAACACAAACATATTCCCTAAAATATACTGAAGAACGGTTTTTTAAACGTGCAAAAACATATTCGAATGTTATCAAACATAAAAAAATAAGAAGCAGTTTCCGAAATCCGCTAATACAACTTCATTAATAGTTTTTTGTTAAATTTCTACAATAATTAGATTTATTTTTAATAAAAACTAACATTCGAAATATAAAGAAATTGTAAGCACCAATATAAACCGTTCTATCGATGAATTTTATTAACGGTATATTCCTTTAAACTCGACGCATTAAAATGTATAAAATAAAAAAATAGTTATAGCCTTCTTCATAAAACATGTATTTTTAAAATTTATTGCCCAGATATGTTATTAATATTTATGGGTAGGTACTAATCTCTGTATTATATTGAAAGGAAAACCCCTCGGGCGGGACGCATTCGGATCTATTGGGAAGGAGACGAGAGGCTAATCATCCCTAAACACCAGTCGGAGCTGAAAATATTAAGCCCAGTTATTGTCGGCGATAAAATTTATACAGAGCTATCAAAGATAAACAAAAAACCCTTGAAATATGTTAAGCATACGCCCGTTAGTAAATTAAAGTCCAGTTTGGAACTTGCAGGCGTAGGAAAAAAATGCTGTGGGAATGAATGGACACTGAACGAGAGTAAGGAAGTGGATTTAGAAGAGTTGTTTCGACCTGTTTCATTGCCTGCATTACACTCGTCCCATATTCATGAATACCACAACTTCGAAGACATCAAACCGGTTACCGAACATATTGAGGATGACTTAAAGTACGATTTTAGAACAAAAACCCACTCATTCTGATAGAGAGCCCGCTTTACCAATCCTATTATAATGCCTTTGTTCGGTAATATGTTAAGTCAATATGTCAAGTCAATATGTCAAGTTTGATGGAACATTCAGCCGAAACTGACATTTCTAGATCTCACTCCCAATGTAATGTAGTAAGTGGCTTTATTACTTGAGATTCTACTATTTCACATAATAATGTTTATTAACAGTTTAAAATATTAACAAAATTACAAAATTTTTGTATACAGGGTGGTCCAGATTTTAATACATTAATTTTGAGAGGCGATAGAGAATCGCAAAGTAAGGGGACTTTTCTTAATAGACATACCTCGAAAAATGCACCGTAACTTAAGGGTGTTGAAGTTTCATTAAAAAAACTTTATAATTTAATACCTAAAATACGAAAGCCATCTTTTTCAAATTTGGCACACCGCCTTTCCATGTAAATCTGCTTGTTCTATCAAAATTTTACAAGAACACATTTTCCTTCAGAATGTCATAGGCAATTTAGCAGATTAATAATTTTTTCAAAAATATCCAGTGGCACACTACATATTTCTAAAAAGGGGATATGTAACCCCCATATCTGCGCCAATGGCTTTCTGTTACAATTTTTGGCTTGAATGGTATATGCAGATTTACATAGAAAGGCGGGCTGCCAAATTTGAAAAAGAAGGCTTTTGTCATTCCTTAGATATTAAATTATAAAGTTTTTTTTAATGAGACTTCAACACCCTGTATCAAGTTTTGGTGCATTTTTCGAGGCATGTCTATTAAGAAAAGTCTCCTTATTTTGCGATTTTCTATCGCCTTTCCAAATTAATTTACCTATTAAAATCTGGACCACCTTGTTATAATGTATAATTTATTGTATATGTACCTAATTACCGTGCCATGAACAGAGTCTAAGGATTTTATTATAAAATTATAATTTTATAGGAAATTAAATCTAGTTTTGATATATATTTTTAAAATAATGTTATTAATGTCATTAACTTCAGCAAGCGGATTTCACATGGCAATTTTTTATTTGTAATAAAACTGCTATGAAAGATAATCCAACAAACTATATAAGGATGATTTTCTTATGGTGGCATTAATTAAATGTGATATAACCTTCTTAAATATTAAACAAAAATTTACTCTACTCCACTTATAATAATCATAAGCTTATTTAGGATAATAATAACAGCATTTTAAATGATAAATGACTATAATGTAAGTATATGAATATCAACTATTTCGAAAATACAGATTTTTTTAAATTAAAATGTAATTTTATAGAACGTATTTGTCTCCACTTCTGTTGTGTATGTAGTGTGATGCCAATTTTATTTTTAGCTGGAGCGAAAACTTTTAAATTCGTTCCTGTTTTTTTGTATTTTCAAAGTTGACAAATTATGAAGCAAATTTTATTGTTCGTCAATAAAAACAATGTACATTTTGGTTTTATTCCCAAGTAAATTGAAAAAGTGGTAGTAACTGGTGTTAATGCCACTTTTTCAAAAAACTATTTGCAACCACAAACTATTATATGAGAATAGACATGTAATTTTATTGCCTATAAAATTCATTTAAAAAAATGTAGCCAAAATATCTTGAAGAAAATATATTGATAGTTAGGTACTCTTGTCGTGGAGTAGGACAATTATTACAAAAATGTCATATTCTATCTGTTTTGTTAAAAATAAATAGTTTTAAATAGTTCATAAAGTACTTTATTGAAAATTTATACACGAATTTATATAGTACACTGTTATTTTATTCAATGAATATTACCATGAGATTTTAGGCTTTATCGTAGAAAATGAACAATAAATTGTGATTGAAGAGAGAAGAAAAAACCAAACAAAGTTTTCCAATTACAATCCTTTTTATTTCTGTACACAATCAAAAATTTTTTTTTTTTTTATCCCAACTAGTTTCGGCTACAAGCCATCATCAGGGGAATATTAATAATACGAACATTTTCAATATAAAAAGGTTAAATGATTGTCAAAATCTAGGTCATAATAGTATTTCATTACTGTTAAACATTAACGTTGAACAATTATATGTAAAAAACAACGACACATTCTTTCTAGTTGACAAACGAACAACTAGAAAGAATGTGTCGTTGTTTTTTACATATAATTGTTCAACGTTAATGTTTAACAGTAATGAAGTACTATTATGATTTTGACAATCATTTAACCTTTTTATATTGAAAATGTTCGTATTATTAATATTCCCCTGATGATGGCTTGTAGCCGAAACTAGTTGGGATAAAAAAAAAAAAATTTGATTGTGTACAGAAATAAAAAGGATTATAATTGGAAAACTTTGTTTGGTTTTTTCTTCTCTCTTCAATTAAAAAATTTTTCTGTACTATAATGGATTTTCGTCAAGAAATAAATTGTGATATATTTTTTTGTTTTGTTTTATTAGCAGACCCTTTCATTTACTTTTATGAACAATTGATGGAATGATTAAACTTGATTGAAATGTGTCTTCCTATGTATACAATGATGCATAATATATGTAAATTTAAAGTTTAGATGGAAAATAAGGAAAATTTTTTTTCTACCATCTTTTAAACACTTAAGCTGGACACAGACTTGATCTTATCTCATCAAATTTAAGGACGTAAATATATTTATTCTAAATTTTGGTTTTAATAAAGAACCGAGTAAACAATCAAAATGTTACAGAACACGTTACTAATATTTATATTATAAACGAGATTAAAATCATAAATTTACAGAACGTTCATTACTCTTTGGCAATTATCCAATTGGTTTAAATCTAATTCACATCAAAAATTACATATTCAAGGTTAGTTAGTACCCCTAAAACATCAAACAGTTCAGATTAAATCAGCCATTCTGAATAAATTAACATTTTTAAAGTTAATCTGAAACAAGCCTCGGCCCATCGGGTACGTATAAAGAGTCTGTATAAGTGATTAATATAATCCTCGAAGAAAAAAATTGTCTACCTATGTGATACATTATTTAATTCTAAACTCTAGTTGCCTGGAAAGTTAACGATATACGTACAAAGATGGAACATTAAAAATTACTTGGATTCATAGATATGTTTAAAATTTGCGTTGCAGTTTACAAATTTCCAATAAATCTCTCCTGATGGCAACAACCATATGGTCATATATTTATCGGTATTATTGTTTTTAGTCATAAAATTAAAGTCAATGGTGTGACACCCCATACCCCCCTCGTATGTTTATTAATCTTTTTCCAGAGAAAAAGAAACATACTTTTGGCCTTTTTATGTGATCGTCTAGTTTTATAGTGGTAGGACCCAAAATACGTTGTGTTTGTAGCGTTTACTTAGATTCTTTTTATAAAGTTTGATATTATTTAACTACGGTGAACTATTTTAATTTACTAGATTTATGCACTGGTAAACTGAAATCTGATATTTAAGTTTACGTTACTTGACCTTCTGAAAGAAAACGATTAGTGAAAGAATACTCTCGAAATGGTTAAACTTGTTTATTTTATTTTAAGACAACTGTCACAATCAATGAATATAATGGCCTGGGCAGACGGGCAGGGCAAAACGTTACTATCTGCCAGGAGAAACTTCCCCTGAGATTCAGCTGTGTGCCCAGTGTCCACCAAAAGATTGATAGGTAATACTCGCTTTATCTTTACTTTATAATTACCGGGCCGTTGTCGCAGGCAGTCTCAATATGAGATCGCTATGTTACATAAAATACGTTGAACAATGTGCTTACGACAAAACTTTGTCGCAGCGAGGCAACGCCCCTCTATTTGTTTCTTTTATGTTTGTTTTTGTTCGATGCGTGCGTCAACAGAACTCTGAAAATCGCGGAGACAACTGTCTCCTAATTATCGTAGATTGAGATATTTGTATGTAAAACACAGCGACACATAATGAAAATGTACAGTTACTGTGGCCATAAATACATTACGGTATGCCACCGAATTATCACCGAAAGACGCCCGTAGTTACCTCAAAGGGTCGGTCGGTCACAATCCAGATGACATAATTCAGAAGCGTGCTTGAAGATTGTAAACCTATCCTTTCGCTCAGCGGTACCGAACAAACAAGGGATCAATATACTATTACAAATGACGTTAATAAGGGTTGCCATCGGCCCAGGCGGCCATAAACTTCCTTAAAACTGGGTTACTCGGTTATAGTCCAAATACAAAAGATATTTACAATTTGTTATGCAAAGCAATTAATAAAATATAGTACCACAGCGACGTGCGATGTGCCCCGATTTATAAAGTCGTAATTTGTTATCTCTAGTCCGGAATGTTAGGTATTTGGTACAGCGTTATGCTTGACATTCTCACCTAGCCGAGGAACTAGCGTGGAGTTCGACGGTTTTTCTCCCCCGGCTTCATTAGCCCCCTCGTCTACTGGCTTCATTGCCGTGCTGGCTTCCGTGGCTTCGTCCCGCGTACTATCAACCCTGCTACGAAGACGCATGTACTTAGATCAAAACCGCGAGAGTCCTCGTAGTTCCGACAAGCCGGAAGAAAATGAGACGGTGGGTCCTGGTATAGAATAGAGTTACTCTGTTTTACGGTGCTCCAGTACCGGCAAAGCCGCTTCTAAGTTGGAGTTCCTCGTACCGGCAGGGCCGCGTCGGGGTGGAGGTTCAGAAGTGATTCTCTCCGAGGTCTACCTAATTTGCGTATTTATACTATTTTATCCTGTGACATATTACATATTCCCCATGCAACGAACAGAGAGGCTAGGCGAACACTCTGAGAGCGTCCCGGTTCCAGATGGCGGCGTATCCGTACTGAATTATGAACCTTCGTCTAAGCGTTACGTAGTGACTATTTTCCTGTGACGACCGATCATAATCTGACCTGAGCCCGGCATTCCTAAACTATGCACGACCAAATTATTGTCAACTTTTAACCTATTTCGAACGAAACTTATTTAAAATATAATGTATTAGAATTTAACGAAATCTCATAACTTGTACTGATAATAATATAAATTTAGGAAAAATGCGCGTAATGAGGCAGCCCAGGGCTGGGGTGTCTCAATGGGGTCAATGGAAAGTGCCTTATGGACTTTTTTCTTTACTTAAAACAAGAAAATTTAAAAAAAAATTTTGATTTTACAATACGTCTTTGTTTGGTAAGGGGTATTCAATTGAATTTTAAATATTCACCTCACTCATTGACTAAAAATACAAAGCCTCGTGAGACTTGTAAGAGTCTTGAAGTGAATGATGTACCATAGAAATTCATTTTCCAACAAAATAAGGCGTACCAATAATTGCATGATGGTGTAATCAATTATCATTCGAGTTAAAATTAAATTTATTTCTTAGTTAGTTTAATATTAATTTGATATTTTTTATTAACAGACCGATTACACTATATGCGTGCTGTGAGGTTGAATTTGTTTCATTTTTAATATATAGGTATTTGTAAATCCAATATCAATCTACTGATTACAAAATATAACTTAAAACTATAATTCTGTGATCAAGTCCAATACATAGTTTTGTATAGACTATAAACCAATGCAAATCCGTTATTTACCCGTAATATACAGTTTTTCATTTGAAAGAAGACTGATCTGACGATTTCAAATTCCTTTCTCAAGACAAAAATATATTTTCATACGAAACCCCAGTTACAGTAAAATATCTGTATCGGTACATCATGTTAGTTTCCATCCTGAAACCCTGTGGTTTGTGATGTTTCGTCTAGTAGCACAGATATATGTCACTCATGGAGGTAGCAGCGACGTATCTATATCCATAAAAATAACAACAAAGGAAACTGAAATCATCAACATTACGATAATATTCCAAATAAGTAAACTCGTAATAAACGTTGTGTCACCATTTTTGGATAGAATACAAAATTTTCAGAAGCATAAGGTGCCAAATAATGAACAATATGTCAAATTATAATAATTTTTACGTTACATAGTAATAGTGGGTTCTGTGTGGTGATATCCACTAGTTCTAGTTCAATTCTTTTGCAGCCAACTTCGCTATACTAGTATTATATGTCGTTAATTCAGTATAGGTAACAAACATCGACAAGTGTCAGATTAACGCATTCATTGGTGTCCAAAAGGATGTCTAGATAGTATTATTACCAAAACTATATAGGATTGATTGTTGCAGAGAATAAACCGTTAAAGCGGTGAAATAGATTGGGCTTGTGGAATACCAAAGTTAGGTAGACAGCGTCACAAACGACCTGATAGGATGATAACTTGTTTTTAGCGTCAGACGTTAGGAAGTGCCTTGGTGCCTTGGATATATCATTCCATTTATATGTCTTATTTTTGAGAAGAGCTTTAGTTAAATATCGATTGATAACTTTGATTTGAGTGCAATATTGATGGCGATCTTCACTACTTTAGAAGGTATGGGTATAAGACAATTGGGCGGTAATTGTTAAGATCTACCCTTTCTTGGGAATAGTCTGCACGTGTGCGATATTCCCGTCAGCTCTAAGACATATTTTAGGTACAAAGGATTAAATAACAATGATATCTGTTAACTAATAATCAATTTTTGGAGAATCCGTCTCATAATACAGTGTTGAAATACTATTCTATGAACTTTTCCTAGATAGTGCAAAGTTGAATTAGATTAAAATATTTATGCAAAAATGATAATAATTGTAAAATTTCATTCTATAGCATTGATCATGAATGTTTTGGTTTTTATTTAAGGATGATATTATTAAGCGGGCCTTACACGATCAGTATTACTATTAATATGATAATATGTACTGTCAGTATTTCGCCAGTATTTTAAAATTCACCACAGGCTGTATTTTTGTCGCGATAAAGCACTGTTTTCCTGTAGCTAGACTAGCTAGTATTTATTTTTTAATTGTCATAAAATGGACAATAAACAGAAGCCGTGCGTTGCCATTATATTGTACTGGTACAAGTCTGAAACGCAAGAAGCAACGAAGACGTTGGATCAAACAATAGATAGCTCAACGTGAAAAATACAAATGCACATATTGGTGGTCCAAAATTGTCTCCCGATATTTCTGTGATTGATAGTACGTTGATTTGTATACAGGGTGTTAGAAAAGTATGGGAACGGTGAAGAATCTCGAACACTTTGCATCAAATCGAAAAATAAAAAATTCGTGTCAAAAATTTTTCAAAAAACTATCTACTGATACCAAAAATGACCTCCCCACCCACCACCCAGTGGGTGGGGCGGGGGGCAACTTTAAAATTTTAAATGGAAACCCCTATTTTTTATTGCTGAATAAAATACGTAAATACGTATTTTTTGCCTTGGAATCCGATTCCGCAATAAAAAATAGGGGTTTTCATTTGAAATTTTAAAGTTGCCCCCCGCCCCACCGTGGGGAGGTCATTTTTGGTATCAGTAGATAGTTTTTTGAAAAATTTTTGACACGTATTTTTTTTATTTTTCGATTTGATGCAAAGTGTTCGAGATTCTTCACCGTTCCCATACTTTTCTAATACCCTGTATATAAGTTACTCGAGAACGGCTCGATTATTCGAAATGCAGTAAGTATACCTAACTTTTTTATTTCCAATGATCTGAAAATTAGCTTTTTATAAGAAATTTTGGAAATATTTAAAAAATAAAAAAGGGTAAAATGCAGAGAGCCATTCCCTAAAACTACCCCATTTCCCCTTTAAAGGAGTATATCGCCGTTATTATCCACTTTTGGAAATAAATTTACATAAGAGAGTTCTTTTATTTTTGGATATAGGTACTATCAGCCACAGAAATATCGGGAGACAATTTTGGACCACTGTGTATGGTATATAAATTTTTTAGGTTTTATTATCGGTTATTTTGTTCGACTGACAGATTCAGTTGGACCTATTGGCGAAGGCACATGTAATACTAATAAATTACTGATCGGTCTTGCTTAGACCATCGGTATTTTAGCTCAGTCCAAATACTTTCAGGATCGCGAAAGTACCATCGGTATGCTGACAGTCCATCAATATTTGTCCTCACACGATCAGTAATATTTACAGTATTTCGATATAGTGTCAATATTACTGATCGTGTGAGGCCCGCTTTATGAATATTATTTCTTTTGGACTTCTATCACATACCTATAGATACCTATATAACAACATATTATTTTAAAGAAACCTGCATCTGACAGGTCAATTACATTCAGTATACCTTTCTGACTTTCTGACGAAGAAAAATATTGATAACAATGATTTTAGATATCAACATGTGGTAAAAATAACCAGAAAAAAATTTGAGGGAAGTTGAGTTAAGGTATGTATAGTTTTTTTTTGCATTAAGGGCAGAGTCCATTCAGCCAGTCACCAAGACTTACCTATAATGATGAAAAGAAACAAGAAAACAGATCTAATCAAACAAATAATAAAACTATTGGAAGAGACATGGGCACATTCTTCTAGCCTAGGGGCCAATCAAGGCGTTTAAAAATAAAGTACACAAACAGGAGGGCCACGGTTAGGAGGTAAAATTAACAAAACTGGTGAGAGATAAAGGAACAAAGATAAACCTAAATTATGATGTTGGATGTTGCTACTGTTGTTTATAAAAAGGAAAAGTTGATTCAAAACATCAGTATTGTTTAACCATGAAAGACTTAAAAGGTTAAAGGGTGATTCTATATTCTAATTTTATTAAGTTATTTATAATTCGTTGCATGATCTATATGTACATGTCTGGAACAATACAAAAATATACTCGAAAATATATGTGATCTAAGTCTCCCTCGGCATTACAAGTAACACAAAGATTTGACTGTATGATGCCAAGTCTGGCTAGGTGGGTTGGATGTAAATATAGATAATTAATGATAAATAATTAATTATCAGACCAGGAAAACTCTGATAAGTTTCTTTAACGGTAAAGTTGTAACTGATAATGTTTAAAAAATTCACTTAGGATATACACTTTAGATGCAACTAATTTTACCTTTATTTTCATTAAGTGGAAACAAAATTCTATTTCGCATCATTTTCATGAATATAATAAGTATGTTAATTTTGTTTTTACATATATGTGCTTCTTTTTTATATTGAAGAGTATCAGTATCCTTATTTGAATTATTTGCATAGTACAGTAATTGTGCAGTATCACTACATATTGTGTTTGTCATTTTTATTTCTCACTTCTATTATTTATATTTGTTCTACCAATTAAAAGTAATATTTTTACTTTATTGGCTTTTTGAAAATTCATGACATAATATATGTAAATTAGGAAATTGATATTGGTTAATGGTTAATCGTTTATTTACAAAGATTAGACTACGTGGGACCCAGTGTATGACCAAATTAGCCTATTATTACAAAATAGTTGTTCACCGTATATTCCTTCCTTTAAATAAGAATACGTATCAAAGATAGCAACAAAAAGCTCGTGTTGAAGTAATGTTAAAATATATTGGTAAAATATAGATCTTTTACAGTGAAAGAATTCTAAAATCTAGTTTAACATTCATTAATTAATTATTTTTGAACAAGTTTTCTATGATAAATACCATATTTTTACTTTTAGATATACTTATTCTTGAAGTATGAAATTAAATTAATTCCAGTTTTTGCAACCTGTTTATTTTTAACAATGAAAGAATTAATCTACTCTAGTAATAATATTCACCATTCACTTGAACAAATAGATTGTGTGCATAAACCATGCGGATGAACACGCTCTTAAATTATAGTTCATTTGTTTTGTTAGTTTAATAACCTCATGAAGATACAATTTTAAAGCAACAATAAGTTTCAAAATTGTTTACTATTTTGCTTATCATCATATATTTTTTTAAGATGTGTAACATTAATTCAAAGAAAATAATTAACTTAGGTACTTAATTTAATTGAATTTAATGAACTAATGAAAATTTATTAATGGGCCATTGGCCAGAAGAGAGCCTGGTATCAGTAGGCTGTTTGTGAGCCAAGGAAAGACCATAGACTTGGTAAATCCTGTAATACTGTCTTCTCATCTTCGTAAAAAATTAACTTAAAATTAGTGTTTTAAAATAATCTTCAGTTGAAGATATTGGTAGGTACCTGTATGTCCTACAGTCACTGACTAAATTAACAAATTTTATTAAAATATATTTAATAAGTACCTATATAGTAAAATAATGAGAGTATTATTATTTTTTTTATAAACTCAGTAAAAAAAAAGTAATTTGCTTAACAGAATGCGGAGAAGATTCAAATTTAGCTTCTAAGCTTTTCTTTAATAGGTTAGTTATAGACAGTAAAATTGTATGCCAAAAGTGTGGTCTAAACAATTTTTTTAGATAATATCCAGAAAAGAGGTAGCCAGACTTATAAAAATGTTCAAAGGCTACAACAAAATTTGAAAGAGTGTCATTTGTAACACCTCGATCAAAAATTTATAATAAAGCAGATGGAGAAGCTGGAGAAAATGTTGTTTTAGAAACTGAAAAAGAAAATCCTAATATATCATCTCGCGAAATACATGAAAATTTAGAAATCCCAAAAAAAAATAAATAAATTCAAACTTTCCTAAATTAGGATTATTCGCCATCTATTCCCAAACGACTTTCATCATTAAATTTAACCATTTTTAACAGTGCTCACTTAATTATCTCACTTATTAAGTTTTGATTTTTACGGTTGTTACGATTTTCTTTTTTTTCCATGGCTTTCTCAATAAACATTACAAATTCAATAAATATGCGTAGATGTTAATGGAAGGCAATTCGAACATTTAATTTAGTTTAGTTTTCCTGTTTTTGACAATTTATATATTATATATATTATAAGATGTGTTAGTTTTTCATGGCCTCCTGAAAAATATATTTAATTTTTCGAAAAATAACCACTTTTTCTAGAGATAAATATAGCATATTATATACCGTTGAAAAGCTAATTTAAATTATGCCCGAATAATGAAAGAATATACAGGGTGTTCCATTTAATACAACTCAAATTATGTCTATATCTCGAAAACTAATGCACATATAATTTTCTTTTTATCAGCAACACAACAGTTATTTTGAACAAATTGAAAATAGTTTATTAAATGACACTTTTGATGAAGGAATAAAAAATTAATGGTGTGTTGAATTAGACCAGTACGATGATGAGGATGATAGAACGTAGAGAATTCACTGATACAAAAAAATATCAACATATAAACAAATAAGAATTTGGGCAACTTCTTTCAACATCTGTCACGTAGCTCTAAAAGCACATTTTTAACGATCGTTTTCCAAACATTTTGCCACATGATTCTAAAAGGCTGTTAAGGACGCAAACAGTTATTCATACATCTGAAAAATATAAAATTATGTATGGCCAACTTTACATTAAATTTTAAGCCATCTTTTTTGTCTAAATGTGTATATGGTGTGAACAAGGCCAACAAATAGCCATCGACGTCGATTTGGTGTCATAGCTTACCGACATAAAAATGTAGGTATCTAATATGTGGCTTACAAAAGAAATCCCTATTTAAAAATTCTGGGTACGCAAAATGTTTCAATATTTGGTCTAGGTATCCGTAAAGAGGTTTTTCTATTAACAATAATGGCGTTTGACCACAGAAAACACAATTTTGGACTGAAAAAAAATGTCATATTTCTTTCAGTGTGGAATAAAATATATCTTATACTGAAAGAATTACATTCAACTTGCTCCCTAAAAATTAATTTATAATGGTTTATTTAGTATTCTATGGAGACTCAAACGCTCCAGTTGTATATTTACTCTTTAAACAGCAAATTTGTGATACATATACGTGCAGCCACTTTAGAATGCGATATTATAGACGCCATTAAAGATATTCAATATTTTATTCCAATTGTTTTGATCAAAAGTTTTGCTATAATTCATCACCAGAAAGATTATTCGGACTGAACCACTTTTTGAGATAAAATTATTTTCGGCTTTTCCAAGATATTTTTATTAATAATCATAAAATCATTAACTAGCGAAGGCGCGTAAAAATTTTACTTAAAAAGTGTATATACTTTCACAATAAAATGGGCTTCGCAATCAAAATATGATATATATATACAGTGTGTCTCACTTTTCACCAGTACACCCCAATATCTAGGCCATTTGTTGATCGATTTAGATCAAATTTGGTATACTTCTCTTCTTTCAGATTGTGTTTAAAAAGTTATTAATAAAAACATTTTTCAAACTTAAATACGCCTACTATGATTAAAAGAAATTGCTAAAAATTAGGAATTTATATTAGCGATTGAGATAGGGTTTTTATTTTTACAGATTCTTGTTCAGCATGACCTAAAACGCCTGTATACCAAATTTCGTTAAAAAAATTAAAAATAAAAAAGTAATAAAAATCGAAGATTTCAATAATAAAAAATAATAAAAGTTGAGTTATTTGATATTTTCTAAAAAATAGTGTCCTAATGCTTAATTAGCGTCATTATATTACCCGACTACCAAGTTATGTAAATATCCGACAATAAATAACTGGCGTAGTAGGGTGATTTTTATTAAAATCTTAGATTTTTATTAATTTTTTTCTTGTGAAGGAATGAATATTTTTTAACGAAATTTGGTATACAGGCGTTTTAGGTCATGCTGAACAAGAATCTGTAAAAACAAAAACCCTATCTCAATCGCTAATATAAATTCCTAATTTTTGGCAATTTCCTTTAATCATAGTAGGCATATTTAAGTTTGAAAAATTTTTTTATTAATAACTTTTTAAACACAATCTGAAAGAAGAGAAGTATACCAAATTTGATCTAAATCGATCAACAAATGGCCTAGATATTGGGGTGTACTGGTGAAAAGTGAGACACACTGTATGTTATACGTTTGCTCAAGCAGTTTGCACAGTATTGTGATTTGAAATTGTGAATGTTGCATAATGGGCAAAATCTAAATTGCCGTGGAAAAATCAAAGCAATTGTTATAATACGGTTTGACAGTTCTTAACAATGTTGAAATACAACTAGAACTGTCAAACCGTATTACAACAATTGTTTTGATTTCGCCTAAGGCTCGTCCTGAAAGTCTGCGAGTCCAAAAAAACAGTTTCCGGGCGTATTGCGTACACTATTTTTTCGGCAACCGTGTAGAATAAGTGGAATAACAAATTCTTTATAATATTTATTTGCAGAACAAAATTAGGAACATACTATTTCTTGTTTAAATTAATATTTATATTGAAATTCGAGCAATTGATAATATTAAAGGGATTCAATTTGTTTAAAATATTTAGTATATTTAAATGCCGGTAAATCTCGAAGGAGCCGGCAGTTATTAATTCGACAAAATTGAAAAAACAGCGAAGACACGAAAACTTCAAATACTATTTCCAAACGACAAAATGCCGCCGGGCCGCCGTTCTGGCAAGAAATCGAAGCTCGATTTTCGAGACAGCAGGAGCAAACAAAAAAGTGGAATTTTGACGTTTACCGAAACGCGAAAGTTGTGTTAAAATTTAGAAATTTCTGTGCGCGCTCATTGTGCTAGTCCGGAAAATACGTATTTCCCGGACTAAGCCAGAAAAGTGTTATTTCCTCAAAGAAAAAACGTCCGGGATGTGGGCACTTTCCGGACAGTTGCCGAAAAAAGTTATTGACTTAATACATTATAGAATTAAGGAAATATCGACTTTTAAATATGTTTTGAAAAATCGCTAAAAATAAAAAAATAAAGAATTTTGATAGCTAATGTGTGTACAATTTAGACCAAGCACGCTCCAAATTATTGGAATTATATTATCTCCTCTTTAAGAGAAAGCATCTAAATTAGGACCTCCTTGTATATGTATAAAAAAAAGTGAAATATTTTAATACAAATTACGTAGTTCTTAAGATACTGTAAAAGCAAACATAAAATATAAATCATTTAGAATATCGTGGGTCTAACAACGATGCCTACAGAGCATTCTGACAGTCGAACATCTTTATTTTAGTGCGTGATACCCACCTACTGCTCAATAAACTTGCCTTATAAATTAAAATTGGACCTCAGCACCAAAGAGTGACAGCTTATGAATCAAATCGGAATCTCATAAAATAAGTCTTAACGATTACAGCTCAGGCAAAGTTACTATTTTAATTGAGCTACATATATTTAAACAAATAGGTAAATGCATAATAGATAGCTAGATATATTCTAAATACATTTATATGACATTTGCATTTTGATATTTCTAAGCCGCCTCTTTTCTTGAGAATTTGAAAATGCTGCAGATTAAACCGCAAGGTAAAAATACCTCTATTCACACCTATCACATCCCGAATTAATAAGAATATTTATATTTGGTTTGGCTAGTTGAGGCTAGTTTTAGCAGACCGATAGTGTGAAATATTGTTTGTTTTTAACCATCGACCAGATTAAGAAAGCAGATGAATCAAAACATTTCAAACTTAATTCCAGTTCATGGATATTAAAGAACCATTAAATTCAATAACTGCTGAATGTAAAAAATTGGATAGTTTTTGTACGGTTCAATTGATCGATCATTAATACAATCCTCAGTATTGTGTTTAATGAGATTAAGAAGTCATCATCATAATTCAGTTTATATTTTCTTTCATTCTGGTTTGAAATAAATGTCACTTACAACCTAGAAAATTAGCGATTGAGATATCAATGTAATAAGCTCATTCGGATAATTGATTTCAACAAAATCGAGTTCTACGTCATGCATAAAAATATGGGCATTTCTTAAAATATGCATGCAGAGGTCTTAATCGGTCAGTTATATTATTGCCTCATTAAAATAGACATCTATGAAACAAACACACGTTATTCATATTATTTATAAAAGATATCGCTATCGTATTTAAAAATATCATGAAATTGTGCGTTAGTTGAAGAAATTGAGGTATATGCTGAACTATTATTTTGTTGGATTAGATAAGTCTTCGAAATGTTATTTCTTTAGTAGCCAGTACATATTTTTATAATAACTACAATTTATTGATAATATCGGAAATGGTACTAAAGTTTTTTGAACCATGCAAATATTCATCGAATCGAAAACAAGAGTAGATTCATATCGAGGGAAGGATATTTCACGGAAATTCTCATTTGAGTAGACAATTGTATAATTATTACTCCATTCTTATTCAAGAAGATGAACATATTATGTATACCTAGTAATTGTACAATAAATTAGTTTTATTAGAATTTCTTTCTTTATTTTTTGTTTAATACTACAATCCATAACATATCCAGAGTGGATGACAATGATTTCACAATTTTCCAGATGCCATATTTGATATTTGTGGTATAAATATGAACTATTGAAAAGTAAAAGTTCTTCCTTCATTTGATATTGTTTCCAAGTTTTACTGAACTGAAATTAACTTATTAAACTGAAAATAATAGATATATGTATTAATAATTAGAAATCGTAAAATTAAGTAATAATTTGATATTTTATGACTGGATAGTCATGAGACAAACATACTTGGCTTTTACCAAAAAATTCCGAGTTCTATTCATGGTTGTAGCAATGAAATTAGTTGTATGAGGTGTTACTTCTACTATGCCAGAATATTAGATTTGTGTCTCTTGTTTCTAATGTATACCTCCCCCCGCATTTTAGCTTATGTGTAGAGCGAATTGTACCATGTAAATTGTAATTGTAATATATTTAAATAACTACATAGAAATACTAGTAGTATTTTTGTATACATCCCTGACAATTCTGAACATTGTACTCAACTTAAAATGGTGAGGCTCAATTTATCGTCTCTTAAATTTCCCTTTCAAGTATAAGTTTAAGGGAACTCATCAAAATTACTTAGCGTTCAAGACTGAAGCAGAAATGCTTGAACTCAAGTCAACTTTATATTATTAATAGAATTTTTAATGATAAATATAATTTGAAAAAAATGTATCTAGAAGGCCGAAGATTTATAAAAGAAATTGTAAGTATATAGATATAAAAATATGTTATAGAATGATATTGGATAAAAATTATAGCTATCATTAAGAAACATGTTACCTAGCTCTTATATGGAGAAATTGATAAGTGGAGTGCATTTAAAAATAATCATAATCAATAACTTATATTTAATTTAAAATGTAACAAATAATTGTTAGCTAGATACCTAATTTTGAAAACTCTATTGTTTCAAAATGTAAAAAGAGTATGACTGTAAATTTTAAATTTTGTTCTATAGATTAATAAATAATAATAAAGTAGAATTCAGTGCAGTATTAATTATGCCCCGATAATACCAACTTGGTTGGCTTCACAGAAATCTAATAAAGTATTGGGTGGTTTGGTGTCCAGTGAAACTATTTCAGTGTTAGTCCCCCATCAAAATATTTAAAACTCTTCGTTTCTGTTTCATGTATTGTGTTGTAAGCACATATTCACTGTATAGATAGTAAAATCTGTAAAATGTTTCATATAATAATAGTAACTTTTCCTAGTTTAGGGAAAACTTCCTTTAGAAATTTCATGCGCTAAATAGAAGAGTCATCAAGTTTCTAGTGGTGATTACCTCAAAATAAAGAAAGAATAATTTAAAATGGTTAAAATTATATCGAAAATCAATTTACCGCCAACAAAAATCTAATGTGTCGTGCCTAAAAAATTATTAATATTTTTGCATATTATGTAATAATTATTGGTATTTTAAACCAGATTCTCTGAAAGTAAGTATAGTTTTGATAGGGAACATATTATAATATATAAAAAAATTGTATTTAATTATTAAGAAGTAGAATTTTTCTCTATACCCCACTTTTACTCTCAATTAATTCAGATAATTTATAATGTTCCTATTTTTAATTGTCGTCGCTTCAAATATATTCCACTTCCACTCTGTGTATTAAATCCACATACATAATTCAACTTTCACGGTCGATTTTAGTCAATTTTTAACTTGTTTTAAATCAGTGAATGGACAGGCTCTTACTATTCATTGATGCCTCCATAGATTGCTTGCATTAATATCCTTGTCTTTCAACATAATTATCAGGAAGTTATATTTAAATATTAGAAATTTATGTGGGAGACTAGAAAAACCCATTTAAATATTATATTTTATATAAAATTTTCATAAGCGAATGAGTCTCTTAGTTTGACAAATAAGAAAAAACATGTTTGTTTGCTTGGTTTCGTATAACTGCAAAAAATGAGTTATACATTTCTGGGCATAGAAAGATATCGAAAATATAAAAATGTTTTCTCTAAAGTGAAAGTGTTTCTAAATTCGGAGATATGGGAAAATATATTAATTAATTTTAATATACATTAAATTTATAGTGATTTATATAGCAAGAGTGCTTATATGCATAATTTGCCCTTGATGCAGAATAAGAGAAAGGTAGGTAATATTATCGAGACAATTTACTACAACCTAAAAGCAGCTGCCAACGATGCGCCACAGCTTTCTCATATAGATAGGCAGGACCTTATAATAAAGAATATACAAAACTAAGAAAGCAAAATTTTACTTTTTAATATTTGAAAGAATGGTTTTTGTTGAATTAAAAAATAAAATAAAATATAAATTTTCAAGATTCAAGTTCAGATTCAGCTGGTTAATCAGCTCTACGTGAGATAAGATAGTATTCAAAATTACAAAAGGATGTTCCTGTTTTTGGAATTGTATGTTGTATTTTGACGAGTACCTACTTAATTCATGCCATAAAATCGGCAAAGCTACTATTTTTGAAATTTTCTTCCTTAAAATAAATTTAATTAATGATTATTTATACCGATTAATTTTTGAATTAATATGTTTATATTAACAAAATATATATTTGATGGTTGATTGGTTTTAACAGTGATTTAAAATATAAATATACAATAATCTTGATATATTTAAATCAAATTAGAAAAAGACGCAGTGTTTTGTAAATATATTATTAATCCCTGCTAGAGATCCTTTAATTCCTGAAAAAGAAACTCTAGAGATATTGTTTTAAGTTTAAGTTTTCTCATGTTGAAAGAGATCAGAAAGAAGAAAAAAGCTAGTCGCATTATCTATGGATTAAAAATTTGAAAAATTTCTCCGTATAAATGTACAAAATAAAATCAATATAATCTTATTAATGTACTTACATGGTATTAATTACTTCACTGACAATTCAAAAGAAAAGTACGGTTACTCCAAATTAATGGCAATAAGGTTTCGAAATATACATTCGTATTGATGTTTGTTTATACCTATTTTTTAAAAGTTCAAGTTATTCAGTTTTTTTTCAGAATTAGGCAAAATACCTACCTAGTTGTCTTCATTGAAACTTGGATTAATATGGCTTATTAACTTCTTCCAATTATATCGTGACAATGAGGAATTTTAGAGGTGTGAAAAAGGTTCACCATTAACAAAATTAAATCTGTAGCATACTAACAACTTATTGATTATTAAGTAATTCATGTATGAGTTATGTAGATATTAGCTAAATAATAACTAAATAACACAATCTTCTAATTTGTAAATAGCTGTAACATTGGTAGATAAAATGGACTACATATTAAATATCCGTATCACTTTTGTGCCATCTTGTTAACATTTATAACAACCTATTTTTATTCATTCTTTTAAATATGAGAGATCACTCAAATAACAAATTTTTGGAATAAAATATTATATCTAATTCTTAAAAAAAAAATTCATTTGCTTCGGGTTTCGCAGTAATACATAAAATAGAAAATAAATAGGAATTTCTTGAGAGAAATTGACATATTGACTTTAGAAACGATACCATTATTTTCCAACATTAGTAAATGTGCCTGACACCAACTAATTTTCCGGAAATTTTGTAATAAAAAATTGCTCGAGAAATAAAATAAAAAACTTATCATTAACTTTAATTTGTGGTAAGAAGGGACCATGTTAACTAATTCCTTTTACTTTTAAACTTCATACAGTGGACTTTTTCAGTCATTATCACAAAAAGAGGCACGGCATAATGTTTCCCGGAGAAGTAGTCTCATAGTCCTTAATTCTTTTCTTTAGATGCCGTTCAATAAAGCGGAGAAAAATATTCTCCTTCCTTAATTCCTTAAGCTATGTTCATGATTACAAGAATAATAATTTCAAAATATCAATAACACGAACAGAGAGATAAAGTAGATCACTTTCGCTGAATTACTTTCCCTACTTAGTAGCTAAATGCCATTCAACTACTGTTGCAGAAGATGAAAGTATCCTTGACAGTGTGCGTTGAAAATCGCTAAGTTATGGTTGAATGACTTGCCTATTGCACACTCAAATATTTATTGAGTATTTATTAGCATTAATAAAATATTTTCAATGAATTAGTGAACAATAGCAAAGGAAGAGAAGGAAGTATTTATGAGAAAGTTATAGAGGTAGTAGAGATGAACAAGATCTTTTAGAAAAGAATGGAGTTTAATGGGGTTAGATAGTATAAGAAATTTAATTAGTGTCATAGACACCAAGAAGAACCATAGTTCAGCTACGGACACGTATTTCGGAGTTATTGCTCCTCATCAGCGTAGCACGTAGGTAGCTTAAGTAATGGGCCCGTGTGAATGAGATCAGAAACAATAGCTACACCTACTAAAGGTTGAAAAGTACAGCACACAGTACTCTAATTCGTACTTTCGTGCAATCATATGCCAAATTTGTGGCGTGCGCTACGCTACACTGCGCTGATGAGGAGCAATAACTCCGAAACACGTGTCCGTTGTTGCATTATGTTTATTTTTGGGGTCTATGACACTAAATAAATTTCTTAAAATTTCTTTTGTAGTTAGTTTTCATTCATTTATTGGTGTTATAATATTATACATATAGTATTCTAATAAATGAAGTCATTTTCTAGAGATAGATTTAGCATGTAATATTTTATTGAAACTGTAGATCATTCAATTGTCCTTCAGAGTCTACAGAGTGACAATCACACAGCTACTACAAATTTACCCAGACAGCACAGGTACATCCTCTGTACGTTTGATGGATATCCATATTGGACATGAAAGACATAGAGAGGATATCCTTATGAACAACATATGGACCACATGGGATATCTTATGGATATCCTTTTGTCACAACTTTAGATGTCCATACATTGTCCATTCTAAAGCCTTACAGATATCCACTGCACATAAATTCCTTTATCAGGGGAATAACACACATATCTAACTTGCCTCCGGCTTCTAACTCGCAATTAATAGACCTCATGTCATGCCTGATGCATTTGATAAAAAAAAAACAAGAGCGTGTGGGAGGATTTGAACCCGGAACCTTCTGCTTGCCAGCCGATCTCGTTTGCGCTAGGCCATCACACAACTGACAAGTTGCGAGTAAAGCAAGAATAATAAGTTCATTGAGAACTAACTTAAACTTTACAATCCGGCCTTCCACGCAAATATGGATAATTATTTATTACTGCCTCGCTATACTGTATTGAATTCTTCATTCTATAAAAATGCACTTCGTCAAACTTGCCATCAATTACGCGAAAATCGACATCAAATATTGGCGGCATCAACTCCATTTCCAGAAAATGTCAAAAGTGTATTGAAGCCGAAAGATAGCACTTTGAAAATTTATTGTAAATACATATGTGAATTTCTTTCGTTCTGTTTTTTGTTAAGTTTTTATTAAATATCAATAAAACATATTTTTGAATCATGTTTGGAGGGCTATTATCTCCTTCATTATGCCTGCACAAAAGTGTTTAACTGTAAATAAATCGGAAACGGCTTGTTCTATCAAAATTTTACAAGAACACGTTTTTCTTCAGAATTCCATGGGCAATTTAGCAATTTAATACTTTTTTCAAAAATATCTAGTGGCGCACTACATATTTCTAGAAAGGGGATATGTAACCCCCATATCTGCGCCAATGGCTTTCTGTTGCTATTTTTGACTTGAATGGTAGATGCAGATTTACATAGAAAGGCGGTGTACCAAATTTGAAAAAGATGGCTTTTGTCTTTCCTTAGATATTAAATTATAAAGTTTTTTTTAATGAAACTTCAACACCGTGTATCTAAGTTATGGTGCATTTATGTTTATTAAGAAAAGTCCCCTTATTTTGCGATTCTCTATCGCCTCTCAAAATTAATGTATTAAAATCTGGACCACCCTGTATAGTATTCTAATAAATGAAGTCATTTTCTAGAGATAGATTTAGCATGTAATATTTTATTGAAACTGTAGATCATTCAATTGCCCTTCAGAGTCTACAGAGTGACAATCACACAGCTACTACAAATTTACCCAGACAGCACAGGTACATCCTCTGTACGTTTGATGGATATCCATATTGGACATGAAGGACATAGAGAGGATATCCTTATGAACAACATATGGACCACATGGGATATCTTATGGATATCCTTTTGTCACAACTTTAGATGTCCATACATTGTCCATTCTAAAGCCTTACAGATAGATAGATAGACTTTATTAATTCTGTATGCCAATTACAAAAATTGGATAGAATAGGTTGAGTATAGATTACAAACATTCAAACAGGAATACAATAATGTACGTAGATACATAGTAAAAATATAAATAATTTGTTAATATATAATGAAATATAAGTAGTTAAAATATAGTTAAAAAATAAAAATGGTTTATAATAACTAACACACATAAAATACAAAACATGAATAAAATATTTATAAAAGAATAAGAGTAAATTATTCCTTAAAGTTCCTGAATTCCTCCAGAGAGTAAAAGCAGTTATTACATAAAAAAGATCTTAATTTTGATTTGAATTGTCTTATATTATCAACTAGTTTTAGATCTGAAGGCAGTTTGTTGTACATATAGCTACCAGCATACATAGGAGACTTCTTATAGAGAGCTAGATTATAATTATTTATATATATATTATTGCGGTTACGTGTATTGTAATCATGTTTGTCACGATGTGCTGGTAGATTATTTCTTATATTAAATATGTACATAAATAGTTTATATAAATAAATACTCGTGACAGTGAGCAGTTTGTTATTTCTGAAGGTGTCACGACAAGAGTCTCGGTATCCCATATTAAAAATTATTCGCAATACTCTTTTTTGCATAACAAAGACTCTCTGTAGATCCACACTTTGACCCCATGCAATTATATTATAAGATATTTTAGAGTAGAAAAGAGCATAATACACATTCATTAGAGATGTCCGATCTAAGCTATTTGTCAACATGCTGATAGCAAAGCACGACTGACTTAATTTGGAACAAAGTTGATCAATATGTCTGGTCCAGAGAGATTTTCATCTAAAATTACTCCCAGAAACTTTGTCTCTGTGTATAAATTTAAGTGATTACCATTTAGAAAAATATTAACATTTTTATGTATATTCCTTGATCGGGCTTTGAACAAGACACACACAGTTTTTTCATAGTTAATAATCAGCCTGTTATTGTAGCACCACATGTTAAATTGATCAAGAATTACATTAGCTAGATCTTCCAATTCTTCAAGGTTTGTGGCCGAAACGATTATTGACGTGTCGTCTGCATATATAAAGATTTTTCCAAGACTTATAAATTCAGGTAGATCGTTAATGAATAAAAGAAATATCAAAGGACCAAGCACACTGCCCTGAGGGGTACCAATCGATAGTTCATATTCATCCGACAGAGAATCTTCGATCTTGACAAAAAGACTTCTGTCCGACAAATATGATGTCAGCCAGTTATTGATATTTCCACGTATTCCAATTTTTTCTAATTTATCTGCAACGAAAGGTATATTTAGGGTGTCGAACGCGCTAGAGAAATCAAAAAATAAACCTATTACATAATTGTTTGCATTTAATTTTTCGCTTATTTCTTGCACCAGCCCCGTTGTTGCTGTTTCTGTTGAAAATTTTCCCCTAAAACCATGTTGCGAGCTCGTCAATATATTATATTTTTCCAAAAACTTCATTATTCTGTTTGCCATAATTTTTTCTATAATTTTAGAAAAAACACTTAATAATGATATTGGCCTGTAATTTTTAATATTATCTTTTTCACCCTTCTTAAAACAGGGATTATCAAAGCAGCTTTTAGTTTTTGTGGGAAGAAACCTAATTCGACAGATTTGTTGATTATTAAACAGAAACAAATAGCAAATTCATCAACACATTCCTTAATTAATTTAATAGGGACTTCATCGATGCCGGTAGATTTTTTGTTTGTCATTTCTAATATTACATTTCTTACTTCATGTATGGTAACTGGTTCAAAAAACATAGTGTTAATATTGGTGCTTTTGGTGGTAGTGCAAGTGTTTGATAGATTAGTAAAATGAGAATCTAGTTTGTTTTTATGTTGTTGGAAAAGTGATTTGCAAACACATTTGCGACTTCTTTAATATCACTAATGGCAGTGTCATTATAGTTAAGTTTGATTTCTTCTTTTACTCTCTTGTTTCTATTTAAGTTTGAATTTACTATATTCCACAATGTCTTTGTTTTGTTGGATGATGACTCAATTTGGTTTCTATTGTATATTTGTTTTTCTTTTCTTATATTTTGCCTATATTGTTTCTTTTTAATATTCACTGCACATAAAATCCTTTATCAGGGGAATAACACACATATCTAACCTGCCTCCGGCTTCTAACTCGCAATTAATAGACCTCATGTCATGCCTGATGCATTTGATAAAAAAAAAAACAAGAGCATGTGGGAGGATTTGAACCCGGAACCTTCTGCTTGCCAGCCGATCTCGTTTGCGCTAGGCCATCACACAACTGACAAGTTGCGAGTAAAGCAAGAATAATAAGTTCATTGAGAACTAACTTAAACTTTACAATCCGGCCTTCCACGCAAATATGGATAATTATTTATTACTGCCTCGCTATACTGTATTGAATTCTTCATTCTATAAAAATGCACTTCGGTAGTTTCAACGACACAATCATTTTTTTCTACAATAATTTAACCGCATATGATGATATTTGAGGTGATTATTAATTGTCAATTAGGTAAATATCCGTAAAATGAAAATACTGACCATTTAATTTGTTGTCATTAAATATCCCTCTTTTACAAATATTTAGAAAATATCCAAGGACGACCAGAGCGGATAAAAAAATGCATAATTAGGTATATCCATATTTTACAATATCGGATATCCCAAGACTTTCCAGAAATGGGTATCCATAAACAGTTAAAGTATGGATATCCACTGGTTTTACTTTGACATACATCCTATGGATATTCAAATCTTGTCCGAGGTTCCATAAAATTAAACTACTTGAAGCCCGTATAAAGAAAAATAAAATTCCACCGGAACTTTATACTAAGACGCATTAAAAGATTTCATTTAGACCTAAATAAACTAAAGTAAGGGAGGTCCCAGCAGGACCTCCAGTGGATATCCATTAAAAAATGTCCACTGGATATCCATTAAAAAATGTCCACTGGATATCCATTACATACACATGGATATCCGGGACAATAAATGGACCTAAAAAGTACATATTTTGGATATCCGGTGCTGTCTGGGTAAGAACTCTCAGATATTCATCACTTAGTATTTTGAGGAATACCCTCCCAGCAAACACCAATGATTGGCCCATTGTTAATAAACTGCATACATGCCTTTACTGCATCATTGGCAGAGTACTGGCAAGAAATGCAAAATTAATGAATAAAGTGAAACACCGGCCAGCGCTCGGCCACGGAACACTTTGCCAATGATGGCTGTGCAGTGCTTTTTTTACACTTATTCTTTACACGACATGAATGAAAAGTACGATTGTTTTGCCATTACAATATATGCAGTGGGGACCATTGTTGGCACTGTATCGAATATTTAACATTTATGTGATGAGAAAGTGAATACTATCAATGGTTTGCCATTACAATATATGCAGTTGTGGCTACTGGAATTAGAGAGACCTCCACCCATGCTGTTCCCTAATACGGAAATAGCAAATATAATTAAGGCTGACATTTATTTACATTACACCATCGTAATTAATGAAAAACTGCTCATAATTTTATTAAGATACCATGGATGGTTTATCATTGATTACCATAAATTGAAATTTTAATGCTATTTTCTCTTTCAAGTAAATGTCAACCTCAGTTATATCTACAATTCCTGTATTTTGGGACAGTACGTGCAGGTGCAAGGCCTCTCAAACTCCGATAGTCACTATACTGCATATACATACCTACCTTTTTTTAACCAAAGGACTGTTGTGACAATAACGTGCAAAAGTTTTGGAAGATTTTTTTATCGTCAAAGAAATACCAATAAATTTTAAACAGCAATGATTGGGCGCCTAAAGAGACACTATATACTATGGAACCCAACGAACCCTTAGCAGTAGTCTTATTGTTTTTTTTCTGTTTAATTGAGATAAATTAGCTAATTTGATTTGACAGTTGTACAGTATTTCAGTAGGGATAAGTAAATAAATAAAAATCCCCAAAACTTTTGCAACATACGTAATTTTCATACCTACCTTGAAACAGTGCTTGTTTTTCTGTAACGACTTGACAGCTGATCTTCTATCATTCTATGCAGGCTACTTCTTATTAATGCTCATCACCACCAAACGTAGGTAGTATTAATAAAGGATAAAGGATACATCTTTTAGTAAAAATTAATGGTTACCTATTATTATTTTTTTACAAGTTAGTTGGAGTTCTGGATTTAGCTTAAAATACATAGTTCAACATACGATTTCAAAGAAACACCTATACTATTTCCATTTTCAAAACTGTATTATTCTTCTTAACTTTCATAAAAGAAAGAATAATTACAGTCAGTCTTCATAATAGAAAGTTATTTTTTCAAAACATTGACGGTTTTTTTATTTTCATAATTTGTTTTAATAGTATATTATTTTAATTCTTCAAGTGAAAGGTATAATGTACTTATTAAAATATTTTTCAAAAAGTCTATACAAACAAAATTGAAGAAAAGCATAATATAGGTATTTAACATATATATAAACCTATTAGGTGATGACTAATGAATAACGCTAAATTGTCGGTATATTAAACTCATATAGGTACTGAAAGATAAAATATATATATTTTTTTTATTAACAACAGAAGTATAACTGCCAATAGACTTACTTATTATTAAATAAATAGTAATGAAACCATAAATTAATTCTAATTATCCATCTCGTCTTCTTAAATTAGTGGTCCTATTTGTACATCCTCCTTCGCGGTCCATTGAACCCCGTAACCACATTTTTATAATATCTTTAATATTTTTTTTTGGATGAATCTTTACACAAAGGATTTATTCTTACGGAATCTAAAAAAAAAAAAATTATGTGACAGTTAAGGTGGTGCATATAGGCTTCAAATCACAATGAAAGAAGGTCTATACCTTCACATAACACCCAACAGGCAACAATCATTCTCTAATAGAACGCGAAAGACAAAAAAAATCAAGATTAACGTTAATATACCTAAGAATTTCTCAAAGAAAAGTATTACAAGGTATTATATTATCTCAAAATAAAAACGTAAAATTATGGGCTTATTAGGTAAACATTCCTAATGTTTTATAAATAAACTAGTTAAACGAATGTTTTTTTTAATTGGGATGTTAAATATTATGACACAAAGAAATGAAGAATCCATATTATTTTTGTGTTGGATGAATTATCTTAATAAAATATAAGGCGACTTTTATATACCTACCTATATGCCATTTTTGAGTGGAAGATGACATCCTTCGACATTTAAAACTTTTCTTTTCAATTACATCTGCACTATTCCACAAAACGCAAACGCACAATAAATGAGGAATTCAAACTGGAACTAAAATAACCACAAAACTTATATGATTTATATGAATATTATAAGAAATCAACCATAAATTATTTAAGCGTGCCTTCACCTTCTCGGTTCTCGTCTAGCTGTCAAATGTCAAAAGACTCAAAAGTTTCGCTGTTCTCATCGCGGGAATTTTAAAAGTAAGGTTACAACACGTTTTGTAAATTGTAATGCACTTATAATTCGCTTTTTTTGTATTAACAAAATATTACAATTACATTCGCAAGAATAGAATAATGGCCCATTGATACATTTACTGTATATTGGTTACTATGTATCCGGCCAACAATGAATTATTGATGGCAAATAACGATATAATAAACGATTTTTTACATCACTTAAAAAACGTTGGTTTGTCACAGACAAAAAAGTGCTTTAACTTGTTTAATGTACCAGCAACGTTAAAGTGATTCCAACTACCCAGTAACAGGAAGGGCATATTTAACACACAAAACCATCAATTCACCATTACAACACGGAGGTTATAATGGTTAGACTGTACTCTATATTCACTTTCCAAGTATTGGCAAAAATTGCCATCACTCTACCAGCAATAACTGTAATGGCCCATTGTTTTGCCAGACATTTTGTGTTTGCTGGGAGCTTATTTATAGGTTAATTTAAGAATAATAGAATATTTTACAGAAATATTCTAAAAATAATAAAATAATTTAGGGATATGTTTGTGCTATCTGGGTTATCCTTGTAATAAATTTGTATATTTTAAAAAACAATTAATAATACAGTATTGTATATTGCTTCTGCGATATAGCTGATATATACATAAGCCGCTAGAAGTGGGGAAACGAGACCGCGTCCTTCCGTGGATATTCATCCATCCACGTACTACACGCGGCAACTGTAGCTTAACTTTCGTATTCGATCCGAAATGTGCCAAGTCAGACCTCCGCTCGCTGCCTCAATGAGAAATATTGGACATGTAATTTTAAGAATAAATACGTACTTTTCACATTGTATTGTATTTTTTTAATATAAATTTAAAATTTCTAAAATATTTGTAAACGTTTATTCAACTCATGGCGGCCTCTGTTTTTGCTGACAAGAGAATTAATAAATATATCGATTTTCAAATTATTGTCAGGATATTTTGAAAAAAATTGATTTGACCATAGAATTATTGTCAGGGTTTTTTTAAAGTTAACCATTGAATATATAACTTTTTGCTTTTTTCGGAATATTCATAATAAAATATTCTTAGGTGCTGCATTCAACTTGTTTTTTTTTATATTGTAGTATTTGTACGTCTCGTATAAACGAAAATAAAAATAATCAGTATAAAATACATGTCTATATATATATATATGTATTTCAATTATTCTAGTATTATTTATTAGATAGGTATATTCTAAAAATATTCATAGAATGTTTGGTTATTCTAAGAGTAATTTATAGGTAATTTTTTCAATTTATCAAATGTTTATCTTTAATAACAAGATTTTCAGATTATTCTGAAAATATCTTGTGCTATTATCTGATGGGAATTCATTATAACATGTCCTGAAGATGTCTTTAAATAAACGTCCACAATTTAAACAACTTGGTTTTCAACATTTTTGGACCACATCCCAATCATTAGTATCCGAAATAATTAGTGAAAAGTCACTAAAAAACACGTTCAAGAAATATGTATTAATATAATAGACCTCCTAGATATTGAGTTAAACTAGGCAACCAGCAATCAGATTTAATAAATGCAACCAGATATACATTATAACGTTTCATCAAAGCTCAAAGTGAAATGTGCTGGTTTTATAGTTTTTAAATAAAAAAAGGATTGCTGTTCCAGTCTGCTTGATATAATTTAAAAGTCTATATGAAAAGAAAATATGGACAATAATTGTATAAAAATTATCGACCAAATAATGACCTATACCTATACATACCTATAATACCTAACGTATTTTTATCACATACCTATATGGTTTAATAGTTTATAAAAAAAGATATTGTTGTTCTTTAGTCTGCATACATGAGTTTGAAAATCTATATATGAAAACAAAATATGGATATATATAAAAATTATCAAATAAATGACCTAATGTAGTTTTCTCACATTTTACGGGATATTTTCTTATAATGGGTTTTCTTGCGCATTGATTATTTAGATTTTTTGCTTTAGAAAATGATCAAGATAAAACGTTCAAAACGTCGATCATTCAAAATAATCAATAAGGAAGAGAACCCAAATAATATTACAAAAAGAACCTAGAAAATATTTAAAAAATCTTCAGCTTCGGCAAATATATCACCTTTTCTAATATAACTTTTGTGCTCGCCCAATCGTACATTAAGTATTAAGTCTAATGGTTCACCCACATAAATTTGGCGTTAGGACAATTTTTCAAACAAATAATACTTTAAGGTCCATATTGACAAAAACGAAACCATTAAACCAATAAAGTTATATTAGAAAAGATGATATAGAAAAATCTAAAATTTGTGAACATGCTTGGGAAAACGATCACTGGATAAAATGGGATTCAGCGAAAATTTTGACCAAAGAAGCAGACAACAAAAAAAGAAAATCAAAGAATCTGCAATAATTTTACTTAATGATGATAAATGCGTATCAAATTGTTCGGTAGAATTTTGTTCAACTTGGTTACCAATGTTGAGAGAAGAATTCAATAAAATTAATATTATTTAGTATATTTTACAACATTTCTATGGTAAGTATCTATGGAAATGACATAAACAATCTTTATTTTATGCCGTGTTATTCTAACATGTTACCTACATAAAAATCTAAAGCCTAAACTTTAAAAAAGAAACGGATATAGTTTCCGAAACGTCAGCGCAGTATTTTTGTATTAATTTAATTCCTATTAGTTGTCAAAAAACACCCTCTAACTGATCCTCTGATATTACGTCAAAGAAGTAGAGGTTATTTTCCAGTTTTAAACTGATTAATTTGAATATTTTTTAGATAATTCAACTTTTTTTGAATATGAATTTCAAGAAATGTGGTAATAAATTCCAAAAAAGAAAAGGAAGAGAAATCGCTAGTATATTCACAATAATTATAAAATATAAATAGACGGATAAAATAAAATAATAATGAATATTGAATATTCTATATATGATCATTTGTTTATGCAACCAGAAATACACTTGATTTGAAATTTATACCTGAACACTTCTTGAGAATAGTATGATGAAAAACAAAGTACACACTCTGTATTCTTGTAAAAATAATATCTAAAATTATTACACTGTAAAATAATAATTAATTTGGATATTTTTTAGATAATTCAACTTTTTTTGAATATGAATCTCAAGAAATGTGGTAATAAATCCCAAAAAAGAAAAGGAAGAGAAATAGCTAGTAGGTATATTCACAATAATTATAAAATATAAATAGACGGATAAAATAAAATAATAATGAATATTGAATATTCTATATATGATCATTTGTTTATGCAACCAGAAATACACTTGATTTGAAATTTATACATGAACCCTTCTTGAGAATAGTATGATGATTATGATGAAAAACAAAGTACACACTCTGTATTCTTGTAAAAATAATATCTAAAATTATTACACTGTAAAATAATAATTAATATATCGGGTAATTGTTAAAAAATAGTCATGTTACCTACTTATTATTATTATGCTGCCATATCATATAAAAATAAAAATAGAATAAAAATGTGAATAACCGAGCCACAAATGCATAAAATTTTGTAAGCAAGTGCGAGGGTAATCAAAGAAGTTAAAGAAAATAGAGAATAATTATGAATAACAGCAAATTCTCCGGTCTCTTGTGTTAATTTGGGGGTCAGTAAAGGGTGAACTAAGTAAGCAACATGGAACTCATTGGATGCATGGGGCTCCCGGGAATGCGGCAATTGAGGTTGTTCTTTGAGACACCAATCAGAACAATAGCCAAGATATACCTAATTGAGCTGGAAACAATAAAGAATGGCAATAGGACCCCTAATGGACGCTTTCCCATGAGGAAATACCTCAATACCATGAAGATATTAGACGATTCTAGTTGTAGGATATGTGGAAAGCACTGAGAGGAGGACAAAACTCACTTACCATATATGCCATTTTTTACAATTCTCTTTCTTTGCTTGATATGCATTGTTTATAAATGACTTTATGTAAGCTTTATACAAACATAATAATAACAAACATATCCAATTAGATATACTTAATTATATTGATGTTAAAAAATTTGTTTTCAATAATTTATTTTTAGACGTTTTGAATTTTGCAATTTTTAATCCAATTTTTATCATGTCATGTATTAAAGAAAGTCCAATAAATTTAATAATTGTTTGTTTAGAGATGAAACATCAATATAAGTACAGGGTTATCCAACGAAAAGGCCCACCCTTATATTTTCTTTATTTTTCGAGTTAGGAAAAAATGTTTCAAATAAAAGTTGTAGTAAATCAAATGAACTCATTTAAAACCCCTGCAAAGAATATACAGGGTATTCCATAAAAGCGGGACAAACCTAACTTTCATTTTTTTAAATGGAACACCCTATATTTTTTTACATTTTTCAAATCTGTTTTTTCGTGATTTCAAATATATATATATGTTGTATGTTATCTTTTACTGTTTTTTATTTATTGCAAATTTCATGAACAATATTATTTATACCACCAGCATCTGCATGCGTATCAATCAGGTTAGCCATGGATGAAAAACAATTAATTTGACACTTATGCCTTACAGAATAACTGAATAAATTCAAAAAGCAAACTTTCATCCATGGCTAACCTGATTGATACGCATGCAGATGCTGGTAGTATAAAAAATATTGTTCACGAAATTTGCAATAAATAAAAAACAGTAAAAGATAAGATACAACATATATATATTTTTGAAATCACAAAAAAACACAGATTTTAAAAATGTTAAAAAATATAGGGTGTTTCATTTAAAAAAATGTAAGTTAGGTTTCTCCCGTTTTTATGGAACACCCTGTATATTATTTGCAGGGGTTTTAAATGAGTTCATTTGATTCACTACAACTTTTATTTGAAACATTTTTTCCTAACTCGAAAAATAAAGAAAATATAAGGGTGGGCCTTTTCGTTGGATAACCCTGTACATATATCAAATTGGATATATTTGTTATTATTATGCTTGTATTGCTCGTATAAAGCCTAAATAAAGTCATTTATTCTAAGTCTGTTTCCGGCATCATGTGCAAAAACCGCACAAGTAATTTTGGGACTTGGGGAGCCATTTCAGGAATCTGAAGAAATTGCAAATGCACCCATAGGCAGTATGCTGAATTTCCTTAGAGACACTCGCCTTATGGAGTAGAAACACAAGGAGGCACAATAAACCAATTGAGCTTCAGTGCAATGGGCGAGGCAATGGGATAAGGCCACAACTCTGGTGGAATAGATAGACAGATGATATAGATATTAGATGAATAACGAAATAACCTATGTACAAAAAGGGCATACTATAATATTTAATTTACTATGTTCATTGTTCTTTAAATGGCATTTTTATTTTATATACATAGATAAAATGACTGTTAGTGTCTACACACTTACTTATAAATTACAGAATTTAAAACTTTGCTCATTTTAAATAAAATTTCTGATACAATTTTTGTTAGATGCATTAATATATAAAATCTACATAATAAAAGACCAGATTCTTCAAAATTAAATATATTATAAGATAAATAATAATAGGTATGTATAATTTGAACCGATATAGGTATAATAAATGAGAGTAGGTACCTACTTCAAAAAATCTCTCTGCATACTTCCCATTATATTCTCTTATGTATGTATGGTTGTATAGCGTTCATAGAATGTTTATATAATATCTATCTATTTTGATCAAGGATTTTATAATTTTTGATAAATGGATTTTAGTGTTTAGTGTTTCGAGAATATCGACGCTTTCTTTAAAATATAATTTTAAATATTATTTATGAAAAATACACTTCTCCTTATATTATACAGGATGCTTCATGCTTCATTCTTCATGTTTCTGAAAACGGCGCTAATTTATCTTAATGAGGAAACTGTGAACAAAATATTCACCACATAAATGTGAGTCCGTAAATGCTCCATAAATAAGAACTATATAATGTCGGATGTGTCGAAATTTTGGTATTTACTTTTTACCTATCTTAAAAACAGTTTTGTAGGACACCAATGAGATTTTCAACTTTTTTTTCCGAGAATTTATTGGCCTTGAAAAATCTCCATCAGCCAGCTCACAGGTACAGGAGATTTTCAACTTAAATTAGTAGTTTTTAGTGTACTCAGACGCTGATATTATAGCCACCAAATTTTAAACAGGAATGTGCTGAATTAGAAGATTCTCTAATTTTTGGACTCATTTTGTGTTTTATTTTACTCTAACGCTTTCGCGGAGCTGATGATTTGTAGAAGAACTTTTGGGTTCTTTTCCGCATTGATATTTTGAAATCTTAATATTTCGACCATCTTGTCGTGGTCTTCTTTGAAGTACAGAAAGCAGATATAAATATTTGAAGAAACATTAAATGTTATTTATGTTTACGTTTATATTATATTTAAATCAAGAAATGTTAAATTATTTCGTAAACATACTGTTAACTGTCTTAGATATAGAAAATGGGCCGCCTAAATTTGTACAGGTAGCATAATGGCATAAACCGCTTTACTTACATAAAGAAAATTCGATAAAATCAACTTGAAGACGTGGTCCATTTTCTGTGACTACGACTGATGAATGAACTCTAAAATTTATGATGGCAGCAAGACCATATTCTTGTGCATAATACATTCATGTTCCTACTACTAAACTGTACAAAATTTATATGTATAAGCACAAGCTGTGTGTTTGCGAGTCCCACAAGGTCACCCGATTTGAATCTTCTGGATTATTTTTTTTTATCTGAACAATTAAGAATAATATTTATAAGAACAATTTTAAACACATCGAGGAAAAGTCGAGTGATTAAATAATTTAAAGAAGCGAGTAACACGTATATCATCATGGGTTTCTACACACATGATGTTCATACACATGATGTTCATACACATATCATTTTTTATGTTTGTGTGATTTAAAAAGTGACAACTAACAAGTTTATTAAATAAAAAAGGGCATTTTGAGCACGCTAATTACTAGAAAAAGACATTTTTATTTATAAGAATATAAGAAATTGCGACAATATAATTATAACAATGCATATACGCAACAAAATTAAAATCTCAAAAGTTTTAGAAAAAAAACAAATCATATAAGGTGGAATAGGAATTTGTATAAGTGTGGTATATTCTTGAAGTTGGGAGAAAAATACTGTCGAATGATGTTAATACTAAATTAGATGTTTGTGACTTCTAATTTTGCAATAAAAATATTGTATTGAATTAGAAGTCACAAACATCTTATTTGGCTTTATTATTGTACGGCTCTGTTGCTCAAATGATTTTCTCAATAAAATAATTTGTTTATTCACCTATCTCATCAGTTTTACTTGATATTTACAATGCATTTCCAGATATAGGCTAATTTTTTAAAATATAAATAATATAAATTATAAATATAGGGTACTGTAGGATGAAACTTGGGACAGACCGATTTTAGGAGACGCTGAATACAACGGTCTACTTGGTTTTCACGTAAAAAATCGCCAATACAATTTTTCGTATCTTCGCCCCAAAAAAATTGTAAAGTAGGCCTTGATTATTGTGATAGAAATCTATCAATTTGCCATGAAACGTCGATTTCAATGAGCAACAATACAAAAATAAGTTGATCAAAATCGGACGAAAAATAGCCACTTTACAATTTGTGTCCTAATTTCAAATGGGTTGCACTGTATGTTGATGTTCTCATGATGACAGATCAGTCATAAGTGGTTTGGGATGCAATAGGACGAATTTGTATATCTTTGCAAAAAAATCGTATTAAAGTAAAATACCCTCCTGAACAAAAAAAAACCAGACAGGTGGTTTATGCATTTATTTTTCAATAAAAATTGCATCTAAGAATGTATTAATTGTGAAAATCGTAATTTTACAAATCTAGATTATTTAAAAATCGTTATTATGAAAAGTTCATTAAAACTGTGTTTTCTTCCTTTTTTATTTTTGCTAAAGGAGGCACTGCATTTTATTCTTTGGCGATCGTGACAATTGTTTTTGTTGTTTCTGTCATTGTTGTGATTTTCGGTGTGTGTTTTAAAATTCTGATACAACCATTTCTGTTCTGAACGAAGATCAGTACTGATCGGTCGTTCACTTAAACCTTCCTAAACTTGTATTTGGTTACGGTACAACCCGACCTTAGTAATGATGGAAAAAATACGAAAAAACGCAAAATTTGAAAGTGTCCGGTTTTTTCTGTCCATGAGTGTAGTATAGGTATTATAAAAAGTGTTGTATATTGTTGAATTTGGGGGAAAGATGCTGTCGTTTGATGTAAAAATTCAATATGGCATAATATAAAAAAAATAAGTTACTGTGATTAAAACCAATCAAATCCAAAAAAAAACAAAAACTAAGAACGTTGTTAAATCTAAAACAAAAAGTTTAGAATGATTTTACAGAATTTTATTTATTTTACAAAACATTTCATAAGTAAAAATGTTACGGCCAAAAGACGAAACTGCATTCTTTTTAATTACTAGGGATCAGTAAAAGGTAGGTATTTCAAATTGTTTATGCGGATTATTCATGAACAGAACATTATTTAGCAGCTTTGCCTGTTATCGCTTATGGTAAGCAAGCAAGATGCCCATGGAGGCGGTATATTCCTTATGCTATTTATAAATAACTAAAATTGTTTTAAAAATCAGGGAATTTTCGCTACTTCTAGCCCCTACTTCTATTGAACTGCATTATAACAGTGCATTTGACAAATTTACAACTCTGCTATATTTTATCAAAATATTTTCAAAAAATTATGGGAATCTCAAAGAACTTATGCAATTGTATCGGTATCGATTATCCACGTCGTACAATAATTATTAAACATGGGCTGATAGAACGACTCTCATTAAAGAAAATTTTCAAAATGGTCAAAGTATCTTCCGTTTTGCTGTAAACATAAATTTATTCGTTCTCGAAAAGACCTTTCCACTTCCGTTAATATTTGAGGTGAAATATTTTCAAACGCATGTATTATTCTCTCCTGCATATTTATCTCGGTTGTCGGTGGCTCGCTGTATACGATGTCCTTGATATAATCCCATAAGAAAACAAACAGTTTTAAAAAAATTTTAAATCGCACCAAAAAATCCATTAAAATCTGTCTCTATTTTCTCCATTTCTCCATTTCCGAAGACACTTTGAACATTTAATGTAGTTGTAGTTTAATGTGCTGTTGTTTTATTAAAATTTTCTTTAAATGAAAGTCGTTCTATCAGCCCATGTTTAATATTTGCCAATTATCTCAAAAACGGATAGAAATTCCAATAGTAACACCTATACAAAAAATTTTTTCATTCAAATTCTGCATATTACTACGTAAAAATATACAGGGTGTTCTATTTGAAAAAAAACTGAGATAAATCAATTTAAAATACTCGGAATTTGAATTTATTTTCCGAGTGCGCTGTAAGTACATGATGGAACACAAACATTTTTGATACGGTATCCTACGACCTTTATTAAAAAGTTTTGAACCTTGTTTTGTTTTCAAATCTTCGTTCGGAAAAATGGAGAGCGTTTTTTTTAGCGTTGTAAATTACTTTATATTTCATTTTTAATTTTTTACTTCCAAAAGTAAAGCATTAGAATGTTTTCATATTTTAGGTGTGAATGAGGAACATTAAGGCCGTCTGAAATATGGTAAAATATATAGGGTGTTTCATTTAAAAAAACTTGCCTGACAGCCGTCACAATTTTTTGTGACACCCTGGACGTTCGAAAATATTTTCCTGCGGTGCTCCTTCACATTTAGTTAAGAACTGTACACTACTCGAATTAATTTCCTAACTTGTATGGTATAGGAGCTATGGAAGCCCGACGCACTGTTGCAGGACCCTGTATATTACACCCAAGACAATTTTAAATTATGTAGAATTCTTATTTCATTCAAAATAAACTGGAGAAGCATACCCATCTTACAAAAAATAACGTTGCAAAGTACGAAATTTAGTAAATTTAAAAAAATTAAAACAGGTTTATTAATTAAATAGTACTCCAGAGCAATACTGTATGTACTGTATTTTATTCGTACAATATCCAGATGCACTTGAATAATTTATTTGAGAATTTCTTTCATGGTTAATAAATAATTCATAGCAAAAATTTTCTTCTGTGTAATTTTATTTTGTAGCGTAATTGTAAATATTTCTTGTTGCATATTAAATGTGGGAATTTATTTTATATAATAGGTACATATAATTTATTATTCTTTATATGAAGGTTTAAGGAAATCTTAGTTTAGAAAAATAATTGTAACAACTTTACATTTTCTTCGAAGACTACAATGGTTTTGTTTTAGCATATACAAGGTTTGAATTATCTTTCTACGACTAAACAATAAAATGATGTAACGTAATATTCACCCTCCTTCGCCGTACTTCTGCAAATATATTTTGGATATAATACAGCAAGATATTTCGGTTAGAATTTGAAAGTATAGATACATAAACTTTCTTAACATCAACCGTTTTATGTATAAGATTATATTTACTATTTTTATGAGAGGATGGGCTTGAAAACAATTCCCGAAATCGAATTTCGAAACATTGGAAACATCACGTGTTACTGTAATAATTATAATAATGAACAAAATTTTATTTTTGAAAATAATTTTTTACTACGAAATCTGCAATTTCCGGAGAAATTTTTATTAAAATAAGATTTATATAAAATTGTGTCATTACAAATTTACATTACAATGAGTTTAAAAGCTGTCAAACTAGTTTTTAAAATTGGAGTAAGTATGCCAAACAAGAATAAATAATCGACAATATCGGCAGTATGTTTTGACTTAATTATTGATAAATGCTTAGGGAAAGTGAAATTAACACGCAATATTGTTTGAGAAATATGTGCTAAATTAAAGTTTTAATTTTCTTGGTCATAACATTTTCATTCTACGTGCGTACTGACTGATTTCATCTAAGACATTAACTTTCTCCCAGAAGCAATTCAAACGTGTAGGTACCTATCTTCTATAAATGGCTAATAAATAAGCAAATACGTTTCTTCCTGAGTGTGTACTTGTAATATTTATTTTAGTAGTGCTTTTTTAGGGATTACACTTACATCATTTTTACTTACTTATAGATACTTGTTAGTTATACATAATTGATTATAAATTATTTATTTATTTAATTTATGTATATTAACAAATCGCTCATGAATTATACTTTAGTTAGTAGAAATTATTGAATTTGAAGTATACATTCTTATTTTCAAAAGAATTATTGGTTAGAAATACAGCTCAGCTATGAACATTGTAAGGTGCATGGACACTTTGACGAGTTTACTAGACACTTTATTTTTGTCGAAATCCCTTATATTACATTAACTTTGCGGCATGCAATTACTTATTGACAATAAACCATTATCAATTAATAAAAAATGTTGCTATTAAGAGTTCAAACTGTTTATATGGAATAAACAAGACTTTGCATATATTTCGATTATCCTACATACAAATTTTCAGTTACCAATTTTTATCTTGTCAGTAGCGAATTTTCATCGAAGTATCCCAGCTAATGAATTTGCTCGCATTACCATTTTTTGAAAGATGTGTAAACGTGGATTCTATGAGTATTTTGATATGAGTACCCTTCACAACAAAGTGAGGATCTGTAACATTAAAATTGGGTTTACCAGTTTCTTTTTACATCACTAGTATGAATGAGCACAATACTGATTAAAAAAATGTTTTTATAACGGAATTAAACTCACATTAATATGGGAGATTAAACAAAAAATAACGCCTTTTATACAGGGTGTCCAAAGAGTGAGCAAAAATAATAGGAATTTTATAACGCCATTTTTCATTGTAGACCCTCATGTTCGATATACAGGGTGTCAAAGTTTGAAGTTTAAAAATTATTTTTTTTAATAACTCGAGTATTTCAGAAGATATTTATTTAAAATTTGATACGGTGCTTTAACTTAAAGGGTCAGATCTTTTGAAAATACAAAAACAAAAAGCAATTGGCAAATATTCAAAATAGAGGGGGTCCAAGTACCCATTGCCCCCGGTTTTTAGTCCCTGCGCCAATGACTTTTAAACTATCTTTTTTGAGACAATCATTCATTTTGGATTATCTTATGTCTCCTAATAAATTTCGATAAAACGCTTCGATTTAGAGATAAGTTGAAATATATTGGTCCTTGATTGGTGCCTATGAGGCTTACGGTAATATAGAATTTTCAAATATCTCTTAATGAAATTAGCCGCTTTTGTAAACAAATGGCGCAATAATAAAGGACTAGCCAAAAATAACTATTTCTAAAGTCACTGGCGCACAGACAAAAAATTAGTAGGCTCAATGAATTCAAAAATGTATTATTTTCTTTATGAATTAGAAGCATTTTAACAAGATAACAATATTTAATGCACCTTATTTTTATTTGGAATAGAAAGACAGTAGAAATTTAAAAAATAGTCAGTATAAAGAAATTGTTTGATATGACCTCCATATTTTTGTAAACACATACAACTACACACTCTCTTTATTAAAGAAAAACTTAGATTTTCAAAACTACTTGGGGCTTCAACCTGAACTGCTGTTTCTTTCTCTTAAATGATTCTGACTCAAAATGGGAACCATGTACAGGGTTATCCAACGAAAAGGCCCACCCTTATAATTTCTTTATTTTTCGAGTTATGAAAAAATGTTTCAAATAAAAGTTGTAGTGAATCAAATGAACTCATTTAAAACCCCTGCAAGGAATATACAGGGTGTTCCATAAAAGCGGGACAAACACACCCTATATTTTTTTACATTTTTCAAATCTGTGTATTTTTGTGATTATATAAGTCCCCAGGCTGAATAGTCCAATTGAGGAAGGTCTGGGGAACGGGATGGCCATTGAACAGGATCATCTTGACTCTGACCCGACCAATCCAGTGATTATGGAAAATTGTATGTAAATAGTTCCTAACATTTCTGGCAAAATGCGAAGGAATCACTAGCAAATCGGGCAGTGTGTTTTGAGGAAATAGCAAAAATGAATGACCATTTAAATTTCCTTGCAATTTCCTGACTTGATGATAGGTCTCTACTATGGCGTTAGGGTTTTCTTCAGATCATGTGTGTGCTATGAATATTTGTCATCTCGATTCTCGTAAATGTAGCTTCATCAGTAAACGATCGAAGCATACCTGATAAAACGTAGATATCGGTTATTCATTTCACATAACCATCTACGGAATACAAGTCTTACATCGAAGTAGTAGAGACGCACATCAAGTCAATATGTGGGCAGGCGTCATAGATAATTTATTTTTGGGTCCTGTAAATTTACCAGGAAATTTGACATTATTTCTTCAAAACACACTGCCCGATTTACTAGATGAATTGCCTTTATAAGTGAGGCAGAATATTTGGTCTCAATTAAACAGTGCTTCTCTGCATTTTGAAAGAACTATTAGGAACTATTTACATCTAATCTTTTCTAATCGCTGAATTGGTCGGGTTCCAAATGCTTCTGCACAATGGCCATCCCATTCCCTAGACCTTACTCCCTTGGACTATTCAGTCTGGGAATTTATGAAATATTTTGTGTATATGGTTCTGATTTTGAGTGAGATTCGTTTAAGCGAAATAGTCCTTTAAGCTGGAGTGCAGTTTAGGTTGAAGTCAAATATTTTTCAAAGTTTAAGATTCTTCTTAATAAAGAAAACACGTATGTGTCTGCGTAAATACAGAGGTCATATCGATTAATTTCTTTAGACTGGCTGTTTTTTGATTTCCACTGTTTTTTTGTTGCTAATGAAAATGAGGTGTATTAAATATTGTTATAACTTGTTATAATGCTTCTAATTTATAAATAAAATAATAGATTGTTGAATCCATTGCGCCTACCAATTTTTTGTCTGTGCGCCAGTGACTTTAGAAATAGTTATTTTTGGCTAGTCCTTTATTATTGCCATTTGTTTACAAAGGCGACTGATTTCATTTAGAGATATTTGAAAATTATGAGATTACAGTAAGTCGCGTAGGCACCAATGAAGGACCAATATTTTTCAACTTATCTCTAAATCGAAGCGTTTTATCGAAATTTGTTAGGAAACCCCCTGTTATATACCAATTGGTTGTAGATTCTGTTGTCTCCTTATAACTCTTTGCGCAGAGGACTATACAGATAAGTCCAGGATGCTTCAAACACGACAGGGATTGGGACGAATATACGAGTGGCCGACAATTCGCCTCAGTTCGAAATTTGTACATTACTACAACATTAGGAGAAGGGCGCTGTGGCCACTCACTGCTCACTCAGCAGTCAGCACTGTTGTTAGTATCTCATTAAAGGCTTAAACACAATAAAAAAAATAAGACATAAGAAAAGGGAATAAGAAATAAGATAAATAATTATTCCAAGTTTTAAATACACAATACTCTGGGCGATAATATATTAGTTCTTATTCGATTTAAAATTCAACTGTTCAAATTGTTCCTTGCTTTTCGGATATCATTATTTGTTAATTCTATTCCATATTCGTTATTTCTTATTTCTTATCTCTTATTTTTTTCATTGTGTTGAAGCCTTAACCGTGTTGGAGTGTAAAACTCATGTCTGAAAGAAATTTGATTTACGTTTGGAAATTTTTCTAACTTCAATAATTCATCCTAGATAGGATTAACTTTTAAAAAAATCTCAAAACACATTTAAATATTTCCATTGTTTATTTTTTCGCAACAAAAATGTGTTTCTACAACATAAAATTAAAATTAATTGTCGCTGCACCTCGAGTGTTGCAGGTGTAATAAAATTTATTATAAAAGAATCCAAACAAGGAATAGTAGACGCGAGAGCCATCGGCTACAGCGCGGAGATCCACGATTCCCACACCACTCTGTCCTCTTGCCTACAACGGGCACAAGTAAATCACGGAAACTAATACCCATGTTCGAACCTCCTCGGTCTTTACTGTATACATTTTTCGGTACATTTCTAGTAGAAGTCAGCTGTAGAACAAAAATGTTTACAATATTGTGTTGCTCATTGAATTTTGAACAAATTTCAAAATGCCTGTTCGTTTGCGCTTCTGCCTGCCGATCACGTTTTTTGTAAGAACAATAATTTCAGTACGGAAAAATCTATATCGTTAACGTTAATTGAATTTACAGAACTATAATTTAAACATTGATTGACTTCAATCGACGATTTAAATAAAAAAATATGACAAATTCAAATATCTGTAGCTTCCAAATTTTCAACTTTAATCCATATGTGATAAGTTCCTAAAATCAGGTATTTATGAAGAGACAGAAAATGATACATCGATGACGTTATATACGGAACAATACCATTTCATAATAATTAAGACAAATGAAGCAGAAGACCTGTCTTTAAAAATGGAAATAAATCAGTTACGAAATAAACAATTTTCTCAAAGTATTTTTGTATTCTGAGGCAATGAATTTATTCCATACATTATAGACACACAGTATATTGCAATGTTAAACAGGTGAAGAGCCAAATAAAGGTTGATACAAGTTTCTATAATAAAAGCAAAAGTATAATGCAGAATGCAGTAGAAATTTACGTCTGGAGTTAATGACCTTCTTCTCTTACACGTGATGTTCGATAATGCTTGATCAGAGAAATGTGTTGTAAGACATCACTTCTCACGAAGTAACGTCATTTAGAGATTTACTTTCTATTATGGAATGTCTTTAATAATTGATATGGTTTGTACTTCCGGTCTGCAATTGACACGTTCAAAATATCATTCATGATTTTGTTAATGATGAAATACATTTCTACATCATATCATAGGTGGGTATTTTAATGTTCTCTATTGATAAGAATGTAACCTAAATCATGAATCAAATTGTACATATTATGTTTACTAAATGCCTTATTTATGATGGGCAATTAAATTAACTTTAAACATTGACCTAGTAAAAGTCATAATGGCTTTAATTGTGCAGATGTATATATTGTCGAAAAATATCATTGAATGCTACTGGCTTAAAATAATAAATTAGTTTGTTATATTCAATATTTATTTTGCTTTGAATTTCGTTAGTATGGCAACAACTTTTAAACCAAACGTTTTTAATATTTTTAAAAGTGTTACTTTCCTACCTTACAATTAAAAAAATAATTGATTATATTAAATGCATTGATAACAATCTCAGTGGACAGTTGCAATTGAAAACTAGACACTTTTGGTCTGTTGTGGTTCAATCGAGTTTGGTTTAAGAAAGAGAAGCCCCATTGGGATCCACTAACTCTACATCACGGTTTTCAAAAGTGGTTAAGGTTTCGGTTTCTCAAAATCGAAATCCATCCCGCTGTGATTTTCTCAATTACACAAAATCGTCAAAATAAGTGAAGTCTGCTCAACGGTGGAATTGAGAAATTTGTTATTTTTATTATCATCATTGTTTAGACCTTAAAATTGCTTATTTTCATTTGTTCCTGCCGGTGTCAAAACCATCCGTGGACGTCTTTATTTATGACACTTATATTCGACCCTCAATGCTTTCAATTTTACCATAACTAATATGACCATTTACGGGATTAAAATACCTTTTTTTATACATTTTAATTTTTGTTTACATGAACAAAAAGACATGATTGAATATAAAACTTTTGCAAAATTTGAATGGTGACCTATGCATAGATTAACAGTAATAAAAATTAAATTATTTACTGGATGGTTTTTGCCTTTAAAAAAAATCGCTTGTGAATTTGGCTTCCAAGAACAAAAATACGTTACTGACCATAATATTTTTGCAAAATTTGAATAATAATGCTATATACAAATTACTAGTCATAAATATTAGAATTTACAAGGTAGTCATTTTAAATTCTGTTTTAGTATACTTAGTTTATTTTTGATAAAAAGAAAAAATATTAAAACACTGTAAACCCTTAATAACTTTGTTTATTTATTAGAATTCATATAGACATTGTACTTAAAAATATAAATTCTGTACTTTCCTGGTAGTCACCAACACCAACTGTCGGAGACAAAAGTTCAAAAACAGTTGTTAAAATCGTTTTCCAATTTATAATACTAGGGCTAAAATAATATATAGCTTTTCTCATAAGACATCATGGATAGTAGACCAAAACAAATAACAAATCATTTCAATTGTACTATAATAATTATTTACGCTTCAGTGGAAACCACTGTTATAATGTAATTATTTTTATTTTGCGCCAGTGGATCACAAAAATTGTTTATAAGCAGACTGAATAACCTCTTTATAAAAGTCATTCATGTTTATTCTAATTTACTTATGTAACAGTTAACAAATTATTTAAACTTGACACAGATTTTAATTATATTAGTCTATTAGCATTTTTTAGATATTTTTTCATTTTGATAAATTACCATACTAAATGAGTTACTACTCTAACGAAAATGTAAATAAATGCTGAATTAAACACTTTTTATAAACTAAAATATACAATAATATACATACATAATATTCATATGTTTTTGCCACGGAAACCTTAGCTTCTCATCTTATTTATATGTACATTTAATATAAGTAATATTTGGTGTGCATTCAAAATAAGACGAATGATACACACATTAGAAAAGTCTGAGAATATTTTTATAAATATACGTATTTAGTTTATTGAGTCGATCTTTACTTGATGAGAATCCATGTTAGCACGGAATGAAATAAAACTTAACTGTTTTATGATTTCTACAAATTTTTTATATTTATATATTTCACAAAATATATAAACTACATAACAATTGTTTCGCCACACAGTGGCTTCGTCAGATGATGAGTACTAGACTAGTACTCATCTAGTCTAGTACTCATCATCTGACGAAGCCACTGTGTGGCGAAACAATTGTTATGTAGTTTATATATTTTGTGAAATATATAAATATAAAAGATTTGTGGAAATCATAAAACAGTTCAGTTTTATTTCATTCCGTGATATACGTATTTTTCTTAATTTAGTTAGGAAAAAGAAAATAATTTATATAGTATTAGTAAGTGTTTACTGTCATAAAATTAATGTTTTGTATAAAAAGAAGAAAATATTCCCGAAAAAATAACGAAAGTAAAAATCATACTCTATTGAGCTATACAGAAATTTTCCGAATATGCAAAAAAAAAAAAATTATACATAGTACTACATTGACTTATCATAACTCTACACCTATTGCTCATAGACAAACTGATGTTGGCAATGTCCGCTTGGGGTAAACGTGCCCATTCTGTTGTCAGGGGCTCCAGGAATCGAAAGGCATGTGAATATTTTTCATATGTCGAGTAGTTCTACGTTGAACCATGTCCCACACATGCTCGATCTAATTAATTTCTGGAGATTGTGCGGACTATGGTAATATTCAATTCCCTCGTTGGTCAACTAGGTCATCACAATACTTGCGGCATGTAGACGATCATTATATACTGCGTTCCTTTTAGACAAAAGAGCTGCTCTGTGCAGCTTAATCAATATACCTATCACTCTTTTACACGTAAGTGATATATGCCCCTTCTCTATTCTGGTGCATCATGCACCTAAAAGGAAGGCAAAAGGAACACAGTAAAAGCATTAGGTGGAAGTTTTCACCAACAGCACTAGCAAATGAACGCACAATCGGTTGAACAATATTGCCCAAATATTGCTGAGCTATTAGAAAATCATTTGGAAAAATGAGCTCGGTTCTGCTGCCTATAATTATTCCATCCCATACCATTACTCTACTGCCTCTGTATATGTGAACTTCCTGAACGTGCCGTGCCTTAAATGTTCCGTATTTCCGAATCATCTCCATACTTATGTCCGACTAGAATCTGGATGAAATCCAAATCTAGACTCATCTGTGGATAGAACTGTAGCCAAAGCATTTGCATCCCAATTTTGTTGTTTTTAACACCAGTTTAATCTGACAGCGCGATTCTCTCCAGTGTATTGCTAAAAGTATTTTATTTTTATATGAAACTTTTGTTGCTAACCATTTTTACATATTTTTGTAAACTGTCCCGTCGTCGTTCCTGCTGACACTTCGACATTAATTTTGTATCTACCATACTGATTTACTGATTGTTGGATATTATGGATTCTATTGTGTTAGTCTTAGTTTTGTGTTTTGACACACAAAATTTTTACTCTGTTAACAGCAACAATTACTCCAGAAAGAGATAATCCGATGCCAAGTTAAGCCTGACAACATTTGGTACCATCTCTGAATTAGTTACATCAGAGAAAATCTACCTTACTTATTTCCAAATTTTTTTGATAAGGAATCACATTAATTCATTGAAGAGTAAATAATTCCGGTGAAGTAACTTCGATTTATTAGTAACCTGAGTGTTAGGAGCTATGATATTTACGAAGTGAATACACGTATGTTTACGTTATCCAGCAGCTTCCTTACTCTATCCTGAAGCCATTGCTATTTGTTCCAAAAACTCTAACAATGAAGGAAACCATTCTTTTTTCATTTTATCTTATACATATATTGTTTGTTTACGAATGGGCCCTATCTGATGATGATCAATAAAATCAGAAACCGGTTAATGGATGGTATTTGTGCCCCTTCCCTTCACATGGATAGTTTCATGTAACAAAAATAAATAATAAATAAATAGTTTACTATATTTGCTTTATTTTATTTTGTGTACTGCGTTTATATTGCTAATTGATCATCACTGGTATAATACACATGTCTAGTTTTTTAAAACAGCGTGTGTACCAGTGGACCCTCTAGGAGAATTCAGGATGAGGATAGGACTGACTGACTAGCATTTACTAGGTAAATATTTAGTATTTAACCTCTATAATCTGTGTATTTCGATAATTAAAATTTTATAAATTACATTACTGAAAATATTCTTCTTCGCACCTTTTCTTACTATCTTTGTCTTCTTGGTTTTCCCATTAGGTTTATAAGTGGATCATCGCCTACGACTACAATCAAATATAATAGACTCGTTAATAGATCTCAAGCTTTACTTAATTGAAATTCATGTTAATAATGAACGTACACAAAACTTTACTATTATAAAATTTTCACAACATACTGTTAAATCATAAAACGGTTAAGCTTATTTACAGGTGTTTAATAAAGCTATTATGGTAAAAACTAATTTTATTTTAAATATTTTGTAATGAAAGTGTTAATTTCCATGGGCTACCGGAATATTTGAGTTGTTGGAGCATAACTTTCTTAATTTTTGTCAAAGCCCGTTAGAAGATTTAAGTTGTTTATCCCTGTAAGTTCTTGCTGTTTACATAGCGAAGTCAGTTAAATCGTGTAGGATAACTCCAGGTGCATTAATATTAGCTATATAGATATGGCATTTCTTTTATTACTTGCACGGAGTAGACTTAAACATATTACCAAGTTGCATAAACGAAAAATAGTTTTAATTTCCGGGATATACAAATGCGGTTTCACAGGGTTGTGTATTTACCAACGTAAAATATTATTTGGTAAAAAAAGTCTTTAATAGTCCACTTATTATTGCTCACTCAGAAGAAGAATAAATTAATATCCTTGTCTGCGTCCATTTGCTGTTTTGTTGCCGAAATAGTCTCAATGATACATATTAAATTTTCTTTTAAATCATGCTGGACTCAAATATAACGCGTAAATACAATTGAAGTCGTTCTTGTCTAAAGCTTTGTTAAATTTATACAATCGGCACATTCTATCAACTACTTCATGTTCATTTTTCAGAAAACCGGAATCAGTATAGTATAACACAAAATTCTAGGATTTTCGGGAGTCACTTCGGCGACTTGAGATAGTTAAGAAAACAGAAAACGAGTACATGTTGTACGAATTAGTATTCCCATTAGAAAACGCGAAAGCAGATAAGCCATGAAGTTCTACTATTTATAACGAGTGTTACTAGAGAAACTGGAGCTATAAAACAATAAAATATTATTTAATGCAAGAATTCAAAGGAAAGTTACATGGTTAAAAGGTAAAAATAATGTTTATTTCAAGTATAATAATAATATTTATAACCAGATAGTAACTTTAACTAGAAGATATAAGAAATAGAAAAGAAATAATAATTGCTGATCTGAAACAAATATGATAGTCTCCTGTAAATGTAAGAGAATATTTGTTTTGAAAATTATATTTATCTAAAAAATACTTTATCAATGTTACTATTATGTAATATTTACTAAAAACAATTTAAATGACAGGTATTAATTTATTAGTTAAATAAAATACTATAATAGTATAAAAGATTTTATTGTTGATTTAACAATTTATTAGAGTACTTTATTCCACATAAAAAATTTCACTTCCTCTCGTCAAAAGTAATTTCTCTTTGTTAGGTCAGTAAAATGTTACATAACTAGAATAATCAAATAATTGGTATTGTAATAAGATGAAAGTATTAAATACGAGATTAAAGATACTTATGTAACTAATTTCAGTTATTTGAGATGGAACTCACGCATACAGAATGTATTATTATTTGGTTTAAGAGAGGCGTAGTGGATCAAATTTCGAGGGTTTGAGATGACAATATGAGTTTTACATGGTTTTAAATTAAATAAGAATTATATTATAAAATAAGTCAAATATTTTGTTTAAATATTATTTTGGTAACATTTTTTCTATGATAATAATATGAAGTTGAACAAAAATAGACAAAACATGGCTTTGTTTAAAATTTTGGGATATATATAAGATTTCTTTACTGTTATTAGTTTAAAACGATAAATAATAAATAACTAACGTTTGTAAGTTTTATGATTATTTTATACTTCATAAACTGAAATGTTCACTCTAGATGAAAACAAACATAATATTAATAAACTAGGTAACTTTTGCTACATGTTCCCCCTTTTAGAGCACATAGTCTTGAAACTTAGCAGGAGTCTTTACGACACGTGCTCTTGAGGTTTTTATTTCTAGATTAGGTTGTATGTCTTCCTTAGGTTGTTTGTTTTGTTTAATTTGAGGCTCTTGCATATCTTCAGAGATGTGGTTAAACTTTTCTCGTTCTGCTACTAGTTGTCCAGCACTTCTAACAATATAGGATCGAGGATTGCTATCGGACTTTACTACTTCTCCGAGTGTCTATTTCCTAATACCTCGTTGAATGAAAACCGGTTGATTAATAAGAGGAGGTAATGGTTTTTTGTTAAAATTATATCTAGCTTTCATATTTTATCAGTTTCAAAAAGAGGTTTCATTACATTTCTAGACTGAGGTATGGTATATTTTAGTCTTCGACCCATTAACATTTCAGCAGGAGATGAAAGATTTTGTTTCGGAGTACTGTTATATCCTAGTGTGACTAAGTATGGATGTTTACCCTCTGATTTCGTAATAAGATCCTTAATTGTTTCAATATGCCTCTCAACCATTCCATTAGATTGTGAGTATAAGGGACTTGAGGTTTTATGTTCAATTTCTAGTATATTTAAAAAAACACTTGAAGCGCTGACTATTAAATAGAGGACCACTATCTGAGATTATTCTTGACGGTAGTCCATGAGATTTAAATATTGATAAGGCTTTCTCCACTGCATTTGCAGAGATAATTTTAAGATCTCAATAAATTTCGAATGATAATCACAAACTACCAGAAAGTTGGGAGTTTTTAAATTGCATGAAATCCACGGCGATTTTTTCCCAAGGCAGTTCTGGAATAACATGACTGGTTAATGATTGACTACTGTTTTATTTTGAATATTTCTTGCAGACCATACATATCGAAATCATGTTTGAAATATGTTGATTTACATTTGGCCAAAATACATCTCCTTGGTGTACGTCTTGCAATTTTGCCAAAATTTCTTGTCTATAATCTCTTGGAATAATGAGTTGATCTCCCCTAAAAATATAACAACCAAGTTCATAAATTTCATCCTTAAACAAGTAGTAGGGTTTTGCTTGCAGTTTCACAGATGATAAATTGTTTGGCCAGCCATGTCTTAAATAGTATCTTACATCTTCTAATTCTTGATCCTTCCTGATGCTTTCTTTCAGAGATTTCATTTTATCCTCCTATGTCACAATAATAGTGTTTACTCTAAAATCATCTAAATAATCTGTGGATACAGTCTCCTGTTCTGGATTTCGCGAAAGAGCATCTGGAGCAAAGAGATATTTTTCCAGGACAGTATTCTAGAGTAATGTCATATTTTAATAGTCTTATAACTAAACGTTGCAGTCTAGGTTTCTTCACTAAACCTAGCAATGGTTTATGGTCAGTGATTACTTTAAAGGATCTCGCATATAAATAGTATGTAATGAAAACAGTACACTGTACTATAACCAATAGCTCTTTCTCAATTTGTGCATAATTACATTGCGAAGTATTCAATGACATAGAACAGTACGCAATAGGATGTTTATTTTGCGACATCAGACCACCAGTTCCATATTGACTTGCATCTGTAGCCAAAGTGACTGGAATATGTGGATTAAAGTGTGTTAATACTGGTACATTGCAAATTAGATATTTTAATTTCTTGGATGCCACATCTTGTAGACTATTTTCGTCCCATGACCAAACAGTAGATTTCTGAAGCACAAAACGTAGTGGTGCACTTTCCTGTGCTACATTAGGTATCAACTTTCCAAAATAATTAATCATCCCTAAAATTGATGTAGTTCTTTTCTAGAAGTTGGTTTTCTCATATTAACTATTGCAGATACTTACTATTCTTTAATTTCCACTCCTTTATCCGACAGAGTGTGTCGCAAAAACTTTATTTTATTAGAAGTTAATTGTAATTTTTCAATTTTACGCATAATATTTTCTTGTCGTGCTCTTTCAAGTAGTTTTTTCAAGCGAATATTATGTTCGTAAAGTACTTCCAAATACTAAGATATCATCCATATATGCTAGTGTACCTTCTCGGCTATTTATCATGTCATTGAAATATTTCTGGAAAATCTACGGTGTGCATGAGATACCAAATGGCAATCTTTTAAACTGATATCTTCCAAAGGGCGTAGATAGAGTGCATAACATGGAGCTGTCATTGTCTAGCGGTATTTAGTAAAATGCACAGGAAGTGTCTGAAACTGAGAATCATTTAGCATTACCTATTAATGCTAAAACTGACTCAACCGAAGGTAATTCTAATCTTTGTCGAATAATATAAACCAATCGGTTGCCTCATCTACTTTCACTATTACACCTTGTTTCCCCATGGCATTAAGGGCTTCTTTTACTTTAGCATTAAGAACAATGGAAATTTTACGACATCTTGGAATTTCTGGGAGCACATTATCTTGCAATTTCATTTTACAAGGTTTTTTGAAACATCCTATACCAGTAAATTTATCTTTAAAATGTCTATTAGAATATATGCAAAATTAGCATCGTTTCAATTTTCTCCAATGTTGTTGTTTATTTTTTTAATAAGATTAAGTTTTGTAGTACATGATTTAAGGCCCAAAATAGGTTCAAAGGTATCGTTTAGCACATAAAGTTCTAATTCTTGAAGATTGTTATTTATCTGGCAACATAATTTATAGGGATCAAGAATATCTAAGTTATTTTTATTATAAGCCAATAAAGTTTTTTCAGTGTGAGTTATTTTTTATTTTTATTAGGAATAATATTTACTTCACTACCTGAGTCTAATTTGAACTTTATTTTCAAATTTTGTATGGTAATATAGTTTCTATCCAATAGTATCAATTTTGTTACCATTGTTTATTGCTTTAATTTCTGTTATGCCTCCTATTTCCAATAATCTTCTACGAGTATATCGGTTTCCGTATTATCTTTTGTACACCTTGCCTTGTTGGTACTGAGATGAAAAATGGTTTGCCAATTTGCATCTATTGCATATTTTACCCCACGCGGGACATTTTCCATAAGCGTGCGATGTGCCACACCGAATTTCTTAGCAGCATACTTGTAATTTTCTCCTTTATTACTATTTTGCAACTTTTTCTCTTTATTGTAATTTATTTTGTTTACAGGAGACGTCATAGCATCTATTGGTTTTAATTCGGTAATCACCTTCAGTTGACGACAAAACTTTTCACCTGATCTACATATTATATCGATACATATTGCTAATGTAAAATTTCTTACATTTAATAGCTTTTCTCTTAAAATATGGCTAAGAATGCCACAGACTACTCTCTCTGAATAGAGTATCTTGCAAATTTCCAAATTGACAATCAGCAGCCGTTTGTCGCAATAATGTTACGTGTTGATCTACCGTTTGCTTCTCTAATTGAGAGCATGAAAAGAACAGATACCGGGTAAAAGTCTCATCAGTTGTTTTGCGATTTGGAAAGCCTTTGGAGGTATATTCAGTGGTAAATTCTAAAATGTCTGTACTCGTTAAAAAGTTGTCGGCTGTCAAAGTCGGAGGTTCGTGGATTTCGAGTCTATGGTGACACGCTCTAATTTCGAATGGATTTTCTTCGAACTGAACGTTGTTATCGAGGTAAGAAAATCCCATTGGTGTTAAAAATTGTACGAGAAATCGAGTGGTGCAAATCGGAACTCCACAACTCCTTTTGTTTTCGAGATATCGGGGACGAAGTTGAAAAATTCTTCGTTTCGATCGCTCGTATCTCGAGAACGAAAGAAGATAGGGATCTCACGTTTACATCTTTCGTTTTCTCTCGTCGAATAATATTCCCATGAATTATTTCAGAATTTTCTTGGGACTTTTCATTTATATTAATGTGTGAATAATTCCATCGTGTTTTTACACTTTTCTCCACTTCACTCGTAATCGGAGCCATTTTTAATCAGACAAATAAATTATTTCCGTCTCCCTACCGTGCAACCACTACGAACAACCCAACCTGACTGCTCCTATAGCATTTGATCATATGGCCGGATTCCTTTAAAAGGAAATCTATGTAAATACATTAAAACGGTACACATACGACTGGCCGCATGGCTGCATCTCGCAACGGTCGCATTAATCGCGACCATCGAAAGGCTACCTTTACTAAAATGTTTTATGGGCACAATGGCCCTCTAAATTGAAAAATATATATTGATATAGAATTCAAAACGTTTATCCAAATTCAACCAAAATGGATATATCCGAAATTATCTCAAGAAAAACGTGAAAATTTACAGGTTGTCATATTGAAATGCCAAGGTTAGGATCATTATGATTTTACATGAAATGCGATATAGTTGAATTTTTGTTTAAATAATGACAGTTTACTTCTATAATTCTAGGAACATAGATACGAGAACGCTCCCTGACATCCGGTATAAGGGAGTTCATTATAAACCTAAAAAACGTAAAGATATTGGAATTGTATTTTTCATGCAAGATGAACAATCATTTATTTAAATGATAGGTATTTTTTAATTAATTAATTTAAAACAATAAATACACACCCAGTAACTTTCACATGATTCAATGATAATTTCAAGAACAAGAGGAAGTACATCACATAATTAAATACAAAATTATTTAGAGAATTAGAAATTTTGTAAATGTTACATATAATACAGTTTAATTACCATATAACAGTTTAATTAGGTACAGCAGTGAAAGACTTTCGGCTAAAGCATTAAATTTATTAATACCTGATAATTGTTGTCGAAACCGTTAATAATAATTGCGTTCTAAAGTGGCTTTAATATTTTTTTTGCATTAGATACTCTGAATTCTGTTATTTTTATTGTTTTATAACAAGAGGTTATGAAAAGTAGTTGTTTTAACGGATTCGACAATAATTGCGTTCTAAAGTGTCCAACAGATTTTATATTTGTATGTTCAGAAGTTAATATAAATGTATCGAATTGGATATTTTTGTCATTATCAATTATCATGCTTGTATAAAACCTAAATAAAAATGTAAACAATAGTAGATATGTATCTGATACATATCTACACAAGCAAAGAAAGTTGAACAATTCTTTTGAAATCCAATTTTTTTCCCATAATTCTAAAATATTAGCAAAATATACAAAAAAACTTAAATTAATAAATTGGAATTATTGAATTGTAATTAGCTTTACAAGACGTAGGTAATATTAGACGAAGTTTAGCTTAAGGCTACTTTACTTAACTAAGAATAATAAATTTTACATAAAAGAACCTGTTACCATTAAATATAAAATAGTAAGTAATTAAGGTGGAACTAAATGTACAAAAATCGATAAAATATGACGCAATATAAAATCAATACAGTAAGGTCCATTGCAGTAAGAACAGCGTGTCCATCTTTAGAAATCAGAACCAATGAATGCTGCTCGTTAAAGGAATTATTACCGTCCGCGGATTGTAGCAGTGGCCGTGACTATTGTTTTATCTAAAAATAAGAACTTTTCCATATTTTGCTACATTCAGTTAGTTAAATAAAATTGCATTGCTTTTTTTTATCGAAACAAACAATATTAGTTTTCAAAATAAACATATAAGTAAATTTGATTCAATATGTGCACAGTAGACAGAAAAGGTACGGGTCTATTTATGAATTCAACAAACAGCTCCCTTATTTTCCACACCACCGGTTTATTCAGATGATGACATTTAATTATTTGTTTTACCTTCATTTTTCTTGAAAATCAATTTTGTTTGTAAAACTCATTCTTATTATTTCTTGGAACAAAACGAATAATATGTTATAGCTTCTCCTGTTTAACCGTCGCGTATCGGAAATTATTGTGATAAATTGACATCCAATTTGCAGAAGTTTGTAGTATATCGTAGAAAATAGGTCCCAAAGTTTGGTACTTCCGCAGTCGTTCTAGAAATGGCGTCAGTGGTACGAAAACGAATTAGAATAACGAAGCATCTAGAGTTTACTAGAAGATATATCTGTAGGTATATAAATGACAAGATGGTCCAATGCAGGCAGTAGAATATTGGAAAATGAACTGAACACAGGAGAAAAGGAACAGTGATTTGTAGTGAATAATAGTGGTTAAAAGTAATAATTACTCTTATGGTTTAAGTGACTAATTATTGTTTAGTAATTAGTGAGTTAATAAATCAGTGGTTTAATGTTAATCGTGATACAATCGTTGAATCCACGCTTGAGGTGTTTACTAAGAGGTGTAAACACGTACCTAACAATTCATGGCAGAAATGAGATTTCTGGAGTATTCGAGGAAGTCGCAGAGTGTTCTATTTGGAAACCACTGGAGAATGATATAAGATAAGAAAATTTCGAGAACATTCTATTTGAAAACTAGTATATAGTCTTATATTACCGTTTCGAAAAACATACTTACAGAATACATAAAAATGATGAAAGAAGAAAAAGAAGAACAAGAAACGAGACGTCAAGAAGAAGAAGAAGAACGAGACAAGAAACATCAAGAAGAAAAATCAGAACAGGAACGACGACGTAGACAAGATAAGGATGAACTGAGAAAAATAATAGAAGATCAAGAAAAGAAACAAGAAGAGCAAAAGAAACGAAAAGAAATGATGGAAGACATGGAAATAAAATGTCACGAAGAGGAAAAGGACGAAAGGACAAGCCAGGAAGAATTAAAGAAAATTATAGAACTAAAATAAGGAGCTATCCTTTCAGTCGCTGAAGAACTCAAACATGAAATGAAGGAGGATAGGCAGTGTAAAGGCTGAATTAATGAAGTCCAAGAAAAAGTCGATAAGATGGACGAGAAAGTAAATAAGGCCGAGAAAGAGGTAAGTGAAGCCAAGGGCCAGTTTATCTCGAATATAAGATGATGAGGAATGAGAAATGGATACTAAACAAACAGAGATAAATTAGTACTTATATATTACGGCTAAATTGTAAAATTAGTTTATATAAATATTTAGTTAGTTACATAATAAATAGGAGGTAGATTTTTTCTCTTCCTTTTCTTGTTCGGGATTTATTACCATATTTCTTAAAATTCCTGTCCAAAAAAATTTGATTTATCCAAAAAAAATATTCAAATTAACCAGTTTAAAACTGGGAAATATTCCTCTGACGTAATGTCAAAGGAACAGTTAGAGGGTGTTCTTTGACAATAGGAATTAAAATAATACAAAAATACTACGTAGAGGTTATTTCCCAGTTTTAAACTAGTTAATTTGAATATTTTTTAGATAATTCTCTTTTTTTGGATAGGAATTATACTTTAACGAAGTTTTTCTGATTTGCTGGAAATATGGTAAAATTTTCTTAAATTGGAAATAAAACTATTTTACATATTTTTTTTTTACTCATTTTGCAATTAATGTCAATATTGATGTGTAGTATAATAATTTTTAGACACAGTATAGCTATTTATAAAACTAGTTGCAAAATGAGCGTGTTTTTTGCACTAGATGTGAAGATTGGACCATGAGCGTAGCGAGTGGTCCAACTCATCGTGTGCAAAAAACACGCAGTTTTGCATCGTGTTTTATACTAAATTGCAAAAAGACTTTTTTGCAATTTAGTTACGAAAAGTCATCTTTTTGGCACTGATTGTCATTGTCAAAAGTGGTTCATTTTAGTACAAGTGCTAATATGAGATTTTATTTTAACACTTGTGCTGAAATGAGTTTTCATGTTATCACTTGTGCTAAAATGAGTTTTCATTTTAACACTTGTGCTAAAATGAGTTTAGTCACATAAACAGATATTGCGACAGACCCATTTATTTTTACTAAGAATACAACATAAATATTAAACGTACAACATTTTTATTGAGAAAACACTTATCTTATTTATTATATTATGTTAAACGTCAAGAAAACGTAACAAAAATTTTATTTTTTCGTAACAACTAAATTGCAAAAAATATTGTATAAAACACGATGCAAAACTGCGTGTTTTTGCACACGATGAGTTGGACCACTCGCTACGCTCATGGTCCAATCTTCACATCTAGTGCAAAAAACACGCTCATTTTGCAACTAGTTTTATAAATAGCTATTTTACTATTTGAGTGACATATTTAAAAGTTGAATATCATCTGTAGAGTTTGAATTTTTGTAACTCTAACAAAAATTAATTAGGTACACAAGTAAATAAATCAGCTTATACATTTTTACAATGAAAACTAGCAATTCAGAGACTGAACCTTGAACCTTTTTGAAATCGCAAATTTAAGTAGGATTTTAAAAACTCAATGGCAATATTATTAAAACTGTGCTATTCAAATTTTCATTTTCATTTCATTTTCATACAGCAGTTGATCTAAAGTCTAAAGTGTCAAATGCTTACTTAGGGCCACCAAGTATAATCTTGTACTAATTATATTGTTTTCATTTGAGTATTAAGCCCGCCATTCACGGTCTAACGCCGCGCCATTATACAGTTTTGTTGATCCAACGGAATTGTATGAATTATCACGTGACTGTGCGCATGGCCAACGGAATTGAACCGATTATTTCATAGTTTGAATATTTTGACCGCTACAGCATAATGTCGTATTGTATACCCTTGTTTCATGTGTGTGCCCAGCAAACACCGCTTCGTAACTATTAAGGAACATTAACGCTACTTATATTTCGTGTTACACTTTTGTTTCAGTCACAAAAATGCGTGTTTTTGGTGACAAATTGCTTATTTGTCCGCAACAATGCATCGTTATTAAACTGCAACTATTACTTTACATAATTGCGAAACAAAATATTCGAAACAAATGCCAATTTACATTTGTAATAAATTCGTTTTTACCAAAATCTAACTCCGAAAATATCTTGAAACATTTAGGCTCTTACAGTTTCATTCACCAAGTTATTTGTGAATACAAAACTTATATAAATACTTCGCAACCGTTATGCAAATTTAGTTTAAGTACAGATTCACAACAGTTGCAAGTTATTAGAAACTAAGGTTGCTCATTAATTTCAGAAAAGTTGCTTATCATAAGCAATATAAATTTTACAATTTACTTTCAAATCAGTTTCTTTTTTGTTTTATATTTATTATGCAAATAATGCAATAAAGCAGGTTTGATATATGTGCACAAATCCACCTCCCACCCTGATCCCTCACCTTCCCATTCCCCGATCATTGGAGTCTTTTTGTTTTTTAAATGCATATAGTAGTATTTTACAGACGCTCAAAAATATGACAGGCCCTATCAATCAATACATGCTGTCCATCTTTGCCGAACCACTTATTACCTATTCACTGTTGAACAACTCGAAAACGAAAAAGTGTTCGAAAACTTTTTTGGTTCTCGCGAGTTGAGTAACAGTGAATAAGTAATTTGTTCAACAAAGGTGGACAACTTGTAGGTGCTGACAGTATAGAGCCAGTTATATTTTTGGAGCGTCTGTAAAATGCTATACTAAATACATTTAAAAACAAAAAAGACTCAATGATCGGGAGTGCGCAGGTGAGCGATCGGGGGGCTGGGGGTGGATTTATGCACGTACAGCAAACCTAGCTTCGTTTGTTATTGGACGAGTAATTTTTCTTGGACGAAGACCTCAGTCACATTTTTCTAGTAGGGGGCTCGTTACTTTTTCAGGATCCATCTTTAAAATCACTTTTTGCAATATTTAACAAAATTCACATTCTCAATCTCTCATCTTTATACTTAGACCATAAATCCATTTAAGATAAGCTCTTTTCTATATCTAGGCGAAATTAATCCTTGATCCTTAATATTCACTGTTAATGTGTTTGGAGGAATCCTATAAAATAAAGGAAAAAGATAAAATAATGACAAATAGATGTTCAAAACAATTTATTGTCCATTGTACAATAAAATAAGTCATTTTTTCTGTTTTCTTCAATCTCTGGCTGGCCTCTCTAAACCAGTCCTTACACGCACCTTCAAAATTGGCATCTGGCTGTGCTTGATAGCTGGAATGAGAAGCGCCCTTCACGTAATACAAAGAAGGCATAATCATTTTTAGTTCGGGGTTCACCTCAGGGGGGTGTCAAATTCTTACAATTGTCCGGTATTCTCTGCTTTCCGACCAGATTTTCACGTTCTTCCTTGGATAGACCATTGTTGAGAATATATTTCCATCTCGATACGAGTGCCTCGTGTAACATATAGCCAGAACTTGTGGTTGCGTCAGGATCCTCTCCTATTATTTCCAGCACTTCGTCTGGAAGAGTTAAGTCATTATGCAATGATAATACTGCGGGGAAGATTCCCTGTCTGCCGAGACAAGCGCACCGTCCTGCTCCGGACCTGGTGCACCCTGCGTCGGCGTGTTTTTCAATTTCTTTTTGATAAACTGTAAATTTACAGATTTTCTGTAAATTTACAGAAAATCTGTAAATTATGAAAAAAAATATGTTTCAGAAAAACTATGGCAGCTCTGCACTTCCGTACAAATCACCTGAAGAATTACTTCTTTAAGTAAAGCGTTTATTTTATTATTCGATTTATATAGGTACCTACCTACTAGTAAAAAGATCCGCTACCCACGCTGTTAATGTGCCCACGCCATGTTATAGGTATCTTGCCCAGGAAATTAACGCTTTTTACAATACATACAATTAAAACTTATCTAATTTTAGGTCTATAAGTATTAGAACTTACCTACCAGTTACGCTGTGTATACCTATATTGTGTAATTATTTTTCACAATAGTATTTTTTGCACAAGACCACTTGTTTATACCACACATGCAAGTACACAATTAATTACTCACTCTACACATTCAGTCAGACCAACTTGTACTGAAGCCGGAAACAGTTCTTTGCGCTGCTGGCGCAGTGTCCCCTAATTCTATTGGTCGTTTGAATTTTATTTCTCTCTCAGAAGTAATTCTAGCCTATAGAAACGACTTATTTGTTTGAAAATGTATAGCGAAAATGTAACGTATTACTAATTATGTAAATTTTTCAACACTTCACAACTGAAAATTAATTGTTTCAATAATTCCGTAATTGTTTCAGTTTATAGCTACTAAAGGAATACCGCATCAACAATTGCGTAATATTCTCAAATTTTAACCATTGAAAGTATGGCGTTTTGTAAGTTATGAAACATTTACGTTTGTCGAATTAAGAATAATATTTGATAGGTAACAGTTTCGATTTTTTTCAAACCCAACAAAGATGTTTTGTACTATATTAAACAATTTCAAAACAAATCTTTCAGGTACAGATATATTGCCATAATTACGAATCTGTTTCACATTTTGAAATATGCTTCTAGAGTTACTTATTTGTGACTTAACGTTACGAAACAAATACACTCTGTGTTTGCTGGGTGCGTATACAGCAGAAATTATGTAAAATTTTGTATATATATCTAGTATCACAGGTATCTGGTATGTTGGTACCAAATGCTTGGGGTGAAATGCGACTTGTAAATTTTAGATCTTCATGCGATCTACCATCTATAACAGTTACCAAAAGCTTACAATAATTAAAAAAAGAAACGTAGAGGTGTTAATCCAATGTGGGTTGTTATTCATATTAATGAAAACACAAAATGGTGTAAATCCCACAAAATTCTTTTTTATTGCAACCGGTGTCAATATTGACCATAAAACCGGTTGCAATAAAAAAGATTTTTGTGGGATTTAGACCATTTTGTGTTTTCATTAATATAGAAAAAGAAACTTCCAAATACTAAATTATACGCCTAGATTATTGATAGTTTAAATAGGCATATTTATATCGTGTTTCTTAATGAAGGAAGTTATTGAGTTATTGCTTCTTCTAGCAGTTCAACATATAACTCTTCATTCATTCTGAGGTAGTTAAGTCAATCCTCTAGATACAGAGGGTGAACCCCAATTTATTTAATTCCTTTTAGGGAGGGGGGGGGGGGTTGTGTTGATACTTGCAACACAAATTACGAACAGAAAAATATAAAAAAGAAATTTGAAAACCTGCCTTACATAAAAGTGTCGATATTGAAGTTTTGAGAAACCCTGTACGTCTCTAGCGAGTCACTTATGAAGTGAACAACATGATACTAAAACCTACAGATATGATCACTTGCTGAACAAATTTTGAACCATTTCGCGCATGACGTCATTCTGTGACAAAAAAATATATTGATATATGGGGAATCTAGCTTTTAATGTATTTTTAGTTTAAAGTTATTGAAATTTTCGTTGTAATTCGCCTGTTATAACTATTTTGGACATTATTTAAATATACAAAATAGAAAACAACACATTGTACACAATATAAGACGTGTAAATGCAGAACATGCTTTACGCATGTGATTTTATTTTGAGCTAGAAAGAATAAACTTTTAGACAAGTAATTGCCATAATCACAATCTTGTATGCATAAAGTACATTTTGCTTCTACTTTCAGATTTTAAACCGCAATTTCGGTGTTATAAAGTTTGGTATGCTTCTAAACAAAAACCGTACGAAATTGCTTATAGTGTGTAGTGTACAGTGGTTGAGTGGTAGAATAGCTCTAAGCTAAACTCCATCAGGTCGTTAATATAAATAAGTCCTTAAATAAAAACGGGAGAGGGTGGTATCAATAACTAATTTTTCGTAATTTTGTCATAAAGCAGATTCTGCATTTGCAAGCCTCAATATAATTTATTTATAGAAAAACTATCTAGATAGATGTGTTGAAACCTTCCCTCGTTCCGCGGAGGTTCTTAGATGGTTATTTTGACGCCTGAGGGGCGGCGCGGCGGTGTAGTTTGTGTTTTAGAATGTAGAAACACAATGTTTTTCTATTAGCAGGATAATAGACGCTTGGTAGCTACAGTGAAGAAACTGTTATGCCAGGAGTTAATATTAACCTATAAAGAAAACTCAGGAGTTTCGGATTAAGACTTTATAACAGGTTTTATTCAGGAATTGTTAACAATTTAACACAATAAATTACTTTTGGCTACGGTTAAATAAAGCACAGGTATGTACAGGAAATTTAAAGCAGGCAGGCTAAGGCAAATATTAAAAGCGGCAAACTTCCACTTATTTTTGGGCAATTGTAATAGTTTTTCTTTAACATAAAAATCATTATCCCAAAAATGCCTCGAACATATTTTAGAGTTATTAATATTAAAATCGTACATTTGATAGCACTTTTGAATCCATAAACAAATTTCTTTAGCAGCTGGAAAACTAACGTATCGCAACTAGACAAATAGCTTTTACTTCTTCTATTATTGTTACTGTTACTTATTATTATTATTGTTACTGATACAACGCACCACTGCATAGTAAACTATATTAAATAAATCAAAACACACAGCCAAAACTGATCAAAATAACTAATATAATGTATTCACACCGAATTAAAACACAATAATCGAAGTAAACAAACTAAAATGCATACATTTAAGACATTAAACTATGACAGCCCTCGCAAAATTAAAAAATTTGTCACAGAATGATGTCAGCAATAATATGTAATGCGCGTGAGCTTATCTGTACGGTTTTAGTATCATGAGTGAACAACATGACATGTTTTGTTTATCTAAGTTCTTTGAAATTGCAAAGATATAGGTCAGTTGCTGCTAAAGTTCTTAAAATATTTGACGTTTACACGAATTTTTTTCTCGAAAACCACACAGTACATTTCTTTAATTTTCTGTATATGAACTTACCATTAAGGGACCTATCATCCCTAAAAAGGGAATTAAATAAGTTGGGGTTCACCCTGTATAGTCGTAGCTCTTTTAACAAATGAGTGTATGATAATTAGGTTCGTTTTAACAACCATTATTTACACCGCCATCGTCATTGATTGTATTTTTCTTTTTCTTCAATTCTTATTTAGAGTTATTAGTCAGGAGTCGCAAATTCGTTCATAGGGGGTGAACTCAAAGATATAGTTTTGAAAAAAATGGTACCTTATCAAGAATAATCTTGCGGATCTAAATGTGAAGGGCGCCATTCTGTCCGCGATTGCAAAAAAGCGTAAAAAAAAAATTTCGAAATTTTTTGTATTACTGAAAATTGATTAATTTTATGTTTACACCTCGTTTCTGGGCTTATTTTTTAATATTTCTTAATGGTTTTCAAACCAATCAAAAGCTTGTTATTTCTAGATTCATATGCTACCAAACTATACTCGATAATGTTGTTAACAAATGCTGCAGAATTTGTTTAAACAAAGCGTCCCCGAAAAGTGTAGTGCAAATTTCAGTATCGGGACATTTTTAAAACTATTACAGATAGATGCATACATCTATGATATGAAATATGCAAAAAAGAATGGAGCAATTTTTAGTCAAAGAATTATCTACATTGCTTTAATGTTATAAAAGATACGAATTTTTTTGCACGGCGGCATTGCGTTGTTGCGCTGAATAATTATTGTAACATACCTATCTCGCGCGCTCTAACCGAATGAGTACCTGCCTAGACACTACTAAGGCCACAGTATCTCTAAGGCCGCACTAAGGCGTTGATATATGAAATTTACCACCAACCGAGGATTCTTTTTATCAACAAATTTTAAGAGCCGCGTATCAAATAATTGTTTGGAAAAATGCGACTGAGGTAAATCCAGAAATTCCCAATCCAAATGATTTTGGTTAGGAGTTGAAGAATAATGTATATATCCCTAAATTAATAACTATAAATGGTCGTCCATAATAGGTTGCTATTGTGAGGGTAAATGTGTTTTTCGTATTTTGACCCATAATATGGTATTCTACTAAATTCAAAATCGTTTAATAAAGTGGCACTCTACCACATGAAAATGTCACTTTACTGTTATAGTAATGTCAGTGTTAATAAAAAACAGTTTGACAGAAAGTATTTCATATACCTTCTCGTATTTTTCCTTGGATTTTAAAGGAAGTATATGCTCGAAGTTGCTTCTCGAACGGCATTTAAAATGTCTTCAGAATAATTTTCTAAATTGTGTTTCAATAGCCAGATTCATTATTATAATTAATATACATATAACTTAAAATCAATTCGATTCACAAAAATTATACTTAACTGTTATTATACAGGGTGATTCATAACTAATGGTACACAGACCAACAGCAGATTTCGAACGTAAAAATATTGCGATTTAGCCAAACTTACCTTATTCCAAAAGTTAATGGTAACCAAGATACAGGGTGTCAATAAAACTTATTTTTTAATTTTCTCTTGCAATTTAATGAATTTTGTATTTTTCTTGTAAAAATCTATAAGTGGGGGTTATTTGGGGTGAGGAATCATAATACACCTTCAATTTTGGTATAACTCCTAGAGGGCGCTACGTACGCTGCGTTTAATGTGTAAAAACGGTCGTAACTTCTTACCCGCACCCATACGGCAGATTTCGCTTAAAAATTATTCTCTTCTATCATTTCTTAATAAAAAAGGTATACTTGTTTGCAAATTCACTATGAGCTATGAAAAATTATTTTTATTACTTTGGCGGCAAAATTCGACAATTTTTCGTTGAAAATGTAGTTTTCTCTCATGTAGTTAATCCCGTTTAAGTGGTTATTGGCGTTAAATAATTTCTCAAAATTTCAGACATTACAACAAAACAATTTTAACTAGTAGGCATAAATAAATTTATTCCATGGTAAACAATGCATCACAAAATATAATAACAACAACATATAACAACAAATACTACAATAAATATTCAACTTGATCACTTCTCTCTTTTCAGAATTCGAAAAAAATATGTGGCGATCAGTTTTTAGGTATTAAAAAAAATTTAGAAAGAAATAAAAAACACAACACTTCTACAACAATTAATTAATGTTTAAAAGATTGGTTGTTTGACAGGTATGTACTTTTTGTTTTTATGCATGCTTGATAAATATTTATCTTTATTTACTCTGATAATGCTGTATCTCAACGCCTTCTTTTAAAAATAATTTTTTACAGTGCATAATGAATACGCACAGAATTTTTGATTTGCACTTTTCTCAAAAACTGTTGTATTTAGAGACTTGAAACAAGTATACATTTTTTATTAGGAAATGATAGAAGAATGAAATTAATAAGTGAAAGACACATTAAACGCAGCATACGTAGCGTCCTCTAGGAGTTATACCAAAATTGAAGGTGTATTATGATTTCACACACCAAATAATCCCCACTCATAAATTTTCACAAGAAAAATATGAAAATTTATTAATTTACAAAAGAAAATTAAAAAATAAATTTTAACTTTGACACCCTGTATCTTGGTTATTATTAACTTTAGGACTAAGGCAACTTTGGCCAAATCGCAATATTTTTACGTTCGAAATCTGCTGCTGGTCTGTGTACCATTACTTATGAATCACCCTGTATAAATAAACAAAGCCGTGTCAGTTACTATGGTTACGGAAACAGGTACCTACTATGACTTTTTTAAATTTAAAACTTTGTAATGCTTTTATATCGATCACTATTTGCTTATAATTAATTAACTAACACAAAATGTGAAAAAATAGTATAAACAAATCTTGTAAGAAAAGCAGTTTTACTAAACTCATATACCTAGTTTTTGAGTTACTCGCTCGCTGCGCTCGCTCGTACTCAAACACTATATTCGTTTAGTAAAACTTTGCTCTTCTAAACTTGTTTAATGTACTAATATTAGGTGTTAATTCAGATTATTAGACACGCTTAATGTATTGTATATTACTTCTATATTGTCATTTTTCTAAGCCCACCCAAGTAGTACATTTAAGTTTATTTAGTTGTTTTCTTACATACCTCTTACCTACCTAAATATTTTAAGTTGTTATAATAATTTTTGTTCCCAAGTAAATTAATCTTTAAATGTCTCTGTTTTATTGTCCATGTTAAAATGATAATATTTACGAAAAAGTAATAGGTACACTAAGAAAGCATTGTAAAGGTTTTGTAAACACAGTGTATATCGTCAATAGTCACTGATCCAGAGCGCGCGCGATGCGCTGACGTGAGTGACTGGATATTGCACACACTTAAAACGGTAGCGAAAACAACGGAGCGCTGTACAAAAATAATCATATTTCTTATGAGGATAAAGCAAGGCAGATATTTCTTTGACTAAAAATTGCTCCATTCTTTTCTGCATATTTCGTATCATAGAAGTATGCATCTATCTGTAATAGTTTTCAAAATCACTCAATGCTGAAATTTACATTGCACTTTTCTGACACGCATTGTTTAAACAATTTATGTAGCATTTGTTAATGAAAATTTCGAGAATAACTTATCAACACCTGAATCTAGAAAGAACAAACTTTCAATTGCTTTGAAAATCATTAAGAAATATTAAAAAATAAGCCTGGGAATGCGGTATAAAGACAAAATTAAAAAATTTTCAGTAATCTAAAAAATTTCGGAATTTTTTTTTTACGCCTTTTTGCAATTGCGAACAAAATGGCGCCCTCTATATTTAGATGCGCAAGGTCATTCCGGACAATGTACATATTTTTTCAAAACTATATCTTCGAGTGGTGGGTGTGACTTTTTAGGAGCGTCTTTCGAGATGCTAGATTCCTGACTATATGCAAACCGCAAGAGATGCAAGATCCACCTCTTGATCAGACATATTTCTCGCCACAGCAACAAAATGTTTGTCTAAGATGCATAAGATATTGAATTTATTACTAAATGAACTTAAGGAATGTATAGTTAAATGTGACCAGATTAGTCGTGTAACAAACATCCTGAGAAAACAATATAATGCTTACGAATAAATAATTACAAACTATTGCCATTGCATTCATTATTATTAGATTATATATTAGATTAGACACTGACATAAGGCCAGTAATAATTACAGCTCGTTCTATAGTCTATAGTAAACAAGTAAATACGATTAATGTTAAAGAGTAGAGGAAAGAGAAATTAAATGCAATTTTATAAATCAATACCCATTATTGTAAATTCTTGTAGTAAACTTGTATGACTTTCTAATTTTTTTACAATTAGCATAATTCCCCAAAGTGGTGTCACAGGTAATGTTGCTCATCTACAATAATAGATGCAATAGATGATTGTGCTCAAGCTAATGGGCATTTGCGATTTACGCCTGCAAGGTCGTGAAAGTAACAGATGATCTGTATGTCAAAGGGTTATTGTAAATGCTTGGAAATTAAGTGAAAGGAAAAACATACTTTCTTTGAACGTGTACTACACGACTTCTATTCTACTACGCATAAAAAGAGAAGATCAGTGATTGTAACAGATGTTATATAAGGATCATAATTAGACTTGTTTCACACTTAGGTAACCATTGTTTAGCAGCATTATACACACATTTCAGTTATAAAATATACTCATTTAGTACCTAAGTACCAAAGCAACTTGCATATGTATGAAAATACCCAATGCGGTCTAGAATAATTTAAGTTACGTTTTATATTCATAATATATTAATTGATCCTGTATTCATATTTTTCATAGATAGCAATTTCTATTAATGTATCAAATCATAAAAAGTTTTTACTAAGAATTTCACCAAATATTTGTAGTTTACATTTTAAATATTTATTATACGTCCCTGAACTTAAACAAAACAAAATAAAATAATTTAAAATGGAAATTTTATTTCTCAATAATTGCCAAAACATCCCTATAAGATGGTCTACGATAATATTTAATATTATATAGATATATGACATATACACTCGTGGAGAATACTATTAAATTTATAAATGACTTTATTTAGGCTTTATTCAAGCATAATAACAAAAACCTATCCAATTTGATATACTCATATTGATGTTTCATCTCTAACATACAATTATTAAGTTTATTGAATCTTCTCTAATGCATGATAAAAAATTGAATTAAAATTACAAATTTCAAAACGTCTAAAAATTAAATTATGGCAAAAATTATTTTTAACTTACCTACCACAAATTCATTTATTATGGTGGCCATAATAAATGAATTTGTGGTAAGTTAAAAATAATTTTTGCCATAATTTAATTTTTAGACGTTTTGAAATTCGTAATTTTAATTCAATTTTTTATCATGCATTAGAGAAGATTCAATAAACTTAATAATTGTATGTTTAGAGATGAAACATCAATATGAGTATATCAAATTGGATAGGTTTTTGTTATTATGCTTGAATAAAGCCTATAAAGTCATTTATAAACAATGCATATCAAGCAAAGAAAGAGAATTGTAAAAAATACTATTAAACGTTTAAAGTTTTCATTTTTTTATATATTCTGATGAATCAACCGAAGATCTTCTATTGCCTTTAGAATGGGATTTCTTCATCGTATGCAGCATTTTAGCTCATCCCACATGTATTGTATTGGATTTAAGTCTGGGCTATATGGTGGTCAATGTAATCTTTGAATCCCAACCGCATCGAGGTAATCAGGCACTATGCGAGCTGCCTGTTGTCAAGCATTATCATGCATTAATACGAATCTTTCGTATTCAATGTGGCCGACACGGCAAAACATGATTGTGGGATGTTTTCAATATACTAGTCATCAGTTATTCGCCCAATCGCTTCCACGGGTGCAGTGCATTCCCCCAACGAACAGGTACCTCCACAAATCATTATGCCGTCACCTCCAAAACTAACGTTCTGTATGGGATTGCAGCTGGCGTACCGTTCCCAAACTCTTCTGTACACGTCATTTCGTACGTCTGGTTTCATAATTGAACTCTAGTCTCATCCGTGAACAAAATATTTTTCCAATGCTCGATATTCCACTAAACATTCTGACAATGTGAAATCAATGAGTTTTGTGATTTTGGAGAGAAGACGTGGAACTATTATAGCAGAGCGTCTTGGCTTTAAATTTTCTTCCTTTAATCTTCGTCTGACTGTTGTTAAACTAACTAAATATGTCTTATAGTAGTAGTTCATTTAGATATATGGATGCAGTCACTGTCGTTTTCCTGTATAATTATGTATAAAACAGTCATCACTTGCTGTTGTACAACTTTTGCGCCAGTGATGGACCGTACTGTATAGGTCTTTGGAAGGTCACTTGTCTACTAGAAATAATTAACTATCTGTTCTGACATCTGATAAAAAGTCAATTATTTTAACACGAAAATATATTTTAGAAAGCTGGACAATGTTTCAATCGTTTTACATCAGCACTTTAAATTTTCCCTTCTTCGAAAAACGGTTTGCTATTATAAGTGAAAATAATCAATATTACGGTGAATTCGACTCTTTTCAAGAAATTCATAGCATTATAATACAAGAGGAGATAGTACCTTGGTGAAATATTCATAATAATACCAATAGAGTTAACGATCTGTATTCCTAAATCAACATTGTACAAAAAAGAGTACACATTAGAGAAACTGACCCGCACCCAATATTCATGTACAAAGCAAGTTATTTATTTCTCCTACTGCCACGATTGGAAATTAAACCAAGAATTTTTTGGTGAGAACAAAGTCTCTGCTGGATATTTGTTGGATATTTGTTGAATATTAGCTTACTGCATCAAAGTTGAACCAAAGTCTACATTTGGCAATATGCAGATTTGGAAATTCTTCGTTTTTGGTCTGTAATTTCTGATTATAAGTGCAAGCGAGCACAAACTATAAGGCGACCGCCTTTGCTTCATTGACGGGTCTACTATCACTCTTGCAGATAACATGCTAATTCACAGTTTCCTCAGAAGTGTTGCCGCTAAAACACCATTTAATAATTTGGACCTTTTTAGCAGTTGTATAAACTGACATTTCGAGATATGGGTAACTTATGCCCTTCACAGGAAATGATGTATAATGCATTTGCCAACGCATTTCTGAAATCGCAAATATCGGCGCTAGAGCAAAAATATTTACATGATTGTGGCCATCGAATATTGAACGACTTTGAAAATATCGGTTGGTATGTCTCTCTTTTCTTTTGTCTGTCCGTTACTCTATTTGTCACGTTTTAAGGAAAATACGGTCGTATTGAAATTTGGACTGTGGTTGGAAAAATCGTATTAGAAAAACTGATATTATAGAGGGTAACAGTTTTTATTAAATACAGGGTGTTTTAAAGTTAAATTTTCGTCGGTACCTGTGAATAGAAACGTTTTATTGATTTTGACCAAGTCTTTCTTTGGACCACCTTGGATAATGGATTCATAATTCTTACGCATATATCTCTTATTTTACTTAACAAGATTCCATATAAACCAAAATCTAAATCCAGGTCCATCTTTATTAAAAACGAACAATTTCTTCAACCCCCTATATAGCAAAATTTTGAAGATATATTCTGGTATTTGAAAAACGAAAAACAAATTTAACGAAAGCCAATACTCTCCTTGATCATCAGCCGTATAAATTAAATAAAATTATATTCTTTCTTCATCGTATTTCACTTCCGATGTTAATTTCAACGTCTGAAGATAATAAATTAATATGACCTTACGCCAAACAATCAATATTTATATATTGTTTTTAGGTACACCTACTCAATTTTTTTGTTTCCTTTAATATTGACATTCAGGGTTGAACATATATTTTTCCTTCCTTTCACTTTGCTTGATACGTATTGTTTGCAACTAGGTTTTTTACAAGTATAATTTCCTTAGTCTTGTTCATTGATTTCATGTTCCGAAATCCCAAAATCATGTCATTCGCCTCGAACATGAACAGCTTCAGTTAATCATTCATTTCTATGTCATACGGCGAAACATATCGTTTACTATTGCAACCGGTCAATATTTACAAAATAGCCTTTAGCAGCGTTTAGGGAACCGGGTGTAAGTGACGACATTGGGAAGTAGGTACTTTAAGTCTTTCAAGTTCCAACCTTGCGAATCTTTCTAATCTCCAAAATGTATACAATTATTGTAGAATTTTGTGGTCCACACATCTGCAAGAATGAAAGGGAAAAATTTCGTGGTTAAATATTTTGATGGAGATTTCGGGAAGAATTGAAATATTAAATTGTCCAATGAGTTTTTACTTTTACACTATTTGGGATGTCAATAAAAACCAAAGCACACAAAGCAAGGGAAAAAGATTTTTATTTTTGGAAACCACATATCATGCCATTTTGAAATGTCATGTTTTAAAAATTGCATCACTTAAATGACAGCCATTAACATTGATTCACTCTTGAAGATGTACACGAAAAATAGTGCATATCATTCTGCCGCACCCTGTATATTATCTAACTAGTATTTACAACCTGTTAATTAAATATTGTATGCAATATGCATCTATTAAAATTAAATTAAGTAATTTAGGGAAGCAACATAAGGAAAAGTCAGATTTAGGTTGCGACCTTTCTTGTGAGCCAATTCATGATACCTACTGTGTTTTTGGCAGAAGGGATGCCACATGACAAAACATTTAAATTGACAATAAAATAACTTTAAACTGTATCTTCTTGTACAAAACTTACATTCGTCATCATATTTGATAAAATGGCGCCGAGGGCATTAATTTGGGATAGCCCCAAAATATGTTTTTTGTACGAGCGGTGGTTTTGAAACCATGCAGCATCAAAAACTTAATTTATTCTGATTATCAACTGTGCATAATATAATTATATCTCGCTCGATTACCAATGTGGCGATGTGTAATGATAATTGGCGAAGATATTAACCATTTTGAGCTTACCTTGGAGTAGTACAATCTCGTCCCACATTCCAATATTTATTATATCCCAGAAGCTTCAACTCTCCGAAAAGAGTAAAACATTTTATTCCTATATGTATGTATTTAGGGCCTTCAACACGACTTTCTCATTTATCAGATAGTGCTTTACGGTACAAATCTTTTTAAAACCCAAATACACATTCAACATTGCAACATCAATTGAGATTGCAGAGTAACAATTTATTATTATTATTTAAAGAGTAGAGTAATTCAATAGTGGTAAAAACTCATTGGACAATTTAATATTTCAATTCTTCCCGAAATCTCCATCAAAATATTTAACCACGAAATTTTTCCCTTTCATTCTTGCAGATGTGTGGACCACAAAATTCTACAATAATTGCTTTGTGTGCTTTGGTTTTTATTGACATCCCAAATAGTGCATATCATTCTGCCGCACCCTGTATAATATAAAATAGAAACGAAATTATATGACATATTTCAGAACGCGGGTAAATCTTAAATATTTAACTCGTTTGTTTATCTACCAGAGGTCAACAGTCACTTCAAGTTGCCGGATTATTATTAGACACAATATTTTAATTACAGAAGAAATTTCCCGTGTATAATAAGAAAGCGATGTTATTGTTGTTTAGCTTGTGAAGAAATTAATTTTAGAAAAGGTTAAAAAGCACTTTAAGTTTGCCTATATTTTTTATACATCCATTGTCAGAACTGAGCTTATTGTTAATAATGTGCTTAAAGACGTATTGAGCATTTTACAACTGATAATTATAAACAGTCGTATTCTTTCTGATTATAATTTTCTTAAATTCTAGGATTTTCTGAGAGTCACTTCATTGACTTGAGAGGCGGTTGAGAAAACATTTTATGCAAGCAAACGTTTAAAAAATACTTACCAAATGGAAAGCCAAACAAAACTGAAATATTTTTATTTCTTTGAATTATGTGAAAAAAATAAAACTTGGAAGGTAGTGTAACTGAAAGAAAAAAATAGTATCTATTTGCTTATTCTTCATTTCTTTTTTAAAGGATTAAGTTGCAACTTCCCTAATAGTAATACCTTGCCTCATAGTGCTAATAACTAATTATTTGGTATATTCATTGTCATCCATGGTATAAAATTGTTCATGTAAAAAGCGAGGTGATAGTTTACTGAAAAGAGTATTATTGTGTTTTCTCTTACGTAACATCGAATCTCCATTTTACTGTTTCATCAATCTATAAAGTATGATTAAGAGAGTTTTCTTTTATTTCTATTTTTTTTTTATTATGTTTTTGATGCCTACTTTATATTAACGTCAAGGTAGGTAGAGTTTAACGTAAGCAATTCTACCACTCGACCAGAACATATACACAACACAACCAATCCCTGTGATATCGCCACATGGCCCAACTGATATTTAATTCAAATTCAGTAGAGATATGCAGTCACAATTATGATCTAGACCACTACTTAAAAAAATGTATTCTTCGATTCTCAAAATTCCTTGGAGTAAACTTAGCCCAGGGTCGATCTTAAGCTTTATATAGGAAACCATGAACAAATTAGAGACAAGCTGAAATTTGGTATATAAGTTTGTATTGGGGTTCTTAAATACCACCAAACCCCACCGGTAATCCGCCGTGCCTGTCACCTCTAAACAACCTCCGACAGGGGTGAAAATCGGACTTTTTTTAGTTTTTTGTATTGCAAAAATGCATGCTCATGTCGTAAAATGGGCCTAAAGTGTATCTTGGCATGTGGACAGTGTAATGGTATTACCTGTTTTAATAGGGCAGTTGAGAATTTACAGGCGGATGACATCTAAACATGCAGATAAATTATAAGTAATTAAAAACTTATATTACATTCATTTACTTAAACGTAACCTGCAAGTATTTTATTTTATTTAAGAAACAGCAATTGTGCTACTTAAAAAACTAATATGTTATGTATTATTATAGTTTTAATGTGTTTTGGTGTAAAAGACGTAAAATATATTAATGTAATGTAATTATTTTGTGCGAAATGTGTATTTTGTTAAAATATACTGGAATTTACAATACGATAACTCCAACACTGGTAAAGCAAAATATATCTGCTAAACGTAATTTTATAGGAAATTTTATGCTCTTTATTTTTTCTGTCTTCATATTTTTTTGTATATAGCTTTGTTTTTAAGATATTGCCAAAAAAACTAAAAAAGTCCGATTTTCACCCCTTTCGGGGGTTGTTTAAGGGTGACAGGCACGGTGGATTACCGGTGGGGTTTGCTGGTATTTTCAGGACCCCAATACAAACTTATATACCAAATTTCAGCTTGTCTCTAATTTGTTCATGGTTTGACTGGATCGACCCTGGGCTAACTGTATGATCTTAACAGTCGTGAAGATACATTTTGCATAGAATTTTGTGTTATTTTCCTTAATACATTATTAAGTCATTATTTCCAGAACGTTTGAAAATGTCTTTATTTTTTCTACAAGAAAATGCATTTTCATTGCCCCAGGGCTGCATCCATGTTCATTGTTCATGGTAAACTCAATAGTGATAACAAATGAGTTCATCTTTGTAAATATGCTTTTGTCTGTAATAATTTAAATCCACCACAGGTTTTGGAACGCTGTTGTATAAAACAACACTTCAATTAAAAAAACTTGACCATTTTTCTCAAACTCTGGAGGTATAGTGTATTTTTTCGATTTCCGACTATTTTTACAAATTCAGTTTCAGTTTCCGTCTGTTGAAAAAAACCGATGCACTTAGAGAGGTTTTCACGCTTTTACAGGCTGCGATAGTGTTTCGTTTTTCGCAACAAAAACCAAGAAGACTGCTTGGAAGACATTTATTTCTTCCGATGAGGCCATTGATACGTTTGCCTTCATATCTTCTCCGCATGGGGCAGCGAGCGGAGGACTGACTTGACTCACTTCATAGCGATATGAAGTTAAGCAATAGCTACCGCGTTTAGTACTTGAATGGGTGACTATCCACGGAAAGACGCGGTCTCGCTTCCCTACTTCTAGCGGCTTGTATATCAGCTATATCGCAGAAGCAATACAACTGTAGGCGAGAGGTGTATTGAGGATATACCATCCTTCGGAGAGGATGTAAAGCAGTCGGTCCCATGTCTATTAAATGTTAGGCAAGTAAAAAATCCCTACTCTTAGTAAGATAAGAGGTTCGGCAAAATTTCCAGGTTGGGGGTTGCTCGTCTCCTGGCGTCGGTGATAGGCCCTGGTAGTGGCCTATAGGCCGACGTTAAATAAGTGAATAAAAGAAAAAAAAAATCTCCGCAAAGTAACTACCAGAGGACACTATAAAATCATTGGAAATATTCACGGGAAAATGTATGGTTCAAAAGGAGAATACGTTGAAGTTAATAAACTTAGAAAACACCTCTTTTGCACAGAAAATTCGCCCATTCACCTTATTCCTCCAACCTCAGCTGCTCTAAAACAATATTGTTTAAAATCTGCGTATCAGGCTGGGCAGATATGGGGCCGAGCAATTGATATGTCCAATATGACGTTACCAGTACTTAATGATTGGGGCTGGATAAAATCGAATGGCATTTGGGAACCATTGTGGTCTTCCTTGCCACATATATGGAACGCGTGTAGAGAACTTGAGAAGTGTGGTTGCAAATCAGGTTGCGATACAATGCGATGTTCGTGTAAGCGTGCTGATCTGCCTTGTACTTTACAGTGCGAATTAAATAGGTTTTATTATGTATACCCTGTTGACCCAGTTGAGAGCTGGGACATTCTGAAAGAAGAGCGAGGCGGGGGGGAGGGGTTCCCCTTACTTGTTACCCAACATAGGTTACAAGACCAATATTTAAATTTCCATTGATCTTTTTAAAATAAGTAGAATACTATCAAGAACCGTTAATTTTTAAATTTACGAAGCAATGTTAAAAAAAATGCATTCTTTTAAGCAAAATGGTTTTGGATCAAAAAAATATGCATTCTATAGTTTGTTTTATCCTAGAATTACTTGAAAGCGACTCCCACATTGTCAAAATCGACACATTATTAACCGTTTTTTGTTTTGGATAGTCGCCATTTTGAATACCGCCGCCATCTTGCTCCTAAGGGTTCGAAATATGGGTCATGCGGGTCAAATCGCTTATAATTGCCTAAAAAGCATCTGTACCAAATTTCATGCTTTTATCACAATTTGCAAGACATTTGAAATAACCGGTTGGACTATAAGCCACTATTATCTCTTTTAGTTTTGATGTTACGGAAATGATAGTTATATTTAAAAATTATTTAAATTTTAAAATATTTACTGAAAAACGTCACATTGTATACTCAGTCAAGTTATACTAAATAAATAAGTATAAATCCCCATTAAAAGTAAACAATCAATGTTGACACTGAACTAAAATTGTACCATAACACAGACAACTAACAACTATTCTAGACAAAAATTAAGATTAAGGATGTGTCCTAAGGTAACTGAATTTTTATATATAAATGTAAACCAAAAATACAGAATTTTCAAAAACTGTAAATTTATTTGAGCTAAAATGAAATTAGAAAAAACGTATTTTCAAGGTTTTTTCTTATGGCACTCGTAAAAAAGTTGAAAAAGTATAATATGAGATGGTAATTAGGATTTTATCACATGACAGGGAAGGATGCATATTCTTCAATTTGGCATACACGTTCAACACTTTAACGATGATGAGGAGCAATAACTCCGAAACACGTGTCCGTGGCTGCACCTTGTTTCGCTTTTGGGGTCTGCGGACTATTCATTTTTCTTGTATTATTTAACCCTGCTAAACATCACTCGTTAATAATAAGTACTGCTTCATAAATATTTCAAAAGAGAATATGAAATAGTATTTTAAATAACAAGTTTTGAAAACGTTTTCACACGAGTGAGACAGTTTGGTGGGACAAGCCAAAGGCGAGGCCCACAAGTCGAATGAGTGTGAAAAGATGTTTTCAAACGTGTTGTTTACAATATTTTTTCTATGACTAGAAAAAAACAAACAATTTGATAAATATTTTTATTTAACAAAACCAATTACATTAAAAATTAAAATTACAAGTCGGTTACTATGAAACTGAATAAGCCTAGCCTATCTAATAAAATACAAATAACAGATGTCCGTTCTGTTTTTGACAGGACTGTGTGAAAAACATGACAGTACTGTGGTTTCTGATTTTTGCACACATCATGTGAAAAATGATAGTTTCCGGTCGTGGTTGCTGTGGGTTTTTTGTAATTTTCGAGGGCAGTCGTAGAAAAATTAATAAACATGTTCGTGAATAAGGGGCCACCTATGACTGGCAGGGCTATCTTCCCTCTTAGTAGGAGAGCCCTAGACCAAAATTTCGAGTTTCACGACACGGGTAATTTCATGAAAAATGTTTACTTGGAGCCAAAGAAACTAGTTTTATTTATGAAGGAAAGTCCCAGAATGTTGCAGAAAGGGTGAAAATACGTTTTCAGTCGGTAAAAAAAAATTACGGTGATCAGGCAGACTCGCTCTAGTTTCGTGTGAGTTTTTTATGTACTTTGCCGCCTCAAAGGCTTTTTCCGGACGAGTGTCGACGCGTGGCGACGTATTTTATAGGCGTCATCATGTTGGGAAAATCTTTTAGGCTATATTTATAGCTTGAAAATTTTCGACAAACCGTCAAAATTCCACTTTTTCGTTCGCTACTACTGCCTCGAATATCGCAGTGAGATCGTACAATTTACGATGTAATTCTAAATTGAATCCACTACCTTGGATTTCTTACCAGAATGGCGACCCAGCGGCGATATTTTGTTTGGAATAACAGTTTAAAGATTTCGTTTTTTCGCATTTTTTCAATTTTTCAAATTTTCCAAACACTCGTTCGGGCTGAGCTTAATAACTCGCACCTTCTCCGAGATGGATCGGCACGGCGCGGCGTATTTTTTTGAAAACTAGATGTAATTTAGAAAATTCTGCGGCGGAATTGTTTTTCTCGATTTTACCTCCTAAGAAAGTTATGATTTTTTTAAAAGAATCGATTTTGTCGGATTTTAGCGATTTTTCAAACATGTGTAGGTCTACTATCCTTTAGAAATGCGCCACAACCTTTCCCGTTGGATCTAGGGGATCCAGAACCAGACTGCGAGCAAGAAGAAGGAAAAATAAAAAACTCTTTTTTTTAGGGATATGAATTTTTCGAAAAGGTGGATTTTGCCGAAAAACTGTACTTTTCCAGCGGCTCTTGCTCCCCTTCCCGGAGGATTTTTTCCATCGAACTTTCAGAAGTGCTAGAACCAATCTTCCTCTCGGATGCCTGAAAATTTCGTTGCTTAAAATCGAATAACTATTATGACTATTATGACCCATTTTTTTTACATTTTCGATAATTTTTTTCATCCCTTTAGCAACGAGATAGACGTAAGCCACAACAGAATTTTTTTCATATTGACATGAACTGTTGAAAAAAAAATAGAATCCTCGTGTCGCGATGAGGTTGACAATCCTGGTCGAGGGCTCTCCTACTATTATCTTTCTGCATGTTGCGTTGCGTTGCGTTGTGTTACGTTGATTTTTTTGCTTACAATAGTTATTACTGCACTAGTAACTGGACTAATAGCACTATTTTAGATGTAAATCTGATTATGTTAAGTAAAATTGTATATTTTATAATATGTAGTTATTAGTTTCTCAACCAACCAATATTTTTTCTGACATTTCAAATTGCCATTCTACGAAAAAATCTGTATTGTAAAACTTTTTCTGTTGACCCCCATTATTTCACATTACAGATTATAGATACAATTTCCTTACTTAAATTTTCCAATATTAATATGAAATGAACTTCAAAATATCAAACTTACTTATACGTCAAAATTTAACAATGACAATATTGCTTTGGCCTACTTAATTTTAAATGAGTGACACCAGAGCCTTCTACAGTTTCAAGCCATGAAGTTTGAGATCTGGCAACGCGACAGGTAGACCACTCTGGTCGTGTTGTTTACCAGCGGTGTTTGTTTAGCAATTACTTTTTAGACTTTGTACTGTTTGTACTTTAGTACTGTGTTATTAAGAATTATTATTAATAATTCATTAACTTCGCTTATTTGAAGTTTTTAAACTGGACAAAGGTAAGAAAGCATTATATACGGTCATTTAGTGAAAACGTCATCATGACAGATAATGGATGCAAACAATGTTTAAAGTTAGGAAAAGTGATAATTTAATTAAACAAAAATATTTAAGCACTAAAAAGGTATGTATATATGATTGACTTACCAGTATTTTATAACCTGGTATAAATATAACATAATATAATAATGATATAGACTTACAAAACAAAAATAAAATAGTATTGTACACCTTGCAAATTGTTATTTATAAATGAATACAGTTTATTTGACAAATGTTACAAAATTACACGTTTCTATCAGTGGATGTTATAAATTGTTTGCATCCAATTCTTTCACATTACATATGATCATGACGCGCACTAAATATGCGTTTATTTTTTATATTGTAGATGCCTCGACATTGCTGTATACTATGCAAGTACTTTAAAAACTGAATCCTCAAATAGTACTTATCCTTTCCCAAAGCAATAAATTGGCTTAGAGCTATACACACGGAGGACTACTGCATTAGTAAAAATTCAGCTATTTGCAGTTTGCACTTTGAAGGCAGAGAAGTTACAACCATGCCCCATGGAGCTTTATAAAGATAGGTAATACGCACGAGGCTAACTAACATATCTCAAGCGAATGTGGTAATAAATCCCAAAAAAGAAAAGGAAGAGAAATAACATATCCTCGTTTAAATGAGGATGCAGTTCTTCACATATTTTCCAATCAACCGAAGTATCTTTCTACAACTAAGCCAGTGCCTCGACGTAATCCTGAAGAAAGAAGACAAGATGCTAAAGGCAAAATAATGATATTGACCAGTTTCTTGCCGATGACATCATATCAAGCTTTGAATATTTTGTGCAGGCTGTGCCAAAAAAATGATGCTTCATTAAGTGGAATTACAAGTGTGTGTGAACAATGTCTTGTATTTTTACATTTTAAATATTGACTACGACTGAAGAATCTGATACTGATAGTAGCAAAGTAAAAGTAGTTTCAAGTATTAGCGTAAATCAAAGTTTTAATGTTTTTGTAAATAGTCATGAATTGCCATCAAGCAATTTAAGTGGATTTTACCCTATTAAGTGTATATTCTAGAATTATATATTTGTAAATTATTCATTTTGGCGAAATAAATTTATAGCACAAGTTCTGGGATCTTTATACTTTATTTCCTAAACAAAATCCTTAAATCAGTGCTTGAAAGTAAGGGATGGCTGAATTACAAACAGGACTACCATTGACAGGTAATGCGATGTTGCCTTTGTTACTTCATGGCTTGGAACTGTAGATGGCTATGGTGACACTAATCAGTTTTGAAAGTATAAATGAAACTTCAAACTTATAAAAACTTAAAAGATTATTGTTAAAGAATACTGAGAATTACGTATGTTGTAATAATATACCGTGATTTTAAGTATATGGACTACATAAAATTAAATAACCACATTTAACGTTTTTAAAATAAGATATGATTATAATAGGTGCTTATAGGTGCTCTAATATGCAATTGTTTTACTATTTTACTTTACGCACTAGTGCGTGAAGTTTAACTTTGCGCACTATACAGAGTGCGGAAAGTTAGTACTTTCAAATCGGTAGTAGAAAAAACACTTATATGTTAATAACAATTGAAGAAATAAAAAGCACACCTTCTCACCTATGAGGAACTTTTCCATAAACTTTTTCCAAAGCCAACTAAAAATAAAATCAGAGAGCACACGTAAAGATAATGAATATGCAATGAATTAAATTAATTAAAATTTAAGTGTAAAACGATACGTTATACGGAAAAACTAAAAGAGAACTTTTTATTCGTAAACTAACTATAAATTTCAAAAATGGAAAAAAATTAGTTTCGATAATTGGCGCACTCTTTTTCTTTAAACAAAGGGATTCACACCCCCGTGGTTATGCCTCTGGTTGAAGTAGGAAAATAAAAATAGTGATTAAACGTGGTACTTATTCAGAAAAATGCACACACAAAATTGCAAAAATTCCATGTACTTCAATATAAAAAAATACAAAAAAAAATGTAACTGTTTTTCTGAAACGATTAAGTATTCGATATAAGTTTATTAAGAAAACGCTCATTAATTTCACATTTTCTATTGATTCTCAAAATATCAAAGTACAATTCGGACCACCCTGTATATTTTAAGGAAAAGTTTTTCATTGAAAAGTATAAATAATATTTTGTGACTATTATATAGTCGATTTATATTTATTTTATATAATTTGTTTTTTGATAGATACAATTAACAAACTAAAAAACAAAAAAATTAAATCATTCGGCGGTACTTACTGAATTTAAACCTAACAATCTCATATGGTGGAAATTTATTTCTTGAGAATATAATCTACATAATAATCAAATCGAACGAAATTTGTAAATATTGAAGTATAATCAGGTCTATAGTTTTGTATTGAAATGTGATTGAAAAAAAATACTAATAACTATATAATGTAACTTGTGATCGTATCGTATTTATAAAATATTGTATGTTCAATTTAATAATTATTAGAATTTTTATAATGTAACTTGTGATAACATGGTATTTGTAAAATATCTCCATTCAATAATAATTACTTGATTTTTTTCATTTCATTTATTGATTATTAGCAGCAAAATAAAAAGAGTATTAATATAAAAGTTATTATGAGTGTCGGATTTATCCTTGAAAGAAAGTAAATTCAAGTGCAAACTATACCGTCTATGTTCGCTGACCTGTTCTCCCAGCTCTTTCACTCTCGCTGGCAGAACGACGCTGTAGGTCAGGGCCACTACTAGGAGGAAATTATACAAAACGTTAATCCCCACACATCCCCCACTGTATGGGAACTCCTCTTTTATCAATTGTTGACCTACCAAGAGAGATCTTCACTATATAACCAAGAAGATTTGGGGTTTATTAATCACAACACAAGTCTTGAAGAACAAAGACCTATCTTGTGTCTTCAGGAAGTCATGATACTAATGGCTTCCCAGATTTACGTAAGTGAAAAATTATAATATGTTTACAGAATAGAGGTGCAAATTATCTTGTTACAGGTGGTGTCGATTTTGGCGGCATTAATCTCGATAAGTGCGTCTACTTTTGGAGGAAAAGAACAGTAAGTACAAATCTTGTTTTAAATGTTAATTTCTTATAAATTGCTAATTGCTAGAGGTAGAGAGATTTTGTTTACTTTATCATTCTTTCTATAAATAAACACATTGTTCTCGTGCATAATGAGATACTGACATTCGTTTAATTCCAATAATTTTTCACTTTTCATCGATTTTTGCATTGAGATTCGGATTCCAATAATTTTTCACTTTTCATCGATATTTTGCATTGAGATTCGGTTTAATTCCAATAATTTTTCACTTTTCATCGATCTTTTGCATTTTGTAAAGCAAACTTTTCTTCATTTTATAAATACAACTATTTATTGTTTTTCACAGATTATATTTTTATTTCATTTACTTGCATTTTTCCGCAGTGTTCACATCAGAGTACACTTGCCAGAACCTGAAGCACACCATTCCAGTAAAGTAGTGAAAGAAATAATAGTACATGGTGGTCACGGAGGTGGTGGTGGCGGCGGCGGCGGCGGATATGGTGGTGGCGGTGGATTTGGCGGCGGCGATGATCACCATCATGATATTGGTGGAGGAGGAGGCGGAGGCGGATTCGGAGGGGGCTTCGGCGGTGGCCATGACGATCATGGTGGTGGCGGAGGTGGATTCGGAGGTGGATTCGGAGGTGGAGGCGGAGGCGGATTTGGCGGCGGACATGACGACCACCACGGAGGTGGATTTGGAGGCGGTGGTGGATTTGGAGGGGGCGGAGGTGGCTACGGAGGGGGCGGCGGCCATGGAGGTGGAGTTGCTCATACAATCGTAATTCATGGAGGTGGAGGTGGTGGAGGTGGAGGCGGAGGTTATGGCGGAGGCCACGATCATCACGGAGGAGGTGGCCACGGAGGTGGTGGTCATGGCGGTGGTGGTCACGGAGGCGGTGGTCATGGAGGCGGTGGTTATGGAGGCGGTGGTCATGGAGGCAGTCAAATAATAACCCTTCATGGAGGTGATCCACTTCCAAGTGGTGGAATTGGAGGTAAGATACTATTGCTATGACTACTAAATGATAATGGTTTACTAATAATAAAATATTTATTTCAATAGGTGGTCACGGATATGGCGGAGGCGGTGGATTCGGGGGCGGTGGTGGATTTGGAGGCGGCCACGATCATCACGACAGTGGTGGTGGTGGTGGAGGAGGATTCGGAGGAGGATATGGAGGAGGCGGTGGTTTTGGTGGTGGACATGACGATCATGGAGGCGGTGGAGGAGGATTCGGAGGAGGATTTGGCGGAGGATTTGGGGGCGGTCACGATGATCACCACGGTGGTGGTGGTGGAAGTGGATTCGGAGGTGGTTTTGGGGGAGGGTTAGATGATCACCATGGCGGTGGAGGAGGCGGATATGGAGGAGGAGGTGGTGGAGGATATGGAGGTGGAGGTGGATTTGGGGGAGGACATGACGATCACCACGGTGGAGGCGGCGGTTATGGAGGTGGTGGATTTGGAGGCGGTGGTGGCGGAGGTTTCGGAGGAGGATTTGACGACCATCATGGAGGTGGTGGATATGGCGGCGGAGGTGGCGGCGGAGGTGGATTTGGAGGAGGTCACGATGATCACCATGGCGGTGGTGGAGGAGGAGCTGGAGGTGGCTTCGTAGCTATTGTAGGTGTACAACATGATCATGGTGGTGGCGGCGGAGGAGGCGGACATGGAGGTGGACATGGAGGTGGATATGGAGGAGGTGGTGGTGGGTTCGGTGGCGGCCATGGCGGTGGCTACGGCGGCGGCGGCGGCGGCGGTGATCACGGTGGTCACGGCGGTTGGGACTAAGCCAAACTTTTTACTCCAAAGTACCTCTCATCGTAAGTCTGTGTCACCCTTAGTTCTTAAGATCATAATTTATCATTTTATGTCGTGTTCATGAATCATGTGTGTATGTGTTGTAAATATTGTTGATATTTGTTAGTATTTTGTATAATAAATCGTACATTTAATTTACTGTCTCTTAATATTATTATCTCATGTGTCATTTTTCCTATAATTTCTCGTAAATAAATACTCCTGCAGTATCTATTACAAATGGATTTGTTACATTTCTATTACAAATGGATTTGTTACATTTATAGCAACATGTAACTACTTTCTTCAAATATTTTATTAACTTTAAAAAGTATATTATTCAAGCCAAACACTTTGTTTTGTATGAAATGTTATGCCGAAATGTAGCAGACTGGACAAACTACACATCTCATTTTTCTATAAAATAATAAAGTTTTTAGAATTTTTTATTAAACAACAGCCAGTATGCTCTTGCTCATTGACAGTTTTGTGGTGATATATTGGATATTAATAAGACAAGCGTGTAATATTTTAATTTTTCAACTAACAACATTTTTTAATATAATGATAATTCGTATACAACACAACTTTAAAATTTTTCTGTGCATGCTTCGTTTATTCCTCAGGTATTTCAAACTGCAGAGCCACAAGAACATAAGTGAGAATATTTGCTGAAATCTAAAACAAGTAAATTTACAAATTAAACACATGATTTACTTTAAACTATAGGTAATATGTGTCACATTTCATCGAAATTTGTTGGTTAACTCCACTATATGTTTGAAAAAAATGATTGACAAAAGTGTAGGTAGGTAGATATAACTTAGATAGATAATATAACTTTATTTCTTTAATAAGATTTGGTACAATTTCTGTTTAGAACTTTTTTTCTCAATTGGTTGCTGAATACCTGTAACGGAAAAAATTTATTACTTACAGGTCCTGCGATCCCAAGGTCGATGGTAAACACTCCACTTGCTGTAAAAGGTCGATGCTGTTTTAATTTTTCAATGAAAATTCGAACTTGCTGGTGCTCATCTGGCGTAGTGATTCTAGTAGAATATTCCAACAAAAAAATTGTTAGACCTTGTATCTAAAATATTAAGAATGCATAATTGGGTTTAATTTTTCAAAAAAAGCGTGTAGGAAATAAAATTAGTCATTTGCCATTTTTAATTTTAATGTGGGATATTATTTTCCAAAACACAAGACAGTTCATTCGAACTTGCTGGTGCTCATCTGGCGTAGTGATTCTAGTAGAATATTCCAACAAAAAAATTGTTAGACCTTGTATCTAAAATATTAAGAATGCATAATTGGGTTTAATTTTTCAAAAAAAGCGTGTAGGAAATAAAATTAGTCATTTGCCATTTTTAATTTTAATGTGGGATATTATTTTCCAAAACACAAGACAGTTCATTCGAACTTGCTGGTGCTCATCTGGCGTAGTGATTCTAGTAGAATATTCCAACAAAAAAATTGTTAGACCTTGTATCTAAAATATTAAGAATGCATAATTGGGTTTAATTTTTCAAAAAAAGCGTGTAGGAAATAAAATTAGTCATTTGCCATTTTTAATTTTAATGTGGGATATTATTTTCCAAAACACAAGACAGTTCATTCAATACTTTATAACTATAAGTCCAGGATGCTTCGAACACGACAGGGATTAGGACGAATATACGAGTGGCCGACAACTCGCCTCAGTTCGAAATTTGTACATTAGGAGAAGGACGGCAGTGCGCTGTGGCCACTCACTGCTCGCTCAGCAGTCAGCACTGTTGTTAGTATCTCATTAAAGACTTACTTAAACACAATGAAAAAATTAAGAGATAAGAAAATGGAATAAGAAATAAAATAAATAATTATTCCAAGTTTTAAATACACAATACTCGATAATCGATAATATGGTAGTTCTTATTCGATTTAAAATTCAACTGTTCAAATTGTTCCTTGCTTTTCGGATATCATTATTTGTTAATTCTATTCCAAATTCTTTATTTCTTATTTCTTATCTCTTATTTTTTCATTGTTTTTAAGCCTTAACCGTGTTGGGATGTAGAACTCATGTCCGAAATTTGATTTACGTTTCGAAATTTTTATAACTTCAGTAATTCATCCTAGATAGGATTAATTATTGTAATTTTAAAAAAATCTCGAAACACATTTAAATATGTCCATTGTTTGTTTTTTCGCAACAAAAATGTGATTCTACAACATAAAATTAAAATTAATAATTGTCGCTGCACCTCGAGTGTTGCAGGTGTAATAAAATTTATTATAAAAGAATCCAAACAAGGAATAGTAGACGCGAGAGCCATCGGCTACAGCGCGGAAATCCACGATTCCCACACCACTCTGTCCTCTTGCATACAACGGGCACAAGTAAATCGCGCAAACTAATACCCATGTTCGAACCTCCTCGGTCTTTACTGTATACATAGTTTGTGTAACAAGAGTGGATATGATATTGCCTATTCGTCTACAGACTGTACAGAAAACAGCAAATGTACATAAGGGAGTAGAAATAGTCATTGACATATCAAACAACATTTTTTCGAAAACTGTATCCCACAGTTCAAAAATTATTAAAAAATGTGAAGAGAAAATTTTAACATTTGCAATTAATTTATTTGACATGTCAGTTTTCACAATAAGGTACGCATGATTTTTGAATTAAATATAATTTTGTAAATTAACTTACTAAATGGCTATCGCAATAATAAAAAACTGCTAAAATGTAATCCATTATCCAAAAAAATTAACAAAAAATTACTATTTTAAAGAGTCGCAAAAATGACGATGACGTCATGCAAATGGCTGCTGTGGTGTTGTGACGTCAGACACTGGCATTTCCATTTAATGTTGAATTAGAGGAAGATTTAGAAAAATATATGATGTTTAAATTAATAGCTAGTTACATACACTTAAAAAATCATGTATTTTCATTGTCAAACTGGTAGAAAAAGGCGCCTTCCACCTAAACGTAGTACAGCAACATTGGCCAAATTATCTCTCTGGGCTTTTACATCTGTTCCACTCACTTTTCCGTGAAAAATGTTAATATTTAACACCGAAATCGCACATTGAATCTACACGTAAACAGTATGATATATATACAACGGCAAACATAAAAGATTCTAAAGTTCTGTCAAAAAAATACCAGTGATTGACGTCACGCCCAGCACGGTGAGATTTGAATTCCATCGTTTGTTCTCGGTTAGTTGTACAATTGCGACTTTAAATTTAAACGTTAAAAGAAATGAACTGTTGATTAATTATTAATGATTGATTGTTAAAATTTATGTTTTTGTTGATAATAATAAACGAGATAATAAATAAACTGGTGAACGGATTAATTTTTATCATCTATAATTTCATTGATTTTTATAGTATGTAAAAGACTTTTACATCCACCATCCACCTACAAAAATTTAGTAATTTTTAAAACTGTGGGATACAGTTTTAAAAAAAATATTTGATACACGATTGTGAAATTATTTTGCATTCTCGAATGTAAAAATGGCATTTCGCAATCTAGCATCAGAAATAACAATTTAACCTGAGCTTATTCGAATTCTGTAACTTAATTCTTTGAAAAATTAGAAGGGAGGTAAACTATAGATAAGTTACTGTATATTTTGCAGTATGGTTTATAACGTTTAACCACCATTACATTACAAAAATAAGATTTGATGCCAAACAATTTCAGTTCGTTACTACGAGATACTACTCTTTTCCATCGAAATGAATAGCAAGCAAATTTCCTGTTTCTCATATTTCCTAATAATAATTGATGGTTATATGATTAAGACATAAAGAAATCTAATTCTGAAATAATGAGTCTTCATATATAATTATAAAATTTTATTAGATTAAAAAACGTATGAAATTAAAGGAAAGAAACCAAATTGCGAAATTAATAAATAAAAGAAATTAACTGTTTTGTCTTGAAAGACACATAAATTAATTTCCAAATATTTTAAATTTATTTCTTAAAAAATGAACAGGTATTATGTATTTGCAGATGCAGTCAAATATAAGAGGCATAAGATTACAGAATGGTATCGATTAAAGCGACACGTTATGAGATTGGATGATATAAACATAAACTTAAATTTGTCATTCAATATGAATAATGAGAAAATGTCAACTCATTGTTTGTGATTATAGCTATTACGAGACTATTCTGAAAATTCTTTCAGAAAAAATAGTATATATTATAATTTAAATCAGTAGTATCGGCACATAGCACTTCAGATAACTAGATCTGAATTACTATGTGCTGATTAACCCTCTTAATTTATAGTAAACAATAGATTGTTGCCTATGATTATGATTATCTTATGTTCCAGGTTCCAGGTAATTCCTAAAAGGTGATGTAAGTGTAAGATGATATTATTGTAGAGGTATATGTGAAAGAGGGCTATTTTAGTCATTACATAATATACACTTCATGAGTATATTTGAAATACCTAATTGGAACATAATACATGAATTTGATATAAATTATTACCTACTGCCACAAAATTCTAGTAAAGACACTTTAGAGGATATATCACGAAAATGCCTCATATTATATTTTCTATGCGGTACTGTTTTGCATCATACACGCGAAATTGTGGAATCATGTGCGACCGAGTATAGCTGAGGAACAGCATGGATTTGTCGAAAAAAATCCATCGTAACAAATCTACTATTTTTCTCAAATGACGTCGTGGGGAATCTTGAGCAAAAAACCCAAGTTGACATAATATACACCGATTTTAAAAAGGCATTTGACCAGGTGGACCACGACGTTGTTTTGAGAAAGCTATATGAGTTTGGTGCTAGTCCGAATACCTTGGCATTTTTCGCATCATACCTGCAAAATCGAAAATTTTCAGTTAAGTTCAATGGCAACACATCGGGAAAATTCACCGCAAACTCAGGGGTGCCACAGGGATTAAACCTAGGACCCTTACTATTTCTAATATTTATAAATGACATTCCGAAAGTGCTAAGAAGTTCCAAGTGACTATTGTTTGCAGATGATATGAAATTATACAAAAAAATTGAAACCTTAAATGACTGCCAATCTTTACAAAACGATATTCATAGACTTGTCCATTGGAGTATTGATTGATTTACTTTTTAATACATCTAAGTGTGCTGTTATGTCGTGTACGCGGAAACTCGAGCAAATCGACTATAAATATACAATGAATGACGAAAATCTACCAAGAATAACAAAAGTTAAAGATTTAGGTATATATTATGATAATAAACTGTGTTTTAATGATCATATATCTCACATTTCATTAAAAGCGTTGCGTGTGTTAGGGTTTGTGATTAGACAAGCCAGTAAATTTACAAATAGTACCACAATACTAAACCTACACATAACTTTGGTTAGTTTGGTTAGACCGATTCTAGAGTATCTATGCATCAATAATATGGCATCCGTATTACTTCAAGTATAACTATACTGTTGAGAAAGTACAAATTAAATTGCTGCGATATTTGTGCTTGAAAAAATACGGCTCTTACCCTCATTATACTACTATACGCACAACTGCTCTAAGAAGGGAATTTTGTATTTCAAGTCTTGAAACTCGGAGAAAGAACAGCATGGTAATAATTTGTTATAAGGTATTAAATAACATTTTAAATTGTAGCCAGATCTTACCACATATAAAAATAAGGGTACTCAACAAGCAAACTAGATTAGTACAATTTTTTTAATATCCCACCTGTAGCTACAAACATTATATCGCCCTTGGTAACCATGTTAAAAGTTACAAATAATGTACTCATGTTGTCTGAGTTAGATCTTTCTTTTCCTCCCAAACAATTCTATCTAGAACTGAGCAATTTTATTTCAAACTTAGATTGATTACACATTTTATACTCCCCTAAATTAGGTATATGGATAATGTAGAAATATATGACAAGAATTAAAATCTATTACTCTTTTTCGATATTAGAAGTATATTGTTAATTTACAATTTGATGAAATTCTCATGTAAATAGATTTATCTGTTTGAGAAATAATTAAATAAATAATTAATATTTCCAGAACAGATAGTGCAATGGCAACATATTATATATTTATATTTTTGGAACAAGCTAAAAATGATCTTTCAAAATATGTATAAATATACAGGGTGTTCCATTTAAAGAAGCATAAGTTGTGTCTTTTTCTCTGCTTTCCGATGCTATTTTGTTTTATATTTTTTCGGAAAAAGATATTTAACACCAAAATTTACAGCTTTTGTCTCTACACTTTTTTCATATCTCCAATCATAAAGGAATATGGTCAAAATATATGGGACTACCCTGTACATGTACATATACGTGGCTGCAATGTTTTTTTTTGAGACATATGGCGTTAATTCCTGTTTTCTGTCATTATTTAACTCTGCTAACTCCCTCATTTTTATAACTAAAATTAGTGAATAGAATAATAAAATAAAATTTCTATTATAAAGAAAACGAATCAAATAGAAAGTACCTATACACAAATACTAAATTTTCTATAATCTATCAAATGGAATATTCACGATAATCACGTTTCTATGAACTTCAATATTCGTTTTTAATAAACATTTAATTGTATTATAAAAGAAAGTTATCTACTGTGTTATTATTAAATAATTCTTTAATGATTAGTCACTCTGGAAATTTCTACGTAGGATAAAATTGACAATAATTGTAATGTTTAATACAAGTTGAATTTTTAATTACTTGTAATAAATATGGTATTCTCACATTTTACCAGAGAAACTACAGTAATTTATTTAATGTAATATAAATTATGCACTTTTACCGTAGGTACCTAAAAAAATTCTGACGAAATTGTTCCGGAAATTATTTTCTCACCTGAAATTCTGCATTTTTATTTTAAACTCCTAAAACCTAAATCAGGGTTGTGAGAACCAGGGCTGAGATTGAATCTGAATTTGAATTTGAATGTTGTGTGCATGTTGAGTAGTGCAATAACAATAATAATAAGTTAGGTAGGTAATAATAATAATAATAATGCTATCTTTATTCCTTAACCACAATATGATACAGAAACAAAAAAATATTTTTAATAACACAAGTAGTTGGTAGAAGGCGTCATTAAAATAGGAATGTAAAGTTACACGTTAAACAGACGACAAACAACAAAAGTAAGTATAATAGCTTATACTAAACTGCCAGAGTAAAAAATGTAAAATGTATAAAATCAGCATACTGGATGTAGATTTAAAATATAAGTTAAAAATTCGTACAATAACTCTCCGAGCTGCGAGGTCTAATAATAGTCCAGTAGAAATGTAGATTTCGATTAAAAAAAGTGCGGAAGTTTTGAAACTTTGAGAATTTGTAGATTTCGATGCCCTGAATGAAATGCACAAAAACGCGAAATGTGAACGATGCCGCCGGCGTCGCTATATTGGTAAAATGGCGCCAAAAATCAGTTTCTTTGCAAATTCTTGCTTTAGGTGCCCTTCGACTAAAAATGTTTTTATTAAAATTAAAGTGCATTAAATTTTCTACAAAACATGTCTCATACATTTTTTCTGTAGGTAAACTGAATAGTTTCGGTACATTAGCCAAGCAAAATCATCCATTATTGAAAAAATTTTTACTTTATACAATAATTCATTTTAACACGAAATATTTTTGTCGTTGTTACGTTAGGCACAAAATACGTTTTCGTAGTTTAATCTCGCTTCTCTACCACCTACTGTTGCAGCGACACGTCAGCATTCCTTACGGACCTATTATCAAGTCCAATAATGGCAGGGCCTTAAAAAAAATGTGGAAGAATGGTGCTGGAAACAGGGCAAAACTGGGCTTACCATAGTAGCAACGCTAAAAGATCCTGCTGTAGAGTTGGCCTAAATGCTCTGTAATTTGTGCATTTTGTAAAGGGCAAAACTGTGAAAATGCCTCCGCCCGCAGTCGACGAGTTTGATGACGATGAAGTTGAAATTCATTACTCCGAAGCATGAGGAAAAACCAAATGATGTCAGTGGGCGGCGAAACGGAAGAAAATTGTGACTAAAGTATTGCTGAAGCCTACAACGAACTTTGACCTTTGACATCAACAACCTAAAGCGTCCTATTTGTGGATTAGGCCTCTATAGGGGATCACCATGTAAAAAAATGCGCCGTATACTTTACCTCATGGTGGTGTGGAAACGAGTACTGCACAGCTGGAACTGTAAGAAACAGACAAGTAAAATCTACTTACTTTATATCTGAGGCTTTTCAACTACAAAATAGTATATTAGTAATAAGGTCAGTAAATGTTCTTTACTGGTTGAGGATGTTTGGAGATCGAGACGAAACAAAGTCGAGATCTCCAAAACATCCGAAACCAGTAAGACATTTAATGACCGCAGTGCTTATAACGTTTTTTTCACGCTCAAATATTGAATAAATTTAATTAAAACTAAAAAATTTGATATTTTGAAAATATATAAAACAAACAAGTCGTACATGAAAAAGTTTTCACTTTGGTTACTATGAGACCGAATATTATTATCAAGTGACACCTGCTGTCATTAGAAATTTCTCCAAGATAAGGTTTTTGCCACAACTTAAGCTTCTTGTAAGTTATGAATTCTATTGCTCCAATAAATTTCAATAATTGTCCAAATTGTAATTTTAATTTTGTCTTCAATAAAAATTGATTTTTAAATTTCTATATTTATCAATTTACTTACCGCCTCCTGACCCGGTAAGTAATTCGCTTACCGATCGCTAATTAGTAAACGTCACTTACAAATGTCTCAAACAATTCAGTGAAGGTGTCAAATCACCCGAGCGTGGAAAAACATATTTTTCCTACGAGCGTGCGGAAAATACCACTTTTCCGCACGCATTTTAATTTCGAAAGTTGCACTTTTCCGGACTAGTGCGGAAAAGTGTATTTTTCCGCACTAGTGCGGAAAAGTGCAACTTTCGAAACTAAAATGCGTGCGGAAAAGTAATTATGTTTTTATTTGCATTTTTGGGTAAGTTATAATTACATTTTGAAAATGTGATCACGCTTCTAGGAAATAGTAATTTTCGTCACAAGTCCGGAAGGTGACTTGTTACAGTTGTTGGAAATAATAATTTAATCACTAAGTTAGCCATTGATTGTATTTAGATACTGAGTTGTTTTGTTTTACTTGTAACTAAGCAGTTGTTTATATATGACGTATTATGTTAGAGAGAGAATAAACTTCTTATAAAATATTCTGCAGGGAAGTTATTTTGTTTGGCTTGTATATTAAAGAAGAACAAGATATTATCAATAGGTTATGGGCCCAGACTATCTCATCTGAGCTTATCTTCGTTTTGGTGTTAAAATATACAACGGAACATGACTGAGAATATGAATTTGCCTGGAATAGAAAAACTAGAAGGTTCGTCTAACTATAATAATTGGAAATTCTGTATGGAAATGCATTTGATACAAGAGGATCTGTGGGAATGTATTGAGACTGATGCAAAAGGGAACGTCAAGAATAAAGACGAGAAGAAAGAACATAAAGCTCGTGCTAAAATTTGTCTAAGTGTGAAGTCTTCTGCTTACATTCATATTAGAAATGCAAAAACTGCAAAGGAGACGTGGGACAATCTAAAAAGAGCATATGAAGACAAAGGATTGACACGACGGTTAGGACTTTTAAGAATTTTATTTAGTCAAAAGCTTAGTGATTTTAAGAACATGGAAACTTATGTCACTCAAGTATTGGGAATTTCACAGCAATTAGCAGATATAGGAGCAGTAATTGAAGATGAATTTGTAGCAGTAATCTTATTAAGTGGTTTACCAATTGAATTTAACCCCATGGTTATGGCACTCGAAAGCTCAAATGTTAAAATAACGAGTGATCTTGTAAAATCGAAACTTTTACAAGAAGACTTGAAGTGGGAATGTGCAAATAATGAAAAAGATATGGCTTTGTTTTCAAAAGGTATGAAATTTGAAAAGAAGAAAGGTTGTAAGTGCTACAAATGTCATCGACAAGGGCATTTTGCGAAAAACTGTCCAGATAGAGGTAAAACAGTACAATACCAAAATATAGGTCAATCAAGTCAAACTGCAAGTAAATTCTAATAAAAAATTTTCGCTATTGACAACTTTGCCAGAAAATATTGGGTTAAACGAGTGGTACGTTGATTCCGGAGCGACTGCACATATGACTGGAAAGAAAGACTGGATTGTGAACTATACTGTGGACACAATTAAAGAAGTAACAATAGCAAATAATGAGAAATTAAGTACGGATGGTAGAGGTGATGTTGAAATAGACTTAGCAGATAATTCATGCGTAAAAACTATTACGGATGTTGTGTATGTACCAAAACTTTCCACTAATCTGTTATCCGTTAGTAAAATGGTAGAAAAGGGCCTGTCAGTGATTTTTTCAAACAGAGGATGTCAAATTTATGGAACAAATTGTAAAGTAGAAGGTGAAGTTATAGCCAGTGCTTGTGAAACAAATGGTATTTACAAATTGAATGTTCAAAGCCCATTGGAAACATTACAGCAAGAGCAAACTTATTTTACAATATCTATGAATTCGCAAGAACTTTGGCACAGACGTTTAGGTCACTTAAATAAACAAAGTATGAATCTGTTGAGAAAAGGTATGGTGTCAGGTGTGAAGTACACAGATATGAACTCAAGTCCCTGTGTTTCGTGTATTGAGGGGAAACAAGCCAGATTTCCATATCCTAAAAAATCGTATACAAGAGCTTCACAAAAATTTGAATTAATACATTCAGACTTATGTGGACCGATGAGCGAGCCATCTCATAATGGTGCGAGGTACTTATTGACATTTATAGATGATTATAGTAGAAAAACATTTGGATATTTTCTAAAATCGAAAGATGAAGTATTAGAGAAATTTAGACATTTTAAACTACTTGTAGAAAATGAAACTGAATTGAAAATAAAAGGTATACGAACAGACAATGGAACGGAGTATATTAACCGTAAGTTTCAGAGTTTTCTCAGCGAAAATGGAATAAGACATCAGACAACTGTAACTTACAGTCCTGAACAGAATGGTGTGGCGGAGAGAGCCAATCGAACGATTATAGAGAAGGCACGGTCTATGCTCCAAGATGCTGGATTGAGTAGGTGTCATTGGGCAGAGGCCGTGAACACTTCCATTTATCTTAAAAATAGATCACCAACAAAGGCAGTGAGAGGTGTAACACCTGAAGAAAAATGGACTGGACAAAGAGTTAATCTGAATCATTTGAAAATATTTGGCTGTGTTGCATATGCACATATCCCAGATACTTTAAGAAAGAAGTTGGATTCCAAAAGCAAAAGGTATATTTTCGTAGGTTATTCTGAAGACACAAAGGGATATCGGCTAATAGACCCACAGAATCTAAAGAAAATAAAGATAGCCCGTGATGTCATATTTCTTGAGAATGAGTTTATGAATTCCAAGAAAGCAATTTCTGAAGAAACTAATCAAATTTCAATACAAAATAAACTGATTGTAGAGGAGGAAACTATCGAAGAAGAACCAGAAGAACCTGTTCAAGAGAATTTAGTAGAAAATTATCTAGAAGAAGAGGTTGAGGTTAATATGGATGAAAATTTGTCTATGGAAAATTCAAATTCAGACATTTATGAGGAAAGACAAGAACAAGAACAAGAAATAGATCGGCAACGGACATATCCACAAAGAAATCGGAAACAGAAGGAATATCCTGACTATGAATTGTATCAAGCCAACTGTAATGAAGTAGTTGAACCTTTGTTCTTGAAAGATGCATTAAGTGGAAGAGATAAAGAAAAATGGAATTTAGCCGTAAATGAAGAGTACAAGTCTCTACAAGAAAATAATACATGGATACTTGTAGATCCACCAGAAGGAAAGAATGTTGTTCAGAACAAGTGGATATTTAAGATAAAAACAGATGAAAAAGGAAAAGTCGATAAGTATAAAGCAAGATTAGTAGCTAAAGGTTTTACCCAAAAATACGGTATTGATTATGAAGAAACTTTTTCACCAGTTATTAGATACGCAACATTGAGAATGTTGATAGGTATGGCTGCAGAAGCAAACTTGGAAATTGATCATATGGATGTAACGACCGCCTTTTTAAACGGAGAACTTAAGGAAACTGTGTACATGCAACAACCTGAAGGTTTTATTAAGAAAGGAGAAGAAAACAAAGTTTGTTTACTGAAAAAAGCCATATATGGCCTTAAACAGTCATCCAAAAATTGGTATGAGAAGATACACTCTGTTTTGGTGGATTTGGGCCTAAAACGATCAGAGTCGGAACCATGTGTGTACTACAAATTGAATGGAGGAAACATTTTAATCATCGCATTATATGTAGATGATATTCTGTTATTTAGTAATAACAAAACTGAAAAACAGAAGTTAAAATTACAGCTTGTAAGTAAATTCAAGATGAAAGATTTGGGCAATGCCAAAAATGTCTTGGGAATGAGGATTCGCAGACAAGAGGAAAATATTCTCATTGATCAAAAGAAATACATAGAAAACATCTTAGCACGGTTTAATATGTTGGAATGCAAACCAGTGGGTACACCATTGGAAATTGGTAAGAAATTATTGAAATCAGAAGTACAAGAAGAAAATAGTCATTTGCCATACCAACATTTGATAGGATGTCTTATGTATCTCGCAGTTTGTACAAGACCAGACATTGCACATGCTGCTAGCGTGTTAAGCCAATTCAATTCATGTTTCACTGAAGAGCATTGGAAATGTGCGAAGCGTGTATTACGATACCTGAAGGGTACAATGGATTATTGTCTTGTGTTCCAGAAGAAAGGAAGTGTTTTGCGAGGTTATGTTGACGCTGATTGGGCGAACAATGAAATAGATAGAAAATCTTATACTGGTTTTGTCTTTACCCTAGGAGGTGCGGCTATATCTTGGGAGAGCAGAAAGCAGAGAACTGTAGCTCTGTCCAGCACTGAATCAGAGTATATGGGACTATCAGATGCAACCAAAGAAGCTATATTTCTGCAAAATCTGTTGAATGAAATATCAGGCCAAAAGAATTGTATAACTTTGTATAACGACAACCAGTCGGCACAAAAGTTAATAGGCAATCAGAGGTTCCATAATAGGACAAAGCACATTGATATTCGTCACCACTTTGTGAGAGAGGCTGTGCAATCTAAACAAATCAAAGTGGAATACTTACCAACGGAAAATATGATTGCGGACATCCTGACCAAGGCTCTGTGTAAACCAAAGTGTGAAGACTGTACTAAAGGTTTAGGACTAATGAACTTAGCTGTTAGTGATTCAATTAAGGGGTAGTGTTGGAAATAATAATTTAATCACTAAGTTAGCCATTGATTGTATTTAGATACTGAGTTGTTTTGTTTTACTTGTAACTAAGCAGTTGTTTATATATGACGTATTATGTTAGAGAGAGAATAAACTTCTTATAAAATATTCTGCAGGGAAGTTATTTTGTTTGGCTTGTATATTAAAGAAGAACAAGATATTATCAATAACAGTCGAGTAGATATTATGGACGAGGCGACGTCAGGAGCCGAGTCTAGAATATCTAAACGAGGCTGGAACAACACCTTACGGACGTGTGTCGAATGATATTTTATTTCATCCCGTCATTTCTTGTATATTAGTATATTTGTATAATTTGACACTAGGTTATTTTCTTATGTCATTTGACATTTGACACATTATTTTTAATTTACGGTTGATTTTTATGTCAAACAACTGTCAAAAGGTATAATAACAGTTTGTGATTGGTTCGTAATAAGTTTCCGGTGGTTTCCGGTACTTTACCGGCTCTGACACCGTAATGTCTCATTTTCCGGCCGCATATGAATACTGTACTGTTGTACTTTCCGGACGAGATGAAATAAAATATTGTTCCTAACACATGCGGAAACTGTCTTTTCCGCACTCGACTGCGACTCGGCAGTCGCATGCGGAAAAGTACCACTTTCCGCACTTGTTAGGAAAATAACTATTGTGCCTTATCGACAAAAATACTGCACACTAAAGTGAATAATTGTAAAAAGTAACTATTTTTTCCATAATTCGTGACTTTGCTCGGCTAATGCAACGAAAATATTCATTTTATTCATAAGGAATGGGTAATATTTTACCTGCAGATTATATAGTGGAAAATATTAATTTTTTACTATATTAAACTGGGGGTCAAATATTAATACTTACCCAGATACAGGGTGTTAAAGTTTTAGAAATAATTCAGTAATGTTATTATTTCAGTTATTTTTTCACACATAAATATTTAAGTCGGTACAACTAGATATTTTGACGTGAGAAAATCGAATCATTTTTGGCGTGTCGCATAGAGGGCGCTACGTAAGCTATCTTGGTTTAACAGGATCCATCATAACTTTTTTGTACTTCATTAGTTTATAACCTCATTATAAATTTTTTATTTAACCCTGATTTTTAAACAAAAAAGGGATAGGGACTTGTTTTATCTTCATAAAATGCACCCCTATCGAATTATTTACATTTTAGAAAATCCTGTGCACCCGTAATTTTAAACAAATATTCTGATTAATTTTATTAAAGGGTAAGTGCTAAAAACTTTAAAAAAGTGTGCTTTGGAAATAAGTGAAATATACTAACATATTAGATATTAAAAATAACTGAAATTACAACTCAATTATTTTTACAACTTAACACCATGTATCCACCAGTAAGTATTAATATTTGACCCCCAGTTATTAAGCAAAAAATTAATATTTTCCGCTATAGAATCTCCTGGTATAACACCACCCATTCCTTATGAATTTGCCTGTAGACAAAATGTATAGGACATATTTGTTAGAAAATTTCATGATCTTTGATTTCGATAATAACATTTAGGGCTAAAATAATTTAGTTCATATTTTCCCAACTTTTCCAAAATTGTTTTATATGGTCAGTAACTTGTGCAACTGTAAACCTGTCGTTTAGTAAATTTACTGGTATGTAAAATCTATGTGTTAAGAATGATTAAGTCAACGCATCTAGTGAATCAAAGAGAAATCTACTGATTATGACAGATTTTGGGCAGGGCCTACCCAAAACATTGTTTTACGGATTGATTTTTCAGTTAATATTACGTAAATATTTTTTTGTGGTTTTTTGATTTTTCAAATTTGTAGGTATTTTTGTTATGTTTTGTTATGATTTTGTATTTTTGTGTATTATTTTTTGTTTTGTGTATGATTATTGTTTAGGGGCGTCAGAAATAATTTTCTCCCAAGGTCTTATGAGACACTGTTTCTAACACACGGCTGGTTGTTATGAATCACTGCTGCTCTATCACATCCATCCCCCTTACAGATGTGGACGTTGTGGGTACTTTCGCGGCAAAGTATCAAAATTTCCTTTTTTTTATTCCAGATTTAAAAACGGGAGGTAGACCGTTTTTGAATTCGCTTTATCGTCACCATTAGCCTAAAGGCTATGTCGTCACAACCGGTGAACCGATTTAACTCGCTGTGGTTTTAAAATGCAGAGGGAAGAACGAGCACAAAAGAAGGCCTATTTTCAATCCTGTCCGCCATCTTGAATTTTGACATTTCGGCCTATTTGACTTATGGTCTTGATAGTCTATTTAATCAGCTAACTATAAACGTCCAGTTTGTTAAAATTTGCCGAGTAATAAAAATTTGGTAAAAAAAATTATAAAGTACGTTTTTTGCTGGCCCACCCCGGGATATATATATTTTTTAAATAAACTGTTCCGGAATTATTTATTATTTACTTGTGGGCCGATACTTGAAATACCTAATTCTTTTAAGGAATTAACATATTGTTCTATCTCAGATTTTATTATTAGCTTTTTTAAGTACATAGTTTTACAACGATTAATATAAATGTTTCCATGAAATGTGTGTTCTTTCTGTAAATCATGCCAATAAAGAAAAACAAAAAATTACATAGCACTAGTTTTATGTTGTGCATGTGTATGTTTGTCTAAAATAGGAACAATTTGGTAGGTATACGTAGAAAATAAATATTTTGCTCAAAGCTAACATAGTTAAGCTGGTTAGGCAACATATTATTAAGCTTAAGCAGTAGGTAGGTATTGAAGGTTGCCTGTGAAGTAATTGTTACTTCGAGACAATTCAGAAAATTATTCTATGAAGTCGACGTTGACTTTCGAGTTCTACCCACTATTCTTGAGTTCTACCTACTATGATGAACTAGAACTTTAAGCAAGTAGTTAAAGGAGTTTATAACTGGAACTTATTTTCGAATATACAGGGCGAGCCAAGACGATTTTATAAGATCAAGAGCTTTTTTTAAATGGAATATGTATTAGTAGGTATAATTTTTGAAAAGCCTTATTTTACTCCTATACTCATATATAGATTTTCTCTTAATGATTTGGATGTAATAGTTTGTTGAAACAGACGATAATTTGGATGTAATAGATTTTGTTGAAAGAGTGTTATCAACACGTGCATATTCAAAATATTAATACAGTAACAATTATGGGTTTTAAGAAAATATAATAATATGTTAATACCAGTCACGAGAGAGCTTTTTGATGTTCCTGAATATTTTTAATTTCCCAAACGTATACAGGGTGACCAAAATGGTTTTTAAAATTATAACTCTTTGAATTACATTTCCTCAATTTTCACAACTTTATGATGTAGAACTGAAAAACGTTATCTACATCCCCATGACTATATTTGTCACCATTTTCGGTTGATTGAACAATATGTATAGATCGAAGTGTTAGAGTGAAGTGGCATTTTGCCCAGTAAAATTAGGTGAAATATACGGTAAATTCGGAACAAATTTGTAACAATCTTGTTTGTTGCGGTAAAATGTCGGGGAGGGGGTATTAAATATGTCAATAAAAATCCCAAAAATTCCGAATATCGGAACACACTAAAAAACTGTCCTCCATCTTGAAATTCGCGATATTTTTCGTTTAAAGTCAAATAACTTTATTATCTTAACCGATATAAAAAATTATGAAAATAGGAAAATTCGAAAAAACTTCAAAATTTATAGAATGACGTTCAGAAATTTGTGATAGCTTAAAAATTAAAAAAGTTAGAGCTTAAAAATTATAAGATATCAGTTGGAATTTTGTAATTTTTTTCTATAAGTGTTAATTATTCTGTTCTGGTGCCTTAATTTATATATACAGGGTGACTCCGGTTGTATGGTTAAAAATTAATATGTGAGTAAAGCATGAAAAAAGAGTATTGACGTGTCTAAAGATTTTGCTATATAACCATAAATTTTTTTTATACAAGGTGTTAAAGTTGAAAATTTTTCGTTGAATTTTTTAAATATCCTTTGATTAAAAACAGTCCTATCAATGAAATTTGGTTGGTTTATATTTTTCATAAAGCAATATCAACTGGCGATATTAGTTTTTCAAAACTAATCCAGTGGAGTGCGTTTACACATTTTTTCTGATAAGAATGCCGATAACTGTGCGCCACTGGATTTTTTCGTAATATTTCGGAGTTAAAAACCTAATGCAATAATAATAAAATACTCTAAGGAACCAAAATCTTCATTAACGAAAATTTAAAAACAACTGTGACTTAATTACTATTTTTTTAAATTAATTTTCAAAATGAAAACCATTAACCTCAATGCACTTTCGGGCCCGCAAGGAAATTTAATTTTATATGTTCCTGAGTTTATGCACATCTAGGTACCCTTAGTTGACGTGAAAAATGTACTGTTCGGTAAACTAGTACTTGTTGGTTGTTAATTGATTAATTTTTAGAGTGTATTGAGGTTAATATATAAAATATATACTTTATTTTGAAAATTTATTGTAAACAGTAGTAATTAACCCACTAAGCAAGGCAATATTTCAGCAACTTTACACTAAGATTACTTCGAAAAGTGTGATGTTGCAGCAGAGTTTACAATTAGCAAAGGCCCTAATGTCCATGCAGCAATATTACCACTGTAATGTTGCATATCGCAAAGTACCAGCAACATTCGTGTACTTTGATGGCAAAGTTCAATGATATGACAACTTTACTGAAATATTGTAATGAAATTGACATTTTAATTGCAAATTTAATTTTATTCAAGCCAATAGTTTTGATAATTTTTAACCGATTTTAATTATTCAAAAACTAAACTAGTATAACTAAAAAATCAGGTAACAAATATATTTCAGTTTCTTGCAGAAAGTCTAGATATCTTTACTATTTATACCTCATAACCTGATCTTTTAGTTATAAATTAGTTTTAAATAATTGAAATCAGTTAAAAAAAATCCACGAAACTATTGATGAATTCTGTTTATTTTGACCACCCAATAAAACAACTTTATGACCATAATCTTCTTTAATAATTGTAGGTTCTGCATATTTTCTTAATCTTGTCCGGTCCGACCCTCGGTCCGACCTATCCCAGCAAATACATTTTTATCGAAGCGTTCACTAGTAAATTCGGCGATTATAAGGAGTCCTTTCTGGTTCATTCACTTCATTCTTCTCATCCAACTTCCAACTCAACTATCGTTTTTGTCTTCAAACAAAAATAAACATTAGTATGTATAGGTACCTACTTACCTTTTTACGATATTCTGTTACATAATATTTCTGTAAATTGTTTTCTTCATAATGGTATTTGGTATTTTCAAAGATTTCAACAAACACAAAGAAATCGAAAAATAATACACATGAAACAACTGGTATGAAGAATGAATTGGGTACCTATACCCAAGAATTGTTAACTAGAAAGGATAGCTTATCAACACCGATTTATTCCCTCAAGGTCACGCAGGCCAGGCCGGTTGTGACGTAGACAACGGTACCGGTCCGCTAGCGGCTTGCACCAGTGGTCCTTTTTACAATAGATACTACATTGGTGGGATGACGTTTTATTTTTTAGCTAAATAGATCTTGATATTTTATGGACGGTAAAATTAAAATTCGTAGATTTTTATTTTACACAGTTATCATATCCTACATCTATGTATTATGTACACTTAATGAATAACAATTAATTTGTTTTAAAAACTATTCTTGAAATTAACAAATAGTTATGTATATGTGCCTATGGAAAAAAGATTAAAACACATTCTTTAAAATAAAGATAGTTTTAATACTAAGTATAAAAAAAATATAATGAAATTTATTTAAATTGTAGAAAGTGCAGAGACTGACACGTTATATTTTAATTTATTATTTAATTTAATTTACGAGTTTTCCCTCTTTTAGAATCTGAGGAATTACTATTCTTCCTTTTCAATTTTTGTTTCTGGTTGGCCTGAAAATTATTGAAATTTATTTTTATTGTTCTTAATTTACAATAAATTCTGATATAATTTCAAATGGTAACTGAATTTCCTTTTTTGAAATTCTTTTTGCCAGCAGTTTCACAACCCCTGGCCTTTTCTAAAACCATTAGAATGCTGTTTTTTTAAATATTTTTCCCAGGTTTTTATTTTTATAAGCCATTGTAAGCTTAATAATTAGACCCCCGAAAGACAGTTGCTGGACCCAAGAGGGGAGATTTTAATTATGGTCCTCTGATTTAATTTTATAGGTGTAATTGCCCAGACTTGGAAATTCTTTCTTATATTTGAACTGAACGTACCAAAAATATACTGTTAATAAGTTAAATAATAAGCAAATTGTAAAACAAAAACACCTTCAAGAACACACTTTTCATAGAGTCGAAAGAAACCAAAACACAGATACGACTAGTGCATTCTGTGAGTCGGAAAAAACCTAAAAAAATACAAGTATTTGGGGAGTCAACCAAACTACTTCCTCCACCCGTTTTCGAGGATGCTGAACACGATAGTGTTGTTTTCTCTGCTCCCTGAGTTGACCCTATCCCCCAAACGGCCAAAAAACCACCCCTAAATGGTGAGAATCGCGTAATCGACGTCTTCCACCGGCAAAACTTATGTCATCCCCGTTTTCGAGGATGCTGAACACGATGGCGATGTTAGTTCTGCTCCCCGGGTTGATCCTACCCCCTAAACGGCCAAAACCACCCCTAAAGAGGGGGAATTGTGTGTTCTACGTCTTTCACCGGCAAAACTTATGTCACCCCCCGTTTTCGTGAATGCTGAACACGACGGTGATGTTGGTTCTGCTCACAGAGCCGATCCTACCCCCCAAACGGCCAATAACCACCCCCAAAAAGTGGGAATCTACGTCTTCCACCGGCAAAACTTATGCCACCCCCGGGGTTTGTGAGGATGCTGAATACGAGGGTGGTATTAGTTCTGCTCCCCGAGGCGAATGAGGCGAATCAACCCCCCGAATCACCATCGTGTTCAGCATCTTCAGAAATGGGGGGAGACATAAATTTTGCCGGTGGAAGCCGTAGAATACGCGATTTCCTCTCTTTGGGGGTGGTTTTTGGCCGTTCGGGGGGTTGACTCGCCTCGGGGAACAGATCCAACATCACCATTGTGTTCAGCATCCTCAAAAACGGGGGATGACATAAGTTTTGCCGGGTGGAAGACGTTGAATACGCGATTCCCCCTCTTTGGGGGTGGTTTTTGGCCGTTTGGGGGGTAGGATCAGTTCAGGGGGCAGAACCAACATCACCGTCGTGTTCAGCATTCACGAAAACGGGGGGTGACATCAGTTTTGCCGTTGGAAGACGTAGAACACACGATTCTCCCACTCGGGGGGTGTTTTTTGCCGTTTGGGGGGTAGGATCAACTCAGGGAGCAGAACTAACATCACCATCGTGTTCAACATTCTTAAAAACGGGGAGGGACATAAGTTTTGCCGGTGGAAGACGTAGAATACGCGATTCCCCCTCTTTGGGGGTGGTTTTTGGCCCTTGGGGGGGGGTAGGGTCAACTCGGGGAGTGGAACCAACATCACCATCTTGTTCAGAATCCTCGAAAACGGGGGGTGGCATAAATTTACAGGTGGAAGACGTCGAATACGCGATTCCCCTCATTTGGGGGTGGTTTTTTGGCCGTTTGGGGGGTAGGGTCAACTCAGGGAGCAGAAAAAACATCACCATCGTTCTCAGCATCCTCGAAAACGGGGGAGAGCGGTAGTTTGGTTGACTCCCCAAATATTTGTATGTTCGTCCGACTCACAGAATGCACTAGACGGCGACGTATTCATATTGTACTGTAACCCGACCCGTGGCGAAATCAACTATCGCCGCACCGACAATTCAACAGTTCAACACGTCACAAACGGTACCAAAGGCGTGGGGGGGTGGGCAACGCTGCGCTTATGGAGATGAGCGATCCTTTCTAGTTAACAATCCTTGACCTATACCTACTTAATAGGTCATTGCAATAAAGTGAAAGGCTATAAAAAATACCTATTTTTAGTACTTACACTTACAAATAATTATTCATTATTAATAAAAGTATAATATAAATAATTACAATTAAAATGTGTATGCATACATACCTAAGAGTGATCTTTTTTGACAAATCATTTTTTGTAATCACAGTTGAAAAAGGACCTAGACTTTGGTTCGAAACGTTCTGTTAAGATAAGTTATTGTTTTATAATTGTTTTTTACATATCATATAAATATATATATATATATATATCTATATATATTATATAATATCCATTTTGTTATTATATTTTCTAGTGTAAAATACTAGAAAACTACTAATAAGAATTTTAGATAACAATATTGTATTTATATTCATTTAGAACTATATACAGTGGTTTTCTGGGGCAAACTGTTGAGGTTTGCCTTTGATACTACACTTTTATCTTGACATATTTTGGCAATTTTCTTATTTCTATTTATTTTTTAGAATTTGGCGTGATTCCCAGAATTAAGTTCAATGAATAATACCTAAGAGGACTTCAGTGGCACACGAAACAGCTTTTATATTGTTTTTACACAAACTGTACAATATTGCACCATTATCTGAAATTTCTTAGGTTGCACTTGCGCTAAAGTTTTGTTTCTCTATACTAACATAGAACCTGAAACGATTGCATAAAGCTAAGCTAAATCTGACACAGAATTAATTTTACAATCTGTAATTACACATCTAACATCTAACCTAACCACAATCCACAGAATGCAAATGGAGATTGGAACACAGAACATATAAGAGACAACATTCACAACCTACCTCCCACCGCTGCTAAAGTGCATGCGCGTAGAAAGAATATACATTGCATTAGTTTTGCAGAGTCAACTTTCATTTTATTTACAAGATTCATTTTGACTGAATATTGTAGTTGCAATATAACTTTTGTAAATTAACGTAAACTTTTAGGTCATTTGCAGACTCAGCTTCCAATACATTTACAAAATTAACTTTGCTACAAAATTCCAGTTGCAATGTTTCTTTTGCAACTGAAATGTACCTTCACCTAAACTTATGAATTTAAAGTTAATTAATTCAAATTTGCTAAAAGCTTCCAGTAAGTGAACAATGCTGCAAAAGTAAATACAATGCAACATTGCAGGAAACTTTTGCAACTTTGAATGTTCAGTGGGAAGTCGCTGTTGTATTTAAATTTTTGTTATTAAAGATTTTGTTTCCTTAGAGTATTTTATTATTATAACATTAGGTTTTCAAATAACAAATTGTATGAAAAAACGCAGCGGCACTGTTATCGGCATTCTTAATAGAAAAAAATATGCTAACGCACGCCACTGGATTAATTTTGAAAAACTGTTATCGCCAGTTGATAGCGCCCATATAAACCAATCTAATTCCATTGATGTGACTGTTTTAAACCAAAAGATATTAAAAAAATTCAACGAAACATTTAAAATTTTAATACCATGTATAAAAAAAATTAAGGGTTATATAGCAAAATTCTGAGACACGTCAATACTGTTTTTTCATGCTCTATTCACATATTAATCTTTTACCATACAACCTGACTCACCCTGTATATAAAATATGTATAATATATAATGAAAGGCCACATATCATAAAGGGCCACATAAAATAAAAACACATTTTTATTTAAACCATAAAGGTTAATAAAAGTAAAACAGAAACAAAATATTGAAGAATAATACATTAAATGTCAATATCTACTTCGTCTTTTAACCTTAAAGACACAGGTGTTGCATTCGTGCAATATTGCCCCATGCAATGAAGAATGAATGCAATTTATTGTGCATCTAAAATTGTATTTCTTGCAGCTGCATAATTTTAAACAGTTTGTTTTACAGTTGCAAAACAAAATATTCTCGAAAATATTTAATATAAATTCATGGGCACACTTTTGTGACATCTTTTCTGGTTCTAGACAATTTTTATTTGGAAGTCACTATTTACTTTGTAGAAGCATGGTACCTATCGCCAAAGCTAGCGCAGCCGTTGCAACGCCCCTGGCTTGTTCTTATAGCGGCCGGACTCTATATGGATTTTTAAAATCTTCCAAATTTGAAGTTTCCTTATCATTTTTTAATACAGTTAGTGCTGTTTTGTTCCCTTCCTATAGAACGCTAAAAATAAAATATTTTTGACCACTGTTTCACCTAATATGGACTGAAGTATAAATTAAAATAATAAAAATTAGTATGCTAATTATAATAAAAATACATTGTTTTCTATTGTTAAAGTTTAAATTATCTAATTTAATGCATACTCGTAGTATCCAAACTTTAGTCGCCATTATCTCAGTTATTTATTAAGCGATTTAAAAAAAACTTTGACTGTTTTGTAACTTGTTTAATGTTCTAAAATTTTTGAACGATTCATTTTTTTTATAAAATCAATGTGAGATTAATTATTCAAGTTAAAAGCTAAAAAGTGCCTAATTTCAAGTAGGCGGCATAATATTTGAGGGGTTCCGCCACCTGGATTATTTGGGATTTTTTTCCTGTTAAATAGGACATCTTCCCCTACATATTCCCCCTAAAATTAGCTTGTTACAAATTTATTCCGAATTCAATTATACCACAGGAGTCAAACGAAGTTGTTCGACCACTATATGTAAATAAAATTATTGCTCATTTTGCAAAAAATGTTGAAGCTGAGAGAGTTCAAATTTAGATAGTATAATAACGAAATTACCTATTGTGGCTTACATCAAGTAGGTATAATAGTTTATTATTTGTTTCGTTTGTTAAATTTGTTTATAAGTACTTTGTACTTGGTGTATAATGGAGATTTATTTGTATGTTACTAAGAGGATAGATATATCTATATATATTTTATTTTATATGTACAGGGTGTCTCAGTTAACGTGTTACCTCTATTTTCTCGGTAATGTTGTTTAAAATAACTTTTAGTTGAAAAGTCGGTCTGAGGTAATTTTTTCCGAGGAATCCGATGCCGCTAAGAATCACACAATTGAGCACCAAAAAAAAAGTTATAATAACCAATTTTATAAAAAAATTCAAATTGGCGGATTTTGTATTTTTTTTATTGACTATTAAAGGTTAGTAAAAATATACATGTAAATTTTAAATATTATAAACAAAAGAGTGACGAAAGCACGAATTTGAGTACTGACTACTGTGTACTGTGCTTTCTAACCTTTAGTTATTGTTCTGATCTTATTACACAGATCCATTGTTTAAGCTACGCTACGCTGATGAGGAGCAATAACTCCGAAACACGTGTCCGTAGCTGCATCATGATTCTTTTTTGGGGTCTGCGGCATTATTCTTATCTCTTTTAAATATTATTTCTGGTTTACACCGGAAATAAAGTTCTTTTTAAAAAAGTGATTGTAAATATAATAGTAAGAATTCTCTTTCTGAATATATGTATATTATATTTATACTTATATGATAAATCATTTGTATTGATTTAGTTTTTAAAAATTTTTAAATTGTATTGATGATTTAAAATATTTTGATTTTGAGAAAACTTAGGACTAACATACAGTCCCTGGCTAGTGGCTACGTTAAGAGCATATGGAATATAAATTGTTCGGTGATGCCCAATCAGCATGGGTTGATATTGTGTGGGTTTCACTGTGCGAGTGCAACTCCAGGAGTTTTAAAAGAACGTGATGATAAATTTGAAATAATATTAATTTAAGTAATTTGATATTTTAGCTAAAGAAAGCTGCAATTACAGTGAAGTTAATCTGTTGTGATTGAATATTCATAATTGGGACACTTAGTATAATTACATCTAAATATGTAGAATTCTACATATATGTATAACATATCTATTGTCTATATAACAGTTTTCGTCATACGAATCATTTTTCAACTTAAGTCCCCATACTTTACAGCTAATAGTCTAATTTACATCTCGGTTATTTTTCATTCAGCCGCCTTATTTTACAAATTTCAATTATGAGGTAAAATCATAATAGGAGGTGGCAAAATAACACAAAGTTTTGTTTATGTTGAAGCCATCTAATATTGTCAAAAAGTCTTTAAAAATGAATTTTTCTCTTCAAGAACGGCGTAACATGATTGAAGAAATAAAATAACTAATAAAAATCTAAGAGTCGCACAAATTTCCTGTAATGAAAAATTTTATATAATTAAGTGTTCGCAAACTATCCGAATAAGTAATGACTTCGTAACTCGCTTGTTGAATAATATACTATTATATCTTTAATTGGAAATAATAAAGAAAGCAAGGAGACGGAATACTTAAAGTATTTATTATTCGAATCGTTATATAGCACTGTCGGAAAATGCATCAGCAAACTTTGGGAGGTAATTATACAAGTTAGAATAATGCCTAGTAGCCCCTTAAGAAAATGAAAATCACAATTGTAGCAGAATTAGAGCCAATCAAAATTTTTTTTTTCTCATCTTTGTGACATAATGCACTTAATTCTTTCTATATCTTAAATATTTATGTAAATTTACCTTCTATCACGTTAGGTTCGAAACAAGTGTCCCTGTGTATTCCTATTATATTTTATAATGAAAGTTAATGAAACACGAAAATAATGCAGGGAATTCCCCAAAAAGGGCTTAATCAAAAAGTACTTCATGAAAAAATTAAATAAATTTGGACTTTTATTATTTAACTTTACACTTACATCATCATATTCTACTGATATGTGATGTATGTGTAATAGAAACAAAAATAGCAAAACTTTCCTGGCAAATTGAACAAAGCAAGTATTTTACCGACATTTTTTAAATTAAATTTTCTTTCTTTTTACTTTTCATTTTCTTTTTAATAAATTGCCCTTATTTTTTTGCTGCACGTTTCTTTTTCTTGCTGTCTGCTTTTGATTTTATAGATCAGATGAATTTTTCACTTACACATGCATTTACTAATAAGACTACTGCGCTTTGTCGTTGGCAGTCGCGAATTTCTCCGAAGAAAAGTTTTTATTCATCCGTTGCCTGGACGGTTATTATTAAATGCATAGTATTGAATTCACTTCTAAACATTTCTTTCTTTTTACCTCTGAAGTTTATCGTATTGAACGTATTTTCTCCTCATTTGTTTAAAACTGTAGGTTTAAAAGTAGGTACCTATCCTTAGATCAGCTTGTAAATGAATGAAACACGATTGTATATAATATTATGTAGAATTTGAGAGTACGAAAAGATCTCAGATTCTTTCTACTAATAAACCATTTTCCAAACCACTTCGTATTTATTAGTTTTGAATGAATAATTATAACAATTAACTTGATTTATAAAAATTATAAGGTTTTATGGCGTACCTACAGTTATTTTGTCATATACAAGTTTTATTGAGATGGATAACTATATAAATTATTCAAATTTGAATCAGAAAATATAAACGTCTAAACTTGGAAAAAATTGAGATTTTATGATTCTCTTGGCGTTAAGCAGGGTATTCGGAAAATGCATCAGGACACCTTAGGAGGGATTAGTCTTCTGAAACGATTTTGGAATTATGAATATGAAAAAAATTTAGCTAAATTAAATCCAATTTAATTTTATGGATAAAATATAATAGGAAATGGACACTTGCTTCGAACCCAACCGGACAGAAGGTAAATTTACATAAACATGATAAATTTAGAAATTGAAAAGGGGTTCCATTTTTAGTTTAATTGAATTATTACTTGGAAATATGTGACTGGAGCAATTGAAAAATATACGATTCATATTTCCCTCGGTATTGCAGCTTTGACACAGGTTCGATTGAATATTGCCAAGCCTAGTTGGATCTGAATTTAGGAGAGATTACTACAGTATATATATATACACCACCGCAAGCAAATAAATGAAATACCAATGTCGTTCTTTATTAATAATATTGGACATTTAAACTCAACTGTCTATTTAATTAAAATATAACAAATGCGTTTCGATGTATATTTAAATAAATGCAATTAAATTACTTTTTCAAAAGTGAACTTCTGCAAATCCTCACTCTTAAATTTAACTCCCTTTCGAACAGAAAAAAGTTACCAGCTTTAGTCTAGGTACGAGTACATATTTATTGTGGTGCGTTTGCTTAGTTATGCTATCTATGCGAATTGGGTTTAATTCCTAGCTCAAATACTGGTAACTGTGGTAAAATGTTGGCCTGCGTTTATTTTCAAATGTGTAACCTTTCTCTCTGACAATATTGGCTTGTGCATTTGTAGGTTGTCTTGTTTATGTGATACTTACAGATTTTCTACTCTATATACTTACCATATTTTTTAAGTGTTGAGCATTCTTCAAAAATAAAAACAATCCAATTGTGTGCATTACTACGAAGAGACAATTTAACACGTGAATACTTTTAGCATTTGAGTCTTTGAAGTTGTAAACGATATATGCAATAACAGCGTACCAGTGAATAATTAAAACTGTCAGCTCAAAGACAGTATGAAATAAAAATTGTGGATTCATACAATTATTAAATTCATATATGCTTAAACTAATATCTTCATGCAATATTCTTAAATATTCAACTAACTCTGGAGACGCCAATTTTGACATTTTCGTTGAACACTGATGTTCAGTTTTCTTACATAACTGGTAATGTATTATACCCAGAAAGTCTCTCTGATTGTTAGTTTCATCGATGCCTTTCATAGGGTGGACAGGAACATATCTCAATCCGTTTATGGTAAGTTTCTCAAAGCAGGCTAATATTCCGATTAACATCGATATAATAGTAAAAACAAGCACATAAAATGCAAATGGAATAATTTGTAATATTCGATTGACAATATCATCAAAATCGAAGTGAGTTTGGTAAGTCCCAGACAGGTGCAGCCACGTAAATATAGTGGCATCCAGTATGAAAGCCATTGTTAATACAGTTATAAATCCATACTGTACCAAAAGTACAGTTTTCATAGCAAATTGACAAAATAGTCCATTTTTTATAATCGAAAATAGTCCATTGAATGCGTTTATCCACTTTGAGTGACCAACAAAACTTGTCAAAGTTAAAATTATAACGTAGATTAGGTAAATTGCATCAGTTATATCTTTCAAAAGTAGTGGTAACGATTTCTTCTTTGTCATATTTGCAAAATCTACAGAACTTCCTGCTTGATAAATATACAAAGATGTTAAAATTAGTGTATAAAATAACCAAAACAGAGATTTCTTAAAAACACATTTATCATCTTTGTGTGTCCATGTAACTGGAAATAATCCAAGAAATCTTGACAATCGTAGAACGGGACTTAAAGTTTTGCACAAACAAATATTTGATTTCTTGTCTCTCATTTGTTTTTCAAAGACCAAAGGTGCAATTTTCTTGGTGCTGGTGCTCATTGTTGATAAACAGTAGTGAAATATTTAAGGTTTTGTCCAGGCAGCACGGAACTGCAATGCTACCAAAACATAAGTGAGGACAGTCCCAGATATCTACAAAAGAAAAGTAATTATGTAAAACTATACTTGAAGCCCCCTTTTCAAGCAGTGTTTACGTTTACAACGTAATATATCTATGAATTAAAACGTGAATATGATCTCAACATAAAAAAAGTACCTATGTTATTTTAGTTTTTGCAATGTTAGTCGTATCTATCACATTTTAAAGACAATTTTAAGGAAGATGGAGAAATAGTATACTTAGGCAAGAAAAAAATATTACACCCAAATGGCTCCAAAAGTAAAAAGCAATTAAATAACTTTCCGTTACTAAACCTAAACAGATTTATCTTCTTTCTTTTTTTCCTGAGACAATATCAAAACAAAACAAAGACTGACTTTGGACCAAATCCCATCCTCGCGCTAGATGAAAAAGATATTTTAGAAGAATGGACCATAAGTAATTACAACTTAAAAAGGCTTTCCTATTAGGAAACTTAATATTCAAGCATCTATTAATCTGTCTTCCTGGAAACGGATGGTACAAAGCTTTTCTTAAACACCACCCAACAATGACTCATCGATCACCAGAAGTTGTGACAGCAGCCAGTGCTGTAGTATCAGATGCGGATATTCGTAAATGGTTTGTGTTGGTAGAAGAATACTTGAGAACATACTACCAGCATATTCAATGGAGACGAAACCTGTTTTTTCCCAAAAATGCCAATGTTGCTCCTAGGGGTGCAAAGAATGTTTATGAGGAAGATTCAGGTCAGACGAAAACAAATATAACGGTCATGTTTACTTTTTTCTGCGTCTGGTCAAGTAACCAAACCAATGCTGATCCATCTATCTATTATAAAAGACTTCCAATTGTATTCGGTATTGCATTCCATTGTAAATTCGGTACCTAATTCTTGGGGAGTTGGCCACAGCGGGAATGGTTGGATGAAAGTAGAACTGTTCTACGGATACATTGGCAATGTATTGCATCCATGATTGAAGAAATGTGGAATCGAATTTCCTATTATACTTTTCGTTGATGGACATTCTACTCATCAAACATTAAAGTTTAGTCAGCTCTACAAAATTAGAAATCATTTTGGTATCTCTCTATCCAAACGCAACCAGAATAATGCAGCTCGCTGATGTGGCAGCATTTAAGCTGTCCAATTAAAACCGGTTGGAAAAAAGCCGCATTGGAGTTCACTAGGAAAAATCTTCAATCAAATGCTGACCAAAGAAAAATTTGCTCCGTTATTAGAGACTGTGGTAAACAATGTGCCAAGATTGATACAATAAGAAACGGATTTCGAACCAGTGGTTGATTTCCATGGAACACCTCCACAATTGATTACAAAAAGTGTCTTGGTCTGGGAAAAAATAATGATATTGGAGAAAATGATGAAGAATAACTGAAAGAGAAAGACGTTCTACACGTTTCATAATGCAACCAGTTTAAAAATATTGGCGGAGAGGAGAGAATGAAAATATTTACACAAACATTTTACTGTATAAATTAAATAAGGAATTTCAAAAAAATGGTAGGAATTTGTATGCAGATGCCGAGGAAACTTGATATTGCTGAAAGCAAAACAATGTTTGCGGAATCAACAGATACACAAAATCTTAAATTTTTATTGCCACTGAGATATTACCAACTGTAAATTTACGATGATGGTTTCATCATATAAGGAAATATACCCAAATTTGTTGCGAGAAAAAAATAAGGATACGAATTTCAATGAAGAAAATGAATATGAGGTTGATAGTGGTCACCTTTTGTTCTAACAAACACTCACTGGAAAAATATTCAAATGAATAAAATGGAATCCAAGAAGCAGGAACAAGCAAAAAAGGATAATAAAAAAACAGAGAGATGTTTAAAGAAATCTGAAGAGGAGAAAAAGAAATTGGAGGAAACTATGGCCACCAAGAGTCAAGTCAACCAAGCAAAAAGGAACAGAAGAGGAAAATAAAAACAAGATGAAGAAGAGTAAGAGTGATCTGGAAAATGTAGAAGTGGAAGTTAAAATTTCTACCGATAATTTATTAGAGCAGATAGGTACTACTCCTACTCCTCAGCCTACATCAAGCAGTACGCGGGTGAATATTCACAATAGCACCAAGAAAATACGCCAGACAAGTATTCAGTGACAATGAGTGATGATGAGAGTGGTAATCCTTACCCAAATAATTTAAGTGCTGCCGGCAGAATCTGCTTCATTTGCACCAATAACATCACCACGTTAATGAACGGAATCAAGAAATGCTACGGTTGCACCCACAATATGTGCATTATGAAAACAAAAACCAACAATTTTTTGCTAAACGAAATAATTTATAGAATTGTTAGTATATATTTTTTGCTACTGTTATAATACTTTGAAAATAAATAAATTTGTGTTTTGATAATCATTAAGCAGAACATGCCAATATGATATTCTAATGGCCAATGACTCTAACATAGCGGTCAATGGCTGGGAATTTCACATTGATTACAAAATGATATTAATTTTCGTTTCAAAATATATTATGTGGAATTTTTGACATACCCATTTTCATTCAACAGTAGTATTATTTATTTATAACGCGTATTCATGATCCTACATACACTATGACTGATCTCTCAAGTGGCAAGTGGCCAATGACTTTATTCTTTAAATAAATAATAATAATAATAAAATAATGAATAATAGCACAGGTAATATGACCCCCTTTTTCCCTGAAGACTCTGAAAGAGCCATGTGCGGGAGGGGCTACACATTTAGAGACAAGGGACACATACCCAATACCCATCCGAGTATACTAGGATAAATCATTGAGTAAACAAATAATATAAAGAGGCGCAAACTGTCAAGGGGCCGAGATTTTAGTGTTGTATTTTTTTGCCAATACCTACAGACTTATCTACAATATTTAGGGCTATGCAACCGAATTACAAATACCTTCCCATAGCACTAAAAATTGATAACAATCCTGAAGCTATTGGCAACACTAAAATCTCGGCCCCTTGACGGTTGCGCCTCTTTACATTATTTATTTACTCAATGGATAAATGTCTTTCTCCGAAAAAATTCTAGGGGCACAGTCGGGAGTCGAACCCGGGACTCATGGTTAAGAGTCAAGTGTTCTTGCCTCTCAACCAACCAGCGACTAAGTAGTACTTACCCCTGAAATCAATCGAGTACCAACCACAAATGTATCAGAGGCTTTAAGGACTGGTTTCTGAGTAATGAGTGTACAAATCAGCATTTCAACCTAATAACAAACCAGTTAATTCTATTTACAAAAGAACGATGAGTACAATACCTGTGCTGCCTCCGAGCTCGATAATTTACTAATTGGGTATCTGTATAAAAACGATAATACATCTTCATTCTGAAACAAATATAAACTTTATCATGTCAATTATATGTCCGCGTGTAAATAATAAAATTAGTCTTTTGCTGATGATTTTATTAGCTGATTAAATTACCAGTCAATAATGGCTTTTTTATGAAAATTGTTGGCATAATGACCCTAAACAAGAAGAGACAATAAATTCATATGTAAATATATTATTTATTAACTAAACTCATTACAATAATTTGTTTCATTTATAGGAAATATCTGTTCACAATATTGTTCAATTTTTATAATAATAATATAACAGGATGTTAAGAAAAAGTAGGACAAGCCATTAACCACAAATTCTCTCATGGTGTGATATTTTATTTTGAAACAAAAGTTTTCTTATACAGAATGTTAAAATTTAAATTAAAAAAATTATTTTTATTAATAATTCTGTTATCTTTTAAATTTTTTACGTGAAAGTTTGCACAGACTTTTATCTTATGCAGATATACATTTTGTGTAATTTTGGTAAAAAAACTCAAAGCACAAACGGGGAAAAGGAGTGTTGTGGTACCAATTAACCCCCAACTTTTTTATGCGTACGTTTATGGTCTCTAGATGTTTATTTTTAGATTATTTCCCTATCTTTTCTTTCTGTTATAAAATTTTAATTTAGGACTTGATTAATATATTTTAGTAAATTCATATTCATTTTCAATATCTTAGTTTCGGAATTTATTATTTTTAATAATGTTGTTTGTAGTAACCATTGGTTTCTTTAAATTGATTACTTTTAGGCAAAAAACGCTAAAGACCTGTTTTGTTGTTTTGTTAGAAAAGTTCAATAAAATAAAAATTATAAAAAAAACAGTGTGTGTACACCACTGTTTTTTTTTGTTTTGCTTAGAAAACCTAAATTAATTCTCATTTAACTGTTACTGGCGCGGTGTAGGTAAAAGAAGCACATTAAGCAAATAATTATGTAGGTATATTACTTACCATTTTGCCAACACTTTCTACCAATATCAAGATATAAATTAGGCCAATTATTGAGTTAACGGCAATAACTTGTAATTCAATAATTTTAAATGAATGCAGCTCATTTTCCATTTTAAAAAACATGTATATATTGAATATAAAATATAACGTTATTAACAAGAACCAAAATAACGATAGTGGTTTATAAATTTCATTTAACTGTTTCTTATTTTGGATAAATGCCATATAGAATCGATTAAGCTTCTGAATTTTTTTAGCTAAATTCACATGTCTTTCTCTATAGTCACAGAATAAAGCCAACTTATTATAATATTGAAATCTGTGAGTGTTAGACAACGCTAACAATAAATTATTTTTCAGAGAAGTAGAAAATATCTTAAACATTAAAAGAAGGAAATTGAATTGTAAAATACCTTCACCTGCTGCAACTAACTGAAAATAAAGGCTTATGGCACTAAACGAAGCTCTAAAGTACATAAAATCGCTATTATTTTGAACTATTAAATCATAAATTAGAAATAACGCTGTTGTACAATAAATCAATATAAAATATTCAATTCGTTTAAATTTCAATACATTTAATTGTTTTTCCAGTGATATATATCTAATGAAAAATTTATCTCTGTTTTCATGCAGCTTTAACCAACCATTTGAACTTAAAATTATGTTCTTGATTCTATTTAATTTATAGAATAGCACCAGACATCCAATTATGGTTTTAATAAAATCATTAAAAATCAACAGGCAATCAACAGTATATGTAGTACATGCCTTTACCAATAAATATATGTAGCAGGTCAAAGCAATTACATTGGCGACTAACACTGCACAATGAATTCCTATGCTGATTTTGTTTATCCTAATCGATAGAGTGTTCATATTTTCACTATGAGAACATCTGAAATCGACGAGAAAAAAAATAAAATGTAACGCATAAATTGGCTTCATTAGACACATCATACAATCATTGTTCATCGTTGTTAAATATATATTTTATCTGCGAAAAATATTGCTTCGAGCTATATGTAGTTAAAATATTGATAATTAAAGAGTGTAGGTATACCTACGTAACTGAATAAGTTATACTAATAATAATCAAGGAATATGACAATAATTGAGTAATTCAATATAATGTACTAATCTATTAAAATAAACACAAATAATTAATAATGTTAAGTTAATCACATAACTGCGCAATTATACGAATAAATTAATATCCTACTATTAATCACTGTTATTAAAGATGATTAAATATATCACGTGACTTAGTTATATTAATATACAAGAGTGGTCCTTCTAAGTTTTAGGAATTGATAGATTACGTAATGATTACGTAATTCTGATGAAGCTGCCAGATTCAAAAAACTTGCCGAAGAGAAACTTCCTTCTAATTATGACGTCCATGAATTAAAAGGTTTCCATCCTCAAATCAAAATTGTTGGAGTCACAGATAATATTGAAGAAGAAGTCCTACTCCAGTACATTAAGAAACAAAATGACAGCATATTCGATGTCAATTCCAAATGCAAAATTCTGCGTTTTTGGCCTACGAAAAATAACAAAAACATATATCAAGCTATATTGCAGGTGGATATCTCTACATACAATAAGGCACTTAATCAAGGTCATTTATTAATAGGGTTAGATGGATGTACAGTATATGACGCAATTTCTGTGCCACGCTGTTATACATGTAATAGTTACTTTCACAGCAAGAAGTCCTGTAAAAATAATATATCATGTCCTATATGTTCAAAAGCTCATAACCTGAAAGATTGTCCTGAAGGTAGCAAACAATGTTGTATTAACTGTTACAATATTAAAATTAAACAAAAAACTGATATTAAAACAGATCATGCAGTTTGGGATTATAACTGTTCTGCATACAAAAAGGCATTGGAAAAATTTAAATTTGATTTATTTGGGACACCCAAATAGCAAATAATGACACCTTCTTCTTTTGATAAATTCCTGTACGTAAACGACACTATCTCTCTAGATTCCTCTTCTAATAATTTTAACCAGCTCTCTAAATGGTCTGTATATTATCAGAACATGCGCGGAGTGAATAGTAAAACCATTCGCCTATTTAACGCTGCAAATTTAAGTGAGTACTCTGTCATTGCAGTCACAGAAAGTTGGTTGGAATCCGGTGTACATAACGCAGAGCTATTTGATACTAATAAATATGCCGTATATCGATGTGACCGTGATTTTACCAATACTAATTATTCTAAAGGCGGGGGAGTCATACTCGCTATAGACTCCCCTTTATGTTCTTTAGATTTAAAACTAAAAGCTACCACACAATTTAGGGATTTATATTTTATAGACATTCTTGGAGTTCAAATAAAAATTGATTTTTATTCCTATTATATAATTTTAATATACAACGTGAGTCACCTAAAATGTCACCCCCTCCAGAATCTAAACGAATGTATGGAATTTCGCGAAAATTTATATCCTGATATTTATTACTATAGCAAATCTAAATTTCGTAAAAAATATGTCAGAATGTACCGGGTAGTACGAAAATTAGTTACAACTTTTTTTATTTTAATGGAACACCCTGTATATTTTTACATATTCAGTTAGACGTCTTCATATTTTGTCATATTTTCTATGTTTATCTTTAATAATAACTGAGATAGTGCAAATCAAGACGACTTAATAGGCCAATGTAACTTCAATATCAATATTGCCCTGACCGAGGCCCTGACTAACATACTTAATTTTGTTTCAAAGTTATTATTCAAACTGTCATTTAGAATCAAAATACTTCCTAAAAATGGTGTTAAATAAATTTGTTAAAAAGGATATGTACGATGTTTACGTAGAATGTCGATGTAAAGCAAAAACGGCAGCAAAAATGTACAGAATAAGATACCCACTATTTCAGTTATTATTAAAGATAAACATAGAAAATATGACATCGTTGAATTCGTAATGAATACGTCTAACGGAATATGTAAAAACATACAGGGTGTTCCATTAAAATAAAAAAAGTTGGAACTACTTTTCGTACTACCCGGTATATTCTGACATATTTTTTACGAAATTTAAATTTGTTATAGTAAGAAATATCAGGATATAAATTTTCGCGAAATTCCATCCATTCGTTTAGATTCTGGAGGGGGTGACATTTTAGGTGACTCACGTTGTATATACCACCTAATACTACTCTAGAATGTTATAACTCTGTATTCGAAATTATTGCTTCTTTTGAATTTATTCATAACAATAATATCTTATTTCTAGGTGATTTTAACTTTAGTGAATACTCTACTTATTTAGAAAGGTTAGAACCTACTAATCGTATTACATCCTTGATAAATTTTAACAATTTCCTAAATTTAGAACAGTATAACTTTATAAAAAATACAAACGAGAATATTCTGGACTTAGTTTTAGCAAGTATGAATTGTGTAGTAGTCAAAGCCCCAGATGTATTAATTACTGAGGATCTTCATCACCCTGCACTTCTAATTTCACTTGATGTACATAAAAAACGAAAGAACAATAAAGATGCCATAAACATAACTTATTATAATTATCGTAAGGCTGATTTAGGTGCACTTTATCAAAATCTAGCAAATATCGATTGGCATTTCCTGCTCAATATTACAGATGTAAACTATGCTTTTGAAAAATTTTATGAAAAAATATACGAAGTTCTTGATTCTATTGTTCCTAAAACTGTCATTAAAGGCAAGAGCTATCTGCCTTGGTATAATTCCAATATAATCAAATGCATTAAAGTGAAACATAGAGCGTGGTGTGATTACAAAAAATTCAATGACCCTCTTGCACTTGAAGAGTTTAAATTATTAAGGTCTCATATTAAAGATGAAGTTAATACTGAATATAAAAAATACTGTCGTAACATTGAAAATACTATTAAAATCAACCCTAATAAGTTTTGGCAATTCATTAATAGTAAAAGAACGAGCCATAATCTACCGACAACCATGTACTACAAAGATAAACCTTATGAGGGCAACAAGCAGTTGGTAAGTGTATTTGCGGAATATTTTGGTAGTTCTTATGTCACCTCTAATTTTCCAATAGGGTTATTTCATGTTAAAGAAAAACTTAAAAATACCTATCAATTTGGACAGTAGAATATGCAAGAATAATGTATTGGTAAATACCATGTCTTTATTATTTGTTAATTATTCATAAATCAATAAAAAGTATCGTCAATAATTTTAAATTTTATTAACTTCTGACGTCACGGTTTAGAACTAAATCTAGGAAGATTTGTTTTTGTTAAGAGTCCAGTAGCATTTGACACTTTTGACAGTTTGCTTTAGTTTGTGTTAGTTCATCATTTTTTACTATTATGGAGCCTAATTTCGTTAAAGCTAGCAGTGAAAATTTACCTGAAGTGAACTACTTTATGATTCAGGAATTCTTTGCGAAAAATATGGACTATTTCAGTGTCGAGTTTAAGAGCGTGAAAAATGTGAGGTTAGTTTTCTTGAGATATTTCATCTACGCTATACTGCGCATGCGTAAACATTTACGTCACGACTGTTGGCGGGAACTTAATATTTTTAAATTACAAACCGAGTTTAAAAATACGTAGGCGCAAAAAAATACTTTTTTTCCAAATATACCGTATCTTTAAGTGTTCCTGATTGTACATTTAACATAAATATAAATTGTGAAATAACCCCATTGCAGACTCTTTAGTTGATACAGATACTAGCCATTTTTTACTCGAAAAATTTACAGAGCAGGAAGTTTTAAACTCTTTAAAAAATATTAAACCTAAACATACTATGGGCCCCGATAAAATTCCGGCATTCATATTACACGATTGTGCTAGTGTATTCACAGCCCCTCTCACATTTTTGTTCAATTTATCCGTTAAATATAATACATTTCCTGATTCTTTAAAATCGTCTAAAATAATACCTGTATATAAGAAAGGTGAAAGATATATCGTTGAAAATTACAGACCAATAACTATTATCAATAACTTCTCTAAAACTTTTGAAATCTTGTTATATGAACCAACATTCTCTTATGTGAAACATCGTATTACTGAAGACCAGCATGGCTTTGTCAAGGGAAGATCTACTTCTACCAATCTATTTTGTATAACCCAATATATATCTGATGCTATGGATGCTAATTCACAAGTAGACGTGGTTTACACAGACTTTACTAAGGCATTTGACAGTCTTGATCACAGTATTTTATTATCAGAATTTACAAAATTTGGTTTTTCAAGTAACTTGTTGCTATTTTTCAAGTCATATCTTGTAAACAGACACCACCATGTTGAATACTGTGGGCAACAGTCTGTTGAATTTATATCAACTTCAGGAGTACCCCAGGGGTCTGTGCTAGGACCACTTTTTTTCAACATTTTTATTAATGACATTACAGTTGAATTGGGTGTCAAATGCCTTTTATATGCTGATGATATGAACTTATATAATCAAGTAAACCATGTAAATGATTGTTTGGTGTTACAATCTGCCCTTGATAAAATAAATGAATGGTGTGCAATAAATAAATTACAGCTAAATATCAGTAAGTGTAATGTTCTAACCTTCTCTAATAAACGTCAATGTATAGAGTTTAATTATTCCTTAGATGAATCAGTTCTTACAAGGCCAACAACATTTCGTGACCTTGGTATAACTTTTGACAGTAAACTATCCTTTAATGTCCATATAAATATCATTACCAATGAATGTTTTCAAACACTTGGTTTCATAGTACGTAGTTCGCATGATTTTAATAACATTCACACGCTAAAATTATTATACCAGTCCTTTGTAAGATCCAAGATGGAATACTCATCAATTATTTGGTCACCTAACTATAACATACATATACAGAACCTAGAGAAAATACAGAGACGTTTTTTAAAGTTCTTATGTTATAAGGAAGAAGGTGTCTATCCTGCTATTGGTTTTCCTCAGTCTGAACTTTTAAACAGATTTTCGCTTTCGAGTTTGGAGACCCGCAGAATCATATCTCAACAAATATTTCTTTTTAAGTTAATACATAATATAACAGACTGTAGCACAATTTTAAGTTTACTAAATTTTCGTATACCTAGAATGTGTTCTAGGCAAAACTTATTGTTCTATTTACCTACTCCACGAACTAACATTAAAAAATTCTCGCCACTACATCAGATGTGTGACAACTATAATAGTTTTCAAGACCAATTTTATATATTTCACTGCAATATAGCTATGATAAAAAAAATCAATTGCAATAATTAAACTCTGTTTTTTTTTGTAATGTTTTTTTTTTCATATGTACTTATACATTTGTAAATACTTATTATATCCTACCCAGTAATTGGATTGTTCTGTTGGGTAGTGTATTGCTAAATAAATAAATAAAAATAAATAAAATAATAGAAATTGTCAAAATGTCAAATTAAAACTAGGTTAGGTTAATTCTTAACGTCAATGTCAAAATCAAACTAGGTTATATTATTGAATTTTATGAAGTTGAATATTTTTATCTAAATGTTTTATTTTTTACTTTGGATGCTATGAATTTTATAATATAATTCAATGATTTATGACCTGTAGTCATGAAGGAGTATTTTGTTTTTGCATTGTTTGACAATAATAGCGTTCTAAAGTGATTTCAATGATTTTTAAATTCAACAGATTTTGTATTTGTATGTTCACAAGTGGAATATCAGTATAAATATATCGAAATGGATATTTTTGTTGTTATTGAGTAAAACGTAAAAAGAGTTGTTTATAAGCAATAAGTCCCAAATAAAGGAAGTAGAGTAATTTGTAAAAAAAAAATAATAAGGTGGTATAGGTGCCATTCATAATAGGAGTGAATGAAGTTACAGAATTTATTTATTAAATTTATATCTCAAACGCAAGTTAAAGTGAATTAATTTTTGAAGTTCTCAATCGATGTTTTATGTATTTACGTACTATCCTCCTAAAGAGTTCCAATAAGAACGAAAAAGCATGAATGAATTTGTGGTAAGTTAAATATATTTAATTTCAATGTTTTGAATTTTTATATGGGGTAAAACGATCTCTAACTTATTTTTCAGAATTATACAGCGGTGTGCCTATGGGACTTTCAGTTCAATTTTGTGACTTGGAATCCTTTCGATATACAGGAAGCAGGATCTTAAATTCTACACCAGTCAGCTCAAAATTTGGATTGTTAAGAAGTTGAACATTTTTATCATTTCCATTGGTAGAACACTTTTTTTGTATAATAAATATGTATATAGTATTTATTAATTATGTTTATTTTATTGCTTGTCTTAAAATATTATATTACATATCGGGTGGCCACGAAAGTATTGTCTATATATCTCGTTTTTTATGAAAGATAGACTTCTGAAATTTGGAACGTGGATGCTAAGATACGAATGTCGTTCGTGTACATTTTAGACATAATTATGTCGAGAAAATAGGTTAGACTACTTTTTGCAGTGTTATATTCAGTATTAAGAAGGTTATTTCGAGATAAAATGACCCATATCGAGCCGAAATTTTAATTAAATGAAATTAAGAGAAACAAGAGAACAAGACTACGTGACAAGGTGGTCGTTTTCGTTCGCTCCTGCTGGCCTGAAAATCGCACTGGGACTCCTCGATCCACGATGTGGATTTTGGGATTTGATTTTTTGCCAGAGTAGCCCTCCGGGGGTCTTGTTTAGTTCATACTGAGCATTTGAAGTCTGCCTGTTTCAGCATTTTTATTCAATTTTGTCAATTTTTCCAAACAAACTTTTTTTTTAAAGGCGCACAATTCGCTGAAACTTCAGTAATGACGGGACCCACCATTCCAGATGAAAATACCAAGAACTGTCGGACTCTACGCCTCTCACAAGATCTCTAAACCGGATCGAACTCAATAACACGCACATCGAGGTCGAACGAGGTCTTGCGACTTCTACCCCGAGACATTTAAGCTGCATCCAACTCAATAATATCAATCACTTATGGACCAGGAGCTGGCGACATTTTTCATTGTCACATTTTTTAAACCTTGGTTTATCTTGTATTTTATAATATTAATGATACTTATCAACAAAATGAACTCCTGCCATCATGTTGGCGGGACAAAGATTGACAATGATTTGTTAAAAAACAAGAGTAAATGTTAAAAATATTAAAAGCTGAAACTTTTTCAATTTGTTAATAATATTTTAAAAAGATATAAATCGACCTCCTGCCACTTCTCTCGTAGACCGGTCTACTCCTGCCATAATCATATTTATGTGAAAAAAAATATATGAATTGATGCAAATAATAAAAGCCGAAAATTTTTTTGTCACTTCTTCAATAATTAAGATCCTGACGGCCAGTTGATGGGACCTGGCTTCGGCAGGAGCTAGGAAGTAGTAAGGTAGTACCACATAAAACAATCAAATGTTGTCATAAGATGTTCTGACACAGACATTTTGATCATAGCACTAGGCAATATACAATTTATGAATGAAAACGTAAAAGTCTGGTTAAAAGTAGGTGTCGGGATTAATAAGAGATATATAAATGTCAGCAAGCGGCATGAATCATTAGGTCCAGATTTGAGTCGCGCACTTCCAGCATTTCACGCATTCACAGGATGCGATTTCAATCCTGCTTATTTTAAGAAAGGCAAGAAGCCGCCTTTCGCAATTTTACAAAACTCTCCACAATTTATTGATACATTCTCCAAAATGCATGAATTCAGCTATTGAAACAAATAAAATGTTTGATACTCTGGAGAAATTCATTTGTGAAATGTACAGTTATAAAAAAATAAGTAACGTGAATGAAGCACGATTAGCTACGTTTATGAAAGCTTATAAATGTAACGACACCCTGGAACAGCTCAAACTGCAGTCGACAAGCAAGGTGGAGTTGCGACAACAAATTTTAAGGGTAATTTATATTTCCAGTGTGTGGTGCAACGCACACTCCCAACACCCAACCTTATTATCTCCTTCAGATTGTGGATGGAAAGAAGTTAAAAATAAGCTGGAATTTCTATGGTCTGAAGGCGATCAATTACCAACTTCTAACGGTGACGTAATTATTGATAAAATTGCTGACACCGACGTCGCAGGTAATAACACTTTTCCTACTGAGTAATTAATTTAAAAAAAACAATGTCACTAATTTTTAAATTGTTCATAATGTATTTACAGAATCTGATGCGGTGACTGATGAACAGAATGACAGTAACACTATGGAGCATCTTCAACGTGACAGTGATTCCAGAGATAGTGAAGATTCCGACATGAAGACTTATCCACTTTTGTGAAAACAGTTTATGAATATATCGACGAAAATACGTGTTTGTAAATTTTTTCAAGCTACATATTTTGTATCCATAAATAAATAGAAAATAATCTTGTGCGTTGAAACAAACTATATTCTGTTTTATGTGGTATTACCTTAATACTTCCTAGCTCCTGCCGAAGCCAGGTCCCATCAAATGGCCGGCAGAATACGTTTTTTAATTGTCTTAATTAGAATTGAAGAAATGACAAAAACATTTTCAGATTTTAATATTTGGATCAAATGATATATATATTTTTTTCACATAAATATAACTATGGCAGGAGTAGACCGGTCTACGGGAGAACTGGCAGGAGATAATTTTTTATCTTATTGAAATATTATTAAATAATAGAAAAAGTTTCAGCTTTTAAAATTTACAACATTCACCTTTTTTTTAACGTAATTGGCAGGCAGCTGTTAATCGCTGTCCCGCTGGTACCTCTGCAGGAGTCGATTTTAGGGTTTTGTAGCTCCGATATGACGCAAATAAAATAAAACTAATGTTTAAAAAATCTTACAAAATTTAGTGTCGACAGCTCCCGGTCACGGGAACGGACAACCAAAATCTGTGAGACCCCTCTTCCCTTCCCTTCTTTCTTTTTTCCAGACATTTCTGTCTCTCAAAACATTTAAACCGGATCCAATTTGATAATTCGCATCACTTAATTCATATTAAGAAAATAATTAATCCGGAGTTCTCTCTCTACCCCGAAACTCTGTCGAGCTCTACTTTTATCGCGAAATTTCGAAATATTTTCAACTAAAATCTTTACATATACCCACGTACGCCTCGCAAAACAAACCCGTATCGGTATATTGCAGCCTTATATTATGTTTATTATACTCTATTTACTGAACAAAAATAAATAAGCACCTCTTCGTAAAAGCATGATAAATTTAAATAGAATGTTTACAACCAACCACACTGTGTTCCAAGAGCAGATTCGACCAGTGACGGCCAATGTGTTTTGGTGTTTTGATTTTGACGTTTTGAGTAGAGATTGCCCTAATCTCTGGTTTTGTTTTGTTTTGTAAAAGATTAATGTTTAGTTGTTCGTTGTTTTCATTTGATGTTATTCCCATTCATCCAATAAAATAGTATTTTTTAATATTTTGGTGGATATTTCTGTAATAAAAATAATTAATTAATAATGATTAAATGTAAGAACCACATTTTCTTTTGAAGGTTAGCAATTTTATCGATTTTACATTAATTAATAATTTATTAATTTGTAGCGTGTAAAGCTTAACTATTTCTGTTCAGTAAATAGAATGTAATTCTATACAGAAGAGTAACAGTAATAGATAATTTTGCCCAAGAAAATCGCAAATATAATCTTGGCAACTAAACACTTTTATTCCATCCGCAAAACTCTTACAAGCAACTACCTTTAGAGTATAACAATAATAAACATAAACATAAAACACACCACAGAAATTAGATAACTCCCAATTCCAAAGCCAAAGGCTGTCCGGAAGGGGGCTACACATTAGAAAAAACGTAGACAAACATCCATACCTACCGGACATTGCTATCTGCCGCCGGGCTTCGAACCCGGACGCGATAGGCAGTGTAGCCAGAGCCATGACTGTCACTCATGCTCTAGCCCACTGCGCCACCGAGTATAACAATAATGATATCATCAGTTATGTTCAAATACGGTAATGAGAAACATCTCTCCGTATTAAATTCCTGTATGCATTTGTTCACAAAACTTGTTTTCCATGAATCTTAAAAAATGCAAAATTTGCGGGAAAAAACGCTTGTTTAATTAGACAGAACTTTACGTACATGGAGTGACAAAAAACACGCCTGTGCTTCAAATTCAATGCCTACTTTATGCAAGGTTCAAAAATAAATCCCGTAGTTGCCCACTTGTGTTTTTTAGTTTTTTCACAATTTCAATTCCATTTTTTAAACAACTGCCAACATGTGACAATTTCATGAAATCAGAATTTAATGACTAATGAGAAAACGTAAAAATATATATGGTATTCTATTTAAAATAAGAACGTCGGTGAAACTTTCGGTTAGGCTGGAAGTAGAGTTTTATGCACAATTCTGCCAGATTTTGATTTTAGAGATCTATTATTCACGATCCAAATTTCAAAAGTCTATCTTTCATAATAACCAAGTTATTCCGCAGGAAATATTTCGTGGCTACCCAGTATATTTATCACGATTATTTTGGTTCTTATATTATTATTTGAATTATGATAAAATAATTAAACAGTTAAAAAGGTCATAAAATACTATAGTATATAGATTTATCACTACTACTCAGATTTTTATAGTTACTTAAATTATGATAAAATGCGTTATGCAATGAGTGCCGTGAAATAACATCCAATGACTGGTTAAATAAAACATAAATAAAAATGACATCGTGTTTTAAATTCACTAACGGTGATTACTACGATAACCCAATTCGTTGATTTTTCTCAATTTATTGCGAGCTTGTTTATTATGATAATAAGCTATCTTGTTGACGAACCACAAATAATAAACACAATATGATATTTACGATCAGGTGTTGCGTACCAGTAGCTAACTGACCTAGCACTCTATATCTGCCTATTATTTGCTATATATATTCAATTGATGACATGCAAGGTGATCTTGAGGATTACAGAAGTGGACTGATATCTGCATCAAAATCTCCTAGGTAGGAGATCAATATGAGGGTTTGGCATATTTTGTTAAGAAATAGGATTTTTGGCCTCCGCGTAACTGGCTTCAAAAATGCACTCATGCTCATTTATTTTCCTTTCTAGAAAGACTAAAGAGGAACCTGCTCTTATATACTGCACGATTAAAGGAACCTCGACACATCTGTTCCCTTCACTAATTGACGCATTTTTTAAAGAATCCCGGATATAGAAGTATATATAGTCATAGATTAAATAAGTATAAGATATACCATCCCATTGTTAGAATGCAAATGGATATTACACGGAACTTGTGCATTCGATGGCGCATCCGAAACTCCCAAAAATTTAATCGTTTCTGATTGTTTTGATATCATTTGTTGAGAAACCATGTATAAAACATAATGGCGTAAATGCTCAAAGGTCTAACAATAAATCTTTAGTTATAACTGTACAAAGAAAACACACTTTAAGATGCGCCATCTACTATTCGAATGCACAAGTTCCGTATAATATCCATTTGCATTCTAACAATGGGATGGTATATCTTATACTTATTTAATCTATGGTATAGTGGATAATCTGTGTGACCAAGCAATATAGCTGACCTATTTATAAGAGTAGATAAGGTAATTCGGGGCCTATTTATCTGGTAACTACATTTTTTAAATTGGTTAAAGCATCGTTCATTTGTATAAAGCAAGGCCTTTTATCTAAATGCTTTTTCGTCATAAGTACCTCCCTCGTAAGTATACTTTAATTCCATTGTTTTGTTAATCCAAGTGATGCTTTATATACCAAATACTTGTTGCTATTGACAACGGATCGTAATTTTTCATAGCGTACCTAGGGAAATAAAGTAAATTTTGGAGAATGTTCTTTTGGGACTTGTTTGGAAGTAAATCCAGACAAACCTTAATTGTTGCATCTCTTATATCCGATATTATTTTCAAAAATGTTTAGAGCTAATATAATAATAATTTTGATTTAATTTATCTTGATACTAGTTGTAATTTGAATGGAAGCCGCAATATTTATATGTATTGACTGGTTGCCATGGATAATGGATATTCCCAGCATTGTTACGTTTATTGCTTAGCAAATACGATTATATGAAATTCTATTCAAACAGTTATAATTTTCTACTAGTCTTTCTCAAGTTTATTTCTAGTTTAAGAATTATAGTTATGACGAAAAATGTAATATGCACCGGAGGTCGTACAATGCGGATTTTTGTCTCGAATACTTACAAACCTCGGCCTGACGGGCATGGTTGCACACTGTATTCTCGACAATAAAAAGTGCACTTACGACCGACTCTTGGTGCTTAACTATTATTATTGACGCTTCTCATTGATATTCCCAACATGCTACTACTACATATTTGCTTAGCAAATATAAAATGTTACTCAAACAACTCTACCGGCCTCGGATTGCAAACTGTATTCTCTACCAAAAAAATGTACTACTTACGACTCGATACATAATATTATTGCTGAATATTTTAAGCGTCATTTTTGTTTTCGGGAAGATCACGTATTTAATCACCCGCCAAATCATTATTATTACTTATACAAGTTTTTAACAGTCAATATTTACAGAACTTATATGTTGTGGCTACGTTACGACCAAACACATAAATATAATATACGACTAAACACAGTAAACATACTTACATATTATTTGATTTTTATGATATAATAATAATAATAATAATAATAATAATAATAATAATAATAATAATACTTGTTGGAACCAAGAACTTCGCTGCCCCGGGTCCAGATGGTATAAACAACTGGTGGTGGAAGAAGTTCCCTTCCACCCACCGCCATCTGGCCCGAGTTTTCAACTCATGGTTGAACGAGGGGCAGCAAATTCCGGACTGGTTTGTCGAGGGGCGAACTGTGCTAATCCCCAAAAAGGGGGATCTGTCTGACCCAAAAAAAAAATTATAGGCCGATTACCTGCCTCAACTCCTGCTACAAGTTATTTACTCGTATCTTGTATACCAGGATGTTGAGGTCTGTTGATCCGGTCTACCAGCAGATAAACGAACAGCGTGGTGCCAAGAAGGGCCTGGCAGGTTGCAAGGAAAACCTGCTGATAGACCGCTGTATTACACAGGATTCTGTGCAGTACAAGCGGAATCTGTCAATGGCCTGGATTGATTATCGCAAGGCATTTGATACAACATCCCACGAGCTTTTGTTACACTTGCTCGGATGTCTTGCGGTACCAGCACCACTAGTGAGATGCATCGAACAGCTGTTGCCGCTTTGGAAAACTCGCTTCACCATAACATCCGGTGCCGAGCGAGTTTCGACAGAGTTGGTGACATTTAAGAGAGGAGTGTTTCAGGGTGACTCTTTGAGTCCGCTCCTCTTCTGCATCACACTGCTGCCGCTATCTGTTGGACTCCGCCAAACCCGCGGGTATCAGTGTGGGCCACCCAGCAACCGGAGGCATAAGGTCACCCATCTATTTTATATGGATGACCTTAAACTCTATACCTCCGGAGAGCGAGAACTTCAAAATGCTCTCAGGGTGGTCGAGGAATACACGCGGGCAATTGGAATGGAGTTTGGGTTGGACAAATGCGCAGTCGTCCACCTCAAGAGAGGACGATGCGGGGAATTCCACGAAGATGCGCAGCTCGCAGACGGAAGCATCCTACGACATTTGGATGCCGGAGAGACCTACACATACCTGGGTGTGGAACAACGCCACATCCAGGATGTGAACCAAATAAAGGATTCTCTCCGTGGCAAGTACAGACACCGACTCCGAAAGATCTGGTCATCAGAACTTTCGGGGAAGAACAAGGTGTCTGCCACTAATATGCTTGCCGTTCCGATTCTGCTCTACTCCTTTGGTGTAGTCAAATGGGGAGTAGATGAGCTGCGTCAATTGGACAGGAATACCCGCAAGATGATGAATATTCATAGGAGTATTCATCCTAGATCGTCCGTTCCTCGTGTGTACCTCCCACGTCAACGGGGGGGCCGAGGACTCTTGAGTCTGGAGTGCATGCATGGCAGAGTGGCACTGAGTATGGCATGTAATGTCATCAGGAGCTCGGACCCACTCCTACAGTTAGTGAGAGATCATGAAGCTGTGGGAGTTGGCGCTTTATTGTTTAGGGCAGCACAGAGGGCCGCAGATGAACTCGGTCTCGTGTTCGACTACAGGCGAGAAGGCCGGCGAGGTGACTCAGTCACTGAGCTTCCGCCTAATCGTCTGACAGCCCACATCAAAGCTGCCGAACAGAGAAATCTGTTCAGGCAGCACGTCGATAAACCCCTGCACGGTGTTTTCTATAACAACATAGAAGCACTGGGTTTATCGACAGAGCTGACCTTCGCATTTTTAAGGTCAGCGGGGCTGAAGTCGGAGACCGAGGGATACATTGTGGCCTGCCAAGATGGTGTTATTAACACATTGGTCTATCGCAGTCGCGTGATGGGTGTAGAGGTACCTGATATCAACTGCAGGACCTGCCGTCAGGCGCCGGAGTCGCTCATGCATTTATTATCTGCATGCCCGATTTATGCGACTTCGGTCTACATCCAACGACATAACGCGGCTTTACGAGTGCTATACTACCATCTACGGCACTCGTACCAGATAGACCAAACACCAGTGCTGCCTTACGTCCCCGGAGATATCGAGTCCGTTGTCGAGAACGAGAAATGCCGGATTTACTGGAACTACTCGTTCCCGACCGTCAGGCGAATTCACGCCAATAAGCCTGACATAGTCCTCCTCGACCATCAGACCAAGGTGATGTATGTCATCGAGTTCTCAGCACCTGCTGAGACAAACATCGCCTTGAAGGAGGAGGAGAAACGGACTAAATACAGAGATCTCCGGTACGAGCTCCAAGTGCTATACCCAGGCTACTCTGTCAAAATGGTCGTCCTGATAATCGGTGTACTCGGAGGTATGAAGCCCACGCTGCTCTCCGCATTGAAGACCATGCCTGCTTGCCAAACATCGGCAGAATGGTTGGCTGGTCAAATGCAGAAAGCGGTCATCCTGGGATCCCTTCGTCTACTTAGGGCACATGAGTCTGGAATCTACAGTGACTAACCCTGCGGGATGTGGGGAGTTGCTGTAGATTATTCGCTGGCGCTCTCTCTGTGTGGTGTCGGAGGCCACAGGGAGACTGTCCAGCAATTTCTTCCGGAAACGGAAAAAAAAAAAAAAAAAAAAAAAAAAAAAAAAAAAAAAAAAAAATAATAATAATATATGTCTTTATTTTTTTTCTTACAAATTATTTTACATATTTATTCGAGGAGGCGACGTTCAACTAGGTTGCTCTTCCACGTAACCCCCTATAATAAACAAAATTATTTACAAATGTAGTGCGCAATAAGTACATGTAGAAAAATATTTAACCTAATAACAATACAATATGAATTTAAAATTAATTTCTCTGTGCAAACAGGTATTCTTTGATATGTTTTTTTAGACTAATATCACTAGAGCTCAAGGGAAACTTATAATTTATTAATAGTGTTATATATATAAGTTGCATTATATGTGAAGGAACGTTTGAATTGAGCAGTATTATGTTTAGGAACATTGTACAAGTTACAGAACCGTGTAGGACAATCATGTACATCAGCACCTCTGATCAGTTTTTCAACCAAATATGTAGGGCAGTTATTTTTGTTAATTTTATGAATAAGACAGGCCATATATGCAGCTTGTAACGTTCATGAAGCGTTAACCATTTGCTTTCTTGAAGTGCCTCAGTAATATGGTCAAATTTACGAAGGTTATAACAAAATCTTAAACAACTATTTTGAATTTTTTGTAGACTTACTTGATCTTTTTTAAGTAATGTAGGCCAATATACTACATCACAGTATGCTAGAGTAGATAATACTAAGGAGTTACATAATTTAAGTTTCACATCTTTTGACAAATATTCTCTATGCATATACCCATAATGACTTTAATTTATAATACGATTTTTTAATAAGTGTATTAACATGTTCTGTAAATTTTAATTCTACATCCAGATTCCAGACATACCCCAAGATTTTTACAATAGCTACTAAATGGTAAAATTTGTTTATCAATTAAAATTTTAAAATCAGGGTTTTTTATAAGTTTCTTTTTATTTTTACCGAACAACAATAACTCGGTTTTTTTCTTATTTATAATGAGACCATGTGCATTTGACACTATAACCATCTATTCTAGATCTTCGTTTAATTTTTCAGCAGCTAGATTAAATTCAGATTCCGCGAATTTTAAGTATAATTGAGTGTCATCCGCATATTGGTGCATGGAGCTATATTTGAGGTAACTGTGAAAATCAGCAGTATATATTGAAAACAATAGAGGTCCCAGAACACTACCTTGTGGGACGCCTATTGCATTGAACACATAATTTGAAGATTTACCATTTACAAGTACTCTTTGTCGCCTATTCAGTAAATAACATTTTAAAAAAGATATTGCAAAATTACTAAAACCAAAATATTGTAGTTTACTACATAAAATCTCATGATTAAGAGTATCAAAAGCTTTGCTATAATCTAATAAAATTAAAATGGTATTTTTATTTTTGTCGTTTGCCCTAAATAAATCATCTGTAACATGTAATAATGCAGTTGTTGTACTATGGCCATTACGGAATCCAGATTGAGTTATAGGTAAAATCTTTTGTTTATCAAGAAATAAATTAATTTGTTCGGCGATTATTTTTTCCAATATTTTTAATATAGTTGGTAAAATGCTTATCGGTCTAAAATGCGAGAGATCAGTTGGATTATTACTTTTGGGAACTGGAATGATATTCGAGTCTTTCCATGCACTTGGAAAAACATTCAATGTAATGCATTTGTTAATAATAAATGTTAAGTATTCACTTAAATATGGAAGAAGTAATGTTATCATTTTCAGATCTATGGCATCAACTCCTTTTGCATTTGATTTAATAGTTCTAACAGTAGATTCGACTTTCTCAACAGTAATTGGTTTAAAATTTAGTTCACTATTAATACCTGGACATTTTCTATCATATTTTTCTAATATTATGTTATTTTCTTGGTACACCTGGGGTATGCTATTAATAAAGAAGTTATTAAGTTCATCAGCATTATCGAAATTAACTAAGGAACTTTTATTTTTTGAATTTATGTTTAAATAATCTAATGTTTTCCAAAATTCCTTAGGGTGACTTACAGATTTTTGTTGCAAAAAGGCTTTTTTTCCAATTTTACTGACGTATTAACAATGTTCCTTAGTTCTTTATAATAGTTCCAAGAAGCTAGAGTATTAACTTTTTTATATTTAGAATATGCTCTATCCCTAAGCTTCATCATATATTTGAAATTATTAGTTAACCAAGGAGCTGGTGGCTTAGAAATTCTTGCTGTTTTTACAGGTGCATGTAAATCAAAAACCATATTTATATTTAAATTCCAGAAATCAACCATTTTGTCTACAAATTCATAATCATAGATACGTGACCAATTTATAAGAGACAAACTTGTGAGAAAATTATTATAATCAAAGTCTGAGTAATCCCTATATGTTCTAAAAATTTGAGGTTGTTTAACTTTCTTAATTTTTAAAGTACATTCAACCAAGGAGTGATCTGAAATGCCCTCCATATTAATAATGCCAACATTACTTACTAAATTTAAATCAGATATAACAATTAAGTCAATTAAGGTGCTTGAGCTTTCCGTTACTCGTGTAGGCTGTGTAATTATTTGATGTAAATTATATTTACTTAAAAAACTAGTCAATTGTTTGGTATTACCAACATTTGAATTTAATAGATCTAAATTAAAATCCCCTCCAAACAGAATAACATCGAAGTCAGATAAATAACTAACCAGAGTGTTTTCTAATGTTTCAAGACACAACGTTAAATTGGTATTGGGTGGCCTGTATATCGTTCCCAAACAAATTCTTTTACCCGATATTTTAGTACATATCCAAAGCTGCTCCAGGGGCAAATCGACGGAGGAAGGCAGTGAAATGCTTTAAAAGTAAGTGTTATAAAAAGTAAACAAAACTAAAGTAACAAAAAATACAGCCTCCATATAAAAGGAGAGAAAGAAATGAAAAGAAAAAAACTTCTAAATAAAATTAAATACCTAATTATTTCAGTAGAAATTATCGCTGTTTGTATTTAATTTAACAAAATTATAGATCTACCATTTTTATAGTCATAGATCATTTTCACAGTTATACACTTTTTGTTGCCTCGAAGCACATACACTTTAACTCCAGAGGTCCATGCGTGCCCTTTCCCATATTTCATTTTTGCTGCTAGAAGAAGTTTATGACGCTCCTTCGTAAGATCTTCAAAAATAATGATCCCAGTATTTTTAGATAACCTTTTAGCTGCAAACACTTCATTACGTTTAATGTTAGAGATAAAATTGACTAATATGGTCGGTGGTTTTTCGGATTCATTACTTTTTTTAATTCGAAAAGCCGAGTCAATATCATTTATAGTACATGATACGTTCAGTTGTTCATTAATGTATAAGACAATCATTTATAGCACGTCTTCATTTTGTTTAACAACAAAGCCATGAAATCTTAAAGAGTTTCTTTTAACTTGTTGTTCAAATGAGGCAACTTTGGTATTCAGTATCTCAATGGCATTTTGATTATTATTTACCAAATTATTTATCAATTTTAAAGAATTACGCACTTCACCTAATTTATTCATCATTTATGGTGGCAAATTTTTCCTCAATCTTCAACTCTAATTGGTTTACAAAATTTATGCAGACTTTCTTGATAAGAAGATCTGTTGTTCCTTCTTCGTCCTTCTCCCCGGTGGTTGAATTGCTCCTCGTTACTTTAGGCGGCATGATGACAACTTTATCAAATTGGTACGACTATAGCCGCTGATCGTATAGGTATATACCACCCGCATCAGATCTCAGATCTCTTCTTTAATTTGCTTAATATTTTCTAAATATGGAGGTGAAACGGTTGTTAAGTAAGTTAGACTCGAACTCAGCGTCAGATATTCGAGCAAAGTTTTTGAAATTTCGTTCTCTGTTGTCACTACATTATATTTTTCTATTTCTATTCAAAATCTTCTTTTTTCATTCCTTTCCTTACTCCGCGTAGCGTAAAATTATACAAGCTGCACCCTCTAAAATAACGTCCTGTTCGTTGGACACTTCGTTTTTAACTGAATAGGTATATCAAGACATAGAAAACGATTTTATAGACGACCGGGTGCTAAAGTACACTTTACCACCCGGTTTTTCGGGCGTTAAGTATAACGTTATGGTTCATGGGCCCTATTATCACTCGCTATAAAAGTTCCGAAATTGGTCTTTTACTGGACGAGTAAGCAAATGCCAGGACCAGGCGAGGCCTGGAAGCTTGTTTATCCAGTAAAAGTACTTACGCACGTACAATATTTTTTTCTTCAATCGTCTCTTTAATGAAACCAAAAATTGATATACTTTGACTATTTATAAATATTAATATTAAAAATTATACAATTATTATTATTATCGCTTATGTTTAATGGATATAACTGACTAAAACATTTGGAATATTAATTGTAATATCAGAAGAAAAAATATAGCAACACGACTGTTTAGCGTTGAGTATGAATGTGATTATTATGATTCATATTAAAATATAACCTGCAAATTAACATTGACATTTCGATGATCTGTCACTTTACGGTACTAGTACCCGTAATAGCTACTTTAGGGGATAGTACTAGAATACGCTACTTTCGGTACAAATACGTTACTTTCGGTACAAAAAAATCGTACCGAAGGTACAACCTACTTTTTAGGATTGAAGAAAAATATAATGACCACGAGAATGGCTTTGTTTGACCGTTGCTAGGTAACAACTTCGAATTGAGTGAATGACAACATTCAAGCAATAGTTCATAATGTCATATGTCATATGTCAATCAAAACGAAGGTAAGTTTGTAACTGATCCTATAAATCGCTCGTGCTTAAAATTTTGTAGGTCCTATAGGAACGGAAAACGATATAGTAGACAGACCAGTGGTGTCGGACGAATGGTCGATAGGCATGTTGCAGAACGCCACAGAACATAAAGATAGAAAAATGCGACTTCTATAGAAATTGGTGGAAACAAAGAAAGAGCGACCCCTCGTATTGAACTGGCAACTTTCGCGTGGAAGCAGGGCAATTTAGTAAACTAGTGAGGGCGAGTGGGGTTGCGGTCCAGGGCAGTGGGCACGGTAGGCCTGTATCTGCACCACAGATTAACTATATTAGATGCGAATGCTTCGCGCGGTGCCTTTCATGTCCGCGACACACGTATTAGACAAAGGCCCGTCGGCTACTCGTAACGTTGCATGCTTATTGCACCACAAGACTTTAATATTTATTTTTGTGGATGCGAGTTAGTTGCACCAATTGAGCGCTCGAGAAAAAAATAAAAATATATTATAAAATATTTTTTATTAAAACAAATATGAAATTGTATGTTTACAAATGGGATAATATTGTAAGTTTTCTATTTGTTTTATCAGGTTTTTTTGATGTTTTTAGATCTCTATTTGTATACTTCGTATGACACTATTTTGACATTTAAAATCCGAACGCTCGGACTAACAATATATCGCCGTAAACTCTGCTACACGCTGTCACGATAATGCTCTCGTACTAAACCCTCCGCATATATGAGGATGGAAGTAGTGGGGACCGTTGGACAGGCCGCCACGCTTACATTCGCATCTGGTATAGTTAATCTGTGTCTGCACCATAAATAATTTAATAACAAGCATTTCACATTTTAAATGGTTAAGAATGGGATTAAAATTGGCAGGAATAGAAGTTAGGCGATACGGAAGTACGCAACAAGCAAATTTATTTGGGTAAAATGAACTATATTTGGGAAACAAATATTACGTTCATGGAAAAGTAGAATATTTATTAAGTCCCCAGTGAAATAGGTTAAAATACCAGTTTTAGTGAGTAGATTTAATTTGTATTCCAAAACGTTTTGAAACATCCAACTTTTTCATGGATAGTGATATCTTCTATTTCTCTTCTCTCACGGGCTATATAAACTATTTTTCCCACGACAGGGAGTAGAAACATCAGAAAAAAACAATATATTAAAAATAGAAATACTGACAAAACTTATTAAACCCTATGTTAGTAGCCTTTGGATCATTTCTATCCACATAAAGTAACAAAAGCTCCCTAGAGCAGTTTATGGCCACTTTATTTACCGAAAGAAAAAATGTTTCACTTCTGTTTCAATTTCGACACCATAAAAATCGATTTCTACTCCCTGACATGAAAAACATTTACATATTTCTGAAATTAGAATTTAAATTTGCCTCAAATAAGGATAAGCTTGTATATTTTTTTTATTCGAGGATAACTTATTAGGTACCTAACAACAAAAATAAGAAACAATTCATACCATAAATCTTAGAAAGAAAGAAAACAGTAAACCATTTAAAATGTTAGATCATGCTATAGAAATCATGTTATAGAAACATTGCTATATAATACATGTGTGACCTTAATGTGTTATAAAACAATATTCTATAACATTTTTTGATACTTACCGTTCAGGAACTGATACCATATAACTTGAGAGAAACACAAAAGTTTTATTGGTTTTAATAAGAATTTCTGTAACAAGTTGTATAACTTTGTTATATAAAATTGTTTTAGCATATTATGTGGACGCTTCTCTAGAAACAACTAAAGTATATAGTTATTTACCTAGCCTACGTAAAGTGATGCTTTTCTGCACGTCACGGCCGTAATTCCTACGAGCGTGATGAATACGTTTTTGTTAATTAAAAAATTAGGCTTTACTTTAAAAAGATGCTACTATTTGACTTGACGTTTGTTAATTTTTATGTGACTGAGAAACGTAAAAATCAAACAGTCATGATTGTTTGATATTTAAAGTTATTGAGCCTACTAAACTTCGTTAATTAAATTTGTATAGAATAAGAAAATATAAAGGAAAATCATTTGCATATTATTATTAACTAACACGTTTTCAAAATGTAACTATAACTTACCTGAAAATGCAAATATAATTACTTTTATTCACAATCATATATGTAATGCTTCAATTGCCAGCTTATAAAAAGTTGGGAGGCAGGCATTTGTTCCCTCTTCTTTTCCAGCTAGCCAGCTAGCCGGTAATAGTAATTTTCGTCACAAGTCCGGAAGGTGACTTGTTACAGTCGAGTAGATATTATGGACGAGGCGACGTCAGGAGCCGAGTCTAGAATATCTAAATGAGGCTGGAACAATACCTTACGGACGTGTGTCGAATGATATTTTATTTCATCCCGTCATTTCTTGTATATTAGTATATTTGTATAATTTGACACTTGGTTATTTTCTTATGTCATTTGACATTTGACACTATTTTTTAATTTACGGTCGATTTTTATATGTCAAACAACTCTCAAAAGGTATAATAACAGTTTGTGATTGGTTCGTAATAAGTTTCCGGTGGTTTCCGGTACTTTGCCGGCTCTGATACCGTAATGTCTCATTTTCCGGCCTCATATGAATACTGTACTGTTGTACTTTCCGGACGGGATGAAATAAAGTAACTTTACCGGCTAGTTAAACGTCACTTTTCCGGCAAGTTAAACGTCACACTTTGCGGCAGCAAATCTTCTGGTTGTCTTTCGTGCAGCAGCTTTAGAATTTGGTGAAGTACACCCTCTAAGTCACAAATGATCAGAATCAAACATTTTGTTGTAGAATTTTGAGCGAATTTAACAGAAATTATTGATAATAAATACTTGTGGAAATAACCTAATTTATTTGATAGAAGAACCTTAATGCTCGTTACCTAGCAACGCTCAACTTTTATCACTGCAGCCTACCTACTTATTTTGCATAATTTCCTAATTCTCATTCACTATCTATTCAATTAAATAAAAAAATTGTATGCTGATATTATGTTATTTTACAATGATTGTGAATAAAATAGTATACATACCTCGCTGGTCGTTTTCATTACAGCCTCGCGTTTACATCTGACCTCGGCGCTACGCGCCTCTGTCAGATGTCAACCCTCGGCTGTAATGTAGCACCTCCCAGCTCGGTATGTAATGTACTATTCCGCACTAGTGAGGAAAGGTGCAACTATCAAAACTAAAATGCGTGCAGAAAAGTGATATTTTCCGCATGCTTGTAGAAAAAATAAATAAGGCACGTCCACATATTATGAAACAAGCCATATGGCAATGTTTCCATAACTTTGTTGCTTAATTTGCTGGAATTTATAATAATAAAATAATTTCTTTACAGTAAACCGCAGTTTTGTGTATTTGATATGACGTCAAGGAAGGTGAGAATAATATTTTAGATACGCCCTACACTGAACCTCTGGAAAAAAATATAGTAGTAATGACTTTATCAAAGATTGAATTTTATATGACTTTGTCCTCTTAATAGTAAATTACGATGTAATGGAAATTTCAATAATTTCATAAGAATGACAAGTGGAGATTTTGCGTATAACTTACTTCATCACTTAGAGAAACTAAACAAATAATCATCATTTTCCTATTATATATATTATGATACTCGTGATGTATGTACCTACATTGAGTGAAGAAATCATATATATTCTTTCAGTCTACGACCCAAATAAATGTATTAAAATGTAATAAAATTATGTAATGTACTTACCATTCTATTTATGTTTTCTGCCTTGCAAAATGTATAAAATTGTGCCACAATTATAAAGATCACTTTAAAACTCAATTTAACATATTTTTGACTGCAAATACTTTCGTCTGCGTTTACTATTATGTAGATATTAAGTATTAAATAACATGTTGATAAGCCTAATCCAAATAGTGCTGCTAATTTGTATAACGCATTAAGTAATTTGATATTTTGAATTAAAGCCATATAAAATTTAATTGACATCTCGACTTTCTTTTCGAAATATACATCCTTTGCCTTGAAGTCATACACCAGCGCTATACTATTAAGATATTGAAATCTGTCGGTACTAGATATTCCCAGCAATAAATGATTTTTCAAAGATGTGGAAAAACAGTTAAACATTATAAGTAGAAAGTCACACTGCTGAAGCACCTCAAATTGTGATGCTAACTGAAAGTAAAAACCTAAAAATTGTAAAAATTTTCGAATATATTTAAAACGCCAATTGTCTGTAAAAATTGTATCGGAAAATATAGAGGACACTAACAGAAAATATATAATTAGGAAGTATATGATTCGTTGAACTTTCAACGTATTGATTTGTTTTTCAAGTGATACATATCGAACATGGAAAATTTCTTTATATTCATCTAATTTTAACCAACTATTTAAAGTTAAAATTAATTCTTTAATTCGTTTTAGTTTAAAGAAGAGAGTGGTGCATCCAGCGATGGATAAAATAAAGTCACTGAAAAGTACGTAACAGTTTAAAGTATACGTTGTACAGTTATGTCTGAATATGTGAATATAACATGTTAAAGCTCCTAAACTACAACCAAATATCACATAATGTAGTGCCAGGCAAATATTCTTTATTTTAATTATTGATCTGCTTTCTTTCCCTGAATGAGAACAATTGAAGTAAATAGGAAAGCAGGTAAAATATAAGGCGTAAATTGGTTTCATCAGACATATAATACAGTTACTTGTCATGTTCACTATCGAGGACGTATTGCCCTCCTGAAACAATAATAGATAAATTATACATACATACGTAGTTATTACTAGATAAGAGTGAAGAATGTAAACAATTAAACACAAACAAAAATTATAAATTATTTCTAGGTAAAAGTATATGTGTAATTGAAATTACATAAACTCATACTTATATAATAATATCAGTAGTAACATTAATATTTTTATTATACATAAGTACTGTACGATCATTAAAGATGAAGTTCCGTACAAAAACCTATTACAATCACTAATCACGATTAACCATAATATAAGTAAGTTATAAAGATCTTTTTTCTTTTCCTTTTCTTTTTTGGGATTTATTACCACATTTCTACAAATTTCTATCCAAAAAAATTGAATAATCAAAAAATACTCAAATTAACCATAAATGACTTTATTTAGTCATTGTACAAGACAAGCATAATAATAACAAACATATCCAATTTGATATAGGTACTTAGATTGATGGTTCATCTCCGATCATACAATGGGCTCATTTAGGAAATTTTTTTTAATTCATATTTCGAAAGTACACCTTGTACTTAGTAAATGTGCAAAATATTAAAATTTTTTTTCAACTGCTTCTCCCTCAAAATAAATAATGAAAATAGAGCGCTGCGAAAAATTACAAAATTCAAAACGTCTAAAAATAAATTATTGAAAAAAATTTTTTTTAACGCCACAAAATTCATCATGATTACCAATAATAAAAAAAATATGTCCACAAGAAGATGTACATATTCTTTCGCTATCACACTAGCTCATCAGGAGGACGAGAAATCTCGCTAATAAAGTTATTTACATAAAACTAACCAGTTTAAAACTGGGAAATAACCTTTACGCCTTTGACGTGATGTCAAAGGAAAAGTTAAAGGGTGTTTTTTTGACAACTAATAGAAATTAAAATAATATAAAAATACTGCACTTAATCTCATGAAATGAAATGTCTTTCTAAATCTTGCCTATATTTAAAATTTTAAATCTCTCTTAGAAGAGGTATGCCCAGCGACTGTGCAACTTGTTTTACTGTATTTATTATTTAATTGGTAAAATCGGTAGTGATAAGATAATGACTTGAAATTTCACATGCATATAAATTGAGCCTTACCCTTGTAGGAAATCTTAGTCTGTCTGAAATAATCCGGCCACAAGGTGCTTCTGTCGGCCCCCCTCTATCGCAGCGCGCGGCCAATTAAAAAAAAAATTGTATAATCGGGTAATATTCGAGACCAAAAAGAGAAAAAACAGTTATTCATTTATCCTTCGTCTTGGCCCCAGCTCAGTTCTGGATCCTCCAGGTCAAAATAGAAGGGCTCTGGAACATTTTCTAACGGTGTCGGGGGGATTGCCGAAATTCGACAAAATAGCCACTTTTTAAAAAATGATAACTTTCCGAGTAACTTTCTTATGAGGCAAAATCGAGGAAAACTATTTAGCTCAGTATTTTCTAAATTTCATCTATATAATTTCAAAAAAAAAAAAAAAAATGTTTCGTCGGTCCATCTCGAAGGAGGTGCGAGTTATTAAGCTCGAACCGGATTTGTGTTTGGAAAAATTTGAGGAATCGGAAAAATTGCGAAAACACGAAACATCAATAGCTATTTCCAAACGAAAAATCGACGCCGGGCCGCCGTTTTGGCATGAAATCTGAGGTAGAAGGTCCAGTCCAACTTGGCACTATAGTGAATTGCAGGTCCCGCTCCGGTTTTTGGTTCAGGGGGAGTGAACAAAAAAGTGCAATTTTGATGTCTATTTTGCGTTTGGAAATAGTGTTTGAAGTTTTCGTGTTATCGCAATTTTCTCGATTTTCAAATTTCTCCAAACACGTGTCCTGTCCGAGCTTAATAACTCGCGCCTCCTCCGAGATGGATCGACGGAACATTTTTTTTTTAAACTTAACGAAATTTTTAAAATTCTGAGCGAAATAGTTTTACTCGATTTTGCCTCTTAAGAAAGTTATGATTTTTTAAAAAGTAGCTTCCGGCTCTTAGACTATTAAAAGGACACTAGTCATAATGAAAAGTGGTCCTCAGTTAAATTTTAAAATTAACTGATGCAAACAATTCAGGATCCGCGTATAAAAGAGTATATTAAATACTCTGGCAAATATCGTTAATAAATATAGTGCATTCTGTGAGTCGGAAAAAACCTCGAAAAAAACATGTATTTGGGGAGTCATCACCATCGTGTTCAGCATCCTCGAAAACGGAGGAAGGACATAGTTTGGTTGACTCCCCAAACACTCGGGTGTTCATCCGACTCACATATTACACTAATGATATTACAGTGGCCCCAGGATGGAACCCTTGTGATATTACTCAAGTTGCTAACACTTCAATAAATGAAAAACCATGACACTATACATTTAGTGTTCTCTTACTAAGATAGGATTCAAAAAAGCTTAGGGAAAATAAATCCCAAATTTGACAATTTTTGCAATAGGAACCCATGACCAATTGCTTTAGACAAGTCTGTATAAATTACATCTGCTTGACCACCACGATCCAGTGTATCAACTATAAAATGTGTAACAGTAACCAAATTAAATTAGTAAATGTAGATCTACCCGCTATAAACCCATGTTAACAATGAGAAATTTGCAATTTAACATGATCAGAGTTAAAGTACCTTCAGTCGACACATACTTATTAAATTCTTAAAAGGGTGGTTCTACAGGGGAGGAAGAAACAGTGACAGCTAACCGCTTTATGTCAAAAGTTGTCCCTCGAAAAATAAAAATCGACTTGTCTCGGTAATTTTTCATATAATTATTTTCTCAAGAGTTATAGAGGGTGCTTCGTTTTAAATGGAATACTGTTATCTATAGTGTATTTTTGTGGTCTGCGGAATTCCCAACAGTAACCTTGATTGTTAAATTTAGAACACTGGGCTACTTCTTTTAACGAAGATAAACTTTTGACTTTTGCGATTACATACGATACTTGGAATCAGCACTGTGTAATACTTAGTACGATTTCATATTTATTTGTTTTATGCAGTGGATAACCATATCCAGTTGGTGCAAAATACCTATGTCGTTGTAGTTAGTGACGTTTGTGAAAATGTTCTAAATGTTTTTTTATTACGTATATATAATATTTAATATTTATTCAAATAGGTAAGGACTAAAAACGGGGTTCGTGAACGAAGTGTCCAAGTATTTTTTCTGTAGATTTAAAATATATAAATAAAAAAACGACTGGATTTGTTACGAAAGAATAGAAAGAATAAATCAATTTTTCCAAATATACCTGAGTGAAAACCAAGTACGTCTGTAACCATAAATTAAACTTCTTTACAAAATCGGGTTAAATTTAGATAATAGTTTCAAATAACAGTTGAAAACCGGCGTAAAAGAAATCCCTTCCTGTATAATCGGAAGGAGCTGTACTAACTTTTTTATTTTAAATGCCATGCTATACATTTAAATCGCATTTCTTATGGGCCTTGCCATCTCCAAAGTCGGTTTAGCCCAGTTTTAAATTAGAAAAAAACGTTGGGAAAGTTTTTTTTTGATGGTTGGAACAAGTCAAGGATTAAAATTAAAAAACTGATTTTAAAAATCAGTCGACGTTTCGCTAAAATTTTATTGGCATGTTCGGGACTCTAATATAGAAATTACAAAAAGTTGGGCAAACATCTTATACAAAACGATTAATTACATATAAACACATTCAAAATCAATGATAATAAAATTAAAATTAAAGTAGGTACCTATTTATAACATTGAAATCTTCAAAAATTATATTATAATGAAGTCAATTTGGGAAGTAAAAATTCAAATTAAAAGTATTCCAGTTTACGAGATTAATAAATCACACATAATAATCTCTTACGTACGGGGAAATCTAAGATTTTGTTTATTGGGTTATTTTCAATATAATAATATTTTGCTTGTAATCGTATTTTGTAAACATTTTTGTTTTCACAGTATTACAAATGAAATTGCTCACTACTCAAAGCTAACATGAATATGCATTTTTTTATTTGTGTAATATTTATCATCTTGGAAGCCAAAATATCTCTTCAAATAGATTTCGTAGTGCTTGGAGATGATGCGGGAAATAATCCGATTGTAAAACGGGTAAGTCTGTTATACAGTATGAGTACTTAATATAATGATAAGTCGGTAAAAAAATTTAGCAAAAAACTTTCAATCATGTTAGTTAATGTTTTGACAATATTACATTTTGCAATATACATATTGGTCAGTTCAAATGGGAACAGAAATACTGTACTTGAGTAATGAGTAATCCTGTTCCTTCGTCAAACACTGAGGACTAAAACCAAACAGTGGACACTAAGGCAAAACATATAGCGACTAAACCCAAACACTGGCGGTTAAGGCCAAACATGTGGTGACTAAGACCAAACACTAGCGACTAAGACCAAATTAATATTGACGACTAAAGCCAAGATTAAGGCCAAACACTAGTGACTAAGATTAAACACTACCAACTAAGACTAAACATACAGATAAGTCCAGGATGCTTCGAACACGACAGGGATTGGGAAGAATATATGAGTAGCCGACCGACAACTCGCCTCAGTTCGAAATTTGTACATTAGGAGAACAGTGCGCTGTGGCCACTCACTGCTCGCTCAGCAGTCAGCATGTTGTTAGTATCTCATTAAAGGCTTAAACACAAAGAAAAAAATAAGAGATAAGAAAATGGATAAAGAAATAAGATAAATAATTATTCCAAGTTTTAATTACACAATACTCTGGGCGATAATATATTAGTTCTTATTCGGTTTAAAATTCAACTATTTAAATTGGTCCTTGCTTTTTGGATATCATTATTTGTTAATTCTATTCCATATTCTTTCTTTATTTCTTATTTCTTATGTCTTATTTTTTTCATTGTGTTTAAGCCTTAACCGTGTTGGGATGTAGATAGAACTCATGTCTGAAAGAAATTTGATTTACGTTTCGAAATTTTTCTAACTTCAATAATTCATCCTATAGGATTAATAATTATTGTAATTTTAAAAAATCTCAAAACACATTTAAATATTTCCATTGTTTGTTTTTTCCGAGGTTTTTTCGCAACAAAAATGTGATTCAACAACATAAAATTAAAATTAATTGTCGCTGCACCTCGAGTGTTGCAGGCAGGTGTAATAAAAATTATTACAGAAGAATCCAAACAAGAAATAGTAGAGAGCCATCGGCTACAGCGCGGATATCCACGATTACTGTGTCCGCTTGCCTGGCCTTGCCTACAACGGGCACAAGTAAATCGCGCAAACTAATACCCATGTTCGAACCTCCTCGGTCTTTACTGTATAGTAATTAAGACCACACTACACTGACTACTAAAGACAAATACTGGTGATAAATAGGATTTATAGGAAACAACTACTGGACGGGCAAAGGCCCCTACTCCCATTGAATTATACCTATAAATCCAAATTGGTAGCCAAATTTGTTATTTGTCTTTTCTCCACCAGACACAGACCGGTTTCGAACTCTTTATGTTCTCATCAGTGTGCCACAGGTAGCTGAAAAGACAAATAACAAAGGCAAACCAAACTAGTCTATGGCAGACCCAGCACAAGTAAGTAGTGAGGGATAAGTGCATCCCTCTGGTGGTCAGTTGCTACTACCAGTCGAAACATCGAAGATGTCTCTGTGACCGATAGCGGCTTGCCAAGCAAGCACCAAGAGCTCTTGGTAGTAGCAACTGACCACCAGAGGGATGCACTTATCCCTTACTACTTACTTGTGCTGGGTCTGCCATAGACTAGTTTGGATTGCCTTTGTTATTTGTCTTTTCAGCTACCTGTGGCACACTGATGAGAACATAAAGAGTTCGAAACCGGTCTGTGTCTGGTGGAGAAAAGACAAACAACAAATTTGGCTACCAATTTGGATTTATAGGTATAATTCAATGGGAGTAGGGGCCTTTGCCCGTCCAGTAGTTGTTTCCTATAAATCCTATTTATCATGCACGTTTTAGTCCATCAGGGCTAGAGGTCGCCGCTCTTGGTGCTTACTTGGCAAGCCGCCATCGGTCACAGAGACATCTTCGATGTCTCGACTGGTAGTAGCAACTGACCACCAGAGGGATGCACTTATCCCTCACTACTCAAATACTGGTGAGTAAAACTAACAATGAAGACTAAGATCAAACTTTAATGACTAAAACTAACACTATCCACTAAAACAAACTCTGATGCACAAAAATATACATTCACAGATATACAAAAAATACATACAGACACATTCAATATACAGTCTGACTGATTATAAAGGCCCCAGGCTATTACTCTTTTATTTTATTTTAGACGCCCAATAAAGTATATATATTCTTAAATTTGACGTTATTTTTTTTATATTAAAACGCAAAAATGTTTTTGCTTACAACGCATAGGAGTGATGACGTCACCAGACATTTTTTAAATAAAAGCAAAACTGACCAAATATGAATAGATCACAATATTAATTGATGATATTCTTCATCGTATAATATACTGTATGTTTTTAGGATGTGACGCCAGATCTTCCTAAAATTAAGGAATTCAATGTTAAAACGAGGGTTGCGAATCGTTTTGCAGAAACAAATATATCGAGTAAGGTTGAAAATGTTGACACGTTCGCCAAACAAACGACGTTCACAGTTGTTTTGCCAGAACGAGCGTTTATTTCTGGATTCTTCATGGAGATAGAAGGAAAAATATACAGATCTTTTGTCAAGGAAAAGAAAGAAGCTGAAAGCATTTATAGTCAGGTAAGAACATGATTACAGTGTCAGTGTTAGTCTAACTAAACAAACATTCATGCAGGGTGCTTGTCAGCTTCATAAATGCAGAATAATTCTCGGTTGGCTTTAGGTATTGCTATAAAAAATAATTTAATAAAATAATAAGTATTATCTGGTGTAGACCTATGTTGAAGAAAACTCTGTGCAGTAATATTAAAAACAACCATATTAGTTATTTTCACGGCCCGATAGTGACTGCAAACCCTAGAAGTGACTTAGGCCAACAAATCGAGATACTGAATTTGGCCTGTCAACCAATTTGATCCGTTGGCAATTTACTCTACTATACTCGTATTCTAATTAATATGAACACATTTTTATTTTTAGTCATTGTCCAGTGGCCGCACTGCAGCCCATGTAGCAGTTAGTACAAGAAACGCGAATAGATTCACGATAAACGTCAATGTGGAACCAGAAAAGAAAGTAAATTTTCATTTAGCGTACGAAGAGTTGCTCCAGAGAGAAAAGGGATATTATGAGATTATTGCCAGCATCCAACCTGGACAAATAGTCAAGAAACTGAAAGTGGAGGTACGTTCGCTCGTAGCGCTGCTAATTGGGGGTATTACCATATGGGTAATGTAAGACGGGGGTAAATGGGAGAAATTAAATATGTACAACAAAGAGATAATGAGAATAAACAGTGGCATCTACTATATTCATAAAAAGAACACATAGATCAGTTATTCCACTACGGCCACCCAGACCTATCCGCTCTTATATATTCCTATTAACGATTAAGGCTATTTATTATCATTTTCTATTCGTTTGACTCACCTCTGAATATATGAACAATTTTGTCCTTGTACATATTTGGGTGCTCCATTTACTCTGATTTACGTTCCTCATGCTACAATTTCAGATAGAGACTTCTGTGACACTCTTATTTCTGTTTTCTTAGGTGGAAATAAACGAGAGTGGGCCGCTTTCGTTTGTCAGAACGCCCTCCTTACGTTCTGGTAACGCGCTGGTGCAGAACAACACAGACCTAGATCCAAATGCAACAATTAAAATTTCGAACTCCTCGGCGATCGTAAAATTCCATCCGGACATAAAACGACAATTGCAGTTTGCATGCTCCGGTTTGGGGAACAAGGAATACGATGGCTTTGCCGGCCAGTTTGTTGTCCAGTACGACGTCAAAAGGGATACCCAAGGCGGTGAGGTAAGTTCTTCTCTTTAATTTCAAACTAACTTTCTATGAATCAAGCGAAGTGTAGTCTTTGCCAAACAAAATTTGCAAATTTTAACTGCGCCAACCAAATTAAAATCATTGGAACTTTAATCTGATCCCTCCCCAACAGTGACAATTTCATTGGCAACAAGTTGCAATGTATTGAGGCGGCAGGCTGTGTCAAATATAAACTGAAGAATAACTATGCATGTGGTCATTCTTGCGATATAAACCTAATCGCGTTATATGTTTTAGACTCTGTACCAAGACGGATTCTTTATCAACTTCTTTGCTCCACCAAATTTGGATCCCATTCCCAAACACATTGTCTTTGTGCTGGACACAAGTGGAAGTATGGACGGTACAAAAATTATTCAATTAAAAGATGCAATGGTAAGCATCTTAGACCAACTCTATGAAGAAGATTTGTTTGACATTGTGCAGTACGAAGCAGATGTTCACTTGTGGGATTTAAATCTGAATTCCATAAATGTCTTACCTACCAACAACCCAAACTATGGAAGCTTGGCTACGCAAATTACGGTATGAGGTCTATACAGGGTGTTCCAGTTTTTTGTAGCAGGACTTTAACAGTCGATAGACATTTGAAAATTATTAAAAAAAGTTCATATAAACATAGGTTGAGAAATGCTTAGTTTTCGAGATTCAGGGTGTTAAAGTTTGAAAATAAATATGGATTTATATTTAAATTTCCAGAATGCTAAGAAGTATCGAATCCAAACTTACCAATTCTTTACATACAATTTAGAGGCCTATTTTAGAATAACAAACTACTACTTTACTTAACCATGGGCGTAGATATATGGATTTACTAAAGCTCTTTTTTACAAAAAAGTAGTACGCCACTGATATTTTCCCATGTTCCCAGTTTAATTCAATAAAGCAAGAAAAAACAAAAATTTAATGTCTCTTGGCACTTTTTGATATGACAAGCCGTTGTTCAGAAAATTTACATTTAATCTTTTGATGCACGCCTCTGGACGAATTTTAGACAAACTTGAAGTCGCTCAGAATTTCACCAAATTTGATGGTGCGAAAAGTCTCTTAAAAAGAAAGAATGAAACATTTAAAATATTTATTGTAAAAGTTTATTATCATGTAAATCAAAATTTTTATAACACAAATGTATTAAAACGCAACGGTCGAACTAAAATAATTTATTAGAAACACAAACACAAAAGCTAGCAACATGTAAAAGTGTCTTACTTCATTACAAGCATCATTAGCGATGTTTCATTCTTTCTTTGTAAAAGACTTTTCGTACCATCTAATTTGGTGAAATTCTGAGCGACTTCAAGTTTGACTAAAATTCGTCCAGAACGCCGTGCATCAAAAGATTAAATGTAAATTTTCTGAACAACGGCTTGTCATATCAAAAAGTGCCAAGAGACATTAAATTTTTGTTTTTTTCTTGCTTTATTGAATTAAACTGGAAACATGGGAAAATATCAGTGGCGTACTACTTTTTTGTAAAAAAAGAGCCTTAGTAAATCAATATATTTACGCCCATGGTTAAGTAAAGTAGTAGTTTGTTATTCTTAAATAGGTCTCTAAATTGTATGTAAAGAATTGGTAAGTTTGGATTCGATACTTCTTAGCATTCTGGAAATATAAATATAAATCCATATTTATTTTCAAACTTTAACACCCTGTATCTCGAAAACTAAGCATTTCTCAACCTATGTTTATATGAACTTTTTTTAATAATTTTCAAATGTCTATCGACTGTTAAAGTCCTGGTACAAAAAACTGGAACACCATGTATATAAAAAATAAGAGATTAGATGGACCACCAACAATTTAGTTATTATTCAATAGGCATATTGCAAAATCATGCTTTTTATATAACGCCTAGTCTTTTTGAAAACGACTGATATTTTCAGGCATTTTATAAAACGCGTTTCCACGTCTAGGCTTACTGTAAAATGATGACGCCTCGAAGCACAATTTTGCCCTATGCATAATAAAATCAGGCGCATTATCAAACATCTATTGTTTATACAGGGTGAGTTCACTTTAAATGGGGAAACTTCGAGAATCGATTCTTTATTGAAAAATAAGTGTAGTTTGTTCTATAAACATTTTTCATATAGGACTTGGTTTTGGAGATTGAACTTTTCTTTTTTTTTAAGTTTTCGACGAATAACTTTAAAGTGGTTAGACCGATTTTTATAAAATTTGGGTTTTGTTTATGATAGATTAAAACTTTTCAAATGGTCTAAAAGATTTGAAAATATTGCCCCCGCAGGCGTAGATATGGGGACCCCGGTCCCCTTTTTAAAAAAGAACTTCTACGCCTATGGTCGTCTCAAAAAATGGATATGATTTTCATATTCTCCGATATTTTCTGAACATAAAATGTCTCTAGTAAATTTTCGCAATTTTTGATAGTTTTCCGGTTAATTGAGGTTAAATGATTTATCGTATTGCTCTCTAATGTTTATTTTATTTGGTGTCTGCTAACAGAAATGAAAAAAATATATTAATAAATGTATCTGTTGTCTCTCAATTGCTTTATTTTTCCTCTCTCAATTTTTAAAATCGTTTAAAACAATTTAGACTGAAAACGACCAAAGATATAAAGACTCTTTGAAACGACTTTACGTAGTAGCAGACACCGGCTCATTGGCAAATAAAATAAGCATTAGGGAGCATTACAATAAACCATTTGACCTCAATTAACCGGAAAACTATAAAAAATTGCGAAAATTTACTAGAGACATTTTATGTTCAGAAAATATCGGAGAATAAAAAAATCATATCCATTTTTTGAGACGACTATAGGTGTAGAAGTTCTTTTAAAAAAGGGTCCGTGGTCCCCATATCTACGCCTGCGGGGGTGATATTTTCAAATCTTTCAGACCATTTGATAAGCTTTAATCTAACATAAGCAAACCCAAATTTTATAAAAATCGGTCTAACCACTTTAAAGTTATTCTTCGAAAACCTAAAAAAAAAAAAGTTCAACGTCCTGTATCTCGAAAACCAAGTCCCATATGAATCATGTTTATAGAACAAACTATACTTATTTTTCAATAAAGAATCTATTCTCGAAGTTTCCCCATTTAAAGTGAACTCACCCTGTATATAGTCTAATAATGAAATTTAGAGCTTTGCCTTTTTTCGAGTTCAAAAAAATTTCAGATCAAATTGAAGGTAAGTGTGATGCGTTCAGTGTAAGTACTTTTATTATGATGAGTTGGGTAATCCGGAATAAGCATGAGTATACGAACGACGAGCAAATTGTCATTTTTTTGCTATCGCTAACTCCCGGGCTATTTGTTTCACATCGTGTGAAAATGTCCCTTACCTTTACATAAATTGCATACAGGGTGTGCCAATAAAAACTCCCAGGTGAAATATTTCGGAAACTACTAGAGATATTTGAGTTCTGTAAAAGCCCATTGCTAGAACATATAAATAGCTTTAGTTTTGAATACAAATAGTTTTTCAATAAGTTAAGGGATAGATGGCGCTGCGTTACAAAGAATTTTTTGGATGACAGGAGCTTAGAAATATAGTGCATGTTAAAGAAATTTTAATTTCAATTAGATTTCGTTATATGAAAAATTTTCGGAAATCCAGCCGTTTTCGAGAAAATTGAGTTTAAAATTTATAATTTTTGAAAAACTAAAACCGCCGTAACTTTCTTTAAATAAATTTTAGACGATAGTTCGTTTGAAACTTTCTTCATAGGAAGGTAACGTGAATAATGTGGCTATAAAACTTTTTTTACAACTTCCGGTTAAACCGGAAATTACATTTATTGCAATTTTAAAGCGATCGCCACTGTATTATATTAAACAATATTGAATAAAAAATATGTCTTCGGAAAAAAGAACGTAATTCGACAAATGCTCCTGCATGCTTGAACCGTTTGCATGGAATATATTTTTATTCAATATTGTTTAATATAATACAGTGGCGGGCGCCTTAAAACTGCAATAAATGTAATTTCCGGTTTAACCGGAAGTTGTAAAAAAAGTTTTATATCCACATTATTCACATTACCTTCCTATGAAGAAAGTTTCAAACGAACTATCGTCTAAAATTTATTTAAAGAAAGTTACGGCGGTTTAAGTTTTTCAAAAATTATAAATTTTATACTCAATTTTCTCGAAAACTGCTGGATTTTCGAAAATTTTTCATATAACGAAATCTAATTTAAATTAAAATCTCTTTAATATGCACTATATTTCTAAGCTCCTGTCATCCAAAAAATTCTTTGTAACGCAGCGCCATCTATCCCTTAACTTATTGAAAAACTATTTGTATTCAAAACTAAAGCTATTTATATGTTCTAACAATGGGCTTTTACAGAACTCAAATACCACTAGTAGTTTCCGAAATATTTCACCTGGGAGTTTTTATTGGCACACCCTGTATACAGGGTATTCCAAAATTATGCGGCCAAACTCTTAAGAGTGTCTAGGTGGACTCAAAACAAAACGAAAATATGATTATGTATAAACATTTGGTAATACCAGTGACATATGAAACTACAAAGACGGTTAACCGAATGGAAAGTGTTGAAGCAACATTTCAAGTTAGGCAACCAAATATACAAGCCAAATTTATATCAAGGAAGTGATGGTACCTTTGGGCGCATTACTACATTACTATTATTACATTGGTTTGCTACTAAACTATACAGAAACCTAAGTAGATCTGACGATTTGAAAATAGCAATGCAATAAGCCATAATATGGCATAATGAACATGTATCTGACGTTAAAATTGTCTGTATATAAAAAAGGCCATAAAAATCGACCATAAATTAAACCCTTCCGTCGTAAAGCTGCTTCGGTAGGGGTGAGTCGGGTAACTAATTTAAAATAATTTGAAAATATAATGCTGGTATAATTGAAACAGGAGTCCTTCCGTTAATTTTTATTTTAATCATGCCAGAACTATTTTACATGAGAATAATGATTTTCTATGGTATTAAGTAATACATTATATTTATTATTTAATATGCTGTAGAAAAATAAAGTATGTCCCGCTCACCCGTCATTGTGTAAACGGCAAATCTTTGAGGTTTTTTGTGCACTAGAAATATGTAGTTTGCCTCATCTTACCACAGAGTCTGTGATCTTACGATCTTACCTTATGTTGACGTTATCTTAGTCTAATTTATGAATTATGATTTATTATCGTATATCTAATATAATACCAGCGATACAGGAGTTTCATATGTCACTGATAATACTAAACGTATTGTGTGTGTATGTTCATTTTCGTGGGTGAATGGCCAAAGCGTAAAGCCAACTTGTGGAAAAAAATTTACCTTATTAGTTACCACAAATAATATTTTCTGACTAACGATTAACGAATATAAAAATGTTGGGTATGTTTCTAAGCTGGGCCAAACTCTCCCGCCCCGCAGAGGCGTACGCATCTTAATACTTGAATAAATGCAATAAATGAAAATAAATTTTAACAATACTGATGTATATGTAATGCTCGAAGTCGTTTAGGAGATTTAAGAAATACTTTTTTTGTTTGCTATAAATGCATCTACCTCTGGAAAACATTTTCGATCAATGATTAACGCATGCATTTTACACGTACATGTAAAAAACTACAACCGTCTTTTTGAAGAGAACGGCCTAGCAACGCATTGTCGCGGCACCACCGGTCACAAACATCAACACTTTGACTTGATGATAGTTCAAATATTTCGAATGTCTCCAAACCACCCACGTAATTGTTTCGCCAGTACAAGCAGTTAGTGTTTTGCTAGCTGGTAAAATTGGAAATATTGGTTTAAGGGGTCGACTCCTCGACTCACTTGTATTGTTTACTGTATGCATCATTTAGTCGCGGACTGTTTGTTCCGTGTCGAACCAATGGCTCATTCATATGTAACATTTTTTTTTGCGTAAATATATATATTTTTAAAATATATAGCTAACTGATAAATAATAAATATCTGACGAATAAATTTTGTACAAAAATAAATTAAAAAACAACTTGGAGGAAAGCGATGATGATGGATTAGTTTCAAAAGTTTCAAATTTATCAAGCATTCCGGCTGATAAATATTTAAATTGATTCGAATATTCTCCTATGGTGGCTCAGCTAATTGTTCCTATTCTTATTTGTCTGCTGATCTTGTGTTGTGACAGCAGTAGACAAGACCCTGCTGCGCGGTTAACGCGAATAGACTACAAAAGTTGTGACGTCATTCTTATGCGGTAAATATGATTAGGTTTCCAAGCTCATATTGCTATGACCCTTATATTAATCGTAACATAAGGGTCAAAATCAAAGGTGCTTTTCTAAATATCGATATTTTGGTGTTATTTTCCATGTTTAACAATTGTAACCGTCTTCTTCGGGAACTATAATTAATCTGTATACATGGTCTATAAGTAAAAAATGTTTTATTTCTCGAATAAATTAGAAAAACGTTAAAATGTTTATTATAGAAGATTACGCATGCGCACGAGAATGAAAGGCTGGAACGTCGTTCTTGGATTAATTACCGTGACGGCTGACTCGGCTGTTGAAGTTGTTAGTTGAGGTTGGATTTCGTGATGTAAAAAATATTTCAATTTAATTTCATCCTTACTTGATTTGGCGTCTGTTTTTGTGTTTTTCAAATGTTGAAAAATTTGTGAAAATTTTACTTTGTAAGATATGAAGTGTGTAAAAAAAAAGACTCAAATAGGTATGTTGATGTGCTATACCAGACTGTAAACATAGTCATAAACAAAGTTATAAACTCTTTAAGTTTCCAAGAGACAGGCTTCTCAGACATCTTTTTAGACAATAAACAACACAAAACACAATAACTGTAAAACATACGCACTTTTGGTACTTTAATTTCAACAATAATAAAAAAAGTTAGGTTATTATTTCCTTATGACATCTGTCTCGGAGAAAGCTACGTCGCACGTCCGAATTCTGAGACGCAAGCGTAGTAAAATTTATAATATTCTAAAACATTTTCTGGGACTCTTTTTAGTAAATTTTTTTTATGGAAAAAAGCAGATTGTATTGGTAATAAATAAAAAAAAAATAGCTCAATGGTTATAAATAATGTTTTTTTAATTAGAAAATTTAAAATGAAAATTTGTGTGTCCCTATGTGAACACACAATTATTGGGGTTTACGAAAATTAACTCTGAGCGATCTGCAAATACCCTTCTCTTTTTCTAAAACTATAATAACAAAGACAGAAATAGTGATCTGGGTACACGGAGTAAATTTTTGTCAACCCCAATTATTTTATTACAAATTCATGGTTGAGATATAAGAACTCAACCATGTTATAAATTATAACTTTACACATCAACCTAGAACAACGTATTGAACGCGTAAACAAAAACTTAAAACAAAGCAGGCCGCGGGCGATAACGCGATGTGTACACGAAACCATCCGAGCCCTCCTAGTCGACGAGCTACTGACGCTACTGTGTTGCGGGAGACTTGGCTCAGCTTAATTATTTGGTGTGCTTAATTTTTTGTATTAATTAAATAATAATAATAATAAAACATACAAATCAATGTAATAAACATGAAATAAGGAATTTACAAAGAGGGTCCATAACGTAAGAAAAGTTGCTCTGATAACCGGTGAAAAATGAGTCAAAACTGTAACAACAATTCTTAAATTTAGGACATATTATGTACCAACGTTCATCCGCTTTTATTTTACATATTTTATTAATTGCTTAATAATACATCATAGCATCTAGAAAAGCTATATATGTATTAATAAAATGAAAAAAAATTGGATAGGTATGCCCCATAATTTAAAATTTGTAGCTTGAATTTTAGTTCAATTCATTTACACCAATATTTAGAGCAACTTTTCTTACGTTACGGATATTTTAGTATTTTTATTTTTAGCGGCGCGACATCTATAGTTTAGTAGAATAATTAATGCGGTTAGATGCACATGTCGGTAGTCCAGCTACAGTTTTCCAATCTACCATCGTTCAATGCGATCCTATATATGAACAATTATTATCATATAGTTCGTCTGTGCAATACTCCTGTCGCTACTAGTAAAACCGTTTTGTCGCCATCTAGGTATACCCATCAATTTTGCGGCTACATCAAAGATATTGCGTTCATTATCTTTGTAGTTCCATGTATCGCTGGTAATACTGCATATTAAAGGAGTTTAAACCTTCCAAAGATGAAGAGAATCAATTTTCTTATGCTATAACTCAGAATCCAAGAAAGGTAAGTGCATCGAAATTTAGATGTTACTTTTTATTTAGTTTCTCAACCGTGTCCAACATTCATTTTTGAAATAATTGCTTAGGGGCGGCGCTTGGGGCTTAGGTTGGGTGTTATATTAATAAATATTTTTGAATCCGTTTGCGTTATTAAAAGTTTGACTTTAAAATTTGATTTTTCTATCATTATTACAGAAAAATTATGTACCTTTTTTAAATTTTGATTGCACTTCAGGCTTCAAGTAGTCAAATTTTTATCATTTTGTGTAATAATGATTGAAAAAATATACTTTAAGGTCAAACTTTTAATAGCGCTAACAAATTCTAAAATATTTATTAACGTGATACCTAACCTAAGTCCAATATACCTAACTTAAGTCCCAAACGCGCCGCTTTTGAGCAGTTCTTTAAAAAATGAATGGTGGATACGGTTGAGAACCTAAATAAAAAGTTATATCTAAATTTTGATGTACCTACCTTTTTTAGATTCTGAGTTACAGCTCGGTTACAGGAGAAAAAAATTGATTATCTTCATTGGAAGGTTATAATTCCTTTAATATACAGTATTGACCAAATGTTTATATATAATTTTCGTATTGTTTTAAGCCCCTCTACACATTACAGTTTGGCCGCATAATTTTGGAACACCCTGTATACCCCTTATAGGGGCACAAGTTAGCTGTGTGTATTTTTCTGTACCTGTGACATTTAATCTCGCCATTTTCATTTTTTTTCTGCTGTTTTGGCTTCCACGAAGATGCCATTCCCTTGAACTTACCTCGCCTTTGTTCCTGCAGGATAACGTTACTGGAACATTTCCTATTTGAATAATTTGATTGTCGCGTTGATAAATCTCATGCTTGCCTTTTCCATTGCTTGCACGAATATTATATCGCCTTTCTCATTAAATAAACTTCTTTTAATTTTTCCAGCATTAAATTGAGTTATAAATACGTCCGGTAATTTAGCATCTAACTGAGTTCCAAAATTGCAATATCTTGGCAAAATCTTAAGTCTAACTCTCCATTCCTGCACCGATTCATTTTAATTTGGATGCTGTATAAAATTTAGTACGCTCTACTCATACTACAATTGAGATGACGCCAGTCATCTTAAACAAAAAAAAGGCAAAGTTTGCAAAAAATCCGGTAGTTATGAATTTTTGATATGTTGTTAGGATTCATATCAGCTGTATAAAACCAAGTTTGCAGCTTCGAAAAACTTGTGCTTGCTGAGTGGTGGGGGAAAAACCACGATATTTTTTGACTTTTTTTAGTTTTTGGGTTATAACTTGTAAATAATGGATCCTACGTAAAAAAGTAATCTTAGCTTTTTTCAATCCGATAAAATTTCCCTCATTCAGAGACTAAGTGCAGCATTGTACGACCAATAGGTTTTGAGATACAGGACTTCAAAAACTTGATTTTTTTTCTTTACAGCAAAACATCATCATGGTGTTTCCAAATTGACTACCATAAATTTAAGAGCTTGTAGAGAACGTTAAAATAAAACTAAAACCTCTATACAGTTTCGTCGAAAAACGCTTCGTTTTCAAACTACAGGGTGTTATAGTGTCGACTGGCAGATCAGTTATTTAGCTATATCTCTAAAGAGAGTAGGCAGAGGAATCTAAAATTTTGTGAGCGAGTGTTACTTAAGACTACCGATGACTGTATAATATTTTAAATCTGATAACACCATTCAGTGCCGTAGAAAAAGGGGTAGCATAACACTTTTTTGTTAATAAAAAATGTGCTGTCAGATGTTTTGAAAATATCGTCTCATTTTCAAATTCCCCAATCAAAATGCTATAATAAAGATGCTCTTATTAAATATCTCCAGAGGCGTTCGTTTTCGAGATATTCACGGTTTTATGTGGTACCTACTTAATTTGCGAAAAACATTAAAAAGGGGCAATCATCACAAGGTAGATAAAAACAAAAACAAATGCAACTCAAACCTGCTTAACTGTCAAGAAATTACATTTTAATCTCAAAGATGCACTTCTTAACAAATTCATATTGAATTTTTTTTTTTTTTTGATTAATCGTTCAGTAGCAATATTTTATAAAAAGTACTAAAATGGTAAATTACACATGTGCGGAAGATTTTATTTATCTTGTACATTATTAAAATATTCTACCTTTGCTTTGCAATTTTATTGACTAAGTACATTAAAAATGTTTTATGAAACACATGAGTATTGCCACATAACATTACTTTTTTACGTAGGATCCATTATTTACAAGTTATAACCCAAAAACTAAAAAAAGTAAAAAAATATCGTGGTTTTTCCCCCACCACGCAGCGAGCACAAGTTTTTCGAAGCTGCAAACTTGGTTTTATACAGCTGATATGAATCCTAACAACATATCAAAAATTCATAACTACCGGATTTTTTGCGAACTAGAATGTATTAAATGACTGGCCTATAATAGTCACATATATTTCACTACCGTGGTATAGTCTGTTTCTTCAGATTTATTAAGCATACAGTTAACAATAAATGCTTCTTCTGACAAATTATAAGTTGCCCTTTTCATACCAAGCATTCATTTTCCTTAGGAATAAAAGTAAAGATGTGAAAAACATTAGAACCCGCCTTACTCACCATGGATACTTGTTTCTTTTTAATTCTTTAATAAATGTGTATAAACAAAAAATTCTCTTTTTTAACTGAAGTATTAGTAAATATTTATTTCTTGTTATCTACTAAATAAACTTTTGGTCTATATTTCCTTAGTTTCTTAATATTTAAACCATCGCAACCCTTTTATGAAGCCTCAAAGTTGGACAAATTATTGTATTGAGGTGAGGCAGTGATGATGCGTAAATATTTTAAAATTCATTAAGTAATATTAATTATTAAGGAAATAAAGAAAGCTCAAAATGTTAATATATAAAGCTATATTAATCCTCTTCTGAAATTATTCTTTCAGAAAGCAGTCCCAGATGCCATAATTGCGACCAAAGCAAATATAGAAAAGGCAAAAAATATTATTAATAAATTCGTGGCTGGTGGTGGAACAAACAGTATAGCAGGGTTAGAAGTCGGACTCTATTTAATAAGGTTGGTGCAAGAGAAACACAAGGACCAATATCAGCCCATTTTGGTGTTTCTGACTGATGGTTTACCAAACGTCGGTATTCAAGATACCACACAGATAATCTCGTTGGTAATTATAATTGTAGCAATTGTAGAAAAATCAAATCAACCAGGATTATAGAAAATAAATCAACCGATTTACAGGTGCTTACAACTAACCATTTTTTATTATCTCTTCTCAAGGTAAACAACATCAATGTAAAAGAATATCAAACTCCGATATACACCTTGTGCATTGGCAGGGATGCCGACCCGAAATTTTTGGAAAAACTATCGCTTACGAATGACGGAAAGCCCACACTTATTCACGTCGATAGCGACCAACTGTCTGATGTGTCTAATCAACTAAAAGAATTTTACAAATCAATCAGTACGCCAGTTTTGAAGAACATAACCTTCAACAATCTACCACAATCACAAACGACTAAAGCCCATTTCCCGGTCTTTTTCAATGGATCTGAAATCACCATCGCAGGCAAACGTAAGTTTTAAAATAATGGTACCATCATAATTGAATAAACCTGTGTAATGTCTACAACCACTTTGGTAGATAACTAGGTGGAACTGTTTTTAACTACTTGATCACACTCTAATTAATCTAATTAATATTAGCTTTTAGTTCCCACCCTCTTCCACTACATTGTATGTTTTCAGAGTTTTCAACAAATGGTTCAAAGCCCATAGTGATATCCGCGAGAGGAAAACAAGGCCCAATGGAGTTGGTAGCTAAAATAGGGATACCTTTGGCACGCCTGGAACGCGTTTGGGCATACCTGACAGTAAAACAACTAATCGATCAACTCCACACCTCCAGTTCTCAGGTCAACAATGGAGAATTGTCAAAGTTAGCTTTGGATATAGCTCTTAACTACTCACTGGTAACGGACTTGACTTCTCTCGTTGTCGTCAAACCTAACGATACTAACAGCGCTGTTCAACCAGTGGACGCCTCAGTGGGAATTTTCCCGAGGGCTGCAAGTGAATTACCTATGTGCAATAACATAACAGGTTGGTCAGTTTTCTGTTTTGTGATAATTTCATTCTCGTATTTAAAAGTGGGAATAATGAGGTTGTATCCAACAGCTGAATTACATTAAACAAATTATACCAATTTGGAGAGTGTGCTAATTTCTTGATATTCAGATTTACTCGCTGATTCCTGATTATTATTAAACATGCGAGACTTCATCCGACTTCTGCCTTATATGGATATATTTCTTCTCCTGTAGCAAAAGACTCTGGTTCTCTGGTATCTTCAACGATTTTTTGAACATCTTCACTGGTAACGTTTCTTGACAGACGCCTGGCACAATTCATTAACATTTTAAATGCATATAATTTTTATGACCGACCAACTTATCTCTTATCTTTTAAAGTGCGTTTCTTGCACATTTTTACTTTTTTATTTTACATTCTATAAAGCTTTGACATAATATACCAACCATACATAATGTTATAAGGTGCACATCCAACTGCAGCATACTGTCTCCAAGCTAGCGTCTTAGAACTTATGTTCGTATGATATTTTGTTTCTTTGAAATAGTTCAGCTTGTATTTTATGATCTTTTTTAGAATGGATTATTAACAATTACGGTACACCTGAGCCTACTACGACGGAAATGATAACAACTGAATTAACCACAACAACCCCAAAACCAACTACAACAACTATAAAACCAACTACAACAACTCCGAAGTCAACCACAACAACTCCGAAGCCAACTACAACTACTTTGAAACCGACAACAACCACTCCAAAACCAACTACAACCACTATAAAGCCAACAACAACTTTAACAACTATTGACGATATTGTGGAAGTCGACTTTACTGGGTACCCGATAAAGCAACCTCCGCCGACGACGGAAGTTCCAACGACAACGGAGAAAATGAAAACTTGTAAGGATGAAATGTTTGGATGTTGTCATGATGGACTTACTGCAGCAGCAGGAGCGAATTATTCGGGATGTGATCCTGTTCCTAAAGCAGGTAAGTTTTGTGTTATTGTATAAGTATAATAATTATTTAGTGGATATTAATTAAGAATTGGCTGTTTAGTATTATTACTTCTGTATAATATCGATTCGACCATTTTTTAGTTGATTAAGGTTTTCTTAATTTTTAGAAAGCTGTTCTCTCCCAGAGGATAGAGGACCTTGTAGCGTTTATTCCCAAAAATGGTTATACGACACCAAATCAGACAAATGCCGTGTCTTTTGGTATGGTGGTTGCAATGGTAATGGAAATAGATTCAAAAGTAGAGAAACGTGCGAACAAACTTGTGTTAATGCTACTGGCCCAGGTACGTAGTGTATATGTAATATCAGATATAAATGAAGTGTTCTAAATCTTATTTCTGAAGAGTTTTGGATTGTAAAATAAAATTCCTTTGTTGTGTATTGTAGACAGATGCAAACTGCCCATCGTATTGGGGAGTTGTGCCCAGTACAAATTACGTTATTTTTATGACAAGAAGAAGGACGAATGCGTGAAATACATGTATGCAGGGTGTCTTGGAAATTCAAATAGATTCAAAACTAAACAGGAATGCTTACAGCTTTGTGGATCAAAAGTCAAACAGATAAGTTTGCAAGGTGCAAAAATACAATTAGGTGATTTTTTAACACTCTTAAAAGAAACCTTTTTCAGATAGTTGCTCACTTCCTAAAAATGGAGGAACCTGCAGGAAATTCGACATAAATTATTATTTTGACATGGCGCAAGGAGTATGTCGCAATTTTTGGTATGGGGGTTGTGGTGGAAACGACAATCGTTTTAAAACTAAGGAAGAATGCGACAAGATATGCGTAAATCCAGTTGGCCAGGGTGAGTTAAATCGGGATCATCCAGTTTTAAGCTTTTAAGAAATACATTGCTGGCCACGTGAATTGAACTTCTTGAAATATCAATCAAACAACCAATATCAAAAGATATTTAGTTGTACCGGTGAATATCACTCAATCATACTTCATTGTCTTGTTTTCGTTGTGTAAATCTGAAAATATCTGTGATTTCTAGTGGTCCTCAACTATGTAGGGTGGTTTCATCAAGTTCTTTGAAGGATTTTGTTTCAGATCTAATAGTTCAAAGTTATTTTATCACATGATTAAATTACTCTTAAGATCTGGATAACTCCACTTAACTGACTAATTTTCGAAAATTACTGCGATATCTTTAGAGCCGAAAGTCATTAGTTATTGCAGTTGAGAGTGCAAGACGCCAAAAACCACTTTTCTAGAACTTAAACTGAAAATAATTTCGCTACTTGGAGTGTTCGATTAGAGAACAAATTTACAGCTATATGTAAAACAAACCCTTCCAATTAAACAAACTATCACAAAAATTGTGTGCTAAAATAATAACAAGAATTTTTCAGGTTGCTCGAATCACATGTACAGTATTTCGTTCCGCTGCGCAACATACTTATTAATTCTTGTAATTAATTACGAATACCTTTAAAATTACTGTTACATTACAGATGTTTGTCAACTGCCTCTTGTAAAAGGACCTTGCCAGGAATCATATCAGTTGTGGTATTATAATAAAAATAAAAACTCGTGCCTACGTTTCAATTATACTGGGTGTAATGGTAACGCAAATAAATTTAGTACCAAGGGAGAATGCTACAAACGATGTATTGCTGGTTCAACAGTTAGAGCACAAGGTAAGGAGATTACTTGAGCTAATTAAATCAACTTGTGTTAGGTCAGCGTGCAAGTTTTACCGTAAATAATCGTTAACTAGGCAGTAGAAAATACATTTATTTGGTCGACATTTTTGTAATCTTAAATTTTCTACTATAAAATAAACCATTTTGGAAATAATAATTATTTGCTGGTGATTATAGACAATTTAAAAAAAAATCTTACTTATGATGAATAGTGTTGTTACAACTGATTGTTTTAATTTATTCTAGACGCTTGCTACTTAAGAAAAGACGAAGGTTCCTGTGCAAATTATACGGTAAAATGGCATTTTAACAGAAAACAGGGACGTTGTCTCCAATTTTGGTATGGAGGTTGTGATGGCAATCCCAACCGCTATGACTCTGAGAATAGCTGCAAAAGTATTTGCGTAAATCCGTTAGGAAAAGGTACGTTGAAGACCAGAAATGAGTACCCGCACCAATTCTTCTTGCTTTTATATATTAGAGCTATATTTATTCTAGAATGATCCAAGATCAATCTATACATTTTTAAAATAATCAGGGATGTACAGGAAATTGTTAGGCAGCTGCGTCATTTATCGAGCGCTTGCCAAAGTGCTCTTGTTTACTAAATGTTTACTAATATCATGTTAATATTCAAATCACTAAATTCATTATTTTCTGTTTGTTTAGAGCGGTGTGTGCTTCCCAAAATACCAGGACCATGCCAAGAAAAACACCAGCGGTGGTACTACAACAAAAATAAGAAACAATGTAAACCATTCGTGTATGGTGGCTGTTTTGGTAACAGCAATAACTTTGAATCCTTGAACGACTGCAAACGAATTTGTAATTGAATAAACATACTAAAAAAATGCAATATATGTTTGAATAGTAGAGTTAAAAGTTGAATGTGAAATCAAAATATATCTGCTTATGTTGCTGGTTTCACTGGGTTTGTAAATTATTTTGTCCCACTTATTTTCTATTGTGAGAATTACTTGAAAATGGGTGGTTTAATTCTGTTGCATAAACAAAAAACAAAACTTAAGTTCAATTACTGTTACGACCAAGAAGATAAATCTAAAAGGGCAAGCAATTTGCTACAAAAGAACTCCAAGGTCTCCAAGTCTAAATGTTGAATTTGAAATATTAGGCTGCCAACCATTTGACTATGGTGGTCTTATTATAGACAGATTTTTATTCTCAATTGTAGCCATCTTTAGGTCTTCAAATAGTAATGTAATCGTATTAGCTATTAATAAATAAAATATATATTTCTGTGCATTTTTCCTTTTATCATGATTTGCAACTTTTTGGAGAAATACAAATTATTTAAACAACAAATAGTAAAGAGAAGATATTAAAAGATATATTTTACACTCATCCTTTTTCCTTCGTTTTATCACACACTTTTTCAGCACTTCCAAAAACTTAATAAAATAATAAGAAATACGTAGATGACCTTATATGAATCAAATTAATAAACAAACAATATTATTTTTATTATTTACACTGTCTTTCGTGGTGTCCATTAGTTTATTAATACATTTCATTCCACACTTATTCCGTCAGTAGAGCAATTACTGCAGAGCTTTTTGAAAACCTAAATCACACGTTTCGATAATAATATGGTGTTTTAACAAAGTACTTCCAATTTAATTGAAAGCTCCGTTTGGGAACATAAGTAATTTTCACAAATCACTGCAATAATAGAAAATTATTTCTTCTTTAGTAGATAATATTTTATAAATCAACACATTTGAATAAAATTATTTTATTAAAAATTTTCTTACAAAGCAACAATTTTATCCCAATCCCGTTCCGCACAGCGTGGCAGATGCACAAGCCCCAACTCCCAGTTTTTTTACCCCAGCTGATGGAGGCAGATGTGTACCCGCTGGTTCAAAACCATTTTTGCCAGCAGTGTATTCGACGGTGTAATTACGGCCGTCGTCCCCTATATAAGAGTAGGATCCCTTGACTTCGAGGCCTTCGTCTTCTTCATTGCCATTCTCCGATATCAATTCTCCTCTAGCGTCGTGATGGAAACCGTCACTGGTGTCCACGCTGAAATCAAACAGAAATAAATTGCACTGATGTAAGGCAAAAAAAATTAGATGGCTACCCGACAATCTCCATGGACGGTCATAATCAAGTACCCGATTTAAAACGTTCGTCATTGTTTCATCTGACAGCTTGCGTTAGTTTACTTTTGACATATTGTCCAGTACACATATGCGAGTTTTATCATAAGTCGGTACACTAGAAGAACGTGCAGAAATCGTAATTTTGTTAATTAAGAACAATGAATCGATTATTTGAACACAGCGAAATTTACGCCGCACCATACAGTAACTCGTGAAGGATGTAGTGGTCTTTCCTGAAGAATATGACGGTTTTCTGTACCCCAGTAGTGGTAGTTCTGCTTATCTGGATACAAATCCACTAGAGTGAAAATAAGCTTCGTCAGTCATAATCAGTTTATGTGGAAAATCGTCAATAATGTTTAAGATCAGGAGATTGTGGCAGTATTGCAGGCGTTGTTGGTGGTATCTGGGAAGGATGTAACGAAGTGATTTTTCCAATCAATTACCGTCACTTGGGTACACCCTGCCGCTGCTTTAGTACGTAAATTCTGTTCTAGTTAAGTTATAAATGAGTTGTTAAAAAGTCCGCTGGTAAACAAGCAATCAAGTAATTAATTGATTAACTTTAGACAATCCCTCGTATAAGCAACATCCGAGAATTATTAAAAATAAAGGCCGAGTCCGAAATAAAAATCATTCGTTACTAAAATAGTAATCCTTGCCCGTTTTAATCCATTTCTTTTTGCGATATAGTATAGAAAGTGTAAGAAACTCATTTCCGGTTAAATGCGTTCTGAGTTGATGCGCCTAGTTGCATAATCCGCTGCACCTCTGCAAGTTACGCTGAGTGGTGCATCCGAGTCCGTCGTTTAAAGTCGGTGACCACCTCTCTTTCAACACGACAGCTAGCTACGTCAGAAAGGTAATAAAAATGCTAAATGGCACTCCCGTCGATATCAGATCTAATCTACCGCCAGCAGTTAAAGATCCATCCGAAGCCGTCAATATTTCCGTACCGCCGCTCCGAGTTTTAATAGTAAATTTCTTTCAATATCACATTGGTAAGAATTCATCGTGACCTGCTACATTCAGTAGGTACTGCCTTCAGTTAAGTATAGATATTGAGAGGTCTTATTGTCCGTGAGTATCGCCGTATTTTGCTACCAAAGTAAACTAGAGCTAATTCCTACCTCCGTTGGTTTATTCTTTTGATTATTGCATAAATTGTACACCAACTGGTCAGATTTTCTCGTTCGGGTGATCTGATAGGTTGTCATGTACAAGGGTTTCCGGAAAACCTACTGTAATTAGAAAAGTCATTCCTAAATGTGCATCCACTGATTAGATTTTCTCGTTCGGGTGATCTGTGATGTGTCAATGTACCAGGGTGACCAGAAAAATTAGCTGTAAATAAAATAGTCAGTCCAAAAATAGCTCTACGTTTGTGGCAGTAGTTCGCCGTATTTTCAAATATCAGTAAAAGACGTAAATATCTATAGCTAACCGATTGCCCGCCGTTTATAATCCATCCTAGTGGGAAGGTCCGTTTGCTTGTCGTACACAGTAATTTATTAATCTCACGTATCCGAAAATTCCGCCGTAAAATCGCATCTAGACTTGATTGCCAGCTTGCTTGATTTTTAATCATTTTAAAAATAGTTTTATACATACTCGACTGTAAAGTCGTGGAGGTTCTAGAGTAAATTAATTTGTTCATCATTATTACTGAATAAACACGTTATTTTAAAGAGGTAAAATTCACTAGTTATTATTTCTGTCATTTATTTCTGATTAACCCGTTTGAGCAGCATGATCGAAATCCATTATAGATAGATCTCCAGCTCAGACCCCTGGCAATTCCGTATCTCAGCTGTTTCGCTACTCAAGGTAGTTCTCCCAATTAAGAGAGCAAAAAAAACAGTGTAGTTCTTCGCACTTAAAAATTGAAGGACTGGCGCCCGAGATTTCCGTAGAAATAAAAAGATTACGTAAGTATATTGGAAAAAAACACCGTAATAAATAGCCACCATCACAAGGAGCTGATGTGCCACCTGATGGAAATGCGTGCAAATCTCTAAATTCACCTCAGGGACGTCCGAAACATACCTAATTGTGTGCCGCGTCTTTCTGTTAACGTTCTTGATTCTTCTGCAATGTTTTCTCTTACAAGCCGGATATTTTCAATTGAACGTTCGCGGTCGTCCAATATGCCTTGCATTAGCCGTTGTCCCGCTATTACTCAGCTAAACGGCGTATTGTCTTTCCAGTTGGGGCAGGACAATATCAGCGAAAATTTCGCAGTTTTGAAGTAACCGATTTATTGTTTTTAATGAATAAAATTACGATTTATGCACGTTTTTCCAGTGTGTATCGATTCATAATAAAACTTGAATATAATGTACTGGACAAATGTCAAAAGTAAACTAACACGCAAGCTTGTCAGATGAAACAATGACGAACGCTATAAATCGCATACTTGATTATGGGTATAATACATATATTATTATATTATTATAAAGAGAACTTGAAAACTCTTCTACAAAATTTGGAAACTTGTTTTACTATCAATTATTTATTGATTTTTTAGATAATTTTAAATTAATACCTGCTCACTCTTCTCAACTAACTTCTTTTAATAAATTGATTGAGAACTACAACTTTTAGTTACAAATTTCAACACCTCACAAATTACTTGACCTTTTAGTGTGTCAATTAAAGTAATGTGTAAATGTTCCACAATATTTTTACCACTCTCAGGTAGGTTTACCGTCGGGAATATGAAATTTAAATAAAAATATGTTTTCATCAAGTCTATCAGCTTTTATAAACACAAGAAACAACAAAATTATCAAATTCGTGCGAAGAAGAACTAGCGCTAGATGTTTACATTTTGTTGAATAATTAATTGTTATCATTGTATATATTTTTTGTATAAATTGGTAACTGGACACAAAATTAACAACGAAGTATTTAATGTTTTATATTTTTCTGGTTTTGAACAGACATGAATATTAAATAAAAACTAATTCATAACAAATTAATCGTAATGACGTATTCCCAGCAAACACCAATGATTGGCCCATTGCTAATAAACTGCATACATGCCTTTACTGCTTCATTGGTAAAGTACTGGCAAGAAATGCTAAATTAATGAATAAAGTGAAACACCGGCCAGCGCTCGGCCACGGAACACTTTGCCAATGATGGCTGTGCAGTGCTTTTTTTACACTTATTCTTTACACGACATGAATGAAAAGTACGATTGTTTTGCCATTACAATATATGCAGTGGGGACCATTGTTGGCACTGTATCGAATATTTAACATTTATGTAATGAGAAAGTGAATACTATCAATGTTTTGCCATTACAATATATGCAGTTGTGACTACTAGAATTAGAGAGACCTTCCACCCATGCTGTTCCCTAATACGGAAATAGCAAATATAATTAAGGCTGACATTTATTTACATTACACCATCGTAATTAATGAAAAACTGCTCATAATTTTTTTAAGATGCGATGGATGGTTTATCATCGATTACCATAAATTGAAATTTTAATGCTATTTTCTCTTTCAAGTAAATGTCAACCTCAGTTATATCTACAATTCCTGTATTTTGGGACAGTACGTGCAGGTGCAAGGCCTCTTAAACTCCGGTAGTCACTATACTGCATATACATACCTACCTTTTTTTAACCAAAGGACTGTTGTGACAATAACGTGCAAAAGTTTTGGAAGATTTTTTTATCGTCAAAGAAATACCAATAAATTTTAAACAGCAATGATTGGGCGCCTAAAGAGACACTACACTACTACTATGGAACCCAACGGACCCTTAGCTTAGCAGTAGTCTTATTGTTTTTTTCCTGTTTAGTTGAGATAAATTAGCTAATTTGATTTGATAGTTGTACAGTATTTCAGTAGAGATAAGTAAATAAATAAAAATTCCCAAAACTTTTGCAATATACGTAATTTCCATACCTACCTTGAAACAGTGCTTGTTTTTCTGTAACATCTAAAGTTTGAACTTAAAACATTACTATATTTTTTATTAAATAAACAGAAATGTAAAACGGTTTAATTTTTTGCATATTTTTCAACAATCACAAAACCATTAAAAATAACTGCAATTTTACAACTTGACAGCTGATCTTCTATCATTCTATGCAGGCTACTTCTTATTAATACTCATCACCATCAAACGTAGGTAGTATTAATAAAGGATACATCGTTTAGTAAAAAGTTAATGGTTATTATTATTTTTTTACAAGTTAGTTGGAGTTCTGGATTTAGCTTAAAATAGTTCAACATACGATTTCAAAGAAACACCTGTACTAATTCCATTTTCAATATTATTCTTCACAACTTTCATAAAAGAAAGAATACCTAATTACAGACAGTCTTCATAATAGAAAGTTATTTTTTCAAAACATAGACGGTTTTTTTAGTTTCATAATTAGTTTTAATAGTTTATTATTTTAATTCTTCAAGTGAAAGGTAGGTATAATGTACTAATTAAAATATTTTTCAAAAAGTCTATACAAACTTGAAGAAAAGCATATAGGTATTTAACATATAAACCTATTAGGTGACGACTAATGAATAACGCTAAATTGTCGGTATATTAAACTCATAGGTACTGAAAGATAAAATATATATATATATTTTTTTATTAACAACAGAAGTATAACTGCCAATAGACTTACTTATTATTAAATAAATAGTAATGAAACCATAAATTAATTCTAATTATCCATCTCGCATCTCGTCTTCTTAACCTATTAGTGGTCCTATTTGTACATCCTCCTTCGCGGTCCATTGAACCCCGTAACCAAGTTTAATATCTTTAATATTTTTTGTTGGATGAATCTTTACACAAAGGATTTATTCTTACAGAATCTAAAAAAAAAAATTATGTGACAGTCAAGGTGGTGCAAATACTTCAAATCACAATGAAAGGTCTATACCTTCACATAACACCCAACAGGCAACAATCATTCTCTAATAGAACGTGAAAGACAAAAAAAAATCAAGATTAACGTTAATATACCTAAGAATTTCTCAAAGAAAGGTATTATCTCATAATAAAAATGTAAAAATATGGGCTTATTAGGTAAACATTCCTAATGTTTTATAAATAAACTAGTTAAACGAATGTTTTTTTTTAATTGGGATGTTAAATATTACGACACAAAGAAATGAAGAATCCATATTATTTTTGTGTTTGAATTATCTTAATAAAATATAAGGCGACTTTTATATACCTACCTATGTGCCATTTTTTTTTGCGTAGTAGATGACTTATCCTTCGACATGTAAAACTTTTCTTTTCAATTACATCTGCACTATTCCACAAGAGATTCCACAAAACACAAACGCACAATAAATGAGGAATTCAAACTGGAACTGAAATAACCACAAAACTTACATGATTTATATGAATATTATAAGAAATCAGCCATAAATTATTTAAGCGTGCCTTCAACTTCTCGGTTCTCGTCTAGGCCATCTAGCTGTCAAACGTCAAAAGTTTCGCGGTTCTCATCGCGGGAATTTTAAAAGTAAGGTTACAACACGTTTTGTAAATTGTAGTGCACTTATAACTTGCTTTTTTTGTATTAACAAAATATTACAATTACCTTTTTAAGAATAGAATAATGGCCCATTGATACATTTACCGTATATTGGTTACTATGTATCCGGCCAACAATGATTTATTGATGGCAAATGACGATATAATAAAACGATTTTTTACATCACTTAAAAAACGTTGGTTTGTCACAGACAAAAAAGTGCTTTAACTTGTTTAATGTACCAGCAATGTTAAAGTGATTCCAACTACCCAGTAACAGAAAGGGCATATTTAACACACAAAACCATCAATTCACCATTACAACACGGAGGTTATAATGGTTAGCCTGTACTCTATATTCACTTTCCAAGTATTGGCAAAAATTGCCATCACTCTACCAGCAATAACTGTAATGGCCCATTGTTTTGCCAGACATTCTGTGTTTGCTGGGTTGTTTATTTACTCCACATTATTTTTTCTTTCTGTTCTTATTTGGGATTTACTGCCACACTTCTGAACATTACTCTATAGATATAAAAAATATCTGGATTTAAAAAAAAAATTTAAAAACCTTTTTAAACTAACAATTTCCAGAATATTTCTAAGTAAAAATATGTCTTATGAAGCATCACTTTGGTATTTTATCATTTGAAGTCTAATAATTATACAATATGTTGATTTGATCTAATCAACCTAAAAAAATATTATAAATTAAATTAAAGACGCCTTAATTTTTTTGACAATAAATTTAAGTATATTTTTTACATTTTGTATTTTTAATTCACGACCGCTATTAATGTTGGAAGAAAGATTCACAAGCAATTTAGATGGCAACATTGATTTACAACAATAATCGATTTAAAATTTATTGTTAAAATAAATTTTACAAACCAAATTTCTTGTAAATCCTCTTATTTTTCTATATTGTTATATATACTTAATTACTTATTTACGCATTTATTGTAGTTCATATTTATCACTGACGATATTATATATTATTATTATGCAATTATGTCGATGCCATTTTATTGTATAAAAAATGGTTACCATATTATATCGTACATTTTTAATATATACTTGTGACTAGTCACGTCTTACAATACACACAATAGCTTATTTATTAAAAATATGTTATGCTTTAAACTATTAACACTAGTTTTGTGCGTGTGGCCCGCCGCCACAACCATATTTCTAAATATAGATAGAACTATTAACACCGATATTTATTTAACCTAGAACTTACTTCCCGTTTCCTAATATTATTTCTTTTTTCATTTATTTATACAGGGTGATCGACCACGATTGTGCCAAACTTCAGAGGTCGCTAATTTATCAAAAAATAAATGGACTTTCATTAATAAACATCTGTCCTAAAACGCATAATAAGGGAGCTTCCATCACCTTGAAGGGGGATGATGAATATTATAATATCAATTTTCGATTATAAGTCCTAGTTGGGACAAGAAAAATGATTAATTGACAGTCTGTCATATCGACTTCCCATAAACTGACGATGTTGTAATGTCTCTTTCTCCTTATTATATAAAGAATAGACTAGTAGGACCGCATAGGGATTTTCGTGGGAATGAAATGATTAAAGCTGGCAAGATATTTTTTATGTTTAATTATTTCATACTAAATATAAAAATGTTTCTTGCCACCCTGAGATACGCGTTGTTCACCCCTATCATCCCCTTAAGGGTGGAATATTTCAAATGGCTATATCTTGTAAACGAATGAAGATATAAATTTCGTTCCTACGCCAAAATGTTTGTCTCTTAGCGTAGAATAAAATAGTTTATTACCATTTTTTCGAAATTTTGATAATTTCAAGAATTAGACGAAATAACACACGTTTTTTTATATTCTAAATTTTTACAGACGTAGTGCGTAAACTGCAGCTTTTAGAAAAAAAAGTTCTAAATGATAGTTATAGTCCACACTTTTAGCTTTCGAATGGTATATACTTCCCATTTTAAAACAATCCTAGGTCGAGAAATCATCGAAAATGGTGTATAGGTTGAGTATGTATATTTAGAAAATTGCATCGGTTTGTTGTCGAAATAAATTTATTTTACATTGAACGGAACTTTACATTTTATACATAAATAAAATTCCTTTTTGTATTTTGACAAATCACACACTTGGAATAATTAAAATGCAATGAAAGTTACATCATGTAATGTCCCGGAAATAAAAAAACTGAATTATCGGTCACTATTGGTACACAATAAACAAAGCTTTTCGGATACGGCGACGGTGTCTCACGAAACGTTAAATCGTTAAACGAGTCGAAAAAATAATATTCAAAGCGAGAAACTCGGTTGCCTTGCTGAGGTCCGTGGATTCCAAATTTTTTGTTTATTAATGCGATAAACAATTTCCGAAAAAATGTTATTCTTCACGAATAAATTCGTGCGGCAAATTCCGAGGTAGAAAAATCCAGGGGCTCAAGGCAACAGAGTATTCCCCGCTTTGAATATTATTTTTTCGACTCGTTTTCTACCTAGGAATTTGCCGCTCGACTTGTTTGATTTATTCGTGAAGAGTAAAATTTTTTCGGAAATTGTTTATCGCTATTAATATTTTTTCTCAAGTTACTTGCCGCACATATTATGCGGATACATATTTTCAACTGATGCGCATGGTTGAATAGTCTTGAACATCTCGCAGAGTTGAGAAAATTATTTGAGAGTCGGGTGAACTGAAAATCAATTATTTAAACAAAATTTCAGTCGGACCAACTCTAATTCTGAAGAATCATCGACGAGATGCGTTAGCTTATTTTTTTAAATGTATAAGTTTATCTCAAACCTTCTTTTTTGCTTCTCGGGAATTTACAATCGAGAAAATAAGTTTCCCGATTATAAATCGAGTCCTACGATATTTTGCCTATAGCCATTGTTCTACGGCAAATGAACGGCAAATTTTAAGCTACCTAATTTTTATTTTTTAATAAATTTTTATATACCTGCTAACTTCATATGAAGTTAGCAGGTCATCTCATACTTTTAAAAAAATAATAGCGACAAAATTTTCCCTTTCACGGCTAATTAACGCCTAAAAAACGGCAAATGTTTCTGCTATACTCAGTCCGATTTGCAACAGTTGACCTGATAACTTTATATACATAGTAGATGTGTATAAATTATGACAATAAGACAATGGGCACGCGCCAAAGTTTCCTATTAATCGGCTACCTGTGTCGCCCGCGCCCTCCCCCAAAAGCGACCGCTGCGATCCTTATGCATTTCACGTGGTCTGCTTTCAACCAATTTAGTGAGATTTTAAGGTACACAAGTGTCGTAATGGTAAAATTGATTATACCGGTAGATAGGTAAAACTTTAGTGACCAAATTTTATTTAAACAATTTTTTTGTTCGAGTGAGTTTTATTAGACAAAATCGATTATAAAATACAATGGTATCGACAAATAAAGTTATTTTTTTGAATAACTTTGTTAGGAATAAAAATTGGACAAAAGTGCTAATGACCTTTTCTGTTCTGTAGTAAGAGATTGACAGTCCATTAAATAAAACTAACTTGCTATCTTTAAGGGTTCAAGAGATATAGCCTATTAAAGATTTTACCCCTTAAGGGGCGTCAAGGGTGAGGGACGCGTAATTGGGGGTGGCAAGAAAAGTTTTTCTATTGACATAATAATATGCATATACTAACATATAAAATGGATGCCATTCTTTAATCATTTAATTCCCACGAACCCCCTATTTGTGGCCCTATGCAGTCCTACTAGACAGAAAGTTTACTGAAGTAAGTTTATTGTTTAAGTTATAATGTAGAAATTAACAATAATTTCTTATTCCTTATCACAAGGTCAAATTCAACGTAGTTACTGTTTTTTCTTTTGTTTGATTTGCGTACACAGATTACTTATAACACTAATAAAGACAATCTTAGTTCTACACCGGACTACACTTAATTATAAATTGCAACACTCGAAATAACATACCAACAAAAACCTAAATATGTACTTAATAAAACAATAGAACTCACTCTACATTCCCTCGTTGTTGGCCAACAACCGTTGTGAGTTTAAACTTTATATTACTATCTTAAAATCTATACTTGCACGAAATTTATCTTGTTACTTTGTTTTATATAATTTTAATTACATAACATTAACCTGACAAGCGTGTACTTAAACTCAGTTGCTACACGCATAGGTACTCTAAACTATTCTCTTAAATTTATTACTAATTATAAATGTAAATGAAATGTTTAATTTTCCAGTATAATATGTAATTTACTCAATTAAAAAATTTATTTTATTCAAAATATTCAACGGCTCCTTTTGCGGGCCTCCTGTCGCAGCAATACTGTCTGGTACCTCAATATGCCTATTATCCCATCAAACAGATTTATTTTCTGCACATACGGGGTGTTCCAAAATTATGCGGCCAAACTCTTACAGCATGTAGAGGGGCTCAAAACAAAACGAAAATGTTCTATACATATTTGATCAATACTGCATATTAAAGAAGTTATGACCTTCCAAAGATGAAGAGAATCAATTTTTTTTATGCTATAATTCAGTATCCGAAAACGGTAGGTACAGGGTGGTCCATCTAAGCGGAAACGTTGACATAGGGGCTTTACGGCTGTACTAGGGAAAAAATTTGAACGCTGAAAATATGGTATTTTTTCCTGACATTCCAAATCTGAAGTCAAAAAAACAATGGAACATCAAATGGTGAAAATATTTGCGAAAAACCTGTTTCGAAAAAAAAAAAATCACCTTGTATATTTCTACTGGAAATGAAATGTTGTGATGTTATCAATGATAATAAGTATTCAAATTCAAAATTTGCGTTCGAATTGGTCGCAAAATCGCAATGAAGTTAGTATTTTCTAATCAACCCTGTATAATTTTAGAAAAATCAGATTTAAATTTTTTTACTGATTTCAATGATACTATATTTGATATACTTGCTACAGACGTTTCCGCTTAGATGGACCACCCTGTACATCAAAATTTGGACATTACCTTTTATTTAGGTTCTCGACCATATCCTAAATTCATTTTTGAAAAACTGTTCAGGAGCGGCGCGTATGGAGTTTAGGTTAGGTATATTAATAAATATTTTTTCTACTACCGATCTTAAAGCACTAACTTTCCGCACGCTGTAGAGTGCATAAAGTTAAACTTTACGCACTAGTGCGTAAAGAGTTTTTACCTTACGCACTAGTGCGTGAAAAAGTAACATACTAAACAGTTGCATACCTATAATAATCATATCTTATTTTAAAAACATTAAATGTGGTTATTTAATTTTATGTAGTCCATTTATTTAATATCACGGTATTATTATAATACATACCACCTAATTTTCAGTATTCTTTAACAATAATGATTGAATTTTGAAGTTTCATTTATATTCTTGACATTGATATTAGACAAAGAAATAATAAACATTGATTAATTTCACTCATTTAAAATTAAGTGGGCTGTAAGTATTGTGATTTTTAAATGACATATGAAGTTTTAACGTAATAGGTATGTTTTGACGTTTCACATTATTATTAGAGAATTTAGATGCATTTCGGTAGTAGAAAAAATATTGTATGCAATTCGTGCGAAAAGTGAGCTTTTTTCACTCATGGGATTGTCGCATCGCCTACGGCTCATGCGACAAAATTCCCATTCGTGAGAAAATCTCACCTTACGCACTTGTTGCATAAATAACTATTTGAATCCGTCGCGTTATTAAAAGTTTTACTTTAAAATTTGATTTTTCAATCATTATTACAGAAAAATGGTATACCTTTCACATTTTGATAGGATGCTCCGTTTTCGAGAAAATCCACTTTTAAATTTTGATTGCACTTCGGGCTTCAAGTAGTGTATTAGAATAATATTATAATAATAATTATAGTATATTTCAATCAATCAAATTTTTATCATTTTGCGTAATAATGATTGAAAAATCAAATTTTAAAGTTAAACTTTTAATAACGCTAACAGATTCAAAAGTATTTATTATTATACCTAACCTAGGCCCCAAACGCGCCGCCCCTGAGCAGTTCTTTCAAAAATGAATGTTGGACACGGTTGAGCATCTAAATAAAAAGTAGTATTTCAATTTTGATGTGCCTACCTTTTTTGGATTCTGAGTTACAGCCTCGGTTAGAGCATAAAAAAATTGATTCTCTTCGTCTTTGGAAGGTTATAGCTCCTTTAATATGCAGTATTGACCAAATGTTTATAGATGATTTTCGTTTTGTTTTGAGCCCCTCTATACGCTCTAAGAGTTTGGCCGCATAATTTTGGAACACCCTGTAAATATATGCTTACTATTCCTATCATTAAAAGAAAATATATTGAAATTAATATTAACCTTCTTATTTTAACTCACCAGAGTATTTTAATCACACCACTAATACAAGTAATTATATGTTACCATTAAACATCTGTAACTTAATTAATATTATGTTACATTTATAAATGCTCGTTCGGCCGTTGATAGGCTGCGACTCTCGTGTATATCGACACAGCGCTTTGCTCTACCAACCAATTTCTTGTTTATTATTTTTTTCTTTGTTATGATCAGTGGCGTAGCAACAGATCATTACAATGTAAAATACAAATTTGTTGATAATTTGCTGAGCAGAGCTACTGCAAATTTCTTACATTTCCTCAGAAATGGTTAATCCAAGCAAAATTTTACAAAAGAAGGAAAAGTCAGATATTGAATCATTCTATTTAAAAATTGAGAATTTTTACTCTTTATGCAATACAGTGGCTTTTTCTGATAAAAAATGTTATTTGTGGGAGCTGAAAAATGTATTTGTAGTTAACTGAATTTTATCAAATTTTAGTATTTTAGGCGAATCCATTATTTAATTGCATATTCCAAATATGAAAAAAATTCGTTACGTTATTTGTGAAATAATTCAAAAACACTACTTTTTAGGTGTCATCTTGGGGTGCCTCCAGCTCCTTTAGGATTCCGGATGTATGTTTATAGAAAGTTTTTGTCTTATTTTTAAGTGAGAAATATGTGGTTCAGAGATTTACACATTCTGAAAGCACTTTTTTGAGTAGAATCCATTATAATAATAATAAATAATAAATAATAAATACACCACATGTAATTACGACCCCCTTTATCCCAGAAGGCTGAGCCTTGTGCGGGAGGGGGCTACACATTTATAGACAAGGGACACACATCCAATATCCGTGTATAATGGAAAAATCCCTCTCACAGTATTTTCCATTGCCACGACCGGGATTCGAACCCGGGACTTTTGGGTGAGAGGCAGGTACTCTACCATCTCGACCATCAGTCATATTGCTGATAAAAAAGAAAATTATGCATGCATCAGTTTTCGAGATATAGACAAAACTTGTGTTTTGTTAAATGGAACACTCTGTAAATTATTTCATTATCTGATCGCAATTTAAATTAGTTTTCCAACGATAATATAACATGTTATATTTTACCCTAGAAAAAGTGGTTAATTTTATAAAATATAAATATATTTGTAAAGAGGTCATGGAAAACTAATTAACGAACAACACATATTATAGTATGAAATAAATTTGACAAAAATGGAAAAAAAAAACTAAACTAGACGAATTTGTCTTCCATTGACATATCTAATATTTATTGAAAAAGTCATGGAAAAAAAAGAAAATCGAAATAATCGTAAATTTCAAAACATAATTTGTGAGTTGTTTGAGTGAGTATTGTTAAAAACGCTTCAATTTATTGATGAAACTCGTTTGGGCATAGATGATGAATAATTTTGGAGAGTTTGAATTTATTTTCATTTTATGCAACGCAACTCTGTTGTTTTTGGAATTTTTAAATTTTTATGTATTTAGCGAGATGATATATTAAGATTTTCTCTTACAGTTTCTAGAGCAACATTTTATACAGCTTCTCTACCTGCTTATATTTTTAATAATAATATGACACCATTAACAAACATTGACGTACTTTCTCAAATTTTGTTTTTCCAGGCTAACATGATGGGCAGCGTAGTTGCAGTTTGTTATATTCAAGATGCCGAAGGGATAGTAAAATATTATTTAAAATAAACCACCGGAGCAAACATATGACATATTTATATGGTTGAACACAGAAGAACGTATAGAATCCAAAAATATAAAAAAATACAGGGTGTTCCATTTAAAAACACATAACTTGTATCGGTAGATCATAAATACGATGTTCAATTGTTTTTCTAAATGGGATTTTTAAGCCCTTAACATGTCCTACAACTTTTACTTGAAACTTTTTTTTCTAAAATTACAAATTATCGGGGTGATCATTTTCAGTGGAAAACCCTGTACCTATATTTAATATTTCGAAAATTAACCACTTTTTCTACAGATAAAATATAACATGTTATATATCGTTGGAAAACGATATAAATTGGGATCCGATAATGGAATAATTTACAGGGTGTTCCATTTAAAAAAACAAAAGTTATGTCTATATCTCGAAAACCGAGGTATGCATAATTTTCTTTTTATCAGTAATGAATTCTACTCATAAAAGTGCTAATGTGTCACTCGTTTTCGATTCGCCACTTGGTAATTGAGATATAGAGTTCATCCAAAAATGCCAATTTTCCAAAAACGCTCTGTAGCTCGGTTGTCGAAATAGATAGACAATCGCGGTTTGCGCCACTGTTTTTCTCGAAAACCGAATCCAGAACACCTAGGTCGTTTTTTTTTCTATCTCTCATACTTTAAGAGAAACCTCCAAATCCAATCGAATTTGGTCCACCCTGTACATATTGAGCATTTTCTTTCTCTAAAAAATGTTACATAAAATTTATATTATTTATTTTAATTTATTATATGAAAAAGGAGCCACACGGAATTAGCATTGAGTTTTGAAATACAATGCGTCTCGCTATCTGATCGCTGCTAAGTATTAAAAAGCAGGCCGACAGTCGATGCTGAACTGAGTACGAATTGGAATTTGACGAAAATAATAAATAAAAGGTAAGTTCCGATTATTTCTGAAAACCTAGCTGGAGGCGTACCAGTAAAAGGCAAAGCATGTGCCAACGGGAGCATAAGAGGAAAAAGAAATAACACACCATTTATTAACATAGCCGTTGCGTGGAACTCAACGCTTTAACTCGTCACCACCTCTGTCCATTTCTAAAACCCAGCTTTTATTAGCCCCTAACCTACCAATTTATACAAAGAAATAACCGTTAAAAATTATTCCTTAGCCGCTACGAAATTTGCCACGATGCTTTTTCTGTAAAAATGAAAAGCCCAAGAAATATCGTGTATCGTATCGTATGGTGTGTGCTCTGCTCTGTGCTCTGTGTATTTTCTTTAAGAATCCTTGGTATTTAAGTGATAAATTTTCTGATTCTTACTCTCCTTATGTTATTAATAACATTAGGTTAAATTTATCGTGTCCAGTTGTTAATAACAATTAATGAGTTGCTAATAATTAACATTTTAGTTGTGGTGTTGCTCGGTATATAGAGAATTAGTGAAGTTTTTGTATCTCCTTAATTCTTTTTTGCGGGTTTTTCTTATACGACTTAACCATGGGCTATGATACATGTGCGGTCTGTGTAAAAAACCTAACAAGGCAAACGTCGTCAGTTCAATGCTCCGAGTGCAAAAAGCGTTTTCATTTGAATTGTTTACAAACACCCAATATGCCTGATATAAATAATTTCCCTGGTCTCTCATGGAAATGTGTGACATGTTCTAAGAAATCTACTGAGTCAGATACCAATCTTGGGTTGCTATTGACAAAATTGAATGATATTCAAGCCGATATTTTGCAAGTTAAAACTAATCAGGTGGAGATGGTTAATTCACTTGAATTTTATGGCAATAAAATTGATGACTTCGCTAAAAAAATTGTTGAATTTGAAGATAAACTTAAAGATATTCCTGCCTTGAAAGTGGACGTACAGGCTAATGCAAATGATATCTCAAATCTTAAATTGCAAGTTGATAATTTACAGCAGCAGCTTCGTATGAATAATTTGGAAATAAATGGAATTCCAGAAGCCCCAAAAGAAAATGTGCCTAATATTGTGAATTGCCTATTTACTGCTTTAGGTATTAAAGAGAACAATATTATCGAAACTTGTCATAGAGTGCCACATATTAAATCTGATAATAAAAATCCCAAGTCAATCATAGTTAAATTAATTAACAGATCTCATAAGAACGCCATTCTAGCTGCAATTCGTGGACAAAGGGGAATCAATACTGAAAAATTGGGATTTAAAGATACTAACAATAAAATATTTATTAATGATCATCTAACTGCCAGTAACCAAGCTTTGTTTAAAAAAACTCGTGACTTATGTAAACCGAGGAACATAAAATGTTGGACGAGAGACTGTAAGATTTATGTAAAGCATCCTGAAACTGCTCGAAACATTTTTATTAACTGTGAGGGTACCTTACAGAAATTCTCTAACACGCTTTAATTGGAAAATATTAAGACATTTATATCACTTTATTTGGAGAATTCGAGCTATTAACTATTTATCAGAATGTGCGTGGTCTACGCACTAAGACGCAAGAGTTCTACATTTCAACATTGTCAAGTGTGGCAGATATCATCTGCCTGTCGGAGACCTGGTTAAACGCCAGTATACATTCAGCTGAACTTTTTGATACTAATAAATATAATGTTTTTCGGAGTGACCGTAATAATTTATTAAGTGGCAAAAAAGATGGCGTAGGGTTGTTGATTGCTGTGAATAAAGTGTTTCAAGCTGTCCAGAGGTTAACATGGTCCTGTGCTGGTATTTGTGAGGATATGTGGGTGAGCATTAATATGGGCAGGTCGAAAAATCTACATCTGTGCTGTGTGTATGTTCCACCACATGCAAGCTTAGATAATCTAAAGGCGCATTTATTAAGTGTCAGTGAAATTGTGCAAAGTCATCAAAATGACGAATTTTTTATTGTAGGTGACTATAATATCCCAAAAATTATTTGGGCATATAATAATGTTAGAAATTCTTATATAGCGTTAAACACTTTAGATGGGTTTGGAGAAAGCCTTGTTGACTCCTATAATTTCTTAGAATTCTACCAATATAATGGCATTCTTAATAGTAATGGTAAGCTTCTTGACCTAGTTTTTAGTTCACTAAATGATACATCAGTTACTTCCTGTGACGTACCTTTCGTAACTGAGGATGTTCATCATAAATCTATCGAAATAAATTCTGCCGTTGAAATGGACGATTCTGACTTGACATGTAAAAATTCATTCTATAAGCTTAACTTTTTTAAAGCAGACTATCAGGTCATCTGTAATGAAATAAATAAAATTAATTGGGATAATGAATTGGCCTATCTTAATTCAGAAGATGCTGTCAAAGTATTTTATGAATTTTTAACTAGCATAATAGGAATGCATGTCCATTGTAAAAAAATTAATAATGAATATCCTCTTTGGTATTCTAAATACACTAATTCCTTATTGAAAGAAAAGTATAAATTGCACAGACGTTGGAAAAGTTTAAGAATGCATTAGATTATCAAGAATTCTCAAATGTCCGGAAGCAAGCTAAGTTATCCAATAAAAATGATTATAAAAACTATATTAATAAAGTTGAGCGTGATATGGAACACAATATAAAATTCTGTTTGTCCTATGTGTCTAATACAAACCGATCTAAAAGTATTCCGAATTTTGTGCAATTTGAGAATGAAACAGCTTCCAATGATCTTAAGATTTGTGAATCATTTTCCAGGTATTTTGCATCTGTTTTTGAACCCTCTGATCCACCTTCCTTAATTGATTTGAGCGATACATTTACCTCAATCACAATAAATTTTGTAACAATCGAGCAGGTTAAAAATCAAATTGATAAACTGGATATTAATAAGGGGGCTGGGCCGGATGGCCTACCTCCTGTATTCTTTAAATCCTGCAAAGAGTCTATAGTATATCCATTGTTTATTTTGTATAATAAATCAATTTCCGAGGGTGTCTTTCCTGGAATTTGGAAACAAGCTCAAGTGATTCCTGTTTTCAAGGGTGGTGATAGAAAATTGGTGTGCAATTACCGTCCGATTTCGATGCTGTCAGTTCCCGGTAAAATGCTTGAGGCGATTGTTTCGAATGAAGTATTTTTTAAAACAAAAAACTTAATTAGTGAGAATCAACATGCTTTTTCCAGGGCCGCTCTGTAGTGACTAATTTGTTACCCTCTGTGCAAAATGTATTTGATTGTATGTCCAAGAGAGAACAAGTAGATGCCGTGTATACCGATTTCTCCAAAGCGTTTGATAAAGTTCATCATAATACACTCTTAGTAAAGTTGGAAAACATCGGTATACATGGCAATCTTCTAAGGTGGATTACATCATATTTATTCAACAGGTCACAATGTGTTAAAATAAACAACTGCTCATCCTCTTATGTTAACATAACGTCAGGCGTTCCACAAGGATCCCATCTGGGTCCACTTTTGTTTTCTTTATTTCTATATGATATTCCCAGCTGTTTTCTATATTCGAATTATTCATTGTATGCTGATGATCTGAAGATTTATATGTCAATAAAAAATTTGACTGACTGTATGAATTTTCAAAATGACATAACTAATTTGCATAATTATTGTATAAAGAATAAATATTTTTAAATATTGATAAATGTCATCATATAACATTTTCGAGATTGCCTGTGAATGTCTTATTTTCATATGAAATTAATAACTCTGAACTTAATAAGGTGACTTCAATCAAGGATTTAGGTGTCATTCTAGATTCCAAATTAAGTTTTGAAGCCCATATAGAAACAATTACTAGGAAAGCCTACAGAAATTTAGGTTTCATAATGAGAATAACCAAATCTTTTACTAATCCTAAATCTATTATACTTTTATATAACTCTCTTGTTCGTAGTCATCTTGAATTTGCTTGTGTTATATGGAATCCTTTTTATGTTAAATATATTGAACGTGTTGAAAAAATACAAATCAAATTCGTAAATTTATTAAATTACAAATTTAACAGAAATTTGCATTATTCTAATTATGAAGATAGCCTAAAACACTACAGAATGTTAAAATTGTCCTCTAGAAGAATCATAGCATACTTGCTGCTCTTATTTAAAGTTTTCAATAATATGGTTGACTCTAGATTTATCACTAACAGTCTTTCTCTTAATGTAAATCAATGTGTCACTCGAACAAACAATTTATTTTATTTAACATCATACTTAACCAATTATGCCAATAATTCACCTATTCTTCTTCTTCAAAAGAATTATAATGAATTCTTCTGCCACATTGATATTTTTTGTAAATCTTTGCATCACGTTAGACGTGAGGCTATTGCCATATTTAGCTGATATTTAGTCACTTTTTAGGTTAAATAATTGTTTTAGTTTTTCCTTAGGTTATAAGTTCTCTAATGTTTATCAGGGATATAAACAAAAAAAAATAATTTTTTTTTTTTTAGATTTAGATGGTTTATAGGTTTAGATAATTTTTTATATTTTTATTATTTTTTGTATTAAGCAGTGTACACTACAATTTGTTATGTTCTGTGTAGCCCTGTTATTGGAATTATTGTTAATTCTGTTGGGCAACCTATATTATAAATAAATAAATATAAATAAATAAATAAATTAAACTAAATGGTTACTCACTTGAATGAGAATCCCCTCAGGAAGTTGTGAACCTCATTACGTATTATTCTTGGTGAATCCAAAATAAAACCAAACTGCGGCCTGGAGTTAGCGACCGTCAGAAGGGCACATAATACCAAAACCTGGAAATAAAATTTTTTAAATAAATAACTCCTTATACTCATAACGTTGGTAATAATTTAATAAAAGTTGCATTTTTGCACTCACGCTTCAAATTTTTTTTTTTGAACTGTTCCTAAGAATATCATAACTTATCCCATCCAACGAATTTGTGTACGAAAAGTTAAAATGGCTCAGATGCCCTGGGCTAATTCAAAAGGGATTATCGTGAATGGCTGATAACGTTTACATATTCTAGATCGTGAGCCACGAAACCGTTTAGATTTTGAGAAATTAACCTTTTAAAAATATGTTAACGTAGCTTGAAATATGTCCAATATGAAAAAACAAATGGTTTGTGTCGTTGCTGATACTCCTGTCTTAAGGCTAGCCATTGGTCACCAGTTCTGATTTCTTACTGATTTGACATTAAGAACCACTTAATTGTTATGTAATTTTGATCCTAACTGATTCGTGTGCATTAATAACGGATGCGATTCGTGACTGTAATTAGTTTCTAAAATTTACACACTGCTAAAATACTTCGTAGGCAACAAACGCGTTTAGTTCCGTATAGCAAAGATGAATCGGTGCCTCAGGCGGTTCGTTTTTGTTAAGGTCATATTACCAAAAAAAGCGAAAGTTCAATTGCACCTTTACCACCTACGTGACGAAATGCAAAATTAGAAGAGGATACTTAATATACAGGGTGTCCCAAATTTCATGATTTTGGCTGTTCCTCCAGCTTTTAAATCTGATAGAGAAAATCTAATCAAGGTATCTTCTACAGCCTAAATTTCGTGATATATCAATAGATGGCAACCGTATTTCGATATCTCTACCCGTTTTCAGTGAAAATTGACAATAGTCAGATTTCGAAAAGTGTCATAGCGTTTTTATTTGTGATTATTTCTTCATGTAGTAAAAACTTTCAATATGCACTTTTCAACATAGAATAAGATATATCTTTAAAAAAAATTATCGCTATTAAGTCCAACTTCCTTATTTTAAATTGGAATCATAATTGGCTTGGCCTCGAAATATGGGTAAAATTCTATGTTGGGGTATATTATATTATGATGAGGAAAGGAATGAGAATTTTTGTATTCAAAACAAATATTTAGTGACATTTACATGATCTATGAAAAATAAAAGCTTTTAATATTAGTGAAAAATTGATATACGAATAAATAATAAACTGACCCATGTTGCAGCACTGCAATTTTCGTTATCTAACAAACTGAAAATTTCATTTGAAACACGAACATTATTTTTTAATATAAAGCAACAAAATTTAATATTTTAATTAACAACAATATCTATTTTAATTAATAATTAATATTTCAATTACCAACAAAAAAATAAAATTTTATCAAAAATAGTGTTTAATTGTGTGATTTTTCTCGAGAAAAAATATTCACACCACTTCTTAACTGATTTATCAGCAGTTAAAGGGAGTGTTATTTGAGCGATTGCATCAATCACTCTTTGCTATAGGTCTTCTCGTATTTCTGGAAGCCTTTTAAATATTATTTTAAAGGTATTTTCATTAGTCTTTTTGCCGTAAAGGTCCAGATTTAATTTTAGTAATTTTAAGTACTACAATTAATGTTATTAAAAGATAAATAAGTCTTTGCCAATGCCCTGAATAAAAAAACTTATTGGACTTAGGTGAGGGGACTTTGCAGGCTACAAGTTCCCATCTCGTAGTTCCCAAACAATTAATTCAGTTGATTGATGGTTACTACGAAGACGTTACGAATTAGTGTGCCATCTTGTTGGTAGAATTCTGTTATTAAATCACTAAGTGGGCCATTAAATCAGTATGGTTCCTCAAATTCTTCTACAATATTAATATACCGTTAAGCGTTGAGATTTTCGTCGGAGATAAATAATACCAGTAAATGCTGTTCCACTATTCCGGGCCAAACATTAAATCAAAATCGTCCTTGCATAAATATATTCATTATGGTCGGACCAATGTCGATTTTGTTGAATGAAATATTTCATTGCTGGTCATTCTTCGGTTCATGTGATATTGCGATGAAAATGTTCATTTTCATTATACATATTTTGCGATAAACCAATTACATAAATTCATCCTGCGATCTGTATCATCAGGGAATAATTGATGAATAAGTCTCACTTTAATTGGTTTGAATGTATGCTTTTTCAGAATCCTCTGGTTACGGCTTCGACTCGCTCCTGTAGTTTAAGCTGTTTCTCTAGTAGAGACTTCAAGGTTTTCTAAAGGTCTCCATCCAATTATGTTTACCTCAACTTGATCTCTACCTTCAATGACATATTCTGGTTTTGCAAAAGACCCATAATTCATCTTGTTGTTCCCTATTTTTCAAAAAATTAACCCAGGGTTGTCGGCACTCGGGATATTGCTCAAAACATAAATTTCTTATTGTAGCTTCAGCATTTCGAGTACTTTCAATGTAACTAATATTTAGTGACATTTTTCGCTGTTTTCGAATATAATGACTTAACTAATTACGAAAGAGAATGAACGTTTTGTTTTTTTAACTGTCAAACTGCCTTTAGGAAACGCACGACAACTTGATTTTATTAATAAAGACCTAAGTACGCCATGAAAACAAAAGTTATTCTTTTGTTTTCTTAGGTCTTTATTGAACATTATCAGTTAGAAAAATGGTGAGCAGGTACGCCGAATGAAAATTTTGCCTTATGAAATAAATCATTATTTAGTTGCGAATTCAATTCAAACATTATTCTGATAAAAAAATGAAGAATAATTTTTTTTCATTTGAGAATCCGTTTTGTAGATATAAATTATTTTTAGTTGAAAAAATTGTTTTTTTGAAGGCCCTATCTCAAACACCTTTGAATCTGCGATGTAATCTTATAAAAGGGGGTTTATAAAGGTACTGATTAAGAATATATTACTATACAGTTTTTTTGTAAAAAATCGCTTATATTTTTTACTTAAAAATTATCCCTCTTTTTCCATTCTAGAATCGGACGCCCCTGACTAAAATCAAATGTGGTTACGTCTAAAGACACACTTTATAGGTATATATTCACCACCAAAATTTTTAAATATTCGGATATTAGATACCTAAGCGAGATGAAAAGTGGGATACACTGTATATTTTTGGAAACATTGAATTTTTTACGATATTTTGATGTCAAAGCTAATTATGATTCCCATTTAAAATAAAAAAGTGTTTATATCTTAAAATTTAGTAGTGATTAAAAAAAATATTTTTAAAATTTGTAAGTATATGTATATTATGTCACAATGTACTTCTAGAAAGTGTCTACTGCATAAATAAATAATCACAAAATCTATCTGGTGTAGAAGTTTTAGAAACAGCCAAAATCAAGTAATTTGGGAAACCCTGTACATTATCCATACAATTAGGTATGTGATGATAGAATTACAATCCGTAATATATTATTTACTGTGATCGACAGATAGTGTGAAATTTTAAATTGAAATTTAAAGCAAAACAAAATAATGATTTTCAAAAGAGCATCTCTCATAATAATTAAGTAATTTAGGTCAATAACACTTTATATATTTAAAATATGTTAAATTCAAAATGATTCAATTTGTTTTTAAGTATAAATTATAATTACATAATGAAAGTTTAAAATATGTAAATAAATCACTAATTAGACAAACTGGACTCACCGCCTTCATGGTGTTGTGATGATCGAAAATGTTAGAATATGATATTTTGACCAAGGATGTTAACTTCTGTTTATATACCGCTTACAAGATCTCCCTACTTTAGCGGTATAATTATAATTATTACTGCATTTTCAGGGTTGCATTTGAGGACGCGCAAAATGGGAAAAAATTTAAATTATATCTCCGTATAGAGTCGTTAGGCGTAAAAAATAAAAATGCCGAACGAGATCACCAGTAAATAAATTTTCATGCCATTTTTTGCATTGTCTTACTAAAACCCAATATTAAAATGTTTACTAGTTGGAATTTAACGATCTTTGTTCGTTTAATAGTTTATTGAAAAATTCAAGAACTAATTGTAAATTAATCCAAAGTAACTGCAATAATTTTAGGCCTATATTTATGTTTTTGGGGTTGGTAAATATGAATTCAAGGTTGGTGAATATGAATTCAAAGTAAAAAATGGAAGGAACCAATATGGCGGACTGAAACTTTGTAATCTGGTATAATTCATACAAAAAACGTTAGATTGTTTATACAAACATATTTATTGCTGAATACCATAATAAGTAATCACTGAAATGAAAAATATACTAATTATCTCCGATATCCCCGCCTTCAATTTTATCGACTGCACTCCGAAGAAGCTACACTGCAATAATCCTTGCTTCTTGCATTCACAAGCAGCTCTGTATCCTGTCGTACATGCACAAACATTGTTTTCAGTGGCTTTTCAGGGACTGGTGGTAGATTCATTGTTATTGGTCTCACCGTCTCTCGGTCATGCTTCCATGCCTATTCTATGGACGGAATATCATTCCCCACCCATAATTGCACCAGGAAGTACACTATCTTCAAAAATGATCGGAGACAGCAGCAGGTTTAGGCATCAATGATGTTAGTCGTACAAAGTTATTTTTAGTTGTAGTATTAATAAAGGAACTATATCTGAATATATATTGAAGTCTTTTGTCTTCTTGGGTGCATTGTACAATGCAAGAACCGCATGTTCCAGCTTTGCGAATAATAGGCATCAATATCAAAAAATCATTAACATCTATTATTAGTTCATTAGTTGTGGAAATACTTCATAAAACACTGACTTCTTTGTCTTCCTCATTTTACCGTTTTAGGATACAGCAACAAGATAAGAAGCTAATTCAAAAGTCATGTATGTTTTAAATTGATACACAATTGCGCCGAAAAATTAATAAAGGATCTATTGGAACTACGTCATTTAATGTAATCTTGTTGATTACCGACAATAATGGAATAATTTTATCTTTCTTTGTTAATTTCAATTGAATCAAATTTTCGCTGTTAATTTTTTTCATTGTCTGCAGATCATTGTTTGAAAGGATCATAACAATTTATTGTTTTGTCGCCCACATTTAGGGGCCTGCAGCTCTCTTAGGAAACACTTTGGTATAGAGGTAAGTTTGGTCCAATCGATTTATTTTGACGTCGGGAATATGTGGTTTCTTTTTGAGCACTTATTTCTAGGACACCCTGTATACGAAAATAAGTTCCTCATGAAATTTTTACTCTTGTAACTATCAGAGCAGAGGTATTCCTCAAATTTTTTTAGGTCATAAAAATATTTTTTTAATAGAATTTCTTTTACCTTATATTTGAATGTTGTTATGAATTTTATAATTTTTAATTCTGAAATTAAAATATTATAGTACTTATAGCCAGCATAAGATGATTTATAGAAATTTTGATTGAATTTATCAATGTAAATATTAGATATTTTTATTTTTAGTCGAATATGTGTGAATGCCAGCGTTTTCTTCAAAGTTTCATTGTTAAGATGAATATTTGTTAATAATTTCAATTATTAACATAGATTCTATATTTTTTCTAAATTTATGTTGGCCCGAATAGCTACTAATTTCAATATTAGATACACGTACTAGTTAACAGATTTTTTGTTATAAATGTTTCTCTGCATGACTCAGTTTGTGTAAGGGCGTAGAGTGTTCGTTTGCTTATTCCCATACTATAATACTATACTCTAATATTGTTAGGTATGATTGCATATACAGAGCCATAGTAAAAGTTTACTAGTAAATTTTCATTGAAAATATTTTTTAGAGTTTTTAGGGCAAGAAATAAACTGTTCAGTTTGGCATTCATTCTAGCTTATCGAGTCGTCTAAGAGAGTAGGTACCTAAAAATTTAGTTGAGTTGTTAATTATTAAGTTGAGGGCCAATGTTTTAAATATGTAGATTCTTCTTTTGTTTTTCCTGACACTAGAACAGTGGTGTCATCAGCATACATGAAAAGCCTTCATGTATATGTGATTTGGTAAATCATTTACACATAACAGGAACAGTAATGGGCATAAGACGCTGCCTTGGGGGTCCCAAGATCTACAACAAGGTGGTCAGAAAGGGAATTGTTTTGTAAGAAATGATCCAGTCGTTTATATTTTTCCTCGTATGCCCATGTTATATAGGTTTTTTCAAAAAAGACACGGACAACCATGTTAGTTAGGTACCTAAAAACATAAAAACATAAAACACACCACAGAAATTAGACGACCCCCAAATCTAAAGCCAAAGGCTGTCCGGAAGGGGGACCTTGGTCCTTTGGTCATATCGCTTAGTATATGTTGTATTAATTCATTGGTAGCAGTCTCCGTAGATTGTTCACTTCTGAAACCATGCTGACAATTTGTTAATAGATCCTGTTTAATTAAGAATTCGGTTAGACCGATGTATATAGAACTTTCTATGATTTTCTATATTAATTTGTTCACTAATGGAAAATTGTCTCTTACGCTTTCAGCTATTCTGTTAAGTATAATATAAAGTATACGTGTAAAGTGTAACATATATACGTATATTTGAGATAGACCTTTCTGGATTTTAACACGTAGATGGTTGTGTCACTTAGCATTACTACAATTATTTCGTGGTTATTTTTGTCCAGTACTTTGAATACCACTAAATGGCGAAATTTGCAACAGAACGTACATCAGTAGCTTCGTCTGCAATGAAATTCACAAAATTTTCCGCTATATCTTTTTATCTACTTTTTGCAGTACACCTTCATAAACATTAACATAACTTTGTTCTAATGTATTCGGATGAGGAAATGTTCGGTCCATATATTTTCCAAGAAAGGTACCCGATTAGGAAACGTCCGGCGTCCACCGAACACGGAAGCTCTCACGACAAGTTCCCACGACGAGTTACCGCAGCAACAGGAGCGAATTATTTAGGCAACTTATGTCCTACTGTAAATATAATAATTATTAAGCAGTTAGAACACAAGTGATTACTTAAGCCAATTAAATCAACTTGTGTGAAGTCAGCATGCACGCTGTCTTAAATAATCGGTAATTTTTCCCACAACGGTAAGAAAGCATACAAGATTCTGGGAGTTATTACAAGACTTTAAATTTTTTACTGCTAATGCTCATAAGAAAAGATTTTATCTGGGTAACTTCATTTCTGGGTGAGATTTTATCAGACTGAAGGCCATTTTACAATTTCCTTTCTATGCTTGTACATATTTATAAATGACTTTATTTAGGTTTTATTCAAGCATAATAATAACTATCCGATATCCGATTTGATATATTTACATTGATTTTGTTCAAAATCAGAATTCAAATAGGAAAGAAGGCGCATTTCGGGCAATTATTTGCGACTGTGTTCAGGTCACTTTTTCTTAAATAGAAAACTTCGTTATGCAAACAAAAACTTTTGAGAAAATGTCACTTGGCCGCTCACAACCTGTTGGTACATCCTGTATGGCTGGAAGTCATTGCTTAAAGTGCATAGTTTAATCCTGATTTGGGATGAAATCTCTATAACTATAACATGAAGCCAGCTATCCAACATCAGAGGGCAAGTGCAAGACCTTGTACATACACAAGTGGGATAACAACCTATTATCTAATCTAATCAAATTCATAAGATATCGCAAACCTCGCATATAAATAATACGACCAAAAAATATGTTTGTTGTTTTAAAAAATATTAACGAAATAAACAAACGGATATATCGAGTACCTACCTAACCATGCGTTTAATATTTGTGTTCTTTCTGCTTTTGCTGGGTAACTTTTATTTCTCGGAGTGTCTGGACAACGGGTTAGCCTTGACACCTCCGATGGGCTGGTTGCACTGGGAAAGATTTAGATGCATCACGGATTGTGATGCTTATCCTGAGGATTGCGTCAAGTAAGTGTATACTTTTCTACAGTGTGTTCTCAAGAAAATCATGAGAATGGAGTTGGTACGCACTTCGGAAGCATTAACGTATGGATTTAAAAAAAAGTTAAATGCTTTATTAGTTATTTTTCATGCTATGTATTTCAAAGTTTTCGAGAGGAATATCAAAGGTGATAAATCATTGATCAACGCGAAACTGACTATCACTCGGGGGTGTTTAGATTTTGAAAGCGTAAGTAGTGTTTTCTTAGTAAAGTTCATGTTTGACGATATGTCTCACAGTTTAGCAGCGGCTGATTAGCGAACTGCTGGCAATCACTTTAGAAGCACTAACGTCCAGTGTTTGCATAAAATTAGTCCATATTTTGAAAAACCTAGGACTTTCATAGTAATTAATAATACTGTATTCCTTTGTTCAATAAATTTCACAGTTTACGTGATGAAAATTTAAGATGATTGATTAGCATAAAGCTGAATATCACTTCAGAGGCCATAACGTCCAGATTTTGAAATAACTAGTGGCTCTGTAGTAATTGGTCGTGTTTTATTTACTTTGTTTAATATGTGTCATAGTTTACAAGAAGAAAAATAAAAGTGGCTAATTAACGTAAAGCTGGCGATTACTTCGGAGACACAACGTCCAGAATTTAAAAAAAAAGCATTCTCTTTGTTCGCATTTTATTTTTTTGTTCAATATATTTTACAGTTTATGAGACGAGGATTAAAAGTGATTGATGAGTGTGAAGCTGGCAATCATTTCAGAAGCATTAATGTCCACATTTTTTAAAGAGTTAGTATTTTCTCAGTAGTTATTAGTGTTTTATTATTGTGTTCAATATGTCTCATAGTTTACGAGAAAAATAATAAAAATAAAATTAACGTGAAGCTGAAAATCGCTCTGGAAGTAATAATTCCCAGATTTTGAAAAATGAGTACTCTCTTAGTAATGGTTCAGATTATATTCCTTTTTTTTTAAATATATTTCACAGTGTACAAGACGAAGAATTTAGGTAACAGATTAGTATGAAGCTGGAGATCATTTCAAAGGCACTAACGTTCAGATATTGAAATAATTAGTATTCTTTAGTAATTGGTCGTGTTTAATTACTTTGTTCAATATGTCTCACAGTTTACGAGATGAAAAATAATGATTAAGCTGGGGTCACTTCGGAAGCACTAACCTCTAGCTGTTGACACTAATGAATTTTCCATTAGTGTTACTTAATGTATTTCAGTACGACTTCCGGTTTTCGAGAAAACCATGAACGCGAAGTTAATGAGCACTGCGGAAGTACTTTATGATATTTATATGAACTTTGTTATTTCCAACTCGCTTGTGATTATCAACATTTTTCCGTAAACCCGTGAGCAAAAATTTGGAAAGTACTAGCAAGATATTAGAGCCAAAATCTGAACATTAGTGGAAACAGTTGTTATTTAATTGTTTTCCTTTAAAATTATACGAATTTCGTCACTAAATTCAATGAGATTTCTAATAGAGACAGTAGGACAAAAGTTATATTTAATTGATTTCTCAACAATATATATTTTTAACTTATCAGATACGATTGTTTGATTTCACATTAAATCTCGAAAATATAAAAACGTTTTTACGCAACACCATGTTTGTCTACGTCTTAATAATTTTTTCTACTCCCATCTTTAAAATCCCATTTGTCGTATGTGATTCCATGATGCTAAGTGATCTTTTAAATACACCTTGACAAGCCGTGGCTTCGTGCGTTTTAGACACGGGGCGAATTTAGTTTTAGATTTTTCAATGGCAAAAATCAAAATAACTCGACTGTACTATTACCATAGACTTAATAAGTCTATGACTGTTACCATGTTTATTGATATGATAAATGAAATAATAAAACAATTTCCAAATTTTTTATTTAGATATTAAATTTGTCGTAGAAAAAGTATAGTATCCCAACTCGTTTTATAATCTAGTTATTAATAAAACTCGTGACTAAAATGACCTTTATAAAACTTGATACATAATATAACCAAACCAAACCAGTTATTTCTCATATTACGATTTTTACTATTTTTACCAATTTCAGCGAAAAACTGTTTAAACAAATAGCAGACAGGATGGTAGAAGACGGCTTCCTAGATGCTGGATATGAGTATATTATAATAGACGACTGCTGGTCTGAGAAAACCAGAGATTCAAACGGGCGGCTTCAAGGAGACCTGGAAAGGTTTCCAAGTGGAATCAAAGAACTGGCTGATTACGTAAGTAAATAGACTGGATTTGTCTGAAACAATTATAAATTAAAACAGTCCATTTCACCTTTACTTCTGTTTTTATCATATTTTGTAATCCTTAATCCTCCATCTGTAATACTGTTCTAGGTGCACCATCTAGGCCTGAAGTTTGGAATTTATGGGGATTATGGGACTTACACTTGCGGCGGTTATCCTGGAAGTATAGACAATTTAGAATTGGACGCACAGACTTTTGCCGACTGGGGCGTTGATTACTTAAAGTTAGACGGATGTTACAGTGATGTAAACACCATGGAAAAAGGTAAAAAAATTGGCACGCAACAAACAAATTTGATGTCTTGATCCTGCAATCATGTACTGTATCAAGAAACAACTTGAAGAACTTCAAGCGGATAATTTGGTCTAAAGTCGGTACTGCTGTTCAAATCGTACAGTTGCCATTTTTTCTAATTATTTCACTTTGTTAGTCTTTTATACGTAAAGTGAAAAAAACTTATTTTTGTTGCAAATGTATGCGCACTATTTTCCAAAAAAACACTTTGTATAGTCGCAAGATAAAAAATCTTAAATAATTAAAATTTTAGTATTATGTTCGAAAAAGCGTCTATAACTCCAATATTCGTAAGAAAACTTTATTGCTATTAATTATTATTATCGCGCCAAATAATAAAAATAAGGGGCAGCGAGCGGAGGACTGACTTCACTCACTTCATAGCGATATGCGAAGTAAAGCAACATTTACCGCGTTTAGTACTTGGATGGGCTCCACGGAAAGACGCAGTCTCGCTTCCCTACTTCTAGCGGCTTGTATATCAGCTATATCGCAGAAACAATACAACTGTAGGCGAGAGGTGTATTGAGGATATACCATCCTTCGGAGGGGATGTAAAGCAGTCGGTCCCTTGTCTATTAAATGTTAGGCAAGTAAAAAATCCCTACTCTTAGTAAGATAAGAGGTTCGGCAAAATTTCCAGGTTGGGGGTTGCTCGTCTCCTGGCGTCGGTGATTGGTCTCGGTAGGAGCACAAACTTGTCCCAATTCTCTCTAATTTATTTTGTCTGTTCCAGGATATGCAGAAATGTCAAATTATCTAAACAAAACCGACAGACCAATCGTTTTTTCCTGTAGCTTCCCAGCATACCAAGAACTAGATGTAAGTTTATTTGTTATATGTTGCGTATGATTGCTGGGTTTAGATATGCCCAAACTCAGCATGTGTGTTCATTGTCCGATTATTTTCTTTGTGTTTCAGGCCAATTATTCCGCCGCAGTTGAATACTGTAATTTGTGGAGAAACTATGGTGATATAAGTGACTCCTGGGAGGACGTTATGGATATTGCGAACTGGTTCGTTGATAATCAGGAATATTTAACGGAATTTGCCGGGCCCGGTCACTGGAACGATCCAGACATGGTAGCTATTTTTTTTCATTATTTTCTAAACATTATATTTAATTAACACGTCGCGTTGTTGGACTACATATTCTTGATTAACTATTTTAGTCACTAAGTTAAAATACCTTTTACTCATATAATACAATAACGGTAGTAATATTTCTGTTATCTGTATAAATCTGTTAAAGCGCTTAAATGCAACATATAACACTATGCAACTTCAGAGTTTATAACCAATAGTAGCAGAAACATTTTGGTTACCTTTATGCCTGCTTATGTGCTTATACCGGGTGACCACGGATCATGGTAAACACCCGCCATTTCCTCAATTTTTTAGCTACCTATCCAAATGAAACTTTGCAGCAGTAATGTACGTCCAAAAAGACTCATTTTGGCCGATTCGATTTTTTTTTCGACGTTCGGTTTCGAAGGAAGTGACCTCAACTTTGGAATTTTAAGAGAACACCCTGTATATTATTGCATTTTTGGAATACTGAGAAAATTCTGAGTACAATATAACTATTTTGGGAACTCTTTAAGCCCACTTGATTTTTTTAGAGCCAATTTCATTTTTTAATCTAGAGTGCCATGTTTGGTCTAATTTGGTTCAAATGTATTGGTATAACACCCAAGAAATTAGATCGACAAAAAATATATAAAAATGGCGTCTTGGCGTGCATTCAAATTTGACCAAATCACTTTTTGTCCATATTTTGACTATTTTCCCAAAAGATATCATAATGGTAAACCGATACCATAAAATAATACATTTTGTATGGAATCCATTGATGTGCCCATCCTTGAAAAATCTGCAATGTGCAAGTAATAAAAAAAAAGGGAAAAAATCATCGAACACAACACGTAATTTTATACTATTAATCACATTAGCCATGGAAGAAACAATTAAAAGACGTAACTTTGACAGGAGAATGAGTCTTTTTGGACGTACATTACTGCTGCAAAGTTTCATTTGGATAGCTCAAGAATTGTGGAAATGGCGGGGGTTTACCATGATCCGTGGTCACCCGGTATACCCGCGGATAAATTGTTCTTTGTATGATGTAAAAATATGTTTTCTCTGTTGAGCACATATATTTATGCTCTTTCTTTTTCACATTTAATTTCTAGGCTAACTTTTTAATGATGTTGTTTCATAGAATTAAATAAAAATGGACGTGTAATATAATTAGCAATTTTGTTGTGTGACTCATGACTCACATTGTAAAGAATTTTTTTATTGCGGGAGATTTTTTGATGCAAACATGAACAAGATGACTTAAAAAATTCAAGGGAAAAATAGCCTTAATAATTCAATAACTAACTAATTTTAATGTAGAATTACATTGAATGTTATTAATTTTGATTGATATTTACCCCCCGCCCCCCGGAAAACAATCGTTTTTTTGGGGGATTTATCTTTCAATTTAACATATTCAAGAAAATCGGACAAAAACTGCACGTACTAGCACTTTTTCTCAATATTTCACAAGGAGAGGTTCGATATTTATTACGAAAACGGTTTGGTGGTCCCAAGGCCCTTTTAAACTGGGAAGAATGAAAAATGTAAATTTTTTAATTTTTTCCTGTAACCAACTATAGTGGAGAGTATACATATTTGTCAAAACAACTGGCGGTTTTAATCGAGATTTCGTACCTTTTTCAAAACATCACAGATCGAACACGTAAGGATATTAAGGAACAAGAATTTCAGAGTACCTAGGGGAAGCCCACATTTCTCGCAATTGAGGGCCGGTTTAAAAATTCGAAAAGAAAGAAAGTTACGGCCTCCCAAATTGTGCAGTTTTTTTGAGATATACTTACCTAAAATCGACCTTTTTCAAAAAATCACAACAAAATTTCAGGAAACCTAGGGAAAGCATTCCTCTACCCTCTGGTTTAAAATTTGATTAGAAAAAAATTATGGTAAAGTACGTAGTTTGCTTTTTCAAGAAATATGTAAATCAACCTTTTTCAAAAAGTCACAGACCGGACGCGTGTAAATATTAAGGAACGACATTTTCAAGAAACCTAAGAAAAATCTTGTTTTTTTGCTCAATTGAATCTCAATAAATTTGAAAAGAAAAAAAGCTCCGACTTCCTAAAATGAACAGTTTTTTTTTAAATTATGTAAAATGGTCCTTTTTCAAAAAATCACAGACCAGACAGACGGGTGTGGATATTCAGAAATGAAATTTTTAAGAAACCTAGAAGAACCTTTGTTCTTTCCCTTAATTGAGGCCTAGTTTACAATAATTCAAAGTAAAAGACTTTTCTTTACGATTTCTCAAAATGAGCATTTTTTTTTTAAATACGTAAAATCGCAGACCGAACGTATACATATATTAAGGAACGAAATTTTCAGTAAACCCAGAGAAAGCATTCCTCTTCTCCTCTGGATTAAAATTTGAAAAGAAAAAAGTTACGGCATACCAAAATAAGAAGTTTTTTTTCATGAAATATGTAAATTTGCACAATTTAAAAAAATCACAGATCTGATGCGTTTCAAAATTAAACAAAAAATAAAAAACTACTTTTTTGTTTGTCCTTTCTCTACCCCTTCTCGAAGGTCCATTTCCTTTATCTCGATGCGTAAGAGCAGAAAAAATGCCTAAAAAGGTACGTGTCGAAGGTGGTTAGAGATTACTCGTTATCTCCGACTTTAAAAAATTCTTAACTTTTTTATTTGTGAATATGAGAAAAACTAATTACCTGTCAAACTTTTCAATCTTCTTTTGTTTCCGAATATCCTGAACGAGAAGCCGATTTATATGTTTTCGAATTACTTCCTAAACGGCAAAGGAAAATTTTATTTGTGGTGAAAAACACGACGCATCCTCTAATAATTCCTTTAATAATTACAAAAAAATACCGCTGCAAGATGTAGCCTAAGCAATTTTCTTCTTGATATTACTACAACTAAAAAGCGTTTCAAAAGCTTTTGCTGCAGTACTTTGATACATTTTTACGACGAAATTAGAGAGATTAGGCTATACGCTAAAGCGTTTAGAGCATTTAGACTAAAAAAAATATACGCAATATATGCACACCTTATATGTATTGACTTGAACTTTACAAAAACGTTTTAACGATAAAGGTTATGATTTCACAACAGTAGTAGGTATACATTAATAAATAATTCATATTTTGTCTAAAATAAAACATCAATTCAATGTGATCAAGATATGATTTGAATATGCAATATTTTCCACGGTTAAAACATATCAAAAACCCCCATATTCACGCATATTTAAATTTAAAAAGATATTAAACAATTTTGAAATGTGACTCAAATATTATCTTGCTTTGTTACAGTTAAGAGAAAAAAAATCTGTTTTTATGTAGAATGTTTAATGAATAGCAATAATTACCATCTTACCTTTAGCCTAAACGGCATTGCCATCAACAGTCCTTCTAACAAGAGTAGTCGGATGCGTGCTTATAATAGTATTGATAATACAAATAATATTAAAAATGTTTCCTATTATGTATCAGAATTGATTTAATTGCAGGGTGCTGTAGGCAACTGGTGACTAATAAGTAATAACACTTTCGTCTCTTCTACGCTGGTACCAGCAATTATGACACCTATAAAATTTATTTACAAATTCTAAGAATGGGAACGCCAGTAAAATCAAGTTCGAATCAATGATCAGCACATATCTCTCAATCAAAATCTTGGTACAATTGATCCTGCAGAAACAATGGCTAGACTGATTATTATCAAAATTATCAGTTCGTTCAACCAATTTGTGAGAAATGCTCCTTTTATTTATGTATTGTAGTTATTTTCTGCGTCTTCATAATCAACGTGTCGAGCAAAGTTTTATTTTTAAATTCGCTTAATGACGAACAGCAAATTTTTCCTGTGCAAGTGAGTAAGGAGACTGAGCCGCTCCCCATGCGCAGGCTGAATGCCGAGGCAGCTCTCTCGGCTATGCAATTAGAATGAAAATAGTAAGAATGCCAATATGTCACTGTAATATTGTCACTTTGTTAGACTGCATTCAAAAGTTTCTGTTACAACTCGTATGTGTGATCATGTATAAATCGTTTTCATAAACATATTTTCCACTCAAAATAATTTAATCTCATCACAACTCACTGCAGATTCCAAATTTTTATTTACAATTTCTTACATACAGTTATCTCAAGTATTCGTAGTAATTTGATCCAATACTATGTGAAAGAACTCCAAAACTTATTTGTCTTCGCGGATTCTTCGGAACCAACTTTGCAGATCAGAATAATTGTGTCAAAGATCAAAATATGTCTAAGATTTATAACTGGTTCTATCCCCTGGTTGTGATAGAATCAGGTTTAAATCTTACACAAACACATAAATAAACGTCATTAAAGCTGCAAAATGTACACAGTTAATACCATTTATAACAATGTGTTACAGTTTAACCTTAAAAAAAAAAAAGAAATTCTGTAAACGACTTATATTTCAGTCACAAATCACACCAAAACATAGTAAATAATAACATATTCTGTAGGCGACCACACTTTAAGCAATTTCGTGTTTTGTGGATTGCAGTCTAGTCGTTGAAGAAAAACCTGTAATAACAAATTATAAATCGCGACGTTAATTATACAGGGTGCTTCAGGAGGAAAGGTAACTATTTTAAGGACGGATTCCAGCTAGCTATAAATAAGAGTCCGAAAATGCTTCCTTCTCGAGATACAGGGTGTCAAAAAAATAATTAAAAATCTTTTATTTTTTAATATCTCGAAAACGATTAAAAATATTAAATTCACCTTTAGTATGCATTACACTGGCATGGAAACACTTCTTTTCGATTCAACGAGTTCTGACAATTCCACCAGTGACGTGCGTAACATCAAAATATTGAATGTTTTTGACGGAAAAAATAGTTCTTTCAAAACATGTATTGGTTTCCTAATCAGAAAACAATTCGAAAAAGAAAATTCCTTCTTTTAGGACAAATCATTTTGGAGTAATAATTAAAAACTCTTTTTCTGCGTCACCGATATATGTTTCCAATTTCGAACCGTTTGTAAAATAATTGATTTTTGTGTTTCTCTTATCTGCAGGGTCATTATCCAGACCCTTATATTACTGTTGAATTTCATCGTTCTTCAATATCCACTTCAATTGTGTCCCAGTTTAGTTATTTGCTTGCAGAAAAACGTATTTTTAATTTATTTTTTTTTTTGACACCCTGTATCTCGAGAAGGAAGCCTTTTCGAAGACAATCTAAAATCGTTTTACGACAATATGCTAAAAAGAATTAAAGTTATTTAAAGCATATTTTTAATTAGTGTTTATGGAGAACACGAGGTATGGTAGAATGCACTTTGGTATGCTAACTGGCAAATGGAGGGTATTTACTAGACTTTTGGATGCAAGTGCAGAATTCTGTGATAGTATTATTAAGGCTTGTTGTATACTTCACAACTATATGCGAAAAAAAGATGGTTCCCAAGTTGTAGATAGCACTAAAAGTATTCAATTATCACAAGGAATTGCACCATCAAAAATAAATACGCGGCATACGGGAAGGCACTGGGCAACGAGATTATTTTGACAAATATTTTACATTTCTAGCAGAATCAGCATCATCCCGGCCGGCCATATGAAAAAATATAATATATTTTTTTCGTGTTTTTTTATATGTTTAGAATAATATTATAATTAAACAGATACCTATATTAATTAATACTAGTGTATTAATTTATTATGAACATACCTTTTTCTGTTTTTTCTTATGAAGTCAATTAACCCTAATTTGGGAATTTTGAATTTTGAACATATTTCACACCACAGTTTTCCTTTCAAATTTCGGTCTGTGTACTCTCTCAGTTTTTTATCATATTATAGCACGTTTAAACTTAAACAGGCGTCGGCGTCGCACTAGTTGTTTTCAGAGAAAATTGAATTTGTTGAAAAATTGACACTGCGCGGTGTATATCTAATTTCCATGTACTTTTGAGGTTGACACTTTACCAACTTTTAATCGCACAACTAAAAATTGTCAATACGCGGAAGGCCTAACTTATCTAAAAACATTAATTTCTCTTTCAGTTAATAATTGGCGACTATGGTTTGAGTTTAGAACAAAGCAAAAGTCAAATGACGATATGGTCAATATTGGCGGCCCCCCTAATAATGTCTGTAGATTTAAGAGACATTGAACCTGAATTTAGTGATATTTTGTTGAACAAACAAGCTATAAGTATTAATCAAGACCCTTTAGGAATTCCTGGAAGATTGTTGTCTGATGTAAGTGAGAGTGTTTAATATCTTAACGGCTAGATGTCATAAGAACCAAGCAGTACTCACATTTTATAAACCATTTTGGCCGTCTTTGTGGTAATTTTTATTTTTTTCCAGGATAACAAAATACATGTCTGGACAAAACCTATTACGTCTAAGAGTCACATGTTAAATTCCTGGGCCATCGGATTCGTTAGTTATAGGTCGGATGGCTACATTTATCACCACGAGTTTAGCTTGTTAGATTATGGACTCGATAACTCTACTAAGTATAATATAACAGTAAGTTACTCATTGTTTGATATCCAACATCATGCATATAGAGCGACTTGAAATCCTGGTCGGAAGTTGGGATTTTATTGCAGATTCTAACGTGCTTTAACCACAATTATTGTAAAATTCAAAATGCTTATTTTCGTCTGCACCTACCTTTTTGGTTTTGTGAAGTTATGTGCACGTAAGTGTTGTTTCAGGCTGTAGTTGGGATTAGAATCAAAGTCGTGACTTGAAGGTTCTAGAGCAGTAGAGGGAATTTTTATTGGCTAAAGTCGGGTTTAAAAGTAAAAGTGAAGGTTGGAAGTAACCCAATACCTATTTATATCTTTAGTTAGTTGCCTTACTGTTCAGTATGACAGAAAATAATGTAGATGACTAGTCAGAGGCGGCTTTATATCATTAAGTAATTACGATTAAGCCATTTGTGATCCTTTTTTAATCAATATAATTTCTAATAAATCAGTTTGTTATATTCTTTAAACTTGGTAATGAAAACAACTGAAGTGGAGTAAACTATGCTAAATGCAACAGGTGATTATAATTTAGCATTGAGCACTCATTTTTGGCATTAGGTGCCAACAACAGACCAACAACGTAGAATCTATAAAAACGAAATAGGGCACATTTATTTTAGAAGCTGATACTTTCAAACGGTTTTGAATTGCTTCAAATTAACCAGAAATGTATGCTCTTCGAGTTTAAAAATTCTAACGCAGCACCCTTAAATACCACAACTTACAATCATCCTCAGTGACATTATTCGTAACAGAAGAGTTTTATTTCTTTGCAGGACGTCTTTGACACAGACTCGTACATAAATAATGAAGTTGTTGAAGTGACAGATATACTTGAAGTCCACCTGAAACCGTCTGGTAAGTATACAGATGTATCATTAACTAGTCATTGTCAGGATCAGTTTCGATAGCTAAGATGGTCAATCCTTATCTTATAGAAAAATGATTTTAATAAGGCTCTTGGTTAAAAATAATAGACTAGTGATTGAGATTTGAAATCTTTGAAATCTCCAGGGTATTGCAACAACAATAAGAGTTATTTATGGTGCTCCCACTGCCTGAATTTACTCATCTATTTCAGCACCTCAGTTTCTCCGACCAAGTCATATTTCATAATTGAATGGGTTTTGGCAGTTTCCGGTTCTAAATGTCTACTTGTATCTTATTATATCTCATACGAGCCATTGCCTAGTACTCGAATAGTCGATATAGTCCTCGTTTTCTGTATGTCCCGTCATGAGCCTTACTATTAATTTGAACTGGATTCTGATCCTCATAAACAGTTATTTTGTCAATTTAGTATAAATACAATAAATAAATACACCACATGTAATTACGACCCCCTTTATCCCAGAAGGCTGAGCCTTGTGCGGGAGGGGGCTACACATTTAAAGACAAGGGACACACATCCAATATCCGTGTATAATGGAAAAATCCCTCTCACAGTATTCTCCATTGCCACGACCGGGATTCGAACCCGGGACTTTTGGGTGAGAGGCAGATACTCTACCATCTCGACCATCAGTCATATAAAGTAGTATGTAGTTCATTACTTAGTATTGGTTTCCTGAAATATTTCTTCAGTAGTTTTTGTGTTTATTCTTGACCCAGTCTTTGATGACCCTTCTCACTATGAGTTGAAATTACCCAACGCAAAGCCAAGACCAATGATGATATTATATTATCTAATCTTTGGTTAGCAAATTTGTCAGTTTTTTCATTGCCTAGATGTCCTGGCCTGGCACCCAGAGTAATTTAATCCAGTTCTCTTTTTCCAGAAATTTAAGCTCTTCGTGGCAATACCATATCAGTTTGAATCTCAGATGCTAATATCTTTAGTGCTCCCTGACTGTCTGATTCTATGGAGATTTCTAGATTCAACTACGTGCTCATTGAGTTTTGGCATACACATTCAAGTATGACAAAGAATTATATCTGGAATACAATGAAGTATTGACCAGAATGTAGACATATTATCTTCTTCTGTTCTAGCTTCTGTGTCAATCCTAAACTTATCTGTGTACCAGATTAGTTTTTTAAGTAATATGTCAGAAGTTCCTATTCGTCATTTTTGTCCGTGAGTATTATGTAGTCCGAACTCATTATTCCGTGGGTATCTTCTATCCTCATATGCTCCGGACTTATTCCATGAGGACCTCTCTCTCTCTCTCTCTCTGATCACTATGCTAAGCGAGGGAAAGTCTATCAGAGGTCCATGTAGGACGCAGGTTCTTTCTTTTTGTAACTGAAGTGATGAGGGTTTTAAGATTCACCGCTCGTCAATCAATTTTCCTTCAACATTCAGAGCATTGTCTTCTTGACGAGATGACGATAAGATTAATATAATATTATGCATCAAAGGTTAACGACTGACGTCCGTTATATTAAGTGAATAATTATAACAAAACTAATTAACTAAAAAATACTTATTATCGCAAGATTACACTGGAATTAGTAAAAATGATATTATATGTTTCAGGTGCTGTGATGCTGGTAGCGACCCCTGTTTAAATAGTATACACATTATTATTATTATTAGTTAGCTTTAGAAAACATATTTTCAATTATCCTTTTTACGTTCTTTTTTTTGTAAACGATTCAATAAACATATCGAATTTCAACTGGAAGGTTTCTTTCGTCATTACTGAACTATGCTTTTGAAACGTCCTAAGTTCTATCATAAATCAAAATATTAACCTATTCTGCAAACGTACAGTTGAATAGTGAATAGTCAAGGGCGTCGAGGTGTATTTTTTATTTAATGTTACTTTTTACAACACCCCACTAACCAAAAATGATATAATGAACTGCAATTTCGATTAGTAAGTGTTCTTGGTGTGGCTTGATCTGCTGTGCCCAATGCATTCTTATGGCATTCTTTAAAGATAAATATTATGGAATCAATGGACAATTTAAGTGATTTTAGTAAGTTGCACTTAATTATTATAAGTTCAATTTGGAAAAATAAAGTTGTTTTTGGTGCTTTATCCGCGTAGCATTTACGCCTAAATATTTTGAATAATAAAAATAAAGCAAAATAACCGGAATTAAATGGAAAATTTGCTATTGTTAACAACTTTTGAGCCAGGACAAAATGAAGGGTGAGGGTACAAATTATCTCACAATAAATATGAGGCCCTAAAATAATTTCATTATAAGACGGTGGCGAGGCAACCTGTAAAGATACTTCTTGGGTTTAGTTAATGTTTATGAATCTATTTAGTGCATGCGAGTGGTATTTGTAGTTGTTTCTGATGTTTGCCAATTTTACGGTTTGCGCCACCTTAGAGCATTTTTATGTGAATTTATGAAATTTAGATCACTATATTTTTTAATATATCTAAAAAACATATATTTGATATTTAGCTATCACTTTATGTGAATTTCACATAAAGTGATAGCTAAATATCGAATATATCTTTTTAGATATATACTTGTGCCAAATTTATTTCGTTGGGGCAATATAAATCCTCAAGAAATATCTATATATTTTTTAAAGATATTACAAACAAACCAACAATTTTTGATATTTTAAAATACCTCTTAAGTATTGTCACGCCAAGGGACAACCAGGGTCCATAGTAGAAGAATGATTAACTGCTGCAGGTCAACAACAGTAACTTCATTAAGTTCATTTATAGAAGAATAACTTCTTGAATTGAAACTAATTGAAATAAGGCCTATTATATTAAAGGAGTTAAAATTGAACTCTTTTCCATGCTACTTATAATAATTCATACTGTTTACCCGGTTTCTTACTTACCTATAGTTCTTATTTACACTATTCTTTTTTTTACTATACCTACCAAAGTAGGAAAATACTAATTTTTGACATTCTTTATAAATATATTTATTTACTTTACCTCCATGCTGATCCTTATTAAACACGAAAGTGAAAATTTTAAGTTAGTGAGATAAGAAAATATTTTTTTTTAATGGATTTCACACAGAAAGTCATAAAACTTAAAGTTTAGGTCAAAGAGTAATATTTTTCAGTGATCATATAAGCTAAAAAAGTTATCCAAATTGATGTTAAATATATATTTGGCACCTCGTCTGATGTAAATTTATTGATATTTTATCGTCAAAGTGAAATTAAATAATCTCTGGAAATTACAGTAATTTATTTACTCCCATTGTGTAAAAATAAATAATATCAAATATAATTTTTTCTTTCTGTTTTATTTGGAATTTACGGCCACACTTCTGAACATTACCCAGATAATCTGAAAAATATCTGGATTATTTAAAAAAATAACCTTTACGCCTGTGACTTTATGTCAAAGGAACAGTTAATTTTCTCATACACTTTCTTAACATTTCTGATTTATGGATAGTTGGGTATTTCAACATACCTGATGAATAATTGCAGTGTTAAAATTTTTTTTTTAACTTGATTTTCTTAAAAAATTTAAAAAAAAATGTAAAAAATAATTTATTTTTTGGCAAAAAATTTCATGCACGACTGCAAGAAAAGCAAGGCGTGTGCAACCCCAATTCCTACCCCTTTCATACAATCATGCGTACAATCATTAAAAGTGCGCACTCCTTGCTTTTGCTTTTCTTACAGTCGTACATGAATTTCTTTTCCAAAAAATAATAAATTATTTTTTACTTTTTAGTACGACTTTTTTTATTATTATTATTTATTATCTACTTTTTAGACATACTTAAATTATTATCATTAACTGTGCAAAATTATATCAATTAATTATGTCAGGAACGATTTGTTTTGACTTCTTGCTCCAATTTTCTTAATAATTATGTGCATTCAAACATGGCCATTGTTGCTTTTAACAATAAACTCAATAACCTACTCGTAAATTTTATCCATCAAGAATTAACGGTTAAATTATATTTAAAATAAAGCGAAGAGGCAAATAAGCTTTAAAATGGATTAACAATATGGTGATGACGATTATTTGAATATTTTCAGGTTACTAAGATCGCAAGCATCGTATGAAGTTTATATAAACTCTAAAAAAGAGATGTTTAGTCTATTATCTCAATAGTTATATACAATGGTGAAAAGATCCAAAACTTAATTAAAAACTATTTCTCTGAATCATTTTCACATCCGGATTCTAACGCCTATATTTTCAAGCCAAAATGTTAATACGTATATGTTCCATATTATATTACTCGCAAGATGACGTTGGAAAGCCTATTAAACAAATTAAATCTATTCTTACTATGAGACCAAATTTCTTAAATTAAGGATTGTGTAACGAAGTGATTTTTCCAATCAAGGAACACCCTTGGGTACACCCTGCCGCTGTTTTAGTAAGTAAATTCTGTTCTAGTTAAGTTATAAATGAGTTGTTTAAAAGTCCGCTGGTAAACAAGCAATCAAGTAATTAATTGATTAACTTTCGACAATCCAGTAAGCAACATCCGAGAATTATTAAAAATAAAGACCGAGTCTGAAATAAAAATCATTCGTTACTAAAATATTAATCCTTGCCCGTTTTAATCCGTTTCTTTTTGCGATATAGTATAGAAAGTGTAAGAAACTCATTTCCGGTTAAATGCGTTCTGAGTTGATGCGCCTAGTTGCATAATCCGCTGCACCTCTGCAAGTTACGCTGGGTGGTGCATCCGAGTCCGTCGTTTAAAGTCGGTGACCACCTCTCTTTTAACACGACAGCTAGCTACGTCAGAAAGGTAATAAAAATGCCAAATGGCACTCCCGTCGATATCAGATCCAACCTACCGCCAGCAGTTAAAGATCCATCCGAAGCCGTCAATATTTCCGTACCGCCGTTCCGAGTTTTAATAGTAAATTTCTTTGAATATCACATTGGTAAGAATTCATCGTGACCTGCTACATTCAGTAGGTACTGCCTTCAGTTAAGTATAGATATTGAGAGGTCTTATTGTCCGTGAGTATCGCCGTATTTTGCTACCAAAGTAAACTAGAGCTAATTCCTACCTCCGTTGGTTTATTCTTTTTATTATTGCATAAATTGTACACCAACTGGTCAGATTTTCTCGTTTGGGTGATCTGATAGGTTGTCATGTACAAGAGTTTCCGGAAAACCCACTGTAATTAGAAAAGTCATTCCTAAATGTGCATCCACTGATTAGATTTTCTCGTTCGGGTGATCTGTGATGTGTCAATGTACCAGGGTGACCAGAAAAATTAGCTGTAAATAAAATAGTCAGTCCAAAAATAGCTCTACGTTTATGGCAGTAGTTCGCCGTATTTTCAAATATCAGTAAAAGACGTAAATATCTATAGCTAACGGATTGCCCGCCGTTTATAATCCATCCTAGTGGAAAGGTCCGTTTGCTTGTCGTACACAGTAATTTATTAATCTCACGTATCCGAAAATCCCGCCGTAAAATCGCGTAAAGACTTGATTGCCAGCTTGCTTGATTTTTAATCATTTTAAAAATAGTTTTATACATACTCGACTGTATAGTCGTGGAGGTTTTAGAGTAAATTAATTTGTTCATCATTATTACTGAATAAACACGTTATTTTAAAGAGGTAAAATTCACGAGTTATTATTTTTGTCATTTATTTCTGATTAACCCGTTTGAGCAGCATGATCGAAATCCATTATAGATAGATCTCCAGCTCCGACCCCTGGCAATTCCGTATCTCAGCTGTTTCGCTACTCAGGGTTGTTCTCCCAATTAGGAGAGCCAAAAAAAATAGTGTAGTTCTTGGCACTTAAAAATTGAAGGACTGGCGCCCGAGATTTCCGTAGAAATAAAAAGATTACGTAAGTATATTGGAAAAAACACCGTAATAAATAGCCACCATCACAATTGTGTTTCAATTTTCACTGCCCCTCTGGCTATTATTTCTAATTTAATTTTAAAAACATCAAGCTTTCTCGACTTTTTGACATTGTTTAGAGTATATCAGGTTATAAAAACAGGCCAAAAGAATGAGATAACAAATTACAGACCCATTAGTATCATTTGCAATTTCGAGAAGATATTAGAAATCGTTTTGCATTTTATGGTATATAATCATGTATCTGTATCATAATTTTTGTTATTTTGCAACTTTTATATACCTCGGTGATTATTGGTAAAATGACTTAGGTATTTTCTAAATTCTACATCCTCAACTTTAAGAATACCCTGTATATACTTTGTTCAATTAGCAGCGGGCTAGAGCATAAGTGACAGTCATGTTATGGTTCTAGTCGCAATGCCTATCATGTCCGGGTTCGAACCCCGGCACCGGCACTGGCATTGTCGGTGAGTATGAATGTTTGTCTGCGTTTTTCAAAATAAATGTTTAACCCCCTTCAGTACAGATTTGGGGGTTGTCTAATTTCTGTGGTGTGTTTAAATAAAGTCCGTATTAAAATGAATTAAACAATGTTTTGTTTAATTTATCAAAACGAATTTTAAAATTAATTTTCACCTATAAAAAAATTCAGCAAATTCAGCAGAACTTTCATTTTTTAATATTTTCAAAATGGCGGGGCTAAGTTAACGGACATTTAATTTTGTTGGTTTGATAATATTCGCATATGTGATTGATAAAAACAAACTAATAAATAACAAACTGATACTACGTTGGCGGTATTAAATATATTAATTTCACCTGTGTTTTTACTTCACCTGTGTTTTTACTTTCAGTGTAACCATTTAATTGCTTTTTTATTCTATGAACATGCTGTCTTTAAAGTATTATTATTACTGAGTACCATATAAAAGTGTATGTAAACAACATATGGTATATTGCCCGAAGAAGTATCAATTTTATTTAAAGCTAAATATAGTAAGAAAGTTCCAATTAAACAGCTCGACGGCGCAATAATGTAAGAAGAAAGTTGTTTTGTTATTTATCGTTTCAGGAATTATTTATGAAACAGAGAAGTACCTAAAATAATCTTGAAAATATAAATTAGGAGTTACCTGAGTTAGTTTTAATTTTACGCTCATGATTGTAAGTATTTATATTTTACTAATTAATTTCTCAATTCTTTTAATACATTAATTTTGCTTTTAAAGTACCGAGAATACTTTGATTTGAAGAACTCATAATAACAGTTCTTAATTTACGGTGTATCTTTATTAAACTAAAGAACAATGTTAAAAGTAGGCCATTTTCGGCCCCAGAGGCAAACGAGAATTAAGAAGAATTAAGAATTAATTTTCTGTATGTTGGACTGCTGAGAACGATGGTGCTAGTAACAACCGTAAAAACATCAGGAATAATAAGTTTGATTATTTAATTTCTCGCTAAAAATATGGAATGATTTCATTTGATAACACCTTGTGCCACAAATTCTTCTTTAAACAAATTGAGAATGTTGTTCATAGGGTTTTTGAGGTCGTTAACCACGAATCTATCTACTTTAAAATGGTTTATCCTTATGTTGAAATTTTTTTATCGGCTTTATTTAAAAAATCAAGATAGTTGATTCAATATGATCGAAAGAGTGGTTGAAAAATGTAATTTTCAAAAGCCGTTCTTAGATATGGAAGTCAAAAGTGAATAAGACATGTAAGTTTATGTAGTGTAGCACGTTGTGAACCAGTAAAGAGTAATACAAGTCTTATTAGTTAAAATACCTCATAAATAGTCCTAAATATATCTTCTAAAGTGAAAAGATTTATTTTAATTTTTCTGCCATATTGGATCAACAATTTTGACGACCCTAAAATCCCCTGGAATAACCAGATAAGTACTCAAAAATGAATTTAAAAAAAAGAGACTTGAAGTTTTCCACTTTTATTACTGACATGTAATTCTTACTATGCAGAATAATTTAGTTTTTTAATTTTTAAATATATAGGTAAGTCGAGGTGGATTTAGTGAGTACCTAGTTTTAAAATAAAACGTAGATAAAGTTGTTATACTGCATAAAAGAGTCACTTATTGATAAGTAATAATTATATCTAGTCTTTAGTTTAGGAATTTAGGAGGTTGACGAAAAAATTATTTTAGGAAGAAATTTCTACCGTATACTCCAAATGGCTTCCTACGGGAGACACACTCTAATAAAAATGTAGGAAAATGAGAAGCAATTTTTGATAAATATTTTAAAAACCACGTCATTGCATTATTTATTAGCCTTCGGAAGTTTAGACACACACACACAACTTAATCAATCCTTGAAACATTTCCTCGAAAGAGGCTGCCGACTGGATTACTATATTATAATAATACATATATTCTTAAGGTTGTTCTAACGCCTTCCCTTCTACGCCTTCGTGCGTATGCAAGATATTTTATTTCTATGGTTTTTAGAATTAATTTTGCATTTATTTAGTAAAACATGTTTTGGATTTCTCATCCTCATTACTCCCCTCTAATTAACATAAAAGCGTATTCATTCGCCCGCCATCGATGAGAGCGCCACTTCTTTACACTTAAATATTGCTTTGCAAGCGTTTGGTAGGGCAATTAACTGTATATTTTGTTTTGGAACATTTTTAATTTTTTTCTTTTTTAATTGCACACAGAAAATAATAATGGAAGATTCTATAGTATTAGATTTTTGATTGTTCGTTTTATCTAATCACAATTTAATCGGCAAAAAAGACAAAAATGGTCATTTTACTTAGTGATATAACTTAAAATGTAGGACTTTTATCCAAAACTTACTGCAATAGAAGAATCATCCTTTATTGTTTTCTATGTATATAAAAAAAGAATGATTGGGAAATATACCACATAGCAAATGCACAGCTACCAAACTCTTGAAGAACAACCTTAAGAATTACAAGGTTCTCTTTTTGTTGAAATTACATTTCGTTAAATACTTTATTATGTTGTCTATTATATATTTTTTTTTTTCATGTAAATTTGTTCATGTATTTTTAATTATGCACCCTTTCCCTATCACACGAAAAACTAACAGAACCCCTTGTGATTTCTATATGATACTGTACAAACAAATAAAATAACATGTACATTTTAAATGAAATCAAATAAATAGCACGCTGAAAAAAATATTAACTTTGACACGTATATTATCGTTGTGAAATTTATCAGTTTCTTATTTGATAAGTTGTAAATGTTTTGTACAGAAAGAATCCATAAATGTCAAGATTTATAATACTTTGAGGAATTTGCAAACTTTCCTACCTATAATTAATTAATAAGCTATCTAGACAGTTAACAGATGTTTGACTGTTTAGAATATTTGTCTGACTAGTAGCACGAATAATAATGAAAGTGTTTCCTCTAGATGTAAACAAATGTTAGTAAATCCTTTGAAACTCAATAATAATTTTATAGTATTATATATAGTCTGTTATACGATGGGTGTTATGGCGCAAAATTGTATTAGTTTCTGAAATAGATGTGATAAATATTGTATTTTAAAAAAGTGGTGTAAAGTAAATATAAAATTTAGTTATCTGTAATAAAAATTGAAAATACAGTTATTGATTTTTTTATTCTGAATTTATTAAAGTATAATTGATGCAAGATTTTTCAAAACAGCAAAACAGCTGATAACTTCAGTCTTGTATTTTTAAAAGCACAAATTATACTTGTACTCAGTCCTAACTAAGATAGAAGAACATTATCTTCAGTTTTTTTATAAATGTATTAAGTATTATTTTGAGTTTATTAACATAACACTGCAGATTAAATTAACACCTTCACATATTGGGGTAAATAACCCCAAATGTGTTGCTGCTTTGCACTCTCCGCAAATGAAGAACCATTCTAGGGGATTTCTGTCTTAATATGGCCAGCATAGGATATATTCTGTACAATCCAGAATTCAGAAAAATCCAAATTTATGTCATCTATATATGTTTTGATAGCACGTATGAAATGTTTTTTAAAATAGAAAAACTGTTGTCAAAGCTGACCTTCGCCATTTTAAGGTCCGTTATATAGGCTTAACTTAGAGCCCAAAGTTTTTTTTAACTGTCATGATACAGTTATCAACACAATGGTCTACTGCAGACACACAATAGGTGAAATGTTTTATGACATCAACAGAACCTGTCATTAAACACCGGAAATAATCATACTTGCTGAATTGTCTATTTAGGTTCGAAGAGGTTTACTCAAACGCGACATACGTGTGAAAAGTATAGTTATAGTAACTGAAATATCTACCATCAGTTACAAATATTCTCCAATACCTACTGTAAATTAGTGAATTATAATTCATGTGATCTACTTATAATTTTTAGTTGGTTTGTTCTCGAAGAGAACAAACAAACAGCTTATACAACTGAGACGGACTATTTGAACGTTTGATTTTATTTGTATCATTTTGTACTCTTTCGTTTCCTTGCATTCCTTCGTTTTATTAGGCATTTTTAGCATTGTTTACCAAATAAATTGTGTCAAATTACTTCCCGTTTCTGCAATAAACTCAACATGTTTACAGTATCTACCATTATGGAATATTTAAAAAATTTGAATTGACAGTTTCCCCACATTATTTTATTCTGTTAAATCTGTTTTATACTTTTTTAAACTTTGTTTATACCTATAAAAAAAATTAAAATTCGCTTAAAAAAAGTATACTTTTACTCTCATCGGAAACATGGATCTAAATGAAAATTACTGTTACTGCTTTAACCATCAATTAATTGTATTTGCCTTGAAAATATATATTATGTGCAGATGATCAAAATATTAGACTACCATGAACGATTTCGAGCATCTTTCAGGCTTGTACATATTTTCACATAAATTATTGTTATGCATGCCTTACATGAATTACGAACTAGGGAAACATTTAATTATAAGTAGCAGAACAATAACTTTCTCAAGTCGAGTTAGCTGCAATAAGTAGTGCACTCATCATTGCAATGCAGAACAAAATAAGTATTTTTACATTTCATTAATTTTGTTATATCCGCTCGGAAGTCGTTCTGTTCCTTTTGACACTCTACTCACCCCACTTCCTATGGTAAAAATATATATGTATATAGGAAAGTTTAGCAATGCTTAGTATTTCTCCAATAGAAATCGACAGTTTTCTGTTTTCGCAGTTCGGCGTCCGTTATTATATGTGAACGAAACATGGACTTATTAAAAGTAAGTTTTTTTTATTATTTAATGTATCAATTTGTTAAAAATAGAAGAATATTTTTGTTCAGCGTTACTCTAACAACTGTAATATGGGGCAACATGTGTACCCGTCTCATATTTTGTTCTCTCTAATCATACTGAAACTCTACTAAATTGTAGTGTTAGTGGACCTTTTCAAATTCTGTATATGGGGTACATCTAATACAAGTTGTCAAGACACAGGGGTACTAATTTTTAACTACCCTGCCTGCTCAGTTTCAATTAATCACAACTTTTAATATAATTGACCAATTAAATTTTTCAGGATTTTCGAAAATATTTTTATGAATTTTACAATAAAATAAAAAATTTTAATATTCAATATTTCAATTTTAAAAATATTTTTGGTTTTTTTTTCAAAATAATACGTTTGATTTTCCTCATAGTAAAAAAAGAGAAGCTTTACTTCCCTTAAAGATCATCAAAGACCGAAAATGGAATGAGAAGAATTGATTGCGATAGCGAAGGTCTTAAGAGCGCGAGCACAGGTATATTTTGCCTGTGGCTCGGGTGTTGTACGCTGACGTCGCTGACTAGCTGCAGCGCTACCAGTATTGTAATGCTTGTAGCGTTCCAAGTCACAATAACAAGTAGTTATCAAATATGAAAAAAATTACAATGGTTGTGTTTTTGTTAAATTTAAAATAGAGGTATTTCATAGTGTATTTTTCGAGAATTTAAAAATTAAAATTTTCTTGTTTCGCTTTTATCGAAACTCATCAGTACTACGTAAATTACTGTTGCTATTTAGAGTTACATATTTACAGAATTTAAATATTTACAGTATTTTGATATTAACACATTTACAGAATTAACATGTTTCCGAAAAAAGTTTAGGAAAGTTGTAATTGCAGAAAATTCGACATAGATAATTCTTGGCGTGAATCCTCTCACCTCTCACAATTCGAAATGTTATTATATGTGAATCCCCTCGACTCTCATAATGATGATCATACTCTTATCCTTTTTTTCTAATCTTAACGTTCTTTGTTACCAAAAAACACCCCGAATTGCTTGCAATGACTAAGTATACCATTTCAAATTTCCTTTTCGAAAACAGATTACGTTAATATTAAAATGTATTAAATAATAAATAAGTATATAATTATTTAAATACCGGTCTGCTAATTATAATAATTTGCGTACTTAGTACTGATGAGTTTCAATATAAGCAAAATTGGAAACTTACATTAGATTTTTAATTTCAGATTCAAAGAAAGCACTATATAAAACCACTACAGTCCACTGGTAATTTTCTTATGTTTGACAACAACCATGCGAGTTTTGAAACCTTATTAGATGTCTGGCAGTGCTTTAGTTAGTCGATGAGTGGTACCCGCGCTCTTTAAGACTTTCTGCATCACAAACAATACTTCTCATTCCATTTTTCCTCTGAATGATTTTCAAGGAAGAAAATTACACCTTTTTTCTTACTTTAAGGAAAGTCAGATGGATCGAATTTTGAAAGAAATTCAAATATATTTTTAAAAGTGAAAATATTATAAAATAGTAATTTAATAAAATTCCAAAATCTTCATAGAAAACTTAAATTGAACAATTGATTTTTGACGTTGTATGCAGGGTAAAACATCGAAAATTCGTGACCCTGTCTTTTGACGACCTGTTGTACTAGACGCACTCCATTTAGAAGATTTTTAAAGAATTGGCACGATACTCCAGTGGGTATTGTATGTGTTGATGCGTACTCAGTTGGTTGCGAAGATCGACGGTTTGAATCTATCCTGAGTCAAATTAAAAAAATATATATTTGTGATTTGCTTCGGATTAAACTTTCGATGACCTAGTTGTGGTTCGAACTCCACAATAAACTTAACCGTTGATTGAATTGTTTAATACTTCAATCGACGCTTTAAGGCTTTGTCTCTCTCTTTATCTAAAACAAAATCCTGGAATTTTCCAGAGGTTACTTCAGTGACTTGAGAGGCGGTTAAGAAACATTTGAGGAAAACAAAGAGGTTCGTTAGAGATACATTTAAATAAAGTTCTTGTAAGATTGGAGGCAACTAAATTTTAGGCGAATTTTGCCCTACTACAGAGACATGAAAAAACTCATTAGTTAATTGTGGATTAAAAATCCTCTGCTTCTGATTACTAACTTACCTAGTATAATAAACCATTTTGTAATAAGTATACAGGCATTCTGTTTTCACCCATTGCTAACTCTCAAATTTTTTGTGATCTCCTGGAAATACCTACATGAATTTTGATTTACCTATTACATAATAAATAGCTACATTGTTTAAATGGAAAAATATTTTATATTTTACTATCTAATTTTTTTCATTGTATTAAAATTGCTCGTATGCCATTTGGTCTAAAGAACTCCACCTTTCAGCACGTTATGGATAACATTCTATTAGGTCTTCAGAACGAACGTTCTCGTCTATATGGACGATATAATTATATATTCCCCAACAATTCATGAACATCTATCCAGGTTAACCGAAGTATTCAAAAGATTAAGAAAATCTAACCTTAAAATCCAGCCAGATAAATGCGAATTTTTAAGGAAAGAAGTAGCTTATCTAGGACACCTTATCACACAAGACGGAGTCAAACCAAATCCTTCAAAAATTGACTGTACCTATCGAAAATTTTCCCCAACCTAAAAACCAAAAAGAGATTAAATCCTTTTTAGGACTTGCCGGTTAATACAGACGCTTCTTCCCAAATTTTTCAAAAATCTCAAAACCACTTACTAAACTTCTCCAAAAAGATATGCCATTCAACTTCGATTCTGATTGAAAAAATTCTTTCGAAGAACTTAAATCTACTTTAATTTCTACCCCTATTTTAATCTACCCTAATTTCAATGATACATTCCTATTAACAACCGATGCTAGTGCATTTGCAATATGAGCTGTATTATCACAAGGAGTCATAGGTAAATCCTCACATTTCATGCGGCATGAGTCAATAGCCAAACGGGGCTCTACTGAAATTGCATCATGCATCTACAAGACACTAAAAGAAATCCCACCTGAAGTCAAGCATATCATAATGTATTCAGATACCTGTGGAGGACAAAATAAAAACTCCAATATAATTGCAATGTTTATGTTTGTCATGAAAGATCATCCAACACTAGAAACTATTGAACACAAATTTCTAGTCGCCGGTCACCCCATATGGAGTGTGACTGTGATCATGCTGTCATTGACAGAAAAAGTAAACGTAGCCCATTTCCTATATATCATATCACCCAAGGGACTGGTATAAATTGGTTAGATCTGCTGAGAAAAAATTTTCTCTTGTTGCCAACCATACTTTTATGATATTTCTGATTTGTTTAAGAAGTATTTGCAAAAGAAAAAAGTTGATCTGAACAAAAATTAGTTTAATTTTAGAAATATAAAATGGTTGCGTTTTACCAAATCGTTTGGAGAATTTAGTTACAAAAATGCGTTAAACAAAAATGTACATTTTGAGAAAATGAGTTTTATTAAAAAAAAAGAACTTAGTGCCACCTAAAGATTACAAGCTTCCCCGGGCATACAATAACTTATTGCCTGTTTCAAAACTAAAGAAGGCAAATTTGTTATCTTTACTTGGAAAAGTAGACGCAGATGTAAGAGGTTTTTATGAAAATCTACCTGAGGCAGATTTACCAGATGTTGACCCTGACGTAGACAGAATTATTGAGAATGGAATTGAATTAGTACTATTTTTCTTCAAATTTTTATTGTTACCATTAATGTTTCGTTATATATAAAACACAAATTTATTTTTAATTTTTAATAATAATAATTTCAGGAAGTAATTACTTTGTGTCCTTGAAAATACTTCTATAGATTTGAAAATTATCGGAACCAGGACATAGGGCAAATCAAACTATTGCCTTGCCTACGTTTCGTTTAATTATACTTAAACTTCTTCAGGGCTCAATAATAACAATTAAATGGTGTTGATCACTAACATTCTCAAAACAGAACATCTTAACCATACACTGTCTGTAAAAAAACAATTTGATAACCACTACATATATATATACCAAAATATACACAATAATATAAATAATAAACAACAATTATGAATACACTTACAATTTAAAAAATTTTAAAAAATTTACAAAAATATAATAGTCAATACTAAAACCTGTGAAATAAAGCCATTTAACGAAATATCTAACACAAAACGTCGAGTAATAGCAGCATAAAAAAATAAAAGTATTGAAAAAACATTATAAAAACAAAACGGTACAATGATAATAAAGGTGTACAATAAATATAAATCACAATTACCTGTAGGTATAACAATTGAGGAAATCCAATCATTTTCTTTTTTAAATAAAACCAACAAAAATTATCACAACGAACAAGCAACAATAATTTTACACGTGGTAATAGTCAGTAACCAAAATCATATGAAATTTATAATTAAAAAACGAAGCGCTAAGAAATACGATGTAATAATAATAATAATAATAATAATAATAATAATAATAAACACATTTATTCCAAACGACAATTTTACATTGTATAGGAAAAGTCAAATAAATACTTAAAAAAGTAAGGTAAGATACATAATACGTATAGAATATCATGTAATAAAAAATAAAAAGGCATACATAATAAAATTATCAAATTGTGTTACTTATAACTTCAACAAATTACAAGTGAGTCAAATTTGGAAGAATAAAAATTAAAATATTCAGTTAAAGAGTAAGGACATATTTCTATTAAACGTAACCTGAGTAATTTTTTAAAGAGATCCAAAGTTGTGCACTCTTTGTCTGTCATTAGTGTCATCTATACCTAAAAATACAAACTTATTATAAAATTAAAATAACCTAATAAGTAGGAAACTGCAATTTAACTTAAAACATGTATGTTTTACAGTCTACTACCCTTACATTAAATTAAAATATTACTACTCATTACTTAATAACAGGAATATATAACAGAATTAAACGACAACTACTTCATACCAAAACAAAACAAAAAAACGACAAAAAACAAAAAAACATTGATCAACTATATATTATTGCAAACACATTCAAAATTCCCTAAAACCTAAGACTCAAATATAGAATTCAACATCTCACGACAAATCATCCTCTGAGCCCCACACATCAAAAACCAAGACCTGTGGAGCTCAGAAGACAACAGTGCAAGGTGGAGAATTCAACATGGATCATCTGCTAATTAGGTTGTAATACATGACATTTAAATTTTGTATATCAGTTCTAAAATTAACAGCTTTATTTTTAAATTTATTAATAAATAACATTTCCAACAAGAGTCTTTTTTGATAATTTTGTTCATCAGTTAAAATAGTCGCATTATTAAAATCAAAATGATGCCCTGCTTCAAAATGATGTTTAGTTAAAGCACTTTTATCTTTCTTATCAAAAAACGAAGGGTTGCAATCATATTTATGCTGTTTTAACCTAGTTAAGAGTTTATTTTTTGTGGTACCAATATAACATTTGTCACAATTACCACAAGGGATATAATAAACAACATTAGATTTATCCAAAACAGAAGTTCTGTCTTTAAGAGGTGTATATAAATTATTAACAGATTTACACGAATAAGTACAAATATTAAACCGATCATTTTTTAAGATGTTAATCAATTTGTTACTTAATCCTTTAATTAAAGGAATTTTCATATATTTTTTATTATTACCATTCACCTCCTCAGGAATCTGTCTTTCAACTTCAACATTAGTATAGAGGATAGAATTCACTAATACAGAAGGATAGTTATTATTTTTTTTGCTATTGTTTTTATAAAGTTCAAATTCTCTTCTACAAACTCTTCATCCCCTAAATTTAAGGCACGATGTTTCATAGCTTTAATAATTGCAACTTTTTGTGAAATGGGGTGAGTTGATTTGAAATTAATAATACGACCAGAAGCTGTAGGTTTTTGATACCAATCAGTTTTTATTTTATTATCCGCAGTTCGGATAACCAACGTATCCAAAAATGGAAGGGTACAATTCTGTTCAACTTCACAAGTGAATCTTAAATGTGAATCAAAATCATTAAAAGCTTCAACAACCATATTTACACAATTAACAGGTATACTTGTTATGATGTCGTCCACATAAATAAATAAAAAAGGCAAGGTAAAAGGTAGTAGAGGAATTACATGTGAAATTAACTTATTCATTACTAAACTTGCAAAAATAGGCGATGCAGGGTTTCCCATAGCACTACCAAAAATTTGAGAATAAAATTTGTTATCAAAACTAAAATAACTAGAATCGAAAATAACACTCACTATATTTTTTAAATTATCTTTATCTAACATTGTAAATTCAGTAATATGTGGCCAAAGTTCATCAATAATATCTAATACCAACCCTTAGAAATGTTTGTAAAAAGTGATGTAACATCAAGTGATATCAAAATATATCCATCTGGAATATTAATATTTTTAATCTTATTAACAAATTCAAAAGAGTTTTTAATATTATAAATAAACAAGTTATGTAAGTTGGACAAAATTGAACCCACAAATTTGGAAAGTTTAAATAAAGGTGACTGAATACAAGATACCACTGGTCTCAATGGTATATCATTTTTATGTATTTTCGGTAATCCATAAATTTTAGGTGGTAGGGAATTTGAAGTTAATAATTCTTTAGAAAGTCTTAAATCAATCTGATTCTTATTTAACAATTCTTTAACAATTTTATTAGTTTTGTTTTCATATCTAGTAGTAGGGTTGCTGTTTAAAATCTTATACGTCAATTGGTCCCCAACTAATTCCAACATTTTCCTGTTGTAGTCATCCTTATACATAATGACAGTAGAATTACCCTTGTCAGAACGGGTGACCATAATGTCCTCATTAAACCTCAAATAAGATCTAGCATTCCCATATTCTTTATCAAATTCAATATTTTTCCTATTATTATTACTATTATGTAACTTATTACAAAAATTTGTTATGACATTTGTACTGGCTGCCCTAGCTGAATTTTTATCAACATTATCAGGAAAATTACCGATAATATATTCCACATCTTTAATAACATTAAATAATGGAAAGTCAATTTTATTATGTTCAATAGAAAACTTAGGTCCTAATGACAAGACATTCTTAACATCTTCAGGAACAATATGCTGTGTAAGATTAACCAACCATTTTTCAGGAGCTGTTATATTAACAACCCTAGAATTGTCTCGTAAATGTTTTAATTTTTTTAAATGCATAACTTTGGTTTTTTGAAAAATATTATTATATTTGTTATTAACAATATTTGAAAAAATTGAAAAAATATGAAATGGTAAAATTGATTTAATGTGTTCTGTGATAATCCCAATATTGACTTCCATTTTATTTATTTTCCAATGTGTAACATCTATTTCTAAATTAAGAATTTTCTTAGAAAAACTCATACTTAATTGGTTAATTTTACCCATAAAGGGGTGACTATTATCCTCTATATTCATTAGAGGTGATTTATATTTATTGTACACCTTTATTATCATTGTACCGTTTTGTTTTTATAATGTTTTTTCAATACTTATATTTTTTTATGCTGCTATTACTCGACGTTTTGTGTTAGATATTTCGTTAAATGGCTTTATTTCACAGGTTTTAGTATTGACTATTATATTTTTGTAAATTTTTTAAAATTTTTTAAATTGTAAGTGTATTCATAATTGTTGTTTATTATTTATATTATTGTGTATATTTTGGTATATATATATGTAGTGGTTATCAAATTGTTTTTTTACAGACAGTGTATGGTTAAGATGTTCTGTTTTGAGAATGTTAGTGATCAACACCATTTAATTGTTATTATTGAGCCCTGAAGAAGTTTAAGTATAATTAAACGAAACGTAGGCAAGGTAATAGTTTGATTTGCCCTATGTCCTGGTTCCGACAATTTTCAAATCTATAGTAATAATAATTTCATATAAAAAATTATCATGTCTTTTAATTTTTTTAATTATCATCATTTAAATTTTAAATTAACCAAAACATAATATACTTTGTAGTTTTATGAATAACAACTTACGAACTTAATGCAGAAAACAAGCTATTCTAAGGAAAAGAAACATAGGCCAAAACGGCACAACACGACTTATGTCATTTTGGCTGATCAGTAATAATAATGGTTATCATAATATCGGACATAGGTCATTTTTAATTGCAATTTGATCAGAAGTATATGATTTTTTTGCATATTAATCATACATATTGTGATCAGTATATGTACAGAATTCATAATGATATATTTTGAACATAGACCGTTCTACGACTTTCCAGATATTTAGAAAAAACTGTCCCCTGTAAAACAGAGAATTTTGAGTTATGACATTTTTGCATGTGGCCACAGAGTTAAGAGTTGAAAATTCAATACCATTCTGCAGCTCATAATTCAAAAACTGTTCGACTTAGAGAAAAAAATAATTTTGTTATTGCTTACATTTTTTATTTGAAACTATTTTTCCTACCTGCAAGGCATTGAAAAAATTAAAAAAATTGCAAAAACACGAAAACTTCAAACACTATTTCCAAACGAATTTCCGAGAGACTGTTCTGGTAAGAAATCCAAGGTAGAGGATTGAACCTAATAGAACTACATCGTGAATTGCACGATCACGTTCTGATTATAGGCTCAGGAGGAGTGAACGAAAAAGTTTAATTTTGACGTCTATCGTTCTGAAACCGCTAAAATCTCACGCGTTACGTCATTCTGCCTAAGTCATGCTTCACAATATGCAATATGAAACTGATTTTCGACCTACTACTAGGAAACCAGAAACATTTGTTTAATCCTGCTTTTGAAACATACAGCTTCTTACTTGGATACAATACACGAAACCCTTTGTTTTGTTCACTCAAGTTGTTTATATGGCAACGTGTGGACAAAAGTAGTGAGTGAAAATACTTTCGCCCACTCTTGTGTCACTTTCGCCCACTCTACTGTCACTTTCGCCTATCCTACTGTCCAATTACCAATTGTCAAACTACAATAAAATTCAGACGAAATTTTTTCATTCCATTTAAATACTTTGTTTTAGATTTCTCCAACAATATATGAAACGTAGCAGCATTAGCTTCTTTTAGAATGTCTGCTGGCCCATATTTACTTCCATTATTTCACAATTTTATAAAAAATGTTCACCGTGCGTCAGGTCAATAATTTTCTTGACAACAACAAATGTTTATATTTACACGAACCATAGCAACGCAACCTGCTATCTACGTTGATTTGCACTTCATACAAAACCATAAACTAAAGTAGCTTTTACAAAATTTAATAGTTCTTTAACATTTTAATGGCTATACACCACTGGTGAAGAAACGAATTCGCTCACTTGTGTGCTTTTGCGCACTCGACTGTTGCCTCGTGTGCAAAATTCTTTCTTTCTTCACTTGTATTGTGATATACTATTCCAATGTTAAAACTTTTGTATTTATATGGTCTCTTCGATTTACCACCGTCAGACGGGAACCTTTCATCGTCGAATTTGCACGCCATTTTCCTTACTAAGAGTAAAGTAAAAATTCATTTAATTATAAAAATAAACTGTAGGTACATAAAATATATCTACCTCACATAAACAAGAATAATCTGTTGGTTTCCAACTATCTCTTCTCATTTTGATAAACTATTATTTTCTCCTTGCTGGGACTCTGGGGAAGCGTTTCATTAAAAAGCCCTCTTTTGCAGAGTTACTGCAATTTGCTGCTGTACAACCATGCATTTCGTCCCTAAGTTTTTCAAATTTCAAAGCAATAAAATTCGTTTGCATGGTATTTCTCACAAATGCATTAGGTATGATAAGTAACAAAAATGACTAGTTTTCAATTAGATTTAAATTGAATATAATAGGTTTTTTTACGGTTTTTCGGAAAGTGTCTTAAATAGTTTATATGGTTAGTAATGATCCACCCGGGTTTTTGTTTTTTTTTTAAATGAAATTGCTAAATAGTCTAAAACAGCATTTTTAATTTCAATTTTTAAATTTCCCGCGAAAACGCTAACCGCCATGATTTGTTTGGGCGTGACGTCACTACGACAGTCAACACACGCATACAGATACGCTTTATATGGCATTATAATTAGTTTTCTGTTTTAATTGTCTAATTATGAGTTACAATCTCTATGATTGGTGTGTACGGTGTGTGTGTAGTGCTGAATTGCAAAAGTACAAGTATAAAAACATTAGAAAAGTTGTATATTTTAATTTAATATAGTCCCTATAAGTGCCGAATGATATTACAATGAGAAACAATAATTTGGTTTAATCTTGTAAGAAGAAAACCAAAATTATTATCGAAAAGAAGTGTAAGTACTGTATTTTTGTAAAGATCATTTCGATGTAAGTACAGTGCACTTATATCTTGTATCAACTAATAGAAATAAAAAAACGAAAAGTAATTATTGTCGTAAAGTATCAGTGTTCGTAAATTAGAGGTTATACGTTACAGTTTGTAAAATAATGTTCCGAAAAAGCTGTAAATCAAAGAAAAAGAAGTAAATTTTCTGTATGTTAAAGTTGAAAAGCAATATGGAGGATTATACTGAATATAAAATAGTTAAAAGGTTAAATTCGGTTAAAAGAATCCGAATAAAACCAAATTGCAAACTATCCAAATTCAATTGATTGTCAAACTGATATTAAACCTTTAAGTTAACCTTTTATAATCTGTGCGTTTCGTTTACTAAAGTTTATTATAATATTGACGTCACATACCAAACCAACATGGCGGCTAACGTTTCAGTATAGACTAAAAATCTCACTTTTTAAAACTTGAATATTAAATTAATCTTGTATTTTTATCAATATAAACCTATATGTTTAGGTTTCTCCATGCACAGACCATTGTATTTTCATTATTCCACAATAAATTTTTTATAGTATACCCTATTAAGTTATTGCCGCTTTTCCAAATTTCAAACATTGTTTGCATCCAATTACCTGTCAAATGACGTATTCACTAAGCGAGCGTATAGTTCTTATAAAGTTTTGAAGCACAAAATTTACTTTGTACACTTAATACAATTAAATGGCAAAGTGAAGGAAGGGCGCTATCCGAAACTGTAATCGGTTCCGTCCTAGGACCGATATTATGAAATCATTAAATTTCGCTAGATCGACTATAAGGTGCAATCTATCGGACGCACTATGGATTTTTTGGCGAATTTTGCGAAAACACGAAAATTTTAAACCTTAATTCCAAACGAAAACAGGCCGCCGGGCCACCGTTTTGACAAGAAATCCAAGCTCAAAAGTCCAACTTGAAAGTACATCGTGAATTGTGCGGTCCAGCTGCGATTTTGAGGTCAGCAGATCCGAACTAAAAAGTGACATTTGTGACGTTAACGAAAAATTTTGACAAGACCTGCGCGCACATGAAATTTGGAGGTTCTGCGCGCGCATCCGGCCTTTTTAATTTCGCAAATTTTACAAAACTCATCGACATGAGGGTATTGAAACGCTAATAACTTTTTAAATACTCAAAGGATCGCAACGAAATATAGCTTCTGAGATTTTCCCGACACGAAGACGCCTATAAAAAAATAATAACATGACTGCCGGTACCACGTGATTTAGACAACCAATCAAAAATTGGTTATTCTGTTGTCGCCACTGTTTCTATAAGTCATGCTTCATAATATGCAACATGAAACTGATTTTCGACCCCATATACGAAAACAAAAACATTTCCAATGTTAAAATGTTCCTATAACCGAACTGGTTTTTATATAAATGTAATTATTAAAAGATTTTAAATTTATGATATTTGTTGCAGATGCTGATATTGGTAATTTACGTATATGGTATTGAAGTAAATTGTTCTCCACAACCGGGACAAAATCATCAGTAAGTATTATACCGTGTTTTCATGATATTTGTACACTATAGACAAGAGTTAGTAAAGGCTAGGAAAACGGCAAATGATAATTACATCCATACGAATAAAAACCAACCAAAAGCAATGTGGAATTTGATTAATGCAACTAAAAGTCAGAAGTCAGAAAAGGTTTCAAACATTATATCACCTGACGATTTTAACAATTACTTTGGCAATATAGCACAAAACTTAATTAATACTCTACCACCATATAAAAATAATTTTGAATATTATTTAAATAATTCTACTAGCATCCATTCAGACGAGAAATTTAATTTTTCTCAATTATCTTACAATCAAATACTTAATATCATAGATAATTTGAAACAGACTAAAAGTAACGATGCTTATGAAGTTAACGTAAAAGTGTTGAACTGTATAAAGTATATTATTCTTATTCCACTTACTAAACTCATCAATCAGTGTATTAGTGGTAATGTTTTTCCAAAGATTTTTAAATTGTCAAAAGTTTTGCCGTTGTTTAAAAAAGATTCCGCTGACGACCCTGCAAATTACAGACCTATTTCCATAGTACCTATATTTGCTAAAATTTTTGAAGTAGCTCTAAAAACTCAAATATCCAACTATTTTGAAAATTACAAACTTTTTAACAACTGTCAATATGGATTTAGGTCTAAAATGTCTACAACCTTAGCTATAAATGCTTTAACTAATATAATAAATAAAGGTTTTGAGACCAAAGAATTTATACATGTACAGTTTTTAGACTTAAGCAAAGCTTTTGACTGTGTGTCTCATGACATTTTAGTAAAAAAATTAAAATTTTACAATTTTTCGGAAAACAGCAGAAATTTGATTCAGTCGTACCTCACCGAGAGGTCTCAGTTCGTTAATTACAATAATGCAGTTTCAAATTCGATTAATATTAATTTTGGTGTGCCGCAAGGTTCCTTCCTAGGTCCAATACTTTTTCTTATTTATATTAACGACCTACCAAATAGCAATAACTTAGTAAACTTTACTCTTTTTGCGGATGATACAACTTTGGCTCAAACCCATAATGATTCCACATCCACAGTCCTGATATCTGAAGCCTGTAATTCTCTATCTATTGTCCAAGATTGGTGTTTAAGTAACCAGTTGATCCTTAATCGTGACAAAACAGAATCGATGACGTTCAGTTTAAAAAGGCGATCTCAAAATTTCGTTTCTGCTCATTGTGTTAAATTTTTGGGCGTGACTTTAGACAGCAAATTGACATGGGAAAGGCATACTGAATTGGTCTGCAAGAAAATATCACAGAACATATTTTTATTACGTAATCTCGTAAATTGTGTGTCACAGCCCACAGTATTAACTGCATTTCACGCGTTGATTCAGTCTGCCTTATCATACGCTATTTTGATATGGGGCCATTCGGCACATGCTGGAACTGTTTTTTCTTTACAAAGGAAAGCAGTAAGGATCATTACAGGATTGGCATACAGAGACGATTGTAAGGAGGCTTTTAAAAATCTGAATTTACTGACTCTGCCTTGTGCACACATCCTACAGTGCCTTTTGAATATAAAGGAAAATTTAAGTAAATATTCCACACATGAAGATATTCACTCGTATTCCACTCGTAATAAGACTAATGTTCATTTGAATATCAAATTCTTTAATGTGTTACCGAATACAGTTCAAGCACTTGACTGTAAACGTTTTAAATTTGTAATTAAACGATTTTTGTTGGAAAACGCATTTTATGATTTTCAAGAATTCTTGTCATCTGACTTTTCCCCTATAAATTTGTGATATTGTTTTGTTACTGTCTCAAAATATATATATTTTTTGTCGTTTGTCATTAATTAATGATTAATTTTTATTACTGTTTGTCTATATATACTCGTACAGTATACAATAGTTTTAATATTATTTTATTATTATTATATAAATATGACTTAAGTTTTAAATTATTTTATTCTTCTATATTTCTGATTTGTCAAAACAATTTTGTGTATTCATGACCAATAAAGTACTTACTTACTTACTCACTCACTCACTCACTCACTCACTCACTCACTCACTCACTCACTCACTCACTCACTCACTCACTCACTCACTCACTCACTCACTCACTCACTCACTCACTCACTCACTCACTCACTCACTCACTCACTCACTCACTCACTCACTCACTCACTCACTCACTCACTCACTCACTCACTCACTCACTCACTCACTCACTCACTCACTCACTCACTCACTCACTCACTCACTCACTCACTCACTCACTCACTCACTCACTCACTCACTCACTCACTCACTCACTCACTCACTCACTCACTCACTCACTCACTCACTCACTCACCCACCCACCCACCCACCCACCCACCCACTCACTCACTCACTCACTCACTCACTCACTCACTCACTCACTCACTCACTCACTCACTCACTCACTCACTCACTCACTCACTCACTCACTCACTCACTCACTCACTCACTCACTCACTCACTCACTCACTCACTCACTCACTCACTCACTCACTCACTCACTCACTCACTCACTCACTCACTCACTCACTCACTCACTCACTCACTCACTCACTCACTCACTCACTTGTATATTTGGAGTATATGGCCTACCAAACTATCGATAGCAACCTTAATTTTAGAATTTAGAGTAATTTTCAAAAAATCAAGCGTTTGCCTTTTTTGTTCTATCTCTCCGTAATTATTACTTATGCAGGTTAAGAACTTGCATTTTATTAAAACACTATTTGAAAATATATGTATAATAGCAAAAAGGAAACTTGTATTATCGCGCATTGTCCGTTGTTTAGATACAATGATATTTTTAGATACAATGATATTTTTCTTAAGAATGAGAATTACATCAGGGATTTAAGGATTGAACAGGAAGCAACCTCAAAAATAACACCAAATCACCAAAAACTGCATTTCTTTTTAATTTCCCGTGTATTTAAATTGTTGTATTCTAAAGCCATGAAATAACTTTTTGAAAATTTAAAGATCGAGAAAGGTGCATTTATTAAACAAAAAGTGAATACATACACATATTGTTATATTAGTTGAATATAACATTTTCAAAAAATAAGTGATTTTCAAAAAACATTTTAACATCTATTGTAGACTTAATTTTTTGCAAAATTAATATCTCGGAAAAACTCTCATAATAATCTAAAAACGTCTAGAGATAATAATATTGCGCATTATTGCACATTTTTAATCGAATATGTATGGACCTATAAAAATTTGTAACTAGCAAAGTGTTTCTAAACGCATCAGACTTAGAGAAAAATAAATTAAAATGAGATTTTAATGCGTTTGTTTTCATAAAGATAACTCTTTAGAAATAACTGATTTAAAGAAAGTGTATAATAACACCCTCTATATAATTTTTTCTAAAGATCATCACTTCCTTTCGAAATACGTTGTATGTATAACTTTTAATTGATATATTTCTGATTCCAGTGTTCACCACAGGATATACGTTCCACAAAAAATACGGACAATTTACCATACAAAAATTGTAAAGGTACCAGAGCATCATCATTACTTCCATGAAAAAGAAAAAATAGTACATATAGAAACTCCACAAAAAGAAGATTTCAAATTACCATTAGAGGATGAAGACCACGAATTTTCAGATCACGATCCTCATAGCGGCTACTATGGGGATGGTGGACATAATATTTTTAAGAAGCATGTACCAATTATTCCAAAAGTCACCAAAAAGAGAAAGGTGACTCGTGGAAAAAAAAGAAGACTACCATCTCTTGACTAAGGGTCAAATGTCTATTTAATATATTAAATTTAAGATATGTAAATCAAGAATATATTTAATTTTAAATATATTTGGATCCACGTAAGTCGAAGATCCATGTTATATGTAGGTTTTGTATCTTAAAAATGTGATAAATCTTAATTATTATAATTTTATTCATAGAGCAAGTTAAATAGGGTCTGGAAGTCAAAAAATTATAATTTGATAAATGACTAATTGAAGTACAATTAATATAAGTGTTAGTTTAGTAGTCGATCACCACCACTAGCCATAGAAACAAAATCCTGATCTGAAACAATGTTTATAAATATGGTCTAAAAGTTATTTGTGGCATCTTACAGTTTTCTTTCTTTTCTTATTTGAGATTTACTACCACACTCCTGACCCAACATTAAATAATTTAAACTGATAAAATAAAAACAATGATGTTTCGCAGACGTTTCGGAATCATAGTCTGTTTCCTTTTTCAATGCTTAAGAATCTTTCGGTTTGAGTAATTCGTAAAAATACACAATTTAAAATAAATGTTTATCATAACCATACATACTTAGGTATTACGCTCATATAAAAATTTATCAGATTAGATATTCACGTTGTCAAGTTCTTCTTTTAGCATCGGTAACCACATTGTATAACAATCTACAGGATAATTTGATACCCATTTGTCTTCATTTAGTAAAATTATTGCAGATTCTTTAATTTTTCTCTTTTTACACAAACCAAAAGATTCTTAGCATTGAAAAAAGAAACAGATTAAGTTTCCGAAACGTCTGCGAACATCATTGTTTGTATTTTAATTTATTTATATTTTATGTCAAAAAACAACCTTTAACTGTTGTTCCTTTGACGTAATGTCACAGGCGTAAAGATTATTTTGTTTTTAAATCCAGATATTTTTTAAATTTTCTGGGATAAGAAAAGAAATTGTTTATAACTTTCCATAAATTTTATGGCGAGATTGAAAATTTTAATAGGTAGGTACTCAGTTTTTTATTATGATTATGTTAAAGCCAATATTTATTAAATGTTTTAAGAGTTTGTTTTTATTAAAAATAAAAGTTTTAGGAAAAAAATATTTTAGATTACATTAAAGAAGTTTTATCTTTTTGTAATGATAGATACATGACCGACGCGTTGCGATATTTAAAACTGAAATATAATTTCGAATCATAAAACCCTTCTAAAAGTGCCTAGGTATAGGAGTGGTAGAAAAAGGTTTTCAATTTGAACAAGAAAACTATTTTGAAAAATGTAGGAAATTAAATTATTTAGATTAGAAATTTTTTGGGCACGACTTTCTATCAAAACGCTGTTACAAGTCCGATAAAGCCATTAAAAAGAAGTTGTCGAATAAAAATTGATCATTGCCAAATTATGAAAGTCACAGGACCGTGGTTGGTCAAAGAATATACCACCATAATTTAGTACATTACGTAAGGGCAAATTAAATAAAGTAACACTACATCTCAAGACTAAGTGCTTTATCCTTAGTATCAAATGTATGTATTAGCATTGAGTAAAAAATAATAAAGAGTTGCAACTGTCAAGGTTTCGAGATTTTAGTATTGTATTTCTTTGCCAATAACTTCATGATTGTCATCAATTTTTAGTGCTACGGGAAGGTATTTGTAATGTGGCTGTATAGCCCTTAAAATTGAAGACAATCATGAAGCTATTGGTGAAAAAATACAACACTAAAATCTCGAAACCTTGACAGTTGCGTCTCTTTATTATTTTTACTCAATGGTATTAGATTGAATATTTATTTTATCTTAAGAATTTACTTCCTGAAAATATTTTGTTTTTTCAATTACCTTAAAACTATGAATCTCCAGAATATATTTTTTTTAAAGTCAATATGTTAAAGTCGACACAGAAACTCAATAGCTAGACAAGTTTATGTCTCTCTGAACCAAGGTAATGCGTTAATATTAACCGCATGTTGAAAGAGCCCTGCGGAAATGAAAAAATTACGAGGGTTTTCATGATGACACATACACACACACACACACACGCACTAATGTCTGTATTATGATATCATTTATGTACCACTTATAAATGCTTACTAATATGCGGAAAGCTTACAACAAAATCGATTTAGTTGTTGTTATTAGTACCTAAAACAATACTTATTTACCGGTGATATGGCGGATGCGCGCTGAAGTCATATCTATATATAATCTTCTTGGTGTATGGCCATCTTACACTAATCGTAGCAACATACTACGATAATAATACGACTATCCACATGCTCTACAGTATGCAGACACTTACAAAAAACTCGCCTTTTCGTTTGCATTAATCCTAAGGAGTAGGCAAACAAAGAAATATAGATCTAATTGAGAACTCTTCTCCTTGAAGTCGGTTAATAATAATACTTTTACTTCAATATTATTTTAACTGATGAGATCAATCAATATTCAAGAAAAATGTGATAACGTTTGGTGTGCATTTCATTCATAGCAGAAAATGGAAATAAATCTATTAAGATCACTAAAGAAAGAGATGGAAAAAAAATCTACTTTTAACAGAAAAAATACATAACCTCAATATGAATAATCTGCCAGGGAAAACGTTTGCAGAGGTGGTTGGAAATAAACTAGAAAGTGGAAAAAATACTCAGAAAAACATACAAAGTCTAATAATAAAACCAAAGAACAAGCAAGATGCCAAAAAAACAATAAATGATCTTAATAAAAATATTAATCTCACTGAGCTTAACATCGGTCTAAATAAAGTTACTTCGACAAAAACTGGAAATGTAATAATTAAATGCAATTCTAGAGAAGATATTGATACCCTCAAGAAAGAAACGGAACAAAAACTTAACAACGGCTATGAAATTGTAAGAATAGCCGTGTGGCTAAACTTCGCCTTGTAAGTTGCTAAATGTAATGTACACTTGTTGTACTTGTACATTTCTGTCTCAATAAAGTCGTTTTATTATTATTATTATTATTATTATTATAAATTGAAATGTCGAAGCTTAGGAATCTTAGATTAAAAATAGCTCATTTTGATAAAAATATAACAAAAGAGGAAATAGAAAATTCCATTATGAAACAAAACAAGATTTTTAACGATCATGATGTAATAAATGTCACACATATAAAACAGAATAAAGGAAATTACTATACAGTTTACACCGAATGTACATCACCATTATTTCATAAAATTATGTATAACAAAAAAATTTGCATAGGATGGCAAAGATATCCGGTATACGAAGACCTCATAGCATTCCAAGACGCTTTCAATGTCGACGGTTTTATCACAAAAACAAAGACTGTACAAGTAAAAAAGTGTGTGTATATTGTGCTGAAGAACATGATGAAAAATAATGTAAAAATCAATCTAAAATATGTAACAATTATTGTATAGAGTGCAATAACAAATAGAAAACAAATTATGACTTCAAACATAAATCAACTGATATAGAGTGCCCAACCAACAAATATCACGTTGGAATCTTAAAAACCAAAATTAACTACAACGGTTAATGGGAAGTCAACTTAAGCTGAATTACTAGAAACAATAGAAGTAGATGAACCAAAAAGTGAATTTGTTGGTGCAAATGAACTTCTAGAAAAAATTATTGTGTTCGATTTACTACATATACCTAAACATTAGAAGTGTAAGAAAAAAATTTAATAATTTACTTTTATTTTTAGAGGCTTATAGTCTAAAATTCTGTGATATAATAATTCTTAGTAAATGTTGGCAAATTAATACCTGTGCACAATTTAATATTCCTGGTTATAACCATTATAATAATAATGGCAACTTCAATCAAAACTATGGTACTCTTGTTTATATAAAAATTGAATTAGATGTAGAGATTGCTAACCATAAACTTGCTAATTCTGAAGTAACACTGAGTAATATGAAATTTGAAATTAATAACACGAAATTCGGAATAGCTGCATTATACAGACCACCCTTCCTGTTACCATTGTTTAAATATTTTAAACAATGCTGTTACACAATCGTTAATACAAGATCTATACTTAATACAAAACAAAATCCGTTGCACGTCATCAAGCACAAGAGCCGTATTTTGTTATTCAGCATCTTACAGCTGCTGTAAGACATTTTTAACGGTCATCAGTTGGTGAAGAATAAAAAATGTCTTGCAGCAGCAGAATGCAAACCTATTAAAAAACTATACAGTTGAAAAGGATAACGAGTACAAGACTTACCGTAACAACTTATGTAGAATTATAAAGCACACAAAACATATGGCTATACAGGGTGATTCGCGAGCAATTAGCCATAGCCTAATGGCAGATAGATCACTTCAAGGCAAGTAGAGATCAATAAGGAAAACATTTTTTGATCACTCGTTAAGAAGATACAGGGTGTTTTATGAATTTGGTCTGAGAAATCAAATAGCTATTCTTCTGCATTGGTTGGAGATAATTAAATGAAATTTGCCAGTAACATTCCTCACCCGGGACTTGTCAGAATGGCCTACTTAGTTTTGAAAATCCAGGCCCGGACTCAGTAATAATTCACCCTTCTCGTTTTTGACAGAAAAGTGCATTTTTCTATCGCATTTCTGAAAAACTATTAGCGGATTCGGAAAGTTCAGAAAAATTGCTATCAGAATGATTAATCAATTTTGACGGCACACCTAAAATGATTCGACAAAAAAATCACAAAACAATTTAGTGCATCACGACTAACGCTTTGACGTAGCATTATTTATGGAATAGTTTGATAGAGTCTAGTCAAATGCTTCAGATCTACATCCCTTCTGAGATATAGCAAAAAAACATAGCAAAAAGTATACCCAGCAAGAAAAAGTCGGGGTCCTACTTGTGAAATTTTAAATGTATACAAATAATGATAATAGCTAACATAATAGCAGAACATAAGACGTGCAACATCACCTGGTTGGAGACGTTGGACCTTTTGAATGTGGTAAGGATACAACCGTTTCACTTTTAGTGCCCTCCATACATGGGTTTGAGGAACACCTAACGCGTGTGCTATTATTATTCTAGTACTTGTAGAAGGATTTTGCTCTGCAATCCCCACAATGTTTTCTTCGGCCGGTCTAACTACTCGTTCTACATTTCCATGAGGTCCAGGAAATCTTCCATGTTGCCGAGAGAATTGGAAAAATCTGGTGAAAGTGTGTCGCGACGGTACTCAAGAAATTTTCGCTGATATTCCCTAACGGCAGTCCTGCATTGCCATTGCAAAATCCCTACACATACATGATATCAGCGAATTCAGCATTAGTAAACTGATTAGGCATCTTTGAAACGCGAAGACATCGTGGAACAATAAGGAAACCAAATAGACAAAATAGTAATGTCTAGGTATTGTCAAATATCATAAGTTATTATTCTTTTCAATTTCAAAATAAAACTGTGTATGTATCTTTCTTATAATATTGTTTCTTCTTCCTATAGATTAGATAGGAAGGTTTTTTGCTATGTCTCAGAAGGGATGTGGATCTGAAACATTTGAATAGACTCTATCAAACTGTTTCATAAATAATGCACGGTCAAAGTGTAAGTCGTGATGCACTAAATTGTTTTGTGATTTTTTTTGCCGAATCAGTATAGGTGTGCCATCAAAATTGTTTCGCTATTCTGAAAAATGTACTTTTCTGTCAAAAACGAGGAGGGCAGATTTTTACTAAGTCCGGACCTGTACTTTTCGTAGGCCATTCTGACAAGTTCCAGGTGATGAATGTTACTGGCAAATTTAATTCGTTTACCTCCAACCATTGCAGAAGAATAGCTCTTTGAATTTTCAGACCAAATGTATAAAACACTCTGTATCTTCTTAACGAGTGGTCAAAAAATGTTTTCCTTGTTGATCTATATACTTACCTTGATGTGTTCTACCTGCCATTATGCTATGGCTCATTGCTCGCGAATCATCCTGTATACAGGGTGGTCCGAAATTAGTGGTCATCATTTTACCCGCGTATTACTCGATCAAAGATAAGATAAAAAGTTCCTACAAACATGGCCTCGAAAATGCTTCCTAAGGGAGCTACATCCGTTTGAAGGTGCATCCATAAGATCTAAGACCTGTAAATAATACTGATCTGATTAAACGCATATCAAGTCTAAAAAATAATAGCTCCCCTGGAAATGATGGCATTTCATCAGTAATAATAAAAGATATCCATTTATATACACCATTAAAACACATTATAAACTTAATATTTAAGACAGGAATTGTACCAACACATTTTAAAATATCTATGGTCATCCCTATATATAAAGCAGGTAATGTTAAAAATATAAGCAATTATAGACCGATAAGTTTGCTAAACAATTTCGCGAAAATGTTCGAGAAATGATTAACAAACTCCTTAAAGTCAAATAACTTACTTTCTAGAAACCAGTTTAGTTTTACTGAAGGTCTGAGTACTAATGATGCTATTTATGAAGTAACAAAAGAAGTGACCGATAACTTAAACAATAACAAAAAATCAATTGCGGTCTTTTTGGACTTGGCAAAGGCTTTTGACACAGCCCTCATGAAATGTTCCTTAGTGTATTATACACACATGGGATCAGAGGGACTGTGTTGGAGGTCTTTAAAAATTATACTAAGGTGAATAATCACAAGCAATTCGGACAAGAATTTGTATTAATGACTAAAACATCAATTTAAATAAAATAAAATTGATGTTTTAGTCATTAATAAAAATTTTTGTCCAAATTGCTTGTGATTATTCACCTTAGTATACCAATTAGTGGACGTTATTTAAATTACCTTTAAAAGTTATTTAAACAATAGAACTCAACAAGTGAAAAAATCAGAGACTGTGTAAGTGACGTAGTAACAATCAAAATTGGCATTCCACAGGGCACTATTTTAGGCCCAATCTTATTCGTTATCAAACCTCGATATCGATAACGGAAAAATTATATCATACGCTGATGATACGGTTGTAATTTTCAATGGTGATAATTTGGGATGTATTAAAGAAAACTGTAGAATCTGGCATACGAGAAATTAAATACTGGTTAGATACTTATAAATTGTCATTGAATGGTAAAAAAACTAATTATATTGCATTCTCTCTAAATTCGGCCAACCGTCCAACCTATAATTCAATAACAATACAAAATTTGATAGATCATATAAATGAAACAAACCATACAAAATATCTTGGACTAATTGATAAAAATTTAAAATGGGAAAACCATATTGTATATTTAACACAAAAAATTAGATGCTTGATACACAAATTTTATCTTTTAACAGAAATAATAAACCGTATTACGTTATGGCATATTAGCGTGGGATGATAACAACACATTAAAACAATTGAAAGTAATTCAAAATTCAATATTAAAAATTATATAAAATAAAGATAGATTATACCCTACTAGTTCATTATACTCGCAAGATATTTTGAATTTTAGATCTCTATATATTTTAATGGTTTGCATTTATGTACACAAAAAAAGCAATTTAAAAAATCATATATTACACAATTATTATCAAACAAGAAATAGGATGAACCAACATATAGAAATCCCACATAGTAAAAAAAATATTAATTTAAGATTCGTAAATTATTTAGCGCCAAAATCTTACAACCTGTTGCCCCTAGTTATTAAACAAATAAAAAACATGAAAAGTTTCAAATAAAATGTAAAACATTTATTTTTGCAAATATAAATCAATTTATACTTTTATTATAATTATAATCAGGAATATTAACTTAACTTAATTAAATACAATAAATTCTGTGGTATTAGTTTCATAGGTTAAGTTTTTTTTAGGTATATTTTATTTTATTTTGTTTTTGTTATATAGTATTGGCTACTTTTTATAATTACATTTCCCAATACTACTTGTTCCTAGTGCATAATACAAACCTTAAGTGGCTTAGATATGTGCTCTGGACATCACATATTATTGTATCTATCATTTAAGTTTTAGTGTTATATTATTACATCAAAAAAATGTTCTATATTTGTATTATTGGCAGTATAATAAATCAAAATCAAACAATGTGTAAGTACGTTACCTTTTTAATTCTGTAAACGGCTTCTGCCATAGCATAGCCCTCTACAGTTTCAAGCCATGAAGTTTGAAATCTGGCAACGCGACAGGTAGGCCACTCTGGTCGTGTTGTTTACCAGCGGTGTTTGTTTAATAATTACTTTTTAGACTTTGTACTGTTTGTACTTTAGTACTATGTTATTAAGAATTATTATTAATAATTCATGAACTTCGCTTATTTGAAGTTTTTAAACTGGACAAAGGTAAGAAAGCATTATATACGGTCATTTAGTGAAAACGTCATCTGACAGATAATGGATGCAAACAATGTTTAAAAAGTTAGGAAAATTGATAATAATTTAATTAAATAAAAATATTTAAGCACTAAAAAGGTATGTATATATGATTGACTTACCAGTATTTTATAACCTGTTATAAATATAACGTAATATAATAATGATATAAACTTATAAAACAAAAATAAAATAGTATTGTACACCTTGCAAATTGTTATTTATAAATGAATACAGTTTATTTTACAAATGTTACAAAATTATACATGTTTCTATCAGTGGATGTTATAAATTTATAAATTGTTTGCATCCAATTCTTTGGCATTATATATCACTCATGACGCGCACTAAATATGCGTTTATTTTTTATATTGTAGATGCCTCGACATTGCTGTATACTATGCAAGTACTTTAAAAACTGAATCCTCAAATAGTACTTATCCTTTCCCAAAGGATCCAGTGCTGCAATAAATTGGCTTAGAGCTATACACACGGAGGACTACTGCATTAGTAAAAATTCAGCTATTTGCAGTTTGCACTTTAAAGGCAGAGAAGTTACAACCATGGAGCTTTATAAAGATAGGTAATACGCACGAGGCTAACTAACATATCTCAAGCGAATGTGGTAATAAATCCTAAAAAAGAAAAGGAAGAGAAATAACATATCCTCGTTTAAATGAGGATGCAGTTCTTCACATATTTTCCAATCAACCGAAGTATCGTTCTACAACTAAGCCAGTGTCTCGACGTAATCCTGCAGAAAGAAGACAAGATGCTAAAGGCAAAATAATGATATTGACCAGTTTCTTGCCGATGACATCATATCAAGCTTTGAATATTTTGTGCAGGCTGTGCCAAAAAAATGATGCTTCATTAAGTGGAATTACAAGTGTGTGTGAACAATGTCTTGTATTTTTACATTTTAAATATTGACTACGACAGTGAAGAATCTGATACTGATAGTAGCGAAGTAAAAGTAGTTTCAAGTATTAGCGTAAATCAAAGTTTTAATGTTAGTGTTTTTGTAAATAGTAATGAATTGCCATCAAGCAATTTAGAGTGGATTTTACCCTATTAAGTGTATATTCTAGAATTATATATTTGTAAATTATTAATTTTGGCGAAATAAATTTATAGCACAAGTTTTGGGATCTTTATACTTTATTTCCTAAACAAAATCCTTAAATCAGTGCATGAAAGTAAGGGATGGCTGAATTACAAGCAGGACTACCATTGACAGGAAATGCGATGTTGCTATTGTTACTTCATGGCTTGTAACTGTAGAGGGCTATGCTTCTGCTAATCAATCGAATAAATTTCCAATTTGAAGTGTCATAAATGAAGTGTCATGACATAAACTAGGTATTTTGGTAAAGAGAATCGGAAGAACTTTCAAAAAAAGTGCCACTCGATCCCCCCTTTTCCATTTAAGATTTTAGGGGTGAATCTCGCCCTGCCCAGGGGGTTGTAGATAGGGGTTTGCGTATACGCCTAAAAAGTGCCCCCCTCAGAAACAAAACTGACGTGTCCGATAATATTTTTTAATGAGATTAAGTGCCCAAAACCAACGCCGTTTCGCTTTCGTTGGGATACTAGGGTATATTATTTTAAGTAAACAAAAATGGGAAAACCGTTTGTTTTAGTTAAGGAAAACTATTTACCACATACAACATAGTCATTCGTAAGCAGCGTATTATATTTTCTATAATTAAATTTTTCAGTTAATACGTTAATACGTATGACAATATAGGTATTGCATAATTACACAAGGTGTCGGAATTATTTTTTAACGATTATGCATTTTGCATTTTATAATTAGGTATATTTCATTGACAATGGTACAGTTACGTTTCAAGTTCACACTATTTCGTAAACATCATATTTATTGTAACAATAAGTACACCCAGAAAAATTTTATGCTTTACGTTAATAAACGATTTGTCATTTTAAGCATCAGAATTATTTAGTTGAACACACATCTATTTATTCGTATATAAAAAAATTTATAACAACGAACGCAACCTTGTTTATCATAAGAAATATGAAAATTTTACGACAGTTTGTCACAACTAAACCGTTTATTTTCAATATAATTAGTATGTGCAACTAACGTTTCTTTATTAGAAGAAAAATAAAAAATCTGCTTGTATGTAGCAAAATATTTGTTTGCGTTTAATAATATTTCTTTGAAGGAATGAATGCAGGGACGCATTACTTTTAAAGATATGAGGAGAGATGTAAGAAAAGAACGATTTAGTTGCAATTATTAAATTTAGTTGATATAAATAAAACTACCTATTTTCTGGTAGTAGCACTGACCACCAGATGGCTACACTTAATTCCTCACCACTTCTGTCTTGCTTAGTTTGCCTTAACCTAATTTGGTGTGGCTTTGTTATTTGTCAATACAATAAGTTCGAAACCGATCTGTCTTGTGAGGAAAAGAAAACAATGATTTCCTTTAACCGCAGTTTTGATGTTTTGAAATATCATAGAATGTGGTAGAGTAGAGTAGAGACTTTGATGTCCAAACACTCCAAACCCCCCACTTTACAGACTTCACAAAAAGAAATTTAAGTGCTCAGTAAAAAAAAAAATTCCCGTGAATTAGTCGTCAAAGAAATTTTAAAGCTATTGTAATGTCCCCTCGATTATTTAATTGACACAAATAAATGTAAGTGTCGCATAATAAACGAATAGAGAAATTTTAATTATGTGTTAGTTGTCAATACTAAACTTTAGTATTTATATGCAAGTAAATGGTTTAGTTCCACGAAATAAAGATTTAATTCGCCGTATTTAAAGAAATAATTTATTGGTGTGGAATTAATTTTATTAATTTCAAATAAACTGTTTTCTGTGTGTAGGTCACTATCACAATTTAGTGGTTGAATGAAATCAAACAGTTGTAAAATTTTAACTAAACATAGACAAACTGTAACTTTCTTTATACCTACCTAAGTATAGCATCAAAAATCAACTTTCTTAATGATTTTGGAAAAATATATAAATATTTTACAAATGTTTTTAAAACAGAAATTCATCTATTGAAAATTATTTTAGCAAACTTTTATACAGGGTGATCTACCACGAGTGTGTCAAACTTCAGAGGCTGGTAATTTATCAAAAATAAATGGACTTTCATTAATAAACATATGTCCTAAAACGCATAAGTCCGATATGGTGGTGATTAAAATAATGAAATTTTCATACATTACGGCCTCGAGGTAGGCGCATAAAATTACAAATTTCGTAATTAACAGCTTGCTTTATTGAGGTAGTTTTGGGGGGTGAGGGGTAGTTTTTTACCCCAAACTTTTTTTGACGTCACTTCCGAAGCAAAACTTTTACATAACATTATTTCCCATGCAATGACTCAGAAAAAAGTATTTTTCAAAATTTCTGTCACACTAGCCGTTTTTGAATAATTTGCGTTTTCATGTGAAATATGCAAAACTTAATTCGATCAATCTTCAAATCAAGTGGCTTGAAGTCACCTATGTTTAAAAACAATTGATATTTCTGATTTGTAGTATTATGTCATTTACATTGCTTAAGCGAAAAATTGATATTCATTAACCCCCTTCAAGGGGTTGTAGCTCCCTTATTATGCGTTTTAGGACATATGTTTATTAATGAAAGTCCATTTATTTTTGATAAATTACCAGCCTCTGAAGTTTGGCACACTCGTGGTAGATCACCCTGTATACTGCTAAACTTCCATATTGAGTCTTGATAACTTATGTCATAAAAGGTTGGCTCCTAATCTATAATACCAATGCCATTGGCATTGACTATATCTTTATTTTTTGTTTAAGTAAGAGATTAAAATAGATGGTCAAGAATATGTCGAGGTTAAACGAATAATGACGATGGAAAAAACTTTGATTTAGTGGATCAACTTTCATAATGATAAAATTGTAGTGAATATGAAATGTGTTTTAAGTAGGTATGCTATACTTATGTATAACAAATTCAATGTGAGAAATTTGTCGATTCAAGACAATAAAACTACTTTCCTAAAGAATAGATATGTTTGGCGAGTTTTGTAAGAAGGGACTTAGTAGTTTAATTAAAGGACAAATCTTCCTACTTTTTTTGTAGGTTAGGTAAGTTAACATCAACAAGAAAATAATGAATCCTATTCTAAGTATCACCTGTCTTGCTAATTTCGCAATTATATTTTGAAAAAAAAGTACTAAATATCGCATTACTATAGCTTATAGTAAAAAAAGATTCGGAATTTCACAAAATAATTTGTACACAGGTGCTCATAACAAGAAGATTGAACTGAATATGATCTAGAAAACTGTTAGCTGCCGGGTGGGCATATTTTGGATTCGTTGCATAATGTGTAATATGTGGGCTCATGAACAATGTTCAGGAGCCGAAAAAGGCAGTATGTGTGTGATTTTGTTAATTAAAAAACAATTAGATTTAATAAATGTTTAATTTCAATTTATTATTGTTACCAAATAGGTTTTATTTTAGGTTAATAAATGTTTCTTATCTTTTTTTGACGAAGATCCATATTTCAAGCATTCTGCCCTTAAATAAAAAAATTCCCAGCATTCATATTTAGGCCAACATTATGTTTTCCTTTTACCATTTAAAATAATTAGTTATCTAATTACAATGGTGAAGCTTTTGTCTAACCATGTGCATAATTTAAGATGAAAATTACAAAAAAATCTTTAAATAATTTAGAAAAAACAAAAGGGGTGCCCCATATTCGGACTTTTTCTTCCATTATGTTTTAAAATAGTCTATGCCGGGGACAAGTCAGAATTTGATAGCTATAGGGGAAGGCGGGGTGGAACGGGGTAGAGGGCAGAACGGGGTGACCATTCTGAAAACTGAACGCGCCACCAGGAATATCTAAAACTTTTACGAACTGTTTTTCTCTACACTATTTCACTTGCTGTACCGACATTTGGTCAAAATACGTGCGTTAAGTTAGTTGTGTCGTTGATGTATGGAATTTTTTGTCGCAAATATAGGTAACTTTTATCCATTTAGATCAGTACGGTAAGTAGGCTTTTACGGTATTAAGTTAAATATGATTTGTCATTGAAGGTAATCACTATTTGACTTTAATTTTATGTATATATAGTTTTACTCTATATATGTTATTTTAATTAAAAAAATTAGTTTTAACTGAAAAATTGCCTATGGGGCAGAATGGGTTGGGGCAGAATGGGGTACTCCATTGTGCATCAATCTACGGCTGCCTTCTTTCAAATTTTGAAGTAAACATTTTTTTATTTTAGATGGTTCGCAATTATGTTCCCAAAACGGACAGACAAGGTCCAAATCAGTTGACGGATGGATTACATGCTCGGGTTGTCGTAAGTGACGATGACGAAGCCGTCCTCAGTCCTCATACCTATGTGAATATTGGCAGTGACTGTTTTGTTCATCTAGATTTAATTTGTTTATAAGAATAACTTTTAAGTTTGTTAAACAAAAAAATATTATTTATTATTATTATTATGCTTGTTGCAAAAAAACCAAATTATTTAATGTAAATTATTAGTTCCCCGTTCTGCCCCGCCCCTGGGGCGAAATGGGGCAAAATGCATTTTTTTTAAATAAATTGTTTTAGGTTCTTAAAATCCTAATTTTGCAACTAAACGGAACAAATGCATTTAACTAATAGGTACTCCAAAGAACTGACTTCAATTGAAACATGTTGAATTTTTAAACTCTTAGTATTTTTAAATCGACCTAAAACCTTAATGTACCCGTTCCGCCCCCCCTTCCCCTATAGCAAGATATAAGATGCCTATAAGTGCACTCACTGTACTTACATCGAAATGATCTTTACAAAAATACAGTACCTACACTCCTTTTCGATAATAATATTGGATTTCTTCTTACCAATTTAAACCAAATTATTGTTTCTCATTGTAATATCGTTCGGCACTTTAATAAACAACTTTTCTAGTGGTATTGGTATTTAAATTATGTCTACTATAAAATTATAATCTAAGTACTATATTTACTCAGATTATTTAATTTAACAAGAATTAAAGAGAAGTTATTGTGTTATGCGCTGCTTTCAGGTTCGTGTCATAGTGTATCATTGAGGTCTCTAAATAGGTATACCTACCTACAGTGGAAAACTTCGTTCGATTTTAAAACTTATAAACTGTTTATTGTCGTAAATAATTTCAAATCTGTTTTTAGTGTTTGTTGCCCTGATCGTAATCGTCAAAAAATTATATACCATGCTTTCATCGCAAAACACTACAGTCCAATCGTAACCGGGGGACTTGCAGAATATCAAACTTAATGCACTGTCGTAAACCGTAAACGGTGAACATGAATTTATCATACAGGCCACCATCTCCCCTCTACTCCGCATGTACAGGGATATCCAACGAAAATGACCACCCCTAATAACTTCTTTATTTTTGATGCTATAAAAAAATTTTTTCAATAAAAGTTGTAAGGTTTATTGAAAGCATTTATAATATGTATTCAGAAAAATAAATGAAAGTCGTTTAGAGATGATATGGTTTTAATGTCCTTAGCATATTTTCGCTAAAGTTAACCGTTTAGGCAGAAAAGTCGTCGTAAAGTATAACATTTTGCGTAAGTTTATATATAGAGGCGATTTTCCGAAATGAGATGTGTAGTAGGGTTCCCAAAACTACTTTTTCAAGGCTTTATACAATTTTGTCATGAAACAGTGGCGTATCTTTTATCCAATTAATTTGAATTATTGAAAATGCTGTACTTGTTTCCATACCACCCGCATGGGGTAAAGTACACGGCGCGTTTTTTTTAACGTGGTTTCCCCTGTAGGCCTAATCCACTTAGTAAGTAAAATTGCGTTTTCTATCTGCAAAGGCCCGACGGACCTGGTTCGTTAATATCAATGCTTTCAACGGTGAATATGTTTGTCTCTATTTCGGGATCAACGTCGGTTTCTTTTAATTAGTCGAATTCTTCTTCTTCAGTCGACAAACAAATATCGAGCGGTCCAAGTCATCTTCATCAGATTCGTTCAGCGTCACTTGAATGACATTTTCGCAGGTCTTACCATTGCAGACACCGCAAATCATGGAGCATTTTAATCCTGCTTTTCTGCATCCGCAGGCCCTACCACAATAATTGGTCTTGCACTTACATGACAAAAATACAAGTAGTGCTTTGGGAGCAGGATCCTTCAAAGTGGTTACTGGGGTGATACCAGTTTGAGTTTTCTCCCAACCCCATTCTTCAGCTTCTTTTGAACAGCCATACCATTGTTGTACTTGATGGTAGGTTCGTAAGGAATGCTGTCGTGCAGCTGCGCTTGTCGGTGGTAAGGATGCCAAATTAAATTTACTTTTTGTTACTGACTTCACAAAACACTGGTATCGATATTTATCAAGATTAATATTCTCTTTGTCTTTGGATCCATAAAGTGCAAGAAGAAATTTCTCACCTGCATTAGCAACTTCGTCAGCGGTGGCATGTTCATTTTTAAATACTTGAATACGAGCTTGTAACTCTCTATGTTTTTCTATAGTTCTTAACAATTTCATCTTTCCTTGATTAAACGGAACCGACGTCGTATCACACCCACTTATTGCGTGGAGGAACAAGATGTTATCCTTCACCGCTTCGACGCCTTTTAAACTTTGCGACGAATAAATATTTTGGACTATGTCACCGCTGACGTAGTTGCTAATGCAGGTGAGAAATTTCTTCTTGCACTCTATGGATCCAAAGACAAAGAGAATATTGATCTTGATAAATATCGATACCAGTGTTTTGTGAAGTCGGTAACAAAAAGTAAATTTAATTTGGCATCCTTACCACCGACAAGCGCAGCTGCACGACAGCATTCCTTACGAACCTACCATCAAGTACAACAATGGAAGAAAACCCAAACTGGTATCACCCCAGTAACCACTTTGAAGGATAATGCTCCCAAAGTACTACTTGTATTTTTGTCATGTAAGTGCAAGACCAATTGTGGTAGAGCCTACGGATACAGAAAAGCAGGATTAAAATGTTTTATGATTTGCGGTGTTTGCAACAGAAAGACCTGCGAAAATGTCACTCAAGTGACGCTGGACGAATCTGATGAAGATGACTTGGACTTGCCGCTCGATATTTGTTTGTCGACTGAAGAAGAAGAATTCGACGAATTAAAAGAAACCGACGTTGATCCCGAAATAGAGACAAATATATTCACCGTTGAAAGCATTGATATTAACGAACCAGGTCCGTCGGGCCTTTGCAGATAGAAAACGCAATTTTACTTACTAAGTGGATTAGGCCTAAAGGGGAAACCACGTTAAAAAAGAATGCGCCGTGTACTTTACCTCATGGGTGGTGTGGAAACAAGTACAGCATTTTCAATAATTAAAATTAATTGATCATATAGATTAATAACATGAATTAATTAATGGATTAATTGATTAATTAATTAATTGGATAAAAGATACGCCACTGTTTCATGACGGAATTGTATAAAGCCTTGAGAAAGTAGTTTTGGGGAACCCTACTACACATCTGATTTCGAAAAATCGCCTCTATATAAAACTTACGCAAAATGTTATACTTTACGACGACTTTTCTGCCTAAACGGTTAACTTTAGCGAAAATATGCTAAGGACATTTTTTGTATGAAATTTCCTCCTCTTTAATTTTGTTCTCTACATATTTTTTCGAAAAACGCATAGTTTTGGAGAGAATTGCGAGAAACCGTTTTGGCGGCAATCTTGGCAAGATGGCGGCGCCGGCGCAATTATTTCGGTAATTATTGGTCCTGTTCTAAAATTTTTTTGCAAATAAACGGTAGCGATACAACAATATTTTCATTTATTAGTTAAAATATTACAAAAATAATTGATTATTTAAGTTCCTAGTTCCTAGCGGTCCTTGGAAAAGCATAATAAATTGCTAAGTTTCTTTACATTATCTTGTCTTAAAAATATTGTTGTTTCTTATGCATCTACTACTAAACTATTAGCTAAATAACAGACATATTTCAACAAGTTGAATAGATAATTTAGATTCATTCGTATGTATGGCATTGCTTCCGACTCTTTCCGATGTAACATGTAATGAATAAGGTATTATCTAGGAACTTATTAAATAAAAGAAATTTTACTTGCTGTCAATGGTGTATCAACAATAATTGAGCAAATTATATCAGGAAATTATTTACTGCAGATATCTCCAACATAGGAACTCTTGAGAAACCGCTTTGTTTATTATAAAAATTCAATTTAAGATGCCGCGCCATTTTAAACGAAAAATACATTTAAAGTTTCCATGCATATAAACAAATCACGAATACACTCAAAAATATATTTAATATTAGATAATAGATATTTTCTTCATATAGTTACTTGATGGAGAGATAGTATAGTTCAGTTTCACGGGTTAGATTCCTGGCTGAGACACAAAAAAATTTAGTTCTAGTGCTGGGATATTCTCCCATTACTGTTTCCTCTCGGTCACTTCAGATATAAAAGGGATTTTATAGATACCTGTGATATTTGGTTAATTAAAAAATATTTCAAAAGCGAATATTTACTAATATCAAAATTTATATTCCTTATTGTTATTCACATATTGGTATTTCTTAAGACGTGCAATGAAGGAGTAGTAAATTTGAATTGAAGCTTTTGCTGAAATAAATGTATGTAAATAAATTACAGAAGTAGGCGCAGCACGTATTAGATAAATAGTTTTCTTTCACTTTTATCTGTCTATGACAAAATATAATCATAGAAATGTGGAAAGTGTAAGTTTCAAATATATTGGTAGCCTACAAATTTAAATATTAATTATGCGTTTAACGTAACCTCCTTAAATATCGTACGCAATGTCCATACAATTTAAGTTAAGACCTCCTAGATGATATAATACCAGTTGCGTAGTCAATTCATTATTGTGATTACTTTGAGCAAAGTAATCACAGTTTTAACATTGGAAATGTTTTTGTTTTCGTATATGGGGTCGAAAATCAGTTTCATGTTGCATATTATGAAGCATGATTTATAGAAACAGTAGCGACAACAGAGTAACCAATTTTGATTGGTTGTCTAAATCACGTGGTACCGGCTGTCATGTTATTATTTTTTTATAGGCGTTTTCGTGTCGGGAAAATCTCAGAAGCTATATTTCGTTGCGATCCTTTGAGTATTTAAAAAGTTATTAGCGTTTCAATACCCCCATATCGAAAAATTTTGTAAAATTTGCGAAATTAAAAAGGCCGGATGCGCGCGCAGAACCTCCAAATTTCAAGAGCGCGCAGGTCTTGTCAAAACTTTAAAATTTTTCGTTAACGTCACAAAAATGTCACTTTTTAGTTCGGTTCTGCTGATCTCAAAATCGCAGCTGGACCGCACAATTCACGATGTACGAAAGTACATGAAAAAGTTGGACTTTCGAGCTTGGATTTCTTGCCAAAACGGTGGCCCGGCGGCCTGTTTTCGTTTGGAAATAAGGTTTAAAATTTTCGTGTTTTCGCAAAATTCGCCAAAAATCCATAGTGCCTCCGATAGATTACACCTTATAGTCGATCCAGCGAAATTTAATGATTTCTTAATATCGGTCCTAGGACGGAACCGATTACAGTTTCAGACTTGGGACGACTTCAGGACCCCGAAACAATTTTCAGTTTCTCGATAGCGCCCTTCCTTCACTTTGACATTTAATTGTATTAAGTGTACAAAGTAAATTTTGTGCTTCAAAACTACATAAGAACTATACGTTCATTTAGTGAATACGTCATTTGACAGGTAATTGGATGCAAACAATGTTTGAAATTTGGAAAAGCGACAATAATTTAATAGGGTATTTTACACTATAAAAAATTAATTGTGGAATAATGAAAATACAATGGTCTGTGCATGGAGAAACCTAAACATATAGGTTTTTATTGATAAAAATACAAGATTAATGTAATATTCAAGTTTTTAAAAGTGAAAGTTTTTGTCTATACTGAAACGTTAGCCGCCATGATGGTTTCGTATGTGACGCCACTATTATAATAAACTTTAGTAAACGAAACGCACAGATTATAAAAGGTTAACTTAAACGTTTAATATCAGTTTGACAATCAATTGAATTTGGATGGTTTGCAATTTGGTTTTATTCGGATTCTTTTAACCAAACCTACTATTTTATATTCAGTATAATCCTCCATATTGTTTTTCAACTTTAAAATTTACTTCTTTTTCATTGATTTACAGCTTTTTTGGAACATTATTTACAAACTGTAACATATAACCTCTAATTTATGAACACTGACATTTTATGACAATAATTTCTTTTCGTTTTTTGTATTTCTTTAGTTGATACAACATTATAAGTGCCACTGTACTTACATCGAAATGATCTTTACAAAAATACAGTACTTACACTTCTTTTTTTCGATAATAATTTTGGTTTTCTTCTGACAAGTTTAAACTAAATTATTGTTTCTCATTGTAATACCATTCGGCACTTATAAGGACAATATTAAATTAAAATAAACAACTTTTCTAATGTATTTATACTTGTACTTTTGCAATTCAGCACTACACACAGTACACACCAATGATAGAGATTATAACTCATTATTAGACAATTAAAACAGAAAACTAATTATAATACCATATAAAGCGTATCTGTATGCGTGTGTTGACTATCGTAGTGACGTCACGACCAAACAAATCATGGCGGTTAGCGTTTTCGCGCGAAATTTAAATATTGAAATTAAAAATGCCGTTTTAGACTATTTAGCAATTTCATTTAAAAAAAAAAACAAAAATCCGGGTGGATCATTACTAACCATATAAACTATTTAAGACACTTTCCGAAAAACCGTAAAAAAACCTATTATATTCAATTTAAATCTAATTGAAAACTAGTCATTTTTGTTACTTATCATACCTAATGCATTTGTGAGAAATACCATGCATACGAATTTTATTGCTTTGAAATTTGGAAAAGTTAGGGACGAAATGCATGGTTGTACAGCAGCAAATTGCAGTAACTCTGCAAAAAAGGGCTTTTTAATGAAACGCTTCCTCAGAGTCCCAGCAAATAGAGAAAATAATGGTTCATCAAAATGAGAAGAGATAGTTGGAAACCAACAGATTATTCTTGTTTATGTGAGAGATAGATATATTTTACGTACACTGCGCGTCATATATATGTGGTACACTTTGATTTTATCAAAGTAAATCTGGCTCAACTTGTCAAATTTGACATTATAAGATCTGTCACAGATACTTATAACGTGAACTGGAGACGTTGCAATTCTGACGTCAAGCTCAGGAAGATCACCATACACAACTAAAAAAACCTGATTTTCAGGTTACAACTGTTAACTGCTGTACCACATATATATGACGCGCAGTGTACCTACAGTTTATTTTTATAATTAAATGAATATTTAAACTTTGCTCTTAGTAAGGGAAATGGCGTGCAAATTCGACGATGAAAGGTTCCCGTCTGACGATAATAAATCGAAGAGGCCATATAATGCAAAAGTTTTAACACTGGAATAGTATATCATAATACAAGTGAAGAGAGTAAGAATTTTGCTCACACAAGTAAGCGAATTCGTTTCTTCACCAGTGTTATATAGCATTTTGTTTTATCCTACCATTAAAATTAAATTAAAATTAAATTTTGTAAAAGTTACTTTAGTTTATGGTTTTGTATGAAGTGTAAATCAACTTAGATGGCAGGTTGAGTTGCTATGGTTCGTGTAAATATAAACATTTGTAGTTGTCAAGAAAATTATTGACCTGACGCGTGGTGAACATTTTTTATAAAATTGTGAAATAATGGAAGTAAATGATGATATTACTGTGCCAGGAGACATTCTAAAAGAAGCTAATGCTGCTACGTTTCATATATTGCAGGAGAAATCTAAAACAAGGTATTTAATTGAAATGGAAAAATTTCGTCCGAATTTTATTGTAGTTTGATAATTGGTAATTGGACAGTAGGGTAGGTAAAAGTGACAGTAGAGTGGGCGAAAGTTACACAAGAGTGGGCGAAAGTATTTTCACTCACTACTTTTGACCACACGTTGCCATATAAACAACTTGAGTGAACAAAACAAAGGGTTTCGAGTATTGTATCCAAGTAAGAAACTGTATGTTTCAAGAGCAGAATTAAACAAATGTTTTTGGTTTCCTAGTAGGAGGTCGAAAATCAGTTTCATGTTGCATATTATGAAGCATGACTTAGGCAGAATGACGTAACGCGTGAGATTTTAGCGGTTTCAGAACAATAGAGGTCAAAATTAAATTTTTCCGTTCACTCCTCCTGAGCCTAAAATCAGAGCGTGACCGTGCAATTCACGATGTAGTTCTATTAGGTTCAATCCTCTACCTTGGATTTCTTACCAGAGCAGTCTCTCGGAAATTCGTTTGGAAATAGTGTTTGAAGTTTTCGTGTCTTTGCAATTTTTTAAATTTCTTCAATGCCCTGCAATTTAAAAAATCATAAGCGTGGGTTTAGGACCGGGGTTGCTCTGCCAGTTTGTGGATATCTAATTTGTACGTATTACCGAGTGTTAGAGGTTTGAGTGCCATTACTTTAACATGAGATAGATTAAGCAAAAGTAAACAAAAAAGTCTCTCATGGGAGATTATTGCTTCATTAAAAAAGTCATGCCCAACAATCTCGAACACAACTTAACATTGAGAAGCACGTCGAACAGCTTATTTCATTTTTTCTCGTCGAAATATGCATAGCCGAAAACTAACTTAAAATTTTGTAGTTTTTCGGAATTTACAAAGACAGAGGTGATTTGAAATGAAGCAAAATAATATGTATGTTCGACTCATCTATCAATCTCCTCTCATATCCAACGATATGTCACAGGATTACGGTATAGTCAAAATGCACCGAAATTCATAAAATAAGCAAGAAAATTGCGAAGTCTTTGTAACTCTATACTTATTATTTATGTAATTTAAAACATCGAAATTGAGCATACATGTTACAAATTCTATACCTTTTGATTGGTTGAAGATAAAGTAGCAAAAGTGTATATAAAAGTGAAGAAAATTTAATGCTCTACAACTTCGTTTTTACAGTTTTTCTGAGAAACGATCGTTGGAGGCACTAGAAGCACATGTTTGACAAAAAGCGTAAAAATGATTTTTTAGAAAATTATCGATTTTCAATAACGTATATCTCGAAAACCGTTGGATATTCGACAAATATGTATATACAGTTTTATAGGAAATTTAATTAGCTTTCATTTTTATATAGAACATATTTTTTCTAGAGCACTCATTGACTGGATTATACGTGAAAACCAAATTTAGGCAAAATTCAGTAATCGTAACCCTCCCTCAATAAAAATTTTTGTCAAATGATATAAACGAAATCCGAAATGGCTTGGCAATGAAAAAAATCCACAAGAGTGGATAGAAGAAATTTAACGGCTCTTACAACCTGTGACAACACTTTTTGTGCCAACAGCAGAATCAATATTGCAGCTTATCTCCTGCAACCGCAACAGAAAAGCAGGTTTAGCATGCTCACAAATTTACGGAAATTGTCAAGGAGTATGTACAATGTCTAAATTCATACGTGGATAAAATTATCGAGGATCTAAACGACGCAGAAGATTTAGATGATATCGACTCCGATCTTCTTGAGTTACAAAGTGTGTTTCATTCAATATACCTAATATAAAATTTTAGACTACTCGAAAATCCGCACTTATTCAATGATTATGTACTTTTTCATTTTGCAGAATACACTCACAGATAAACAAGCAAAAAATAAAGGAAACAAACGTAAAATTGGTAAAAATAATTTAATAAAAAAGTAAAAATTAATATTTCTCTATAAATGAAAATATAATAAGTCATTCTTATTTTTTGAAAATTTCTCATGGTTCAATTGACAATTTTTATTATGCATATGAGAACCTAGTTCATCCCACGGTTTTTCAAGTAGGCGGCTCCGACACACCCCTTACGATTCGGGACTCTTCAGTTTCTTGAAATATATGTATCTTTAAACGTATATGTCAAGTTTCAACGAATTCGCTATGTTCTTGTTTAGTTTGCACACTTTGTCTGTACTAGCTGCGTTTAATAGTTCGCGATTAATCATCACGAAATTATTTTAAATTATTTTAGTTTTAACATTAAAAATGTTTGTTAGTGGAAAACAATTGTATAATGCCATATTAGTTTTAATTGTGAAAATTTTTTTGTGGGTGTTTTTATTAATAAAATAACTTTTTATTTTAATTTGCAAATAAAAATACTGATAATACGATTTCACTTTTTGAAAATGTCTTGTGTTAATGAAATAACTATTTACTACTTTGCAACAAATTTTCATTTTTATCACATTCGAAATTTCACAAGATTTGCGTTCTACTTCGTCATTTCCAATGTCTCCTCTGGTTGCATCTTTGCAAAGGACTGTGAATTTTTTCTTATATTAACTAAATATCTTAGATTAATCAAATTGGATTTTAGGTAGATATTGAAAATAACAAAACAGAACCATGACATATGCGATGTGATATTAATAAACGTTCCAATGAGAATTCTAAGAAATATGCCAGTTTGAAAATGACTGTTTTGAATTTATATATGCTTCAATAAAAGTAGTCGAGTAGCAGGTAAGTAGCTAAACCAGAAATTTACTTCGTGATCAGCTCAAGGAAGCTTTCGCTTATTTGAAGGGTGTTTATAGAAAAGTTTCCTAGTTCTCTCCCGCGTTGTTTATTATGAATTGTTGACGTCCAATCATCTCATCGTGATCTTCTTCGAAAGCTAGGTGAAGTTCATGACTGCAACTTTTCTAAGAATCATCAGCTCTGCGATAGCCTTAAAAATAGAAAATCTGAGTCTACTTGTTTAATTGCAAAATAATAATAATAATAATAAATTGTCTTTATTTGGCGGAGTTCAACTCAAAGACTGCTTTTACACTCAACCATGATAATTTTGAAGAAAATAAATAAATATCAAATAAATTGTAACACATGCATTATAAATTAACTGGTGAAATGAATTAAAGGAATATTCGTTCATAAAAATTAAGAGTATGAGACTAAAGTGATTTATAAACTAAAAATTGCAGAAAATACATCTTTATGATTTGATGGAGGAAAACTTAACGTACCCGGGTTGTAAACCTCATCGATATCATAGTCCACAAGCGGTCCATTGCTACATTCATAGCGTACATTGAGCATACATAAAAGAGCATTCAAAAACGCACATATAAAAAAATGTTGCAGTCGAAGTTAATGAGATTACTAATAACTTGATTTCATTCTGATATGTTGCCTTGTTATATCATGATTTGGTAGGTTCTTAACGCCATTCACAACCAGAAAGTATTTATCACCTGCAGCTGCAACTAGAATTGGGAAGATGAAACTCTATTGAATACATTGATGTCATGATCATTTACAACACTGATAAAAGCAGTTTGTATGCATTACTTAACAATTTCTGGAACGGAACCGCTGTTGAATCAATGGCGTAAGAAGCAACATATAGTTTGCGTGGCTCTTAAATTATTCCGCTTCTTTTGCTGTGATAACAACAACAAACAAAACAATCATCAATAAAGTACATACGACCTGTCTTCTATACTGATCTGCAATAAAATCTTTGATTTTTCTCATTACAGCTGTTCAACCTCTTTAATACCTTCTTTATACCCATCGAACACATTGTGGGATATTCCGCAATAGCTCTTGAATATGCTCGACATAACTGTCTGATGGCTAATTGCCAAACTGCTCGATGATAAAGTTTCACCATCGATGGTATACTATACATCGCATTGAATGAAACTATTGAACTCACTTGGTGATATTTTCAATATATGTATATCGGCGAAGGACAAAATTATCCCTCTAGTGGTCAGTTGTTGCTACTAACTGTCAAGACATACGATGTTACAAGTACTTGTAACATTGTATGTCCGATATTAATTTGCTTGTCTGTCATAGACACTAGTTTGGTTTGCCTTTATTATTCGTCTTTTCAATTACCTATGGTACACTGACGAGAACACAAAAAGTTCAAAACCGGTCTGTGTCTGGTGTAGAAAAGACGAATAATAAACTTGGTTACCCATTTGGATTTGCAGGTATAATTCAGCGCAAGCCGGGGCTCTTGCCCGTTGAATAACTGTTTCCTATAATCTTATTTATTATTTTCAATATATACTCAAGAACTTGCTTCGTAATCTTTCTTATAGAAACAGAATGCACAACATTCTATGTAGAAACTGGTTTGAATTAATGATGTAGGTACCTAGGTGAGCCCCGCAGCCGCAGCTTAGAATTGTTTTGAAAGTATTCAAGTAGGTACTCCCTTAACCTTTTGCCATTTATTTTGCTTAGATACTTCCAATGCGTTAATTCGGTTATTTGTATGTGTATTTTATTTACAAAATTAGAAAAATCATGTCGTATTTGCACCGATCATAGTCAAAGAATAACTTTTTGGCAGTATTTTTGAAGGAGGAAATTCGAATTTGCCACAAGCATTTTGTGAACACGCGGTGTTGCTTGGTACAATCATAGTTATAACCAAGAAAACTAAAGACCAGGAGATCGAGCTCGGCCACATGGGACTCTTGATTCGTGTGACGATATACGTCGTCAGTTTTCTTGGTTACCAGACGGCGCTTCTAGTCTCTACTGAGGTTCGTTTGAGTTTTTTAAATTATTAGCGAAAGACAAAGAAGAAGCGCAGATGCGCAGTGCACTTCTGGGTACCTGCACAGAAAACGACCCACTGCTTGAACCAATCTCGGTCTCCTAGTCTTCTTGGTTATACTTATAACATACAAGAATAATTTCTGATGGGGAGCCACAAAAAATTCCTCTTACAGTTCAAATTGGCGCCCTTTTAAAAAAATAGTACACCGAAACACAAAAATCTTATACAATAGGTAGGTATCGCATTTTTTTGCGTTTAGTATGTCATTTTCGAATATTTTTGGCTTGAGGAACACGAATCGAAGTCAAAATAAATGAAAGACACAAAATAGGGGAAAAATATATAAATAATTTATCGATTTTTTTAACATATTGAAAATAAACAAAACTTTTGTGTAGTGGTTCATGTTGAAAGAAATAATAGTTTTTTTCTCACAAAAATTCAATAATTTACCGCGATCGGTTTCGTGAACTAAAAATGATATGAAGTAATTTTTAATTCACGAAACCGGTCCCAAATAACTATTGAATTTTGCTTCAGGATGGAGTCGAATCATCAATCTTGGCAACCAAGTAAATAGACGTAAATGCATTTACCTACTCTACTTATTTAGCTACCGTACTCCAGACCTAATATAATTGACTAATACTCAACTAATAAAATAAATAATCAATATTAAGAAAAATTCTATCCTTCATTCCCTCCATCAGTACGCTCTTAATGAAAATGCTATATTAATTTCTAAATGTAAAACAATCAAATAGCAGCTGTGTGGTATTAATGCATTGAGAATGATTTCTAAATTACGAAAATAATTCCAAATTAATTGTTTCATGAAAATACTAAATTTTAATACTTTCATATGAAACCGCCATGAAAGTTGCCAGGAAAATTTCTTCATATAAAAAAATTTAGAATTTTTTTCACTAGAGGAAAAATAACCATCCTATCCTATACCCTAAGTAGTACAAAGTGGTCTTTTCTACAAAATAAGTATATGACAATTTCTATATCAATATTGTATTATTTTGACAGGATTACATCTACCTTTTTTTTAACCTAATCTTAGCAGCACTTAAAAGTTGAAAATATGTAACCGGATTTTCATTATTCAAAACCTACCTGGTAGGGAATTGAAATATCTTTCAAATGTGGACCAATATGACCCCTTTGCAATAGAAAAATTTTGGCCTTCTGCCGTACCTATCATAATTGATTTTTTTAGTAACCAATTGTAGGTAGGCTGGAAAGGTGTTCAATATCTATAGCAGCATATTATTGCCATATACCTTCTGGTACACCGATTCAAAAAGATCATCTTGATAGTATAGCACTTGAAGCTGGTACTCGGAGATGTCAATATTTGGTTGCTCCTCCTCCTTTAAGGCAACGTCTCAGCAGATGCTGAAATCTTGGGGACATACATCACCCTAGTTTGGTGGTGGAGGAGGACTATATTCAGGCTTATTTACTTGACTGACGGACAAGAAAGAGTAGATCCAGTCAATTCAGGGATTTAAGGCGGCCATGGTGTTTGGTTTGCTTCGTTCGAACACCGTAAATAGATAGTACTCAAAAAGCCACGTTATGTCGGTAGATGTAAATCGAAGTCGTATGAATCGGCCATGTGTAATACGAAAATAGGTGAAAATTGATATGGCATGCACGAAAGTTATGAAAATAATAGCAACTCTAGCGATGGTGTTTTACTAGAAATTAACACGAAATATCAATCATAAACTTATTAATTATAGTGATAGAGATGAGGTATGACTAGTCATAATTTGTTGGTATAGGTAAACTAACTTTTACGAAAGCTTTTGCAACTGACAATTACTATGTGACAGAAATCATGCAAATCTGCAGACCCGTATGCCGTATATCCCTAAATTAACCTTACATATACTTTAACTTATAGTAATAAATCGCACTCGATTCTAGAAAATTACTTCTTAACCTAGCTACCTTTGTACCTCATATTCTCCTTTAATTCATATGCGCATTTGTTTTTCTTAATAATTTATAGTCATAATTATAGACTCCTTGATGTGCAAATTCCTCATGTCGTAAGGGTAAGCAATTCATTATTTTTAATTTTCTTTTTAGGATTAATTTTACAACTTTGATAAGAACAGTAAGTGGCTTTATGGAGTATTGTGTTAGACTCTTGGCTGAAGAAAGCATCCAAAGCCATTCAAAAAAAACTTAATTTTATTTTGTAATTTATTTCGATATTACTGTTCTTTTCCCAATGTTCTACGTATTATTGTGATTATATTAACTAAATTAAACTCTTTATAAATTCTTGCCTCCTCTCGTTAGGTTAGATCCATAACTATTTCAACCAGCATTCGAAAATAGAGTTATTTGCCCAGAATACAATTAACGTTTTTATAAAATTACGTTAAAAGTACTTTATAGGTAGATCCTCAGTAGTTGCTCCGTTATCTATGAGAAACACGAAATACTGAATATTTAGTCAATCGGTATGAATATTTTCTAGTGTTTGAAAAATCTGATTTTCCGAACATTAAACGGTAAAAAATGAGGAACTTCCATTGAATGTGATATAGGTACCATACAATATAATTATTAATAGAATGCTAAATAAAATATCTAATTTATAAATAAGTCTGTTTTGTTGGAGAGCATTCACTAAACTGTGATAAATGATAAATTTTAATTTTTTAAAATTCTGTAGAGGCTTGGTCAATATGTTTCACTATAATGTTATATTGTATTGAAAATCATTAAACCTCTAAATAAAAACAAAAAGCTTCTATATATTAAATAATGAACTTTGGTCCGCAATTAAAGTGTTACGATTTATTGAATTACTGTAGCCATTTATAACGTCTCACCCTTTTATCAAGCAATATTTTTTATATTGCGAAGAGAATCCATATGTGAGTAATATGATAAGAAGGGAAGGTGTAAAATAATAGTCTTAAATCTCACAACTCCTTTTTAACAAGCTTGTTAAAAAGTTGTGAGATTTAAGACTATTATTTTACACCTTCCCTTCTTATCAATATTTTTTAAGCTATTGTTTTGAAAATTTGTTTAATAATGTAATAAAATATATAAGAATCTATTAAAAAATAAATAGTAAAAATAAAATAGATATTTTCTCTGGTAATAAGTATAGTTTTGATCATCTTTCAAAATGTATTTTATTTCAACTCATTTTCACTTGTACCCACATATTATGTGAAAAAGATACAATACAAAAATCACCCTCGCAGAAGCCTTAACCCTTTCGGCGCCACTGACCTTCAGGTCCAATTTAACATCTTGCGTAAAAAATACTATCGCGTATTGAATGACTTACAACGATACATATAAATAATATTGCTACATTTGGACTCTCTCCACCTATGTCACGATACCTTATTGTATTTTTGATGGGGATGTCTCATTCGCAGTATATTTCCGTTTTATGTAATCGCATTCGATAACAGACACCACTGAGGAGGAAAGTAGGGATAGGTCCACTTTTAACTATATATACTAAGGTATTTAAAGAAATTATATCATTCACTTATTTACTAGTGTTTTGTGACTGGTTCTTGTGGATTACCACTTCATTTTACATAATGACCTCCGTGAAAATTGTTGTAAGTATAAGGAAAATATAAATAATTTAAATATAGACCAGAGATTTGTACATTACTGAAAAAAAAAACCCATATTTTGATTTTAGCAATAATCATTCTTTCAAATATATGAAGGATTCTGATTAGGAAATATTTTATTTGTGAAAAATTTTAACAGAAGGAAAGGAAATTAGTATTATAATTTATTAATAGTTTACAGCCTTCTAGGATAAAGGGGGGGGTCATAATTACATGTGGTGTGGTGTGTTATTTACAATTGCTTAAATTTTATCCTAAAAACAGACCTAACCTAATCAACTCTAAACATTGTTTATAAACTTTTAGGTACTTAAGTAAAAAAATTAACTTAATTAAAATATTTAAATGTATAAAAATGATCTATATAAAATATTTTTTCTTCAATTTAGGTTGCCTTTCTTGCCTTCGTCTTGGCTTTGGCCGCAGCGGCCCCTGCACCAGGATATGGACATGGTGGACAGTAAGTATAAAACCATAAACCATAAACTATTTATATATAATTGCACATAATATATTACAAATATAAAAAAATAAAACATATTAAAATTCGATTAAAACTTTTTCTACTTTGACACTGTTTCATATCGTGAAATGCACAATGCATCCAGATGAAACGTATAAATTCATAAAGTGACTACCAATTTTAAATAAAATAATTTGATTTGAATTTTTTCCAATTTTATCTGTACTTACTTCTCCACTTTTCCCTACATATTTTGATTACCTTCACAATGAACCCTAAAAAAATGACTTGTCAATGACGTGCGATCCAGATGAAAAGCTTAATTTTCATAAAGTGGTTTCAATTTCTTTATAAGAATTTAACGTTACCACACATTTTTTCTTTCACTTGGAGAGTTAAAAAGAAATACACAGAATGAAATCCTTTTAAAAGCAATTTTTTTACAGCCCGTGTTCAAAATCAATTGATTCGTTTAGAATAATAAGGTTAGCAGAAGCAACTCAAAATAAAGAGTACGTAAAAATACATTATAATGTGGAAATTTAAAAATAAAAATTAACCCGAGTGAGCGATTATTTCTTTTAGAGAGAATTGTGTCGATTTCACAGAATTTATCCGTGTCATCTGGAACATACTGTATAATGTAAATATTACTCAAAATTATAACCTTATTAAAAAACTAATTTCAAATACTTTTATCTGTAATATATATCCTTAACTAGCCAACAAAATTATGTAACACTATTTGAAAACATTACAGTTTCTCGAATGTAAAAGTTTAATATAGTCTTCTAAGTATATTTATATTTAAAACACGTATTTTTCGGTAGCATTATAAGTGAAACAAGTACTCTTTGCGAATAAGTTAATTTAATTAACACATAAAAGAAATTTTAAATAAAGAAATGCCTGTTAGTTTATTATTAAATTTAAAAGTGAAATAACTAGTTGGCATTTCTATATTTACAATTACATTTCTAAATGACTTGAAAGAGAAAGATTTGATAGGGGAATATTTACTCTTTTATATATTTATGCATTATTCTTCATGATTTTATGTACTACGATGAGATGTTATGTAATAATGTCAATTGTTGAGAAAATTAATTAAATGAAAAAAATTAAATACCTATTATAAACTTTTAAAGTTCTCTAAAATTTAACGGAACTTAAATCTAGCAGACGATTCATATTTTTTTCGGAAACTTTTCGGATTCTTTTTTAGTCTACAATTTTTTTTGACATTATTTCAAATAAAAATTTTTTTTATCGAAAAATAGTAAATAATATGTTCTCGTCCAATCCCACTCTCTTTCTCTTCGAGTTTCGATTATGAGGCTTCTAAGATATTGTAATGCAACTGTTGCTGTTTTTTCTTAAACCTCAGGGTTTTTCTTATATTTTTATATTTTATTTAAACTACCACAGCGGACTACTATGAATATTTTGGTCGGTATCAGCGGACTATACTGTAAATAAGTAAACTTCCGTATATTTATCATTTTACCTGAAAGTACTAGATGTTAAAAGCTTAGAAATTTCTAGCAAATCTACTTTGTTATTGAAAAATATGTTTGTATGCTGTCTACTACCACAGTAATAGTTTGAAATAAAAAAATATATACATATTGCTTCAGCAGCAACTTTAAGAAGATAGTTCAGAATGGAAAAATACTATTACTTATAGCATTATTTGTGCAACTCTCTGATTTATCTCCGCAGTTTTCTTTCCTAAGATTAAGTATTTATATTTATAATTTAACTTTAATGCCTGGAAACAGTATTAAATCGCTAGGTAGAAATAATAAGAAACTAATATATTTAAAATACATTAATTTAAAGGCACATTTTTTAAATAATTATGACACCGATACATACATTTGGTTACGAAAGTCATAGATTTTTCTTGATGAATTTTTCATAACGCACCTGGTTTAAAATGTGAGGAAAGTCGGCATTTAATTATTACTTCACGTAATACTGGGTTTGGCTGTAGACAGGTAGAGTAGAATACTGGTGACTTGTTTCACATACCGGAACCAGATTATTGCAGGTCATTATTTCCAGTTTCAGAGTGAAATCGCTGTATGGCGATATCAATAATATGTATATAAATGGTCCTATAAACTGTCAGGAGGGAAATTTACTATTATCGTGTCAACTGTATCATTTTTATGAAAATAATTTAAAAATTTCTAATCGAAGAAAGTCAGATAATACGTTTTCAGCTAGCATTATTCTAATATTGAAATTTTATTTTCCGGTGTTATGTAGATATCATTAAGAGTGGTAAAAAAATATATAGAACGAAGGGCATTGAAATCACGTGCAGACCAATACATTCTTCCTTATTAGTTTGATAAATTTTGTTTTTAGCATATTTGATCAGGTTTTCCAATTATTAAGTATAGTTTGTTGCATTATAATTTGTTTTAAATTTGAATTCTAAACATTGTAAAAAAGTAACTTATTGTGCATATTTTTAATTTAAACATTTGGCTGACTGGAGCTCGTCAATTAGTCAGTTAATTTATTTACCTAATACAATTTTTTGTTCATTTATGTAGAGCTCCTTGATCAAAATGATTTCCGTGTTCTGTTTCTCGATAGGAAAACTTATCTCTTTTTTTTTTCGAGGAAAAAGATAGTTATGCAAGTATACTTAAATATTGACCACTTTACGCGAATACCTATAATTATAGTGTGTAATGTTATTACCCTCATTACCACTTTATCTATCCGTGTCTCCGTTTCGCTCTCTCTCTTTCTCTTTCTGTAAACGTTCATCTCGTAGCAAGATACTAAAGCATTAGATTGATAAATTATTATATTACTGTTTGAAGAATTTTGTATCTAATCTCAATTTAAAATTTTTCTATTTGATTGAATCAATTAGTGCAAAAACATTTTTTATGTGCAAATCAAATACATAAATAAAACGTAGCATTTCTGGAACATCCTCAATTAACAAATAACTCAAGTATACTATTTACTACAAAAAGGATAGTTCAGTGTTCCCCCTAAGCCGGATTTGTTGCCAAACTACTGAACCTGAGAAAACAGTAATAAAGTCTTATATTCTGGCATGTTTTATAGGGAATCAGATTCACACATTCAATGTCCTCTTTAAGTGGAAAAGGTGCCAACTTTACAGAATATCAACTTCATGTATGTACATGTTGCATATTTGGGAAGTGGGTACCTTCTGATTGTAGCAAAAAATTATAACGAAGTTTATAATATTTTCAGTATCTTAATTATTTTAAAAATCGTTGGACACTTCTAATACATTTTTTAAAGTAATTTCCGGCTACACAGGAAATTAGATAAATTTTGCGGATGTATATTCATCATAACAATAACGAACTTGTATGTTTGGTATTTTATTTTAAATTTATCTACCAAATCGAAATCTTCACAAAAAATACCAAAGTATTAGATGTTTTGTTTAGTAAAATAATGAAAACCAGTGACTTTCTTTACTCGAGAAAGACATGACTGAATATTATGCGAAATTAAATGTTTCAATAATAAGTCATTTTTAGTACTTTTCCCTTACCGGTGAAAGGTCATCTGATGTTCTAAAATCATCTAATATCTGCATCTACGAATATGCAGATAATCGTTTGCAAAGCACCAATTTAGTTTCTTGGTCACAGTAGTTAAAAGGGTAGTAAAATCTATCCAAAAATGTCTAAAATTATTTTCACAAAAACTCCGTGATTTGACATAATCATTAAGTAACGGTAATACAAAACTTATTTCCGTCCAGATAAGAGTAGATCCTATGAGTAAAATTCAAACGATTTACAAGAAAATCAAACTTTAGAAATTGGTACTTCTACGTCTATTCAAAGGAAATGAGCTTTTGAGACCAACCCTACGAATATATTATGTACTGGATGTTCATATGAAATTGTGCCCCCGTGTTTAATCTTTATTTTTAGACACAAAAAATTGCAGATAAAAACTGTAGATTTAGAATATACAAATGACAATGCAATAAAACATCGTGTTAAATAGTTATTGACCACACTTATTTTTTAAGTGGAATTATCTGCCTCTTTCGTCACGTCTTTCTTCTCTTAGTTTCTTGACTATCCTTGAAAATACTAATATTGATGAAATCTTCCATCTTCAAGCATAATTTCATCTTACTCGCAATATATTTTTTTCTATTTTCCAAGTAAATTGACATAATTATTATAATGCTCAACATCAGGTGATAGTTTTTTTTTTATTTAAACATTTGCAATGAAATAATTACAAAATCTGTCGCTTGCTCAAATGACACTTGATAGTTAAAACGTGAACACTAAACAAAAAAGAACAAAAATTTACTATTTAACGTGATGCTCAATCGTTTTTCCAAATGAATATTTTAAATCTACAGGAAAGAGCTTTTCTCAGGAAATAAAATTTCTCTATTTACAGATTTTATTGTACCAAAAATAAATAACAACCAGTACCTATAATAACGTACTCGTTGATTCAACAAAGTAAAGCTGTATGTATATTGTAAGATCAAATGTTACACTTATTGTATGTTTTTAGTGACCACTTTATCATCCATGTACCTCATCACGTACACACAGTCCATCATCACCATGTCAAGAAAGTACACATACCTGTTCCAATAGTAAAGAAGGTATACATTCATGAAGACGCGCATTATCATCATCACGGAGGTTGGTGGTAAATCCAACACGAACGCCAAATTATACAGTACCTGCTAAATAGTCACTATATTATAGGTAAGAAAATTTATCTTTCTGGATTTTATATTTTTAGACCATTCATTAAAAAGAAGCACACTAGGAAAATTAAGAAATATTTGTTTCAAATGAGGATATTTTGAGTACCTAATAAAGCTGGTTAACAATTTGTCAGATATTTTTCTCACGGAAGTTCCAAATAATCTAGATGCAGTATATCAGTTTTTTTTTTCAATTAGACAAAAATGACAAAACTAGCGTTGGCATTTTCTTTTCCATAACTACTCCTCCAGACTGAACTCTTCATTTCAAGTCATTTGTCATACATACGCTAAGGATGTAAAAATATTAGTGTGCCATGGGAAATATTTTTCCTCGATCCATCATTTAAAAGATGAAATAAGTTTTAAAATTAAAATAAGTAAATAATAAGTAATAAAAATATTTTTTTCTACTACCGATAGTAAAGTACTAACGTTCCACGCGCTGTAGAGTGCGTAAAGTGTTTTTACCTTACGCACTAGTGCGTAAAGTAACATGCTAAACAATTGCATACCTATTAGTGCACCTATTATAATAATCATAACTTATTTTAAAAACGTTAAATGTGGTTATTTAATTTTATGTAGTCCATTTATTTAATATCACGGTATATTATTATAAAACATACCTACATAATTTTTAGTATTCTTTATTAATAATGATTGAATTTATTATAATTCTGAAGTTTCATTTATATTCTTTACATTGATATAGACAAAAAAATAATAGACATTGATTAGTCTCACTCATTTAAAATGAAGTGGGCTATAACAGTATTGTTATGTTTAAAATGACTAAGTTTTGACGTAATAGGGAAGTTTGACTTTTCACATTATTATTAGAGAATTTGAGTCCATGTCGGTATAGTAGAAAAAATATTGTATGCAATTCGTACATAAATAACTACATATTTCCATTCTTAGTGAACAATAAAAATATAATTTTCCAAACATTGAACCATCAGATTTAAATTGTCACGAAATCATAAATACTTTCATAATTATATACTTAAAAAGGTACCTACCTATATCATATACAATTGTGATGGTGGCCAAAACACTTAGTTTTTAAGGCCAATAATCAGAAAAAAAATTGTGATGGTTTTACGAATTTTACTAGATATCCCTGAAAAACACATTTAGATTAGTACTTTACTACTGCAGCAAAAGAACATTTTTTATGTATTTTTTCTGTTCACAATTTACTCTTTTTGATTTAAAACCAAATTAATAGTTCAATTAAAGATGTAAATACTCTTAATGTTGTATTATATCACATTACTAATTAATCTTTTTTTTTCAGTTACCTGTTTATTTTCCAACTTTAAGTCAAAAGCTCAGGAAAGTGCAAAACATCACTAGGTATCACTTGTTGCAAGTTTTGTAGTTCCATAGCATGACTAATCTAATAGGTATTAACAAAGATTATATACATAGATGATCAGTGCTATACAATATAGTAGTTCAACTCGAGTTTAATTTCGTTTTATCTCATCATATTGCAATTAATACCTGTCAATATCAACATACAACTTTGTGTAGAGAGAGACTGTATGAACAGTAATTTTTTACAAAGGGAGTCTATCTAGGTGCATATAATCTTTGTGTTAATTATAAAGTTTAGAATAATAATTCATGAATAATACAATTATGTGTCGAAAATCTATATTAGTAATCGTATGATAATATCATATCATATTAAGAAAATTAAATACATATTTGATTTTCATTGTCTGAATTTACTGTTAATAGTTGTAAGATTGTACAAAGTTTTTGTTGTATTTGTATTTTTTTAATACATTTCCTTTTATATTAAATATGATTTTATTTATTTAAATACCAAAATGGTCTAAAATATATTTCATTTTAATGCATGTACCACTCTGATCTACTTATTTTGTTATCAAAGTAACTAGGTAAAATGACGCAACCTCAACATTCCTTTGCTTTATTTTAATTTCGTATATTTGAGTTTCATTGTCATTGTCAGCATAAAAGAATCATTTATAACCATTGCATTACTTATTTGCATATAATTTTAAGATGACTCCTACTACGAAACAAGCAATTGAAAAGTACTTTATTTTTTATTAAATTATAATAAATGATAGCAAAGGAAATGAAGACACAATTTGAATCTAGAATTAAATACCATATCTTAAGATATAATCGCTTCTTATTTTTTATATGGCGATACTGCGTTTATTAAATTTATGATAATGAACGTCCTTGTTAATTTCAATATTTGCTATAATCGTTGAGTGAAAAATATATATTTTTGACTCAACTCTATAATTACATTTCAAGGCATTTATTCTAGTAGTGCATGCGGGTTTATACAGGGTGGAGACTTTAACTGGAATAAATTCGCTACCGGGGAGCTGAATAATTAACATCCTAATCTATCACAAATTAGCATGTTGCCAACAAGTAAATGGTGCACATTTTGTGCAATTGTTACGTTGAATAGTAATAAACTTAACAAATACATTTTAATCTTATGCAACCCTCAACCTCTTGAAAAATAAAATGTGATCAGTATGCTGGATTCGTCTTTCTGTCACGTTTCCAATGAGGGGTCACACGTCATAGTGTTGCATTTGAAGAAAAAACTTGGGGGTTGTTTCTGCCCTCCTTAAAGGGCTACATTTCGCCGCTTAGTTTAAAAGTAATTTCTGATATACAGGGTGATTCACGAGGAAAGGAACAAAATGTTATGGTAGATAGAGTTCACTTAGGTGAATTAGAAATGACTATTGAAAAAAGCTTGAGCCTTTTTTTTTATTGATCTACAGGGTGATTTATGAGTTTTGCCCAATACTTCTTAAGGTAATATCTTTTAAACTAATTACTAGAATCAGCTCGTATTGTGGGTATATAGTATACTATTAATTGTCAATTTACATGCATAATCAAAGACAGAAAATTCCAGGGCCAGCTGAACTAATTTTTATTTGTAGGGCTCCTATGAAAAAATTCACCCGGTGTACGTGATTTTTATATTCTAATACTGAATTATGAAACTACATACAAAAATGATCGAAAACATGTATTTTGTTGTTTTGCCACACTTTGGGCGAATTTTAAATAAACGATCAATTTTCGCCGAAATCGAAGGACTGCACAAAATAAATTTATAAAATTACATTTTCCACTGTTATTTAAACTAAAATATTTGTTATACAAAATTTTGCGATTTCAGGGTTGATTAATATGAAATAAATAATCAAAAATAAATAATTTCAACATCAGGATTAAATAAATTTTATATCTGAGGTTTCTGTGAAAAAAATCAGTCTGTATACATTTTTCTCAAATTCTGATAATTAATTATGGAACTACATTAAAAAAAACCGCTGCCAATTATGGGATCAAAACTGCCTCACCGTGTGGTGGAGTTTGTAACAAAAGTGTTGGGGTCCTGTAGACTCCATTCCAGTGGACCGATTTTGCTCATCAACGAACTCAATCTTTTCCTTGACCTCCAGAACGTGTGTACCAAATTTGAAAGCTTTATTTCAAAAAAAGAAAATGTTTGTGTATCGTCATAATTCGTCGAGAATCGTCCAGAAATGCAATAAAAATTTTCAAAATTTTTTTCACGAATACATCCTCACTTTTTTGGTGAGGAAGTGATTAACGAAATTGTTTATTTTTTTTATCACAGTACATCAATAAACAGAACATTAATAATCCTGTCGTTATTAGGAAAGCCGTAGAATATTTAATTTTACGACAAAGAAAATGTAGGGAAGCAGAAGTTATAAGGTTTTATGTTCTGTGAATTTGTTGTTTATAATGTTCTGTTTATTGATGTATTGTGATAAAACATTAATAATTTCGTTAATTTTTAAATGTAGTTCCACAATTTATTATCAGAATTTGAGAAAAATGTATACAGACTGATTTTTCACAGAAACCTCAGAAATAAAATTTATTTAATCTGAGGTTGAAATTATTTATTTTTGATTATTTATTTCATATTAATCATGCATGATATCACAAAATTTTGTATAACAAATATTTTAGTTTGAATAAGAGAGGAAAATGTAATTTTATAAATTTATTTTGTGCAGACCTTCGATTTTGGTGAAAATTGATCGTTTATTTAAAATTCGCCCAAAGTGTGACAAAACAACAAAGTACATGTTTTCGATCACTTTTGTATGTAGTTTCATAATTCAGTATTAGAATTTAAAAATCACGTACCCAGGGTAAATTTTATCTTAGGAGCCCTAAAAATCAAAATTAGTTGAGCCGGCCCTGGAATTTTCTGTCTTTGATTATGCATGTAAATTGACAATTAATAGTATACTATATACCCACAATACGAGCTGATTCTAGTGATTAGTTTAAAAGATATTACCTTAAGAAGTATTGGGCAAAACTCATAAATCACCCTGTAGATCAATAAAAAAAAGGCACAGGCTTTTACCAATAGTCATTTTTAATTCACCTAAGTGAACTCTATCTACCATAACATTTTGTCCCTTTCCTCGTGAATCACCATGCATTTTCGATTCTTCAAAAGTAATGTATATTTAAGTAAGGTGGTTTTTCTCTGATACATCAAATATTACAGAAAGAAATTATTTGGAATGAAAAGGTTTGCTCAAGCTTGAAAAGTTCTCAAATCGCAGTTTAAATTATTTGGGACAAAGAAAACTCTTCGATATACTTTTCATATGAAAACACATATGCTATTAACAATGTTTTATCTATCAAATACTGAAAGAAAAGGTAGTTTGATGTAAATTTGAGACATGTACTTGATTTTATCATTTAAATTCTGTGCGATAATGCGGGATAAGAATAATTATTTGCAGCAAAACAGTGCTAGAAAAATTATCAAAAGTAAAATACCTACCTACCAATTTTCTACTTTTGAACTGCTGAAATAAATTTTGTTGAAAAATTTTATAACATCTTTGAAACCAATAATGTTGAGGCAATCTTTTGATGAAAAAAAAAATAAGTAGTAGCAAATAACCAGAATTGACCTGACTGTAATGTGTAACACTGTAGATCATGAAAGAGGCAGATATCTTGGTCGATTGCCAATAGGGTTTCTGTCAAAAGTACCAAACAGGACATTTGCTCACATACATATATGAAACAAAATGCAAATGAGAGACTAAAAGAATTCTAAACTATAGCTTTAGATACATCCAAAGCATTTGATAGGTCAAGGTCTGCTAAATAAATTACTATCATATGGTTTGTCAGCTCAGTTATGTATATCAGAATTTTTCTTCAAACGCTCACTTTAATGGAGTCTCCTTAGAAACTTGCTGTACCAATTCAAGTGTTTCACAAGGATCTCTGTCTTATCACACTCCTAGCCCACGCATATTACTATAACTCGATTTTCTATATAGAGCTAAGTGCTATACTATACCCCACAAGAGTCATTGCTGCTGCTAATCGTTCTGGTTTGGATATTAGTCACACATTTAGATATCTGCATCCAAAACAATATTGAAAAACCGTTTTGAAATATCGTCACGCTTTTAATGAGATCTCTTATCCATATTTATGGAGATTGTTCTGCAGAAGAAGCTTTGCTTATACCACCACAAATTACTTAGTTTTGTGCTACAACACAAAATATTGCACCGCAATCTTATCCTGAAGCTCCATAACTGTGAACCGTTAATCATTTTTTTTACTTCGAATAACAAAATTATGAGATTCCTTACCCAACCATGTATTTCCTATATCCTGTTCTCCTTCTCTAAAGGCTGTGTGACACTTTACATGTTTTTGTACATTTTTTCATACAAAGTGGAGAATTGCAACGTAAAACCCTATGTTTATATTCCTAATATTTTAGGATTATTAATTTATTTCCGCCATCTCGTAATCCTAATAAATGCCCATTTTTATTTATACAGGGTGTCTCAGAAACAAGTGCACAAAAAGATGCCACATATATCCCCAACGTCAAAATGGATAGATTGAAACAAACTTACTTCTGTATCAAAATGCTTCCTAAGAGGCCTGCGGGTCCCTGAAAGTGAACCCTTGAAGATGGTTTTTATTTATTATCTTCAAAACTGTGCAAGTTAAAGTGTTAAAATTTAGCATAACCAAGCCTAAATAAAATGAGGTGAAAATCATCTCTATAAGGGTGGGGGGTAAAAATGAGCACAACTTTTTTATTTGTAATTTTCTTCTAGTTTTGACTTCAAATTATGGTTTATCAGAGTCTTTTTCAAAGGAAATGACCCGCTGTGTAACTTCGATCGGAGGCACCATTTTCAAGTAAAATTGTTTTCAAAAGTTTAGTATAGCCTAGTAATTTTCTCATTTTTACCCCCACCCGTACCCTTGGTAAACGTTTAGTGGTTGTGCTAAACTTCATCACTTTAAATAAATAAAAACCAACTTCAGGGGCCACTTTTAGGAGCATGCGGCTCCCTTAGGAGGCATTTTGGTACGGAAGTAAGTTTGGTTTAATCGATTTATTTTGACGTCATATGTGACATCTTATTTTTGAGACACCTTGTACATTTTTATTTTAAAATTATTATTATTCCCCTTTAAAATAGACAAATTGTCTATTTTGAGTAGGCGGTAATATTTAGATTAGTGTATTTTATTATATAGGCCGTAGGTATATTAAAATATGCTAAGTTAAATCTCACCGGCCATCACTAAAACCAAAGATTATGTATATAATCTTTGCTAAAACCGATGAATAATAATTGTATAAAAATTAAAGAAAAATTAAAATCATTCACTGAAATTTTACACATTGGATAGATATCATTAATCAATCGTCACAAAACGATTTTCATCTTTTATCAAATTTTATTGCAGCAGATAAATTAGTGGGTAATATTTGAAAAATATTTTTGTATATAGGTAATATAGGTATAGTATTTTTGGAAAACCAATAATATTTTGAAATTAAATTAATAAATGTCTCATTAATTACATTTTGTGTTATTTATTAGTACAAGTACTATATTAATGTTCGTTTAAAAAATTTCCTCCTGTTTCTGTATACGAGTATTCGCGTTCGATGATCGTAAATGTTTAATTTCAGGTATAGCCCTTCGTCACTTTCTCTGTACCTATATAATGAAAATGATGTGTTATCATTAGGTATGTACTTATATTAATTTTTTTCCTTATTTTCTTGGAATTTGTACTAAGCAGAGATATCCTGTAGAACTCTAAGATTAAAAGAAAGGGCTGTTAAAATCTATGTCATATAAAATGTAGGTATGTCAGGTCTCAATGTTATAGTTTCAACAAAAAAGTACTCTAATTCGAGTTAAATATTGCACAATATGGGTTTATTGATAGTGCTAAGCTAAGATAATATTTTATTTCCTTGAAGAAAGAGATACCTACATTTTTGATTTTTCAGTTTAACGTGAAATGAATAACAATATTAGATTATTTATTAACATGTAGGTGTATATTAAGTTGCCTATGTGAACCAATTCACTTGATGAGGTTACTAACGTACAGATGGCAACACATATTAAATAAATTTTTTATACTAAAAACTTTCATTGCCTAATGAGGCAATGAGTGGTATAAAAAAAATAGAAAATAAATTTAATTTTGAGTCTATTAAGGTTACCTACAATTATGTTCTTCGATCAAAAAGAGGATAATTAAAAATAAAACTTATTTACTTCAAGTCATAAACAAAGAAAACGAAAGAAATATTTCTATATTGAGTAGGTAGGTACCTACTACGACTACTATATAAATAGGTAATAGCAGTGACATATGGAACTATAAAGACGGTTAACCGTACGAAAAGTGTTGAAGCAACATTTCAAGTTAGGCAACCAAATATACAAGCAAAATTTATATCAAGGAAGTGATGGTACCTTTGGGCGCATTACTGTACTAAAGGAAATTTAGTACATGACATTGGTGTTTGCTACTGAACTATACAGAAACCTAAGTAGATTTGACGATTTGAAAATAGCACTGCAATAAGCCATAATATGGCATAATGAACATAGATGTGACGTTAAATTGTCTGAATTGTCTCTATATAAAAAAGGCCATAAAAATCGGCCATAAATTAAACCGCTCCGTCGTAAAGCTGCTTCGGTAGGAGTGAGTCGGGTAACTAATTTAAAATAATTTGAAAATATAATGCTGGTATAATTGAAACAGTAGTGTTTCCGTTAATTTTTATTTTTTAATCATGCCAGAACAAATTTTACATGAGAATAATGATGTTCTATGGTATTAAGTAATACATTATATTATTTATATTTATTATTTAATAGCTGTAGAAAAATAAAGTATGTCCCGCTCTCCCGTCAATGCGTAAACGGCAAAGCTTTTGAGGTTTTTTGTGCACTAGAAATAGAAATATGTAGTTTACTTCATCTTAACCTTATGTTACGTTATCTTAATCTAATTTATGAATTATGATTTATTATCGTATATCTAATATAATACGTTTATATCCATATTCGTGGGTGAATAGGCAATGCGCAAAGCAAACTTGCGGAAAAAAAATTTACCTTACCACAAATAATATTTTCTGATTAAAGAACATAAAAATGTTGGGTTGTCTGACATGAAATCAAATCAATATTATTTTCGTTCGATTAAATATTAATGTTGATATTTTCTGAAAAAGTACATTGAAATAATTGATACAGGATATTATACAGGGTGTGTCAACAAGATCACCTCGGTTGATATCTCGTTTAATAGGTATTTATTATCTATATCGAAAAAATTTTTAAACAGAAATTGTAGGAGAACAAGAAGACCATAATATTGTAAAATAATTTCCAATCATATAGGGTGTTTGATATTCGAGTGACATATCAAATTTATATTTCTTTAAACGGGACACCCTGGGTATAGTATATTTGTACACTTTCTTATTTTCTTTTTAATTGCCTTTTTCGAGTATATCTACTGTTTGAAATTTCATTGCGACGTTGTCGAATTATTCATCTGTTTTTCAAACAAAATGTTACTTGATGACCTCACTAATAAAATTTTTGCAATAGATATGTCCCCACATTAAACAACTTTTTTTTGTAAATGTACCAGCTTCTATTAGATACCTATACCTATAATAAAGTTGCAATTATTTGTACAGGGTGTTTATTGCAATGATGTAAATATGATATCGATCATAACTTAATTTTTTTAATTGGAACTCCCCGCCCCGTATATTTTTACATATTTGGATAGCGTCTTTATCGCTCTATAATTTTTATTAACCTATATCTAAAATCAACCATTTCCAGTAAAATTGTATGTTAATGAAAACATCACGTAGGTATACTAGATTTCAGTTTTCTACGGCAAATAAAAAATTACCGACAAAGGAACACGTGCGGCGGCTTGTTTGATACGTTAAAGAGGCCGCCGTTCTGCTTTGTAAATGCGGCATTTTTTTTATAGTTGGCGAAAACCACATAAAAATTCAAAGGTGCCGAATTGTTTCTTATATTTTCAATCTTACTACATGCGAGTACCTATATTTAAATAAAAAATATGCAGATAAGTGGATTGGTAGTGGTTAGCGAATTCATTGGCCACCTAGGTCATCAGACCCCAGACCTAACAAACTTTGATTATTTTATGTAAGGTTATGTACAAGAAATTGACAATATAATACTTCCCCAATTACAGCTGAAGATATAAAGGAGAGAATTGGAGTTGAATTTCAAGAAATTAATGCCGATAAGTAATGTTAGCCAGTCTTTTTTGAATCGGTGAAGATTGTGTATAAGGAGATGGGGCGACTAGTGTCTCTATCACAGTAAAAGATTAATATGTAAACTAATATTTTAACACAAAAAGCCCAAAAGGGTAAAATCACAGCAACACCAAAACTCGTAGAAATTATAGAGAAGTTAGAGAGCCATAAGTGATAAGTACAGTGCACGCCAGGCGACGACGAACATGGTACTTCGAAATTAGTAATTTGGCAAACGCACCTCGATCGAGCCCCTCGTCCTTTGTACCGTTGTGCGTGCAATCGGTTCAATCCGATATACGATATCACCCATAACGAGGACACTCGATCGAGTTCGGCTGCCAGTTCATTTCCCGTCCCGTGTTCGTAGTCGGGCGGCGCGCACTGTATTATTTTTTATTTTACATATTTTATTAATTGCTTAATAACACATAGCATTTATTAGCATTGAGATATCACGACTGTGCTCATATATTATAGTAGTTAAAACATGACACGAATAGGTAACGAAATATCGGCAATTTTTCGCAAACTGCTTTAAACTATAACTCGCAAGTTTGGAAATCTACAAAAGACATGTATATATTAATAAAATGAAAAAAATATTGGGTAGGTATGCCCCATAATTTAAAAATTGTAGCTAGAATTTTAGTTCAATTCATTTTATTTTTGTTCCAATATTTAGAGCAACTTTTCTTACGTTACAGATATTTTACAATTTTTATTTTTAGCGGCGCGACATCTATAGTTTAGTAGAATAATTAATGTGGTTAGATGCACATGTCGGTAGTCCAGCTACAGTTTTCCAATCTACCATCGTTCAAAGTGATCCTATATATGAACAATTATTATCATATAGTTCGTCTGTGCAATACTCGTGTCGCTACTAGTAAAACTGTTTTGTCGCCATCTAGGTATATCCAACAATTTTGCGGCTACATCAAAGATATTACGTTCATTATCTTTGTAGTTCCATATATCGCTGGTAATAGGTATGTATGTTGTACCTATCTAATACAAACTTAGTTGTATAAAACGGTAGATAGGTACTACCTATATTGTATAATTCAATTATCAAAAAGGAAAATATTAAGTAGGTAATACAATTTTATTTACAAATTTAGTCAAACAAACATAGAATACCTAGTTAAAACTATTATATAAGTATAGTATTATCTCATATTTTTGTGAGATTATTTACATGATTTTGGCATTATACAACTTTTGTTACTACGGTCTATTTCAGTATCAGGTTATTGTTTAAAGAAAAGTAAAAAATAAATTGAACAGATTTATTTCACTCAGAAATTATTAACCAATGAAACTACTACAATTTTTAAATTTGGACCAATGACAGCAGTATTATATCGATAAAATCCCTGAAACAGGGCGAGTTGCTTTATTCACCGGTGGATCCATCAGATGTGTTTTATCTCGTTCTATCTTCGAGGTTAGAACGAGACAAAACACATCTGGTGGATCAACCGGTGAGAAAAGCAACTCGCCCACAGTTTTATCGCGATAAATTAACTCCTATATGAAAAAGTCTATTTGACAGTCACGTTTTGTCACTTTGACAGCGATAAAAAAGGTGCATCGTTTTTTATCACCGATAAAAATGCCTGCTCCTCAAAATCAGTGTACATCTAGTAGTCGCACGTCACTTTAAAATCAGTACACCAAACCAAACCATTTATAACAATTGTATTTTTAATAACTGTTCCTTCAAATAATTGTATAAATAAAAATAATTATTGTTGCTGTTCGTTCACATATTCTGTCGTTAATTTATCTTGCCAAAAAACACTCGAGCTTTTCCTTTATGGATAAATTTCTTTGTAACTCAACATTTTGCCAATGAGTAATTTTGCTCGAAAAACTGACATTTGACAAAATCGCTCGACCTACGGTCTCGCGATTTTTTCATGTCAGTTTTTCTCTTAAAATTACTATTTGGCAAAATTGTTTCGTTACGAAGAGAAATTTATCCGATAAAAAAAAGCTCTTGTGTTTTTACTGTTGATAAAATCATTCTTTATGTCAACTGTCACTTAATACGTTACTTTGACATTTCGTCGTTAAAGATATGTTTTTGTATTTAAATAATTTCTTCGTTCGATAAAATAAATATCCCATAAAAATGGCCTTCTAATAACCCTGTATCTATACGGTATGCTTTAAAATTTATATTACTCTTTCTGTTGGGTTTAAAGAAAAATACAAAATTAGGTTAATTAGTGTGATAAGTAGGTATATAAAATTTTTCACTTTTCGTAGTATTGGCAAAATGTTTTCACCATAGATTAATGACGTCATCAATATTTTTTTAAATAAAACGTTCTGTTTTCATAGGTATATAAATTGATGTAGGCCTTTAAAAAATAATTCAACAATATCATATTTTATGTAATTTTTATAAATTTTTGTGGAATTAATAAATTCACATTATTTTTTTTTGCGTTACCATGACCCCGTGCGTAAAATATTTTGCACACTAGGTTCTCACATATCTATTGTTCATACTACCGTCTAAATTTTTCCGGTAGAAGATTGAATGTAACAAGGTTGGCTGCATCTGATATTTCTGGTGGGGTATAGGATAAATCATCTTCACTTTCGAGACTCTCCATTATTATCTTATCTGACAATATTCAACACTCACAATATCGAAAACGTCACTAAAAAATGTTTGTTGACAAACATATTGGTTTCCATAGTTACCTGTGACATCTGCCACTATTTCTTTTTAAATTAATTTGCATTAAATATTATAATAGTGCGGCAGTTTAGCTAGGATATTTTAACCTATTGTGCACTTTTTGATAAAAGCACCAAATTTGGCACAGAGGTAGACCGATGTAATACGAACAATTTTGGATGTGGAGCCATCGGCCAACTGCCCCCTGGCGGCCGTGGCGGCCATTTTCCAAAATGGCTGCCAGTGGACACCCGAAAGACAACAGAAGTTAGATAAAATTTGCTGAGGTTTTAGTGAATGTTTATTGAATGTTTTGAATGTGAGATAGTTTGTAAGTTATATACAGGGTGGGTCAATAGTGCGTATTTCTTCTGTATCTCCTGTCTCGTTAGATATAGAGGCATGGTTCAAAATTTTAATTAATTTGTGAGAAAAAGTACATTTTTTTAAATTATTATCAATTATACAGGGCGATCCGTTAAAGTGGTAGATAAAAGAATATATATTTTTTAAATAGAATGACCCAATTTTTTTTATTATGTTTGAATACCACTCTGATGGCTTATACGGCGGTAAAATATTTTTAAAATTTCTTGGATGGTTAATGAAATAAAAAATATTTTTATGGAAAACTGTCGTTATCTTCATTTGTAGTCCTTTTTCTACGACTGACTTTTTTATAAGATATGCCACCTGTTTCTTCAAATCTGTTTTTAAACTTTTGGAAGATGCTTCTTGTGGATGGGTTCTGTGAGAATACTTTTTAGCGTAAGTTCTGAAGGCAACAAAATTGAAAGTAACTGAAATTAAATGTCTTTGTTTCTATGAAATAATTTCAAAGGTTAGTAGGGTGCAAATCGTGGTCAATTGTATCACCATGTGGGCATTTTCAGACTAAAAGCTGGCACCTATCGGAAATGAAAGCTTATGCCCTCCGTACCTTAAATCCGAATTCGTCAGGAAATCGTCGTGTGCAAAAGGGCACTATCAAAAATTTTCGAGTTATTTATATGGGGTCATAGCTCATGACTCAAAGATTTTTCTGGTTGAATTTCAAAACGTTTTCTGTAGCCGTTTGGCAGCAAAAAATTAAAACAATTTTCGAAAACCATTGGCCCTTACGGGAATGCACAACTTTGGATTGCGATATCTCGGCTCGACATCGACTAAAAATTAATTCAATTTGCCGTTTTTTTGCGTTCCACAACGATTATCTCGAAATATAAGCTCTAAATCAAAAAAATTATGTCTTGTAAAATTGTTGCCCTATTATTTGTGACGCCTGTAGTGCTATTTTATATTTTTATCATTGATAATAAACTAGTAAGAATAATAAATGTAAGATGATGCATAAGTTACAACACTGCCGTTGCCGTGCCAGCGTATGCTCGCTCGATCACCCTTTCCGACTCCCTACCAACGTCTCACCCACACTTCGAACTGTACGTGTTATGTTAAAAACTATTGCACACTAAATATACGTTCATTTATTACGTAAAAAAATAAAAAATTTTTACGATTCAGTAATTTAAAGTAAGTAGTTAATTTTAAAATAAATTAGCGCTAGAATCGGGAATCTGTGTAAATGTCAATATAATTATTTATTAACAACAAAATCCAAATAAAAACTCAAAATTACGAGTAACTTAAAAACATTAACAATTCAAGTAATAAATTTTAATGTAGCTCATACTTATTCGCTATCAACATCACTTTCTTCTTCAATAAATATCGTAGACTCTGCTGTAGTTTCATTGGATGGCATTTTGGTCCATGCATCGACAAGAGCCTATACAACATATTTTGTTTTTTCGACAGCTACACCATTTAGCTTGACAATCTATACAGGCAAAGAAAAATTTTAATTCAAAAACTTCTAATTGACTATGTGCAAGAGGGCGGAGCTATTACTAAATTCGACGCGAGCGTTTGCGTTGGCCATAATTGTAAATTTTGAACCCCCAATTTTCCCATTTCCCATTTGTCAAGATCATATGTTTTGTGCTGTCAAAAGTGTCAAATAATAATAATTGTTGTTTGAACGAGAAGAGTCGTAATTTAATAGTGTTTTTCGGTTATAAACGAAACATGCATGGGAAAAATTAAGCGACCTGCAAATAAATGTTGTGTTCTAGGCTGTCGTGTTAGTGACATTTTCCATAAAATAAAGTTTTATAGAATATTACAGATTTCCTGTGCGGAAACACAACCTTAAATAATGCGCGAAGTGGATCAAAGCTTTGAAAAAAGTCAAGTAAAAGAATGTATTTACCTCTAAATTAAGTTTATAAAGCGTATCTGTTGCAGCCCTTTGTTGAACGCACTTTGCTGTAGTTTTATTATTGCAGCTGATATCAACATATTCTTCTACATGTTTCACATGACAAAATGTCAATTTCTTTCTTTTTTCTAATACATCTCTCACCTTTGGTAAATTTATTGGAACACGTAAT